>VDFB02270651.1:536239253-536849253 GCA_007258455.2 Sequoia sempervirens | reverse complement strand
TAATTGAGTATGGTGTATAATAAAATTATGTTTAATTATAATGAGGGATATGGGTTTTTAGTTTTGTGCATTTTTTAATAAAAATTAATTAAATAGAATAGAAATAATTACAAATGAGTAGTCTTAGATGAGTAAGCATAGTTGAATAGCCATAAACAATCCTTATTGTCGATTGTATAATAGCCTAGAACAAATACTCAATGCACAAAATTGATAGTTACAATTATAATAAGTGAAACAATTTTTTAAGAAGAGAATCATGTGAGAAACCTCAGAGCACGAAATATAGATGTGCCATTTTATTTTTTCTTTTTAGATTATTCATTTGCATAAGGGCTCATAAGAGTAGGAAAAAGAGAGATATGCATCCCTACTAGTAGTAAAATAGAGCATCCCGTGGAGGTTCCAAACATAGAGACCATAACAATAGGCAATGACTATAAACATTTGAGTACTAGTGCTACAATGACTCATCTAGTAGTCGATCTTCAAAAAACCCAAAAGTGTACTCACTACAAAAAGAGGTCTAGAAACATAGTTAAAGGGGTGAATTAACTTTATAATCACTATCATCAATAGGATTATGAGTGTTAACCACTTGAATTGGAGTGATGTTGGTTGACCAATCACTCATGCTAGACAAGTCATGACTTAGAGAATCATGTCTTGTGCAACTTCCTTAGATCATAGAGCAATCTCCTTGCAGGAAAAGATTGCAACATCATTACCAAAAAGAATCAAATGCCTAGTCTACCTCCCATTGTAAAAAATATTATCTTAAGAAAAAGTGTTAAGTTCATTAATGATGAGGGTGCTCCCCTTATAAAACCACACACACAACTAAACAAGAGGGATAAACATAAAATGTAGAAAGAAACACTTGCTTTCTATTATCTTGATGAAGTGAAATTACAATACTCAAAAAATAACATACTACAGCCACAAGGTCCTTCTCATTACAAAAATTTGCAAGCCAAAAACCATGATCTACACTGCTAGAGCTCTCTTCTACAGCCCTTGTTCTCCCTCTTTATCCAAGAAGTGTAATTGCCTTAGAATATTTTGGAAGGTGTTACCCCATTTTGGTGCTAGAAATTCCATCGTCTATTTCCCACTGTAGAAGATTTAAAAAAAAAAATTATATTAACTTCTCAAGGTCATAACTTTCAATCCTATTTCTTGCTCTAGAAGATTTTTTTATTTTTATTTTATATCAACTTCTTGGGGTCATAACTTTCGATCTAACTGTCAGAATTTCTATTGTAATATATCATTAGAAAGCTTGTGAAGAGATCTACAACCATATTTTGTCAAATTTAAAACATCAAAGATTTTGCACCCTGTTATGGGGCTCTAAAGGGCCTCAATTGTTAGTTTTAAACTTCATTGGACAAATTCCTTAGGAAGAAAATTTAATATTTTCCAAACGGTATAGAATTTTGAGATGATTCTTTCACCAAAAATATTATTTTCCAATTTCACTCCTTAGGGTCAATTTTTGTGTCCATAAGAACCTGAATAGGTTGAATTACTAAAAATAGTAGGTAACTATTTTTGGTTGTTTCAAACTTATAACTACCCAAAGACTGCATGAGTCATCATGGGCCCCAAAACAACTAAGGAAACTACAAACAAAATGGAAATACAATATTTTTGGGTGATTCAAGATTTTCCTTACACCACTAGATGCTCCTGCATTAGACACCCAAGGTAATTTGAAAAGTGACCCTATCACTTCTCAAGTCTTAGAGGGAAACCAAGATGGTTAACCTCAGCTTCAGATAACTATGATGAATCTTCAATAAGCCTTTTCCTCCATTTCACCAAGTACTCTACATATTTCTTGTTTCTTGTGCTTCTACCCATACGACTATCTAGAATTTATTCTCTCTTCATTTTCTGACGTAGGTGCCAAAATGTTCCACTATGCCTCTGTCAATTCATTCTCCTTAACTACTTTATGATATTCAATCAAATCAACAATGTTAAACATAGGTGAAACATGAATCTCACTCGACAACTCTACCTCATAAGCATTTATTGAATCATGTTTCTTTAGGATCTTGCATGGTCCAAAATTCTTCATCTTTAACTTATTGTATGTACCAAATGGAAACATGTCTATCCTTTCACAAATGAACCATGAATCCATCTCCTACTTGTAACTCCTTATACCTCCTTTTCTGATCTGCCTTAGCCTTATACTGAGAGTTCATCTTATCAATATGTTTCTTCACCTCGTCATGCAAATTATTTATGTGCTTAACAAAATATTTAGTGATGAGGTAAAAATAACCCCATCAACATAATGGACTCAATATGCAAATCTAAACCTTTAAGCACAAATTACCCTGCCAATTGATTACCCTTAGGAAAAATAATTACTCTCTTTTTATGAATAAGCGTGCAAACTTTACTTCTTGAAGTTAGGAAAATTAAGCTTACTTATGTTGATTTAATGGTTTTGTCTTTGAGTATTTCGCAGGTGAACTCCACTCCCAATTACCATTCCAGTCAAAAGGGAAATGAACACAAATTTTAATACTTTTGAAAACAAGTGAGCGGGTGCCAGAATTTCAAGAGCACACGTTTTGGGCCGAGTCTTCATAGTTTTGTTATTTTTTAGTTTAAAAAACTTTATGGCTCATGTGAGCCTCTTTAATATTGTATGTCATGGGCTTTAAAGTCCATCCGTTATTGGCAATCTGTTAAAAGACTCTATCAACTAAAAAGTAGGATTTTGTTAGTCATTTTCATATAAATATGTAACTATTGCAAATGATGAATAGGCAAAAGATTATTGTTATGCTGCCAATATGTCTTTTGAGTAAAAACTACCATATGAATAAAAATGAGTTTTTCCACCACTCTTTTAATTACTAAGCAATATGAATGAAGTATTTGGAATGAAGTAACTTAGAGCTTTCCAATGCATGTGATTTGAGATAGTTGTAGACACACCCGAGAGCTGGCCACTTGAGGGTTATAGATAAATAGATAGATAAGTATTCTACTTCTTATTCTATATTTTATTTTAGTAGATAATAGTTGAAATTGAAATTCATTTTCATGAGTATATGTTATGTTATTAGTGTTATGCTTGTAGGTTGTAGCTAAGTTTGTAGTTTTTGAACTTAACACTTGAATGTCTGGAGCACCTTTGTTCAGTTGATTCTATTAAATCATTTTATGTTAGCAGATGGATTGCTATCTTTTGCATTAGATAAATGTTTCCTTTTTTATTTACATGTTTTACTTCTTCAGCAATTTATGAATTCTTCAGGTTAATCATTTCCATGCTTTCTAGTTTAGTGGTGATGCTTTTTAGATCTATAGTTTTCTATTTTTTGGTTTGAATCATTTTCCACTTTCTAGATAGATGATTCATTGCTTTCAAGATTAGAGGCCCTTTAGCTTAGAAATTTTATTCAGTTGGTTAGTATTTAGGAAACTCGAGAGAGAGAAGTTGAGATGTCTTCTATTGCATATAGGCGTTGGACACTTCTTGGTCGATATATTGATGTGTTTATTCACTAAAGTGTTAGGACCTAACTACAACCTGTCACTTTTTGGTGCCATTGCTGGGGAATCCTTTTTCTAGTGTTAGTAGGAGATATCTTGAAGAACTCTTTTCAAGATAGAAATAATTCTTCGACATCCTTTCTTTATGGTCATGAAATGAGGCCCCCATGGAAGATTCATACCAAAAACCCCCCATTGACATACCAACAACAAGTAGAGAGGAAGGCAACTCAGATCAAGAAATTATGGAGGAATTGACCGAACGGGATCAACCTGAGACCTTCCCACATACCCAGGAAAGAAAACCTATAGTTGTAAAGGAGTATATTCCTTTGCAAACTCCTGAACCACGCCCAACTGAGTGAAATTGGGATGAAAGTCATATTTTCTTCAACATCATGGGTGACTAAAGAAATTCCACCAACAATAACAATAACGCTCCACCACCACACACATTCACTTATCCTATTGCTATTGATGGAGATGATGATACAACAATGAAAACATCTCACCTACCCTTTTTCCAACCTTTTGGGGTTTTCCTACTAAGGACCCTGACAAATTTCTATTTGAGTTTAAAGTCTTGTGTCAAACATATGACTACAAGAATGATAATAAAAAACTAAAACTTTTCCCATGCACTTTGAAAGACTCAGCAATGTGTTGGTTTATGGGATTTCCTTCTCAGTCAATAACCTCCTGGGATGAGATGGATTCTACCTTTTTGGAGAAGTACCAAAGTTACTGTAGGGTTAGCAATAGGAAATAAGAGTTATTCAAAGTAAGGTGGAATGAGGATGAAAGTTTAGAGAATCACCTAGATAGGTTTATCTTCTTATCTAAACATTGTGGTGGAGAAGTTATAAGTTTTGATATCCTGAAGACCTTATTCCTTAAAGGTCTCAATGACGATGCTCAGAGGAGCTTGGAATTAATGGGAAAAGGAGACGTGTCCCAACTGGGACTGGATGATATTATGGAACTATGACAAAATTTCTCTTAGAGGATATCAAAAATTCCAACTGAACACCCAAAGGATCCCATGACTAAAGAAAAGACTAAGGCACCCCTTCTGGAGTGTCTGAAACCAATTCCTATGAAAGATGCTTCAGAATCAACCTTATCCACTAAAATTGCATTAATACAAGAAATTAAGCAATTACAGATTGAAGTTCCCTTGTTACAAGCGATTAAGGAGATCCTTGAGTTAAACTAGTTGATTAAACAGTTGTGCATCAAAACCCTAGGAAGGAAACCAAAATGAATTAACACTATTCATATAAATGGGTACCTAGCTGATTTGTTAGATGGAACAACAACTGATCTGAAATATGATGACCTAGGAAGTCCACTTATAATAGTAACAGTTAATGAGGTAGCAATACCTAATGTTTTAGTGGACCTTGGAGCAGCCATTAATGTAATGATTGTTGATGTGATGGAAAATTGGGACTTACTGATCTACGCCCCACAACTATAGTCTTATAGATGTAAAACCAATCCATAGCTATTCCCAAAGGCATCATGAAAACATTCTCATTAAGGTGGATGGATGGGAATATCTAGTAGATTTCCAGATAATTGAATCCCTTATGCCTAAAGACAGTTATCCAATAATTCTAGGATGACCATGGCTAGCTACGGTTGTAGCAAAAATTGATTGCAGGGAGGGAGGAATGACCATGTCACATGGCTCTAATAGAAAAAAATTGTTTTTGTATCCTCCTGCCAAGCCTACTGAACATAGTAAAGTATGGGTTGATGAACTAGAAAATAGACAAGAGAATTTGAATTCACTAACCATGGTAGTTACTAAACAACATGGTGAAGAGCTAGAGGATGAATTGGAGAACGACATGGAAAATCTTGCCATGGATTCAAGCAGTGAGGAAATCTTAGATGTAGAAGAAATCCTAGGACACCTAATCAACATGGATCATGAAAAATTTTATGGTGCTATTTTTATTGGATTACCTTGTGCTTTGATGAACTTAGTTCCAAAAACTCACCATTTCTTTGTAGATGTTTCTTGGCTTCATAAAATTGTACCTTATAGTTTTCCACTTAACAGCTTGATAAGGCCCATGTACATCGTCACATCCAACCATTCGAGAGTCAAAACCATTATGTTGTTGCCAAGAAAAAATTTGAACATTAATAGTTGGTTGACTGAGATGGAAGAGAAAATATTTTTTGACACCCAATGAGTAGATCTAAAGTGTTCGCTTGGGAATATAAAGATACGAGAATACACCCTAGTGTGTGTATGCATCATATCTATACTGAGAATGTTTGACTTGTTTTCCAACTACAACAGAGACTCAATCCCGCCCTCAAGGACATTGTTAAAATTGAGATTGAGAAACTCTTGCAGGTAGAATTTATCTACCCAATTTATGATAGCAAGTGGGTGTCACCCTTGGTTGTAGTTCCAAAGAAGAATGGGAAGTGGAGAGTGTGTGTAAACTATAGGGAGCTTAACAAAGTGACACATATAGACTATTTTCCCCTGTCATTTGTGGATCAAGTGTTGGATAACTTGGATGGGAGGAAATATATTTCATTCTTGGACATATTTAGTGGATACAACTAGATATAGGTAGCAGCAGAAGACTAGGATAAGATAACCTCTACCTACCCTTGGGGGAAATTTGCATATAGGGTACTTCCTTTTGGTCTATGTAATGCTGTTGCCATGTTTTAAAGAGCCATCTTGGCTATATTTGTTGAGTTGGTAAATGATTGTGTGGAAGTCTATATGGACAACTTCACTGTATACAATTCAAATTTTGATGAAGCCCTTAAGAATATAGACAAGGTGTTAAAAAAGTGTGAGGATCATCAGTTGTCCCTAAGTCACAAAAAATGTTTAATCATGGTGGAACAAGGAATAGTGCTAGGACATCATATTTTATCCAAAGGAATTAAGGTTGATCCTAAGAAAATTGAAGTCATACAACAACTCGAGATCCCAAAAATACAGACTAATGTTAGGATTTTCTTAGGGCATGCTGGATACTACTAACAATTCATAGAAGACTTTAGAAAAATTGCAGCCCCTATGTTTTCTCTCCTTTAGAAGAATGTATACTTCATTTGGATACCTGAGTGTTAGTCTTCATTCAAAATTATTGAGGAAAAACTCATATTTTCTCCTATCCTTCGAGGTCCTAATTGGAATCTTCTATTCCATATTTATGCTAACACATCTAATGATGCCATTGGAGTGGTTCTAGGGAAAGACGATTAGAATGGGGGAAAATATGCTATATTCTTCATCAGCAAGAATTTGACACCAACATAAAAGAACTATACCACAATGGAGAAATAATTATTGGCTACAGTGCATGCAATCAAGAAATTTTGGCATTATGTCACGGGATATAAAGTTACAATGCATACAGATCACTTAGCTATTAAGTATCTCATGAACAAACCAGTGGTAAATTCAAGGATAATTAGGTTGTTCTCCTCTAGGAATTCAATGTCATAATTGTTGACAAACCAGGGAAATCCAATGTAGTCATAGATTTCTTATCTTGGATTAAACATGATAGTGATTGTGCTCCGGTACAAGAAAAGTTTCCAAATGAAAATGTATTTTCCATCTTCATTAAAACCCCTTGGTTTGTCAACATTTCAAATTACTTGGCCACCATAGAAGTGCCACCTCATTTCTCATCAAAACAAAAGAAATGCCTCATTAGAGAAAATTCCCCTTTCAAATGGATTAATGAAATCCTATTTCGATGTGGACCTAATATGGTTTTACATTAGTGTGTTAGGGCAGATGAGACTTATTTTATTCTAAGAGCCTACCATGATTACCCTTCAGGAGGGCATTATTCTGCTAAAAGGAAAACTCACAAGATTTTGGGAATAGGATACTACTGGCCCTCAATGCACAAGGACATCAAGAAATATGTTCACTGATGTGATGAATATCATAGAATAGGTAGACTAACTGCTTCTAACAAAATCCCCATACAACCTTAGGTAGTCCTTGAACCATTAGAAAAATGGGGATTGGATTTTATTGGGCCAATAGACCCTCCTTCATAAGGAAAAGAGTACATTTTGGTATGTACCAACTACCTAACTAAGGGGTAGAAGTGCAAGCCCTACGTATTTCCAGGGAGCAACGGGTAGCTTATTTCCTCTTGTGACATTGTGCATCTGATCCTGACTTACTAACATTGTTTCTTCCAGAATCATCCCTCGGTCTAACCGTTTAATCAAATTCCCCTATCTGATTAAATTCATCAATATTCGTCTCTTAATTAAATAAATCATTTTATCTAATTAAGTCAATTCCTTTTGTTAATTAAATCAACCTATCTAATCTAATTATCCCTATTTAATTAAATAATCAATTTATTTGATTAAATCTCTAAAGTCTATCCATTAAATTAAATAAATTAAAACCTTATTTGATTTAATCTAACATCATCCCCTTTAATTAAATAAATCAAAATCTTTATTTAATTAGCCTCTTGTCACATTCCCCTCTTATTTTATTTAAATAAATCCATAAATCTAAGTCAAATAAGCCATATCATCTAATCTCCTATTAAATTAATTGACCCTTGATTAATTTAATCTAATATCATGTCACATCCTCTAGGTAATGCAAGTTGCACATGAAAATAGATTTAATTCATTTATTAAATTCCTATTTTCCCTCACATGGCATCTTTTGGAATATTCTCTCAATTTGAATTCAAAAATTCCAAGTCAACATGTACATCCAACAAGGCAATAAATTCATCTTACATGTCCTTTGCCTTGAGCCAAGTGGCATTTATTGCATTTTTTCTTCCCTCTTACATGTCATTTGAACAAATTTGAAATTCAAATATTGGCATTTATTGGCACAAACCCCAAATCTTGCACATCCTCCATCCATTCACAAGTTGACAAGTGGCACCATATCATTGGATGAAAGTTAGTCCCACATTGCTCAAATTTGGGCTTTCATCCATCTTGAAATCCTATAAATGAAGAGCTCCTCTCCTCATTTCAATCATCCACAAACATTGTAAAGTTACCATGCTAAAATACTTAGCCATCTTCATCCATCATTTGAATTCTTAGCTAGGATTTTTGCACATTTGGCTTGGAGTTCTCATCTTTTTCATCAAAAGTGGATCAACTTCATCTTCAACACATCAAGATTTCATCATAGGGATTGGGAAAGGGCCAATTTTCACATCAAATTGGCACCAATTCCCCCATGGGATTAAGAGTTTGCTTGCTTAATTAGGATCCAATCTTGTTTTTGTGATTTCATTGTGTTTTTCATCATTTTCTTCCTAATTTGAGTTATGTTAATGTATCTCATGGGGAATTCTCATTTATACTTGCAATATCTAACTTGAGGTGTTTAATCCCTTTGTTTTTGCAGGTACATAGATTGGGGGTTCACATTTTGGCACTAGAAGGAGGGCTTGAGTCATAAATTTTGACATTTTCACAAAAAATTTGCACTTTTCTGCACACACAAGAAATTCCAACATGGGCTCATCAGCGTCATTGTTTTCACGCCACAAGCTCGTTAGCGTCACAGTTTGAGCACCACGAGCTCGCTAGCATCGCTATTTTAGCACTGTTGGACTCATCTCGCCAAAAATTTCAAATTTAAAACTTCGCTGCTGGACTCGCTAGTCTACACCAGTTTTCAAAAATTTTAAAAACTTTGACGCTTTCCAAAATTGCGACACTAGGCCAAAATAGCGACACAATCGTGCTCTCTGTCCTGACACAGAGCGCCACTGACTGGTAAAGCGGCGTTGAAATAGCACTGCTGGAAGGAAAAAATAGCGACACCTTCATGAGTTGCGACGCTGGAAGACAGTAAAAGGGAGAACATTTAAATTTTAGCATGTATTTTAATTTATGATTGCTTCTTCCTCTATTTCCTGCCTTTTGACTTATGTGTTTTTTCTAGAATTTAATTGTCTTTTCTATTTTATAGGTTGGAAGTCAAAAAGCGAGAGAAGAAGGAGCATGGTGATGATATCTTGCCTAATCAAAGTGTTTTTAAGCACTTAAGTGTTTGTTTAACACTTCCTTAGGAATTTGTCATCTTCTTCTTTTTTAGAACACTAGCTTTCATTTGGGTTTAAAAAGGATTCTTTTTGTTTATTTCTTGCAAAAGGGTTTAAAAAGAATCTTAGGATCAACAACTCACTAGATTTCATTTATGGATTAAACAACTGAACCAATGTCTTTCATTTGTGATTTGGTGCTCTAAAATGAACTC
Source organism: Sequoia sempervirens (assembly GCA_007258455.2). Lineage (NCBI taxonomy): Eukaryota > Viridiplantae > Streptophyta > Pinopsida > Cupressales > Cupressaceae > Sequoia > Sequoia sempervirens. Next base: position 536,839,469 of record VDFB02270651.1, on the reverse strand, counting down.
ACACATTGCTTTGAAGGCTTAAAAAGAACAAGTGTAGTTGTGTTTTTCATGAGGGCTTACTTAGGCTAAAGTCATTAGAAAAGGACATATGCGCTTCTCTCGCACTTTATAGCAATCTTGAGAATCAAAAGGTCTTTTCTATGACTTTGGGATAAGACAAAGCAATCACCTCCACACTTCAATTTGGGCTTAAAATTGAACAAACTATTGTGCGAGTGTGAGTGGGGACATTTTTGCATATATTCTCTTTCTTTGTTGCTATCAAAGATTGATTGAGTTATGGTTCTTGCTTTTCATCTGCTTTTGTTTATCTTAGAGGGCCTGCCTTGTGGGAAAAAGTACTCACCCAAGGGAACGACTCAACTAGTAACACTCTGAACTCGAGAGTATTTCTTGTTGGGATATAAATGTGGATATTGGATGAAATGCCAATATCACGCGGTTGACTCCGATAAGATGGATCCGAAAGGGGACTCTTGCCACGTTGGGTCAACTTCTATGAATGGAAAGTCCTTACTAAAACCCATGTGCTAGAATTTTCCAAAATCCTTAATCTATTTGTTGGTGCAAGAACAATCGTTCTGAAGCCGCCCCACACTTTTACAGTCTTCTAGTAGAGATGGAAAGCATGCCATGGGAGTTTCATGGGTATTGATGCTTGGCTGCCCCAATTGACGATAATGAGCTATGGAGGGGAGCCAGTGGGGTTGAGCATCTAACCATCTGCTAGAGATAGGCATAGTTGGACTTGTACAACTAGGAATCTAACAAATATTGTCTTACACATCCATAGGATTATACTTGTTCTTGGTTTACAAAATGCATTGCTTGATCGAAAACAAATAAAAAATAAACACTTAACATCATCCAAAATTTCAAACCCTTTTGAAGACAAATATCATTGACTCAATCCATATGTTATTGCTTTCCCTTGGGATTCATGTCCTTAAAGGTTCCTAAGCATTGGATTATACCTCAATTTGTCTTCTTGAGTAAACAATAGGAAAAACCTTGCCTTAAGTTCATTGAATTTCCACATAAAATACCTTGTGGGGTTTAAATAAATTGAGACATTGGACATCTTAGTTTGAAACTTTAATCAAAGATATTTTTTTTGGTAAGATAAAGCCATTAAGCAAAGCTAAGCAAAATGAATTTTCATGTGTGATTAGAGACTCACAAATCCCAAAGCAAAAAAAATCATTGAAAATCCAAAAATGAAAGTTCAAATGAAATCAATCCTTGGTTACAAAGGTCTTTAGGAAGTATTTTCATTCTCTTCAATACCTAGATCTAGGCAAAACAAAGTGGTCTTTTTAGGTTCATCTAGGGATCAAAACATATCAAAACTTTTCATCCATCCTCCAAAACAATATCATCTCATAAATCATCTTTTGAAAAACCTTGAAATCATCCTTGAAGTGCTAGGCTTTATGACAAAATCAAACAAACATCAAAACCATTGAGACCAAGTCCTTGAAAACATTTATCAAAAAACACCTTTGGCTAGGCATGTGTAGATGCATCCTTTTGCACATACTTAGTCAAAGTTATCAACAATCATCTTGTCTAGCTTATTGTATGTAGATGAATCCTTCTCCATATACTTAGTGAAACAATCATCTTGTTTGGGTAGGTGTGGGTAGATGTATCCTTCTCCTCACACATATCCAAATTATCATCATTTTGAACAAAATTATCCCTTAGATCATTATCAAACATCTTAGGGTATTTTTTTGTTCAAAAATAAAAAAATCCAAATCAAGATCAAGGACAAAGACCTCAAATCCAAGAATCCAAAAAATCAAAATCCAAAATCCAAAAGCTCTAGCATTTCATTCAAGATTTATCAAAAGCCAAAAACAAAACATCCATAAACATCCATCTTTAAACATCATCATCATATCATCATCACATTTGATCCTAAAAGCATCCTAGAAATTTCTACTTTGAGGCATAAGATAAAGATCAACCCAAAGAATTAAAGAGATTCATCTCCCATATTCTCAAAGATTGATCCTTGTTTTATGGTTCTTACTAGATCTCAATACAAGAAAAGTATGGAATCCAACAAAGAAACACCCGCTTCAAGTGACCTTAGCCAAACAAACACAGAAATGAATCTCGCCGAATCAAGCAATCCATTAAGCCTCTCATCATCACAAAATCTGCAAGAAGAAAATAAAGGAGAGGACCTCACTTTTGGAATGTCTCGCAAAGAAATGATAGAAATGCTCCAAAATATAGACAATCATAGAATCATCAACATCATGATGAGACTTAACCCTTCATTGTACATGCTTGAACTAGCAAAATAAGGGGCCAAGTTGCCTTTGGATTTCGATGTGAGCACTATAGTAGAGACATATTTTCCACCAATCTCATCCACCATCCCCATTTCATCTACACCCCCATCTCAAAACATCATGCAAAACATCCTGCAACTCAAAACATCATTTGCTCCAACTCAACCCAACGCCAACAAGGGAAACACATTTCTCAATGCACTTCAATCACATCCCATTGTGAATAACCAAAACTTGGATGCAAACTCCACCTTGGAACAAAACATCCCCCATAATCCATTACACCAAAATGCTCCTCTCACTTTGCATTATGACCCATCATCAGCATCTTTTCACAGAGCACCACAAACACCTCTTCTCACAAATTCACAAGAAGAGGGGGATATGTTCGGACCAGGGGGCATATTCGATACCACATCACTTTCACAAGGATTCACCCCCCTCACATTTCCACCCATCCCACCACTACCATTTTCATCCACACCACTACTTGGTTTGGGGTTGCCTCCTCTACCAAGTATCAATCAAACCACTATCCCAACCATTAATCAAAGAATCACACCAAATGCTCAAAATTTATCATTGATATTGCAACAACAAATGATAAATATGCAAGCAATGGTGACATCATCAAACACCCCCACATCATCACAAAGCATGGTCTCACAAGGACCAATCACATCAATACCATTATCCAACACACAAAATATCAACACAACATCATCATTCACCACCACCACGAATGCCATTCCAAATCCACCACCACCCCCACCACCACCAACATTCACCACATCAAATTAATTCAATGCAGCATTACAAGCTGCTTTCCAAAGAGGCTATCAACAAGTGCAAAAATAAAAAGCCATGCAACAAGCCGCTCAAGCTACACAAGATGCCAAAGCTACGCAAGCCGCAATACAAGCGCAACAAGCACAACAAGTCCAAGCGTTATTGCAACAACAACAAGCTGCTCAAGCCACTCAAGCGCAACTTCTATTACAACAACAAGCAGCACAAGTGCAAGCACAACAAGCACAAGCACAAGCACAGCTTCTTGCACAAGCAGCACAATTACAAGCGTACCAACAAGCATTAAAGCAATATTAAGAACAACAAGAAGTAGCAGAACTGGCAGCCCAACAACAAGTGTTGTGGGAACAACAACAAGCACAACAACAAGCATTTTTGGAACAACAACAAGCACAACAACATGCAAAAACCTTAGCACAATAGTAGCAAGATCAACAACAGGCGTTGTTCATCCAAAAGCAGGTAGAAGCCTACCTTGCTCGGTAGAATATACACATACCAATGAACAACACACCAACCAACCCATCCATCCAAAAAGCGATTGCAATACCCCAGAACAACTTCATCCCACCTCCTGATTTGCAAAGATGATGTGATGACACAACTCAAGTTGCTCTTGCAACAAGTGCTTGATCTTTAATTAGGGTGAACAACCAAAACGCAAAGCAACTTGTCTCCCTATCCATTTGATAGGAGCTTAGAAATGAAACCTTTCCCTAAGGGATTTTAAATCCCCAAATTTGACAAATATCAAGGGATGAGAAACCTTGAAGATCATATTAGGGAATTCCAAGTTCATTGGATGGAAGTCGCATATAATGATACGTATCTGATGGAGCTATTTCCTAGAAGCTTGATGGGTCCTGCTATAGAATGGTTCTCTTACTTACCTACAGGCATTAGAACATTCCAAGAGATTACAAATGCATTCATTAAGAACTACGCAAGTAACATTGTAGTGGATGTTAGTCTCGAAGAACTATACACCCTAAAGCAAGGAAAGAATGAATCTTTCACTTCATTCCTTCAACGATGGTGATCCAAGGCCAATCGGAGCAAGTGGACCATGCCAGAAGAACAAGTTTGCACAATCATTGCCAACCTTGAAGGTTGCTTATAATTTCATCTCAAGGTTCAAGGTATCACCACATACGATCAATTGATCACCAAGGTGCTTAGCATCGAAAGAGCCCTTGTGACTCAACCCATCGAATCAACATCATATCACAAACTGCAAAACAACCACCCATCATCAAACTACAATGATAAACCTTGCACATGGGTGAGAAACAAAAACATCACTAATGATGGTGTCGTAGATGCCAAGGTGGTCATTAATGCTCCATGTCAAAACACACCCACACAACAAATCCAAACAACAAATCAAAACACTCATCACACAACGCATCAACTGAACAATAATCCCACCATCAATAACCTCAATGACCAAAGAGGACCACCTCAATGCAAAACATATCCTAAACGAAAATACACCATGTTGGGGGAACCACTTGAGGATATCATGAAAAGGTTGATTGACAAAAAGCTCATCAAAGCACCTACATTCAAAAATTACCAAGAACCTGACGTCAAACCTCCTTGGTACAATGAGAATCAACTATGTGAATTCCACAAAATCAAAGGCCACACCACAAATAATTGCATGAGACTCAAGAACATCATACAAGATCTCATCGACAAAAGAATCATAAATGTGGAACCACCTATAGGGAATAAGGACCTTAAAATCTACACGAATTCGATGTCAAATCATGGCAACAAAGGGAATAACAAGGATAAAGGAAAGGGCAGTGTAAATCATGTATACGAAATAGTTTTTTCCAACTTCAATGAAAACTACATGGTCATCACCATCAAGGGCACCCATGCCAAAGATTGTGGAGTCACCACAAGAGGCGACAAAGTCACTATCGTAGGGTCATCTCAACCAAATAGGGTCTCTTTATCTAGATCCAATGGCTATAGTGTTGTAGATCAACTCAAAAGAACACCAGCACACATCTCCATCATGGAGTTGTTAAAGATATCATCGGCCCATAAAAAGATCCTTGAAGAAGCACTAGCCTCATCCACCGTCCCCGCAGACCTTGAGGCGGAACAATTCCAAGCTATGGTCGAAAACATCATAACACCTAATCTCCTTACATTTTCCAACCAAGATTTTCCCACCCAACCATCTCATAACCGTGCACTTCACTTGGAAGCTATCGTAAATAAAAGAAAAATCAAAAGGGTCTTGGTGGATGGAGGTGCAGGTTTGAACATTTGTTCTCTCAGTCTCATCAAGCAGCTAAAAATATTAGAAGATTCCATTGATAAAGGGAAAGGCATCACAATAAGAGCATACGATGACCAAGAAAGAGTGTCTCAAGGCACAATCAAACTCCCTATCCAAGTAGGGCCGTTTCTCATGGAAACCACTTGTCAGGTCTTGGACCTCGACTTGCCATACAATATCCTCTTGGGACGCCAATGGATCCATGCGATGAAAGCCGTAGCATCAACTTTCCACCAATGTGTGAAATTCACACATAATGGACAAGAGGTTACCATCCACAAAAATCCCGAGCCATTCTCATATTGCAAGAATCTTGAAGCCAAATATTACAAAATCCCCCAAGTGCCAAAAAATGGTGAGGGCCCATCCACATCATACATCGACCCTGCCACCCTCATATCCACTTATGTGACAGAGACACCTCCCACTCCCGCCATTCCCACCATCTCCAACATCAAGCTCATCATCCAGGAGGATAGTTTTGGAAGCTATAGGCTCCCTAATAATGCTTTTGTGATAGGAGAGTTACCACAATCTCCTAGATCATGGGGACACCCACAAGAAAATCAAGCTTCTACATCACAAACAAATCCTGAGGATTATCCTGAATTCACAAGCTGGGGAGACCTTGGTCAAGAAGTTATTGAAGTAGATCCATCCCACATGCTGTATCGAGATGAAAGACCAACACCTGAATTACCAATGGATGAGACAAGCAAGGGCCTACAAATGATGCTTGCAATGGGTTATGATAGAAACCAAAGATTGGGGCAAAATGACAATGGGCTCTTAATACTAATCATGCCTAAGACGCGACCTATAACAAATCTTGGTCTTGGATGTACCCCTCTGAGAATAACCATACATGGCCGAAGTCCTCCGTTTAGAGCCGCTAATGTTTCTCCTCAGCCAGTCCTAGTACAAGTACACTCCCTAATACACATAGGGACAGACATGCATAACTTTATCACTGAGCTCTATATTAGTAGCGATGATGAAGATCACTTGACTAGTCTACCTAGGTTATTTGAGGATACTACCCTTTGCATGATTAGTACCTTATCTTTCGAATCCGATCATCAAAATCATGAGATCCGCTTAGTCTATCCCCAATTGATCGACTATGACCAATGAGGACCACCAGTTCTTGATACATTCAAAAATGATGAGGCACTCTCAGAATTCATGGGATTGAGGGATAACATTCCAGATGGAGATCACAAGGCAGGATTCATAATAGAGTTAGACACACATGATTATTACGGGGAAATGATTGAATCCTTCGATCGCAAAAGTGAGAAGCTAAGAATCACATCCAAGTCCTTGAGTGAAAACCACACTATGGCACTCTCTGACAACAAAATAGTAAAAAGAAAGGACGTATCCAATGGTGAAAACCTCTCTAAGGCACCCGAGGATGAAGGATTCAATCTTCCCTTAAGAGCTATTCATCCAGAGAAGTTAGCAGTATTGGCCGAAAAATGCAATCCCGTCAACTTAGGAACAGAGGAGACCCCGCATATCACATTCTATGTGGAATCACTATTATCAGATGAATAGGAACTCCTAGCAGCATTCCTAAAAGAGAGGCAAATAAACTTTGCATGGAGTTATGCCGATATGCCAGGGCTTGATCCAGAGACTGTGGTTCATCACTTAGCTGTGTATCTAGAAGCAAAACCGGTCAAACAAGAGCTTCGTAAAATGCATCTTCAAATTTCTCTACTAGTCAAAATGGAGCTCAAAAATTTGTTAGATGCGAGATTCATCCAACCAATTGATTATCCAGAATGGGTGTTGAATTTGGTACCCATTTCAAAGCCCGATGGAGCCATCATAATCAGTACAGACTTTAGAGATCTAAACAAGGCATGTCCTAAGGATGATTTCCCACTACCCAACATTGACATGATAGTAGATATGATGGCAGGAGATGAGATGCTATCACTAATGGATGAATTCTCAGGATATAACCAAATCATGATAGCAAAAGAAGATTAGCATAAGACAACTTTTACTTGTCTATGGGGGACCTATTGCTAGAACATGATGCCATATGGTCTAAAGAATGCAAGAGTGACCTATCAAAGGGCCATGACGTTGATATTCCATGATATGATTCATAAAATGGTCAAAGACTATGTCGACGACATTCTAGCTAAGTCAAGGAAAAGACAAGATCATATAGCAACCCTAAGTGCTATCTTTGACAGACTAGAGGAATACAAAGTTAGACTAAATCCCAAAAAGTGTGTCTTCAGCATACAATCAGGTAAATTGCTACGATACATAGTCTCCATGAGGGGTATCGAGGTAGATTCAGAAAAAGTGAAAGAAATCCTCGAGATGGAAGCACCAAAGACATTAAAACAACTGAGAAGCCTCCAAGGCCGACTTTAATCCATCTAACAATTCATAGCACAATTGGCAGACAAGCAAAATCCATATTCTCACCTACTCCACAAGGAGTTAGCATATAAATGGGATACAAAATGTGAAGAGGCATTCAACAAAATCAAGGAATATCTACTGACACCACCAGTGTTAATGCGACCTATCCTGAGAAAGCCATTGATCTTATATGTGTCAGCAATAGCAACAGCCCTTAGAGCTCTCCTAGCTTAGCATGATGAAAACAAAACAAAGAGAGCCATATACTATATCAGTAGGACAATGGTCAGTCATGAGCTAAATTACTCCATCGAAAAAGCTTGCCTCGCAGTAGTGTTTGCATCCCAAAAATTTAGACATTACATGTTGGCACATAAGATAAAGCTCATTGTGAAAATTGATCCCCTCGAGTATCTTCTATCAAAGGCAATGCTCACAAGCAGAATGGAAAAATGGGTAATGATACTGTCAGAGCATGATATCGAGTATGTAGAGAGGAAAACCATCAAGGGTCAAGTTATTGTAGATCAACTAGCAGAAGCGCCAATTTATTCTAAGAACCCTCTTGTTTCAGAATTTCTAGATGAATCCATCTTTAACATCAATATCACTAACCATTGGAAATTATACTTCGATGGTTCATACACCTAACATGGATCAAGAGCTAGTATCTTCTTCATCACTCCATAAGGGGATTGCATACCAAAGTCATACAAATTGGCATTTCCTTGCACTAACAACATAGCAGAATATGAGGCTCTGACTATAGGTCTCAGGATAGCAGTGCACTAGAATATCATAACTCTCAGGGTGTATGGAGACTCTCAGTTGATCATAAATCAGGTCAATAATGAATATCAAACTAAGGATGACAAGCTTACTCCATACAAGAAATTGGTGGAGACTCTAAAGGAATCCTTCATTGACATAACATTCGAGCAAATTCCAAAAACCAACAACAGAGCAGCTGATGCCATGGCTACAATCGGGTCACTATTAGATATCCCTCATAACATGCCAAAATATGAATTTTTGATTGAGCAGCTTCTCGTTCCCACATTTGAGGTACCAGCATCAGAATATGTGTGCAAAATCGTTGGTCCAGGTGATCCTTGGTATCATGACATCTATACATATCTTCACATAGGAGTCACACTCGCTGACCTCCCATCAAGCCTAAAATGAAACTTTATTAAAAAAGCATATAGATTCATCATCCTAGGTGATACCTTATATTGTAGAAGCATAAAGGGTACCTTATTGCACTATCTGAATGCTGAGGAGGCATTAAACACTCTAACTGAGGTTCATAATGGTACATGTGGTTCACACTCGAGTGGAATGACCATCGCTAAGAAACTGTTAAGGCTGGGGTATTACTGGCCCACAATGGAAAGAGAAGCATATGATCATGCTAAAAGATGTTTATAATGTCAGCAGCATGGGGACCTCATCCATGTTCCAGCTCAAGCACTTCACCCCATCGTTACACCATGGCCTTTCTCGCAGTGGGGACTTGATCTCATTGGGAAAATCACACCCACCTCATCCAATGGCCATAAATTCATTATCACTACAACTGAGTACTTCACAAAATGGGTGGAAGCCATACCCATGACCTATATCACTGGAAAGCAGATCTCAAAATTCATCCTGAACTATCTCATCTATTGTTATGGTGTCTCACAAGCCATTATCTCAGATAATGGGACACCCTTCAAGAATCAGGAGGTTCGTGACTTGTGCGAGAAATTCAAAATCCAGCATCGCTTCTCCACCCCATACTATCCCCAAGGCAATGGCCAAGCAGAAGCCACAAATAAAACTATCCTCAAAATCCTCAAGAAAACAGTCAATGACGCAGGTCGTGACTGGTATCTGCAGCTTAATCCTACCCTCTAGGCTTATCAAACTAGCATCCGCACACCCACTAGTGCCACCCCCTTATCCTTGGTCTACAGATTAGAAGTTGTACTCCCCATTGAGATCGAGCTCCCATCCCTGAGAATATCACTGCAAAACCTTGTCACGGATGAAGAATATCGAGTTTCAATACTAAAAAAGCTTGAGCTATTGGATGAGAGAAGGATTGATGCTTTGAATCATCTGAAAGTCTATTAGAATAGACTCAAATGAAGCTACAACAAGAAGATCAGAAGTAGGACTTTCCAAGTTGGAGAACTGGTCTTAAAAGAAAATAAGAAAAATGTCCCGAATCCTAGTAGCAAAGGCAAGTTCAAACCCAATTGGTTAGGACATTTCATCGTCACAACAAGCTATAAATCAGGGGCATATCAACTATCAACACCTGAAGGGGAACCTCCGCATGAGCCCATGAATAGCTCTCATCTCAAAAAGTTCTATGCCTAATTCTTTCAAGGTATAGAACCAAAAAATCCAAAAAATAAAAAAAATCCTAAAAAATTGGTTACTTCGGTGAAAAGCTGGAAAAAGGTGTCTTGGTGACAACAAAAAATAGCAAAAAAGCAAAAAATCCAAAAAAATAAAAAAACGGATTGAAAACAGTAAAGAGAAAAATTATCCTCTAGTGAAAATCACTTTGGTGGCACTTTGGGCAAGTACCTTGGTGAATACTTGGCAAACAGGCACCTTGTGTAAATAAGCACTTTCGATCCACCAGGATCTTTACAGCTTGATCTACATCATCCATTCATTTTGCTTCCATCATCCAGCGCATCCATACCTCCACCTATCACTCATTCACTCGCATTCGTACCATAGCTTGGTCCTGTGTTCGTATCATGATCCCTCCTAGTACTATTTGGCCCATCCTCAAGGTTAGTTTGTCCTTCCTTTATCAGAGTAATCTATTGCATCACGCTAGGGGCACATTCCCATCGGATCAGATTCATGTATGATCTTAAAATTCTCAAACATCAGAAAATCCAAAAACATCAGATAATCAGAAAATCCAAAAAACATTCAAAACACATCAAAATCCAAAAATAAGGTTGTCTTGTCAAACTACATCATCTTTGAGCTTGAACGTAGGCAAGGTTGATCTTTGATCATCCCCCGAGACATTTAGGTCAGTCCTATAGGAGTCCATCATAATAAGCTGACATCTCATCATGTATATTGTCATTTGTAAATCGGTCGAGTCATTAGTCGAACTAAGAGGTCTTTGCTTGTATAACGTAGGCAAGGCTAATCTGTTGATCAGCCCTCAAGGCCCCTAGGATAGGTCTTTAGGTTAGTCTCTTAGTCAAATTCTTAGAAAATTCCAAAAACATTTGAAAAAACTGAAAATCAAAACATTTGTAAAACCTTGAAAAATACCAAAAACAGCCTCAAAACATCAAAAACATCCAAATATTTGAAAAAATCCATTCATCTCAACTTACTTGCACCCACAATAAACACCATTCATAATAAACTAATCATCATCATCAACCTTTGGTAAAATAATCAGAAACAAGTCTAGCAGATTGTAAGTAGAACTCAAAAATGTCAAGTCTTAAGTCTAAGTCAGTGCGTAAGCAAACTGGTCATCTCTTCATATCAATAACACATCACCTGAATTTGTCCCATATGAATCATCCTTTATAAATGAAATGGCATGCCACCATCCACTAACATGTCCTAGGATGAATCCTTCCTACAATGGGCATTATCTTTTGGCAATAAGTTTCACTTATCATCTTTAGAAAACACATCCTTTTTTGTTAGCAATATTGAAGAGCAGTAATTTGTTTATTTACTTGGTCTTTATCTTTTTGACTTATCTTATTTTGTGCTCATTCCAAGGATGTCTTGATGATATTCAAACAGAGGATTTAGAGAAATAGGAATGGAGCAATGATCATTATCTTTTATTTGTTGTGCTTGTTGGACACTCTTGTAATATAACCTCGGCGAATACTTGCTTTGATAGGTATGTAGGGAAGAGGTCTAGGGCAACTTGTTGACTATTAAAGGGATAGGTTTACCTTCCCATGTTTTGGTATGAGGTGTCTAAAGCTTCTGAAGTACATCCTAGCAAGGTTTCTGTATGTCAGGTGTGAACAAGGATACTCCTATTTGATTGTTGAGTCAAAGTCCATCACACTAAGTACCATGCTATCCTGGTTGTCTATACCTTGATGCATCGTACCACGTGTGTTATCAAACATAAGGAAATTCGGCCCTTTGAAAATCCCAATTCCTCGGTGAGTCATCATCATCATCAACATCATTATCATCATTTGCATCTGTGTCATCTCGTGTCTTGTTGAAATGACTTCTTCTCTTCTTACTAATCATGCTAACAAGGGTACTATGACAATTAACCATCATCACCATCATCATCATCGCTCTTGCATCCACAAATCATTGGCACATTGCATATCATATAGAAATCATTGATACATTGCATATCATATAGAAATCATTGACACATTGCATATCATATAGAAATCATTGGCACATTGCATATCATATAGAAATCATGCACATCGCATAAACATATCATATAGGAAACACACGCATTGCATTTTAATCATCATATAAATAGGTTATCATAAAACATTTTCATAGATAGGTGCATACATGTCATCACATTTCACCCATTGCATTGCATCACATAGCATTCATAACCATTTCATAATACCATCCAAACCATCACATAGAATCTATAAAAACATTCCATAAATCATTATAATCATAAGTAAATAGGTATATAAGCATTTAATTCATTAAACATCATATTACGACCATTGCATCATATCACATCCATCCATAAAGCATCTCATATATAAGCATTTTCCATACATCATTGCATAATCATTTCACATATCACATTTGCATAAAATAAATCATCATATAAATAACATCATTGCATAAACATCATTTTGCATCCATAAAAATATCATTGCAAAGCATATAGAAATAAACCATCCATGCATAAATAAAAGTACACGGTACATCCCATCCAAAAATTGTCTCATATATCATATCATCAACTATCATAGTACAAGAGAATAAATAATTGGATCAATGTACATATGTGTCAATTAGTACAAAATGCTCATCCGACTATAAAAAATGAGCCTGTAAAGCACAAAAGGTACATAAAATCTAGGTCAAGCCTAATCTCCATGGATGCTGCCCTCACCCCTGTCGCTGTGACCCTCTGGTGGTCTCTGGCTGGCCTGCTCTGAGTAATTAGGAACCCAGTCTGCTCTAGGTACATCATCATGGTCGGCCTGATAGTAATACTCTATCTCTCGAATGGCCTCCCTATAGGATCGGACTAGCACTGTACCCTGCAAGGACGAGGCGGCTGTCATACTCTCAATCTGCTACCTGCGGCCTAGCTCTGTCACTACATGTAGCTCTACAGCTTGTCTCTATTTCACCACTTGATCTCTCTCTGCTCTGAGCTACTCTCTCTCAGCCCGTGCCTGGTCCCTCTCAGCTATCACTACTTGTACCTATGCCTGTAGCTGCAAAATCAAGGAATCTCGTGTGTCTGCCTGTCCTACTAGCTCTGCCCATGGCTGTGCATGAACCTCACCCTCACCCTCAGCTCGTGGTGGAGGGACTAGCAGATCCTACTACTGGTCCTGCATGGGGACATCCTCCTGACCTAGCGGATCTGGGGGCATCAATTGGGGATCCTGCCAGACTACAATCCTTGGTCCTCACCCTCATCCTCATCCTCTCCTGCCTCTGAACCTGTATGCCTCTGGGTCCTCACCTGGAACAATCAACCGTAGAGGAGGTCTGAACCAATTTCTATATGCTTGTGTTGTGCCCAGATCTGCCAATCCCTGATCGTAGGCCCATGGTTGGGCCACTAACCCTTGAAAGCTATCAACTACCTCCGTTGTAGGAATACCAGGGCCCCATGACACCTGCGTCATGCTGCGCGCAAAGACGGCCACATAACCATCATCTAGCCGAACTTGTGGCTCTCCAAACTGATGTTGTACGTGCCTGGGAAAATACCTCTCTATCACGGTGTGCTCTCAGCCCTGCATGTATCTGTCCTACTAGCAGTAGAAGAGTTGTGCTACATCATCAGCCCATCCAAGCTAATCGAGGTAGGGTCTCCACATGAACATAAGCATCTCATCTATGACCTGCCTCCAGTAGGGGATCTCGTGCTCTCCGATGTGTGTAAAAGACACACCACCTCTGCATCGTGCAACCAGGGCATCTTTTGGTCCCATCAGAATCAAAATGACTCACAGACATAGCACAAAAATATGCTCCCATGCCCAAACATGTAGAAGAGTCACTCCAACTCCCAGTGCTCTGTCATCCATGTATGTGTACTCATGCAAATCCCTATAGAGTGAGGCCAAAAGTACAAGCCCCCATGCAAATTGAACTGGCCTATTCTGAACCATCCTCTCCCAGTAGTATCCCCATCTAGGATTGAAATACCACCCTTGTCAGTCTGGGGCAACCAAACCAAAAATGATTGCTACAATGGCCTAGCGGAAGGGAGGTGCTATGACTCTGTACCTTTCCAGCTCAATGTGCCCCTTGTAGTAAATAATATCATGCATGGTGAGGACTCAGGTGCAGATAGTGTCCCTCATCCATATCGTAAATCACCTAGCGGCCATGAATGGGTAATTGCAGTATGTGCCAGACGTCCTCCAATGTGACAGTCACCTCACTAGTGGGAAGATGAAACGATGACGTCTCGCTGTGCCACCACTCCGCTAGTGCTAACAACATCCCAAGATGTGTGCACATGGGTGCTGTGTACGCAATGTGCCATAGTCCTGTGGCACCTAATTGGTCCTGGTCTTAGATGCTCAAATCCTGTAGAACGCTCGCCAAGTCCCGCGGTCAGTGCTCCTGAGAATAAAGCTCCCTAGGCCCATCCTGCATCAAGGAAGGTTAGCATGTTAAAAAGTTTTGCGAAATTCCTAATGTAATGCCTCAAACTCACTTCAAGTGGCACAATTTGTGAAGGCATCACTGTTTGAGTTTCCTCAAATAGTGACGTTGGACCCGAAATTTAACCAAATGGCACAGTTGTGGCACACTTCAACCCCTAGCATCACAGTTTTGGTGAAAAGGGCACTGCCACAATGCACTTTTCCAAAAATGGCCCGCCGAGTCAGAGTCAAGTCCAAACCCAATGGTGGAGTTTTTAAACTCCAAATTGCACCACTACGGTGCTAAACAACGCCGCTGCAGCACAAAGAAGGAAAAAGCAATGCACTTTAAACACCGAGCGATGCTATAATAGCACCGCTAGAGGCCTAGCTCATCCTAAAACAAGTAATAAATGCACTAAAATAAAAAAAACAAAGTTCCAATTAGGGTCACATACTGGGGCACCAATGCCAAGTGGCCACTGGTAGGTCCAGACTCAGTCAAAAATGTATAGAAGAAGCTGTCATTGCGCCATATCATTAGGAGGTCAGAGCTCGAATCTCAATGTTCGCTAGCGAAGGTGTGTGAAAATGACTTGAAAGTGACCCCTCAGACCCCTTTTAAGCCTAAAAATTAGGGTTTTTTAGCCCTAATTGGCTGTCTTGCTAGGGTTTTGGACCCCCAAACCTATTTTTGTCCATTCAAGGCTTGTTTTTCATCATTTTATTGTGTTTAGACATGTTTTTAGCCTCTCGGACCCCTCGCGAACTTGTCGGACACCTTGCCACCTTTTTTCGCGAGATCACCCAAAAAATCAAAATTTTCGTCTGATCTCTTGAGGGGGCATTATATTGGCATATTCTCTCTTGCCAGGTAGTAGTGGGGCAAGTCTTAATATCAAAAATTTTTGGCTTTGATTGAGATCGTTTATTCTTTGAACCAATGCAACGAGTGTATTGCTTCAAAGAGGGGCAAAATGTAGACACGCTAAATATACTGATTGACATCGTGCATCTGATCCGACTTACTAACATCGTTTCTTCCAGAATCATCCGTTTAATCAAATTCCCCTATTTGATTAAATTCATCAATATTCATCTCTTAATTAAATAAATCATTTTATCTGATTAAGTCAATTCCTTTTGTTAATTAAATCAACGTATCTTATCTAATTATCCCTATTTAATTAAATAATCAATTTATTTGATTAAATCTCTAAAGTCTATCCATTAAATTAAATAAATTAAAACCTTATTTGATTTAATCTAACATCATCCCCTTTAATTAAATAAATCAAAATCTTTATTTAATTAGCCTCTTATCACATTCCCCTCTTATTTGATTTAAATAAATCCATAAATCTAAGTCAAATAAGCCACATCATCTAATCTCCTATTAAATTAATTGACCCTTGATTAATTTAATCTAATCTCATGTCACATCCTCTAGATAATGCAAGTTGCACATGAAAATATATTTAATTCATTTATTAAATCCATATTTTCCTTCACATGGCATCTTTTGGAATATTCTCTCAATTTGAATTCAAAAATTCCAAGTCAACATGTACATCCAACAAGGCAATAAATTCATCTTACATGTCCTTTGCCTTGAGCCAAGTGGCATTTATTGCATTTTTTCTTCCCTCTTACATGTCATTTGAACAAATTTGAAATTCAAATATTGGCATTTATTGGCACAAACCCCAAATCTTGCACATCCTCCATCCATTCACAAGTTGACAAGTGGCACCATATCATTGGATGAAAGTTAGTCCCACATTGCTCAAATTTGGGCTTTCATCCATCTTGAAATCCTATAAATGAAGAGCTCCTCTCCTCATTTCAATCATCCACAAACATTGTAAAGTTACCATGCTAAAATACTTAGCCATCTTCATCCATCATTTGAATTCTTAGCTAGGATTTTTGCACATTTGGCTTGGAGTTCTCATCTTTTTCATCAAAAGTGGATCAACTTCATCTTCAACACATCAAGATTTCATCATAGGGATTGGGAAAGGGCCAATTTTCACATCAAATTGGCACCAATTCCCCCATGGGATTAAGAGTTTGCTTGCTTAATTAGGATCCAATCTTGTTTTTGTGATTTCATTGTGTTTTTCATTATTTTCTTCCTAATTTGAGTTATGTTAATGAATCTCATGGGGAATTCTCATTTATACTTGCAATATCTAACTTGAGATGTTTAATCCTTTGTTTTTGCAGGTACATAGATTGGGGGTTCACACCTCTACAACAAAATTTTCCTCAAATTTGGAGCACCAAGGACAATTGTCATGGACCAAGGCCCCTAGTTTATGTCCAAAGTGTTGTTGGCATTCATAGAACATGACTTGGAAATCAACCACGTGCTATAGCCCCTATGATTTATTCTTTGGGAAGAATCCTCTCTTACCCATTAAATTCAATCTCCAAACCCTTAGAAAAACTATGGAATTGGGCATGGATCTTAAATGAGCCCAAATTGAGAGAGTTTACAACTTAGTGAACTAGATGAACTCTATTTAGATATTGTCCATCAAACTAAATTGGTCCAACAACAATGCAAGGTCTGACATGATAAACATATCAAAGAGAAAGAATTCCATACTGGGGATTAGGAATTATTGTTCAATTCTAGATACAAGGATCATAAAGGGAAACTTAGGACACATTGGCTTGGACCATACATTTTTTTTGAAGTGTTTGCCAATGGTTTGATCTAGCTGAAACCTATTGATGGTGATACCTGAACTCTTCTAGTTAATGGGAATTGATTACGTCTCTATCATAAACCTATTAATAAGGAGGATTTTACAAAAATGGTGGAAAAATAGGGAGAAATACACTACATTGACTATGTTTTGGCAGAGTCAACATAGTTTCGTCAAACCCAAAAAAAAAACAAAATCTCTTTATTCCAAAATGTTTCTTTGATTTCTTCATCAGTTTTATCATTTGGAATTGACTAAAATTTTGTCTTTATTTTTCAAGACTTCACCTTTTTCCAAGCACAATTTTGGAGCACCCTACTACGGTGCTTCAAAATTTGTTAACATGGTTGCTTCAATTCCCTAGAAATTGTTGTTGCAATGCTCTAGAACCTACACAATAGACTGGTGCCACTCATCATTTTGATCCTGTATTCTGACACATCACTCAACAATGCTTCAAAAAGCCAAGGCCAAAACATCACATCTCTCTTCCTTCTAGTGGCATCTTTTCAGTGATGCTCTGAAATTCTGTTATTCTTCCTTCTGGTGGCATCTTTTTAGCGATGCTCTAGAATGTTGCTCAGTTGCTCAAAAAAATTTGGTTGATGCTCTGACTATATCTTTCAACGATGCTCCCAAAATTTTGGTTGTTGCTCTGACTGCATCTTTCGATGATGCTCTGGAAATTTTGGTTGTTTCTTCAACTATATCTTTCAATGATGCTCCAAAAAATTTGGTTGTTGGTCCGCCTGCATCTTTCAATGATGCTCCAAAAATTTTGGTCACTATCCCGACAACATCTTTTCAGTGATGCTCCAGAATCTTCAATCTGGTCACCATGTTTTGATGACATCTCTCTATGATGTTTCAGAACCCTCTTTTTCTCTACTTCAGTTGCATTTCTCGGTAATGCTCTAGATTTTTGTGTAAATTTTGTCTTTCCAGTCTTTTTATTTTTCCTAAGTTCCACACATGCCCATCCTTTAATGCTGCTTCAAGATTTTCTCCCTTATAACTATTTTGCCACATCATACCAAATCTTCCCATAATAAATAAGATTATTATGACACCTTTTTGTCATAATATTTTTTCCCTGTCATTTCAATCATTCCATATGTGCCATTATTATCCTCCGCCACCCTCGCCAACCATATGACTATCCAATTACATTAGCACAGGTGAGTGACATTTGATTTAATGACAAGACTTAAGGTATGTGCAAATTTATTTATTTAAAGGGTTAGTACTTATTTTGAATAAATGATAATTAATTGACATGATTCATTCCTCCTTGTAATTTTGAAACTTGTTCCCTTTACATGATTGCTAAGAGTACAATAGTAGTTGTAATTCCCCATGAAATCTCGTCATAATTATGTAGTAAGGTGACAAGAAAGTTGGTAATTACTTCCTTCCCCATTGAGTATATCAACATAGAACTCTTTTTCCATTTGCATTTCAATGAAGAGATAATTCTAGAATTTTGTAGAATCTCACCAGGAGAAAGAAAATAGAAGGTGCTAAGAAGAAGTTCGAGCCAAGTTCTGCAGTGCCATTGTTTGCATTGGTCAATATAGCAAATTTATTTTAGAGATTCAGATGGCTGAACTTCATGAAACAATTTGAAGGGTATACAGAGCAGCTTGTGAAGGAATTTGTCAAGAATTTTGTAAATGGGAAATCATCGTTTGCGGCAAATGATTCTGAGTAAGTACGAAAATCATTGCTCATCTTTCTGGTCTCAAGAATAAAGGAATTAATTTGAATGAAAATACCCATTTTTCCTATCAAAATTTAATAGAACTATTTCATAGGGAAGGGGAACCCCAACCTGTAATGACCATAAGCACTAGGGGACAAAATAAGGGAATCCATAGAATGTCTCTTCTAGAACCCAAAAGGTTTTCTAGAGCTTGGATTATTAAATATTCCACTTGTGAGGGAAAAATTACTATAGTTATGGGATCCCCTTTTTGCTTGCTGACTCATTTACGCCACAACATTGAGGACCCTACTCTTAGGGTAAATTTACCAGCTTTTCTCTACCATTCAGTCACCTCTATGATGGAAAAGTATAAAGTTGGGATGAGGCCCCTCAAACATCATAGTTTGAAATAGCTAATATGTAAATACCATTTCCACAAAAGGCCATAAAATAAGTGGCAAAGGTTTCTATAGAAATTTGAAAATGAGGAAACAAGAAGATTACTTGAGGAGGGAGAATCCTCTAAACAAAAAGAACAGTCTATAGAAGAACCCTCCTCATAGGCATTAGACACTCTTGAATCCAAATATGCCTCCATAGCTCCCAATGGTGATGTGCCAAAAAATTTGCTAGATGAGCTAGAAACCATAGGATAGAAAGGGGAGGTGGGACTTGTGCATTCTAGAGGAGAAGAGGAGCCTCCTTGAAAGAAGAAGCAATGAAGTAAAGTTACTTTTCAAACAACTCCTCCTCTATGAAGGAGTAAAAGGTTATCTTCTGGGGCCAATGAAATTGAACCTCAAGACATAGGTAGTACTTCAAAAAGGAAAAAGGCCAAGAATCCATTAAAGGTGGTAGAAAGTTATATTCCACCTAATAGTGAGGAAATAAATGAAAAAAAAAAGCAAGAGGATCAACTTCCTAGGGAAAAGGACAAGGAAACCCTATCACCCAAAGAACAGGAAGGAGAGAAAATAAAATTGCCACATTTAGAGAAGAATGAAGATGAACCTATGGGGGATTGTCTCCTTTTCTTGATAAAGTGGGGAGCATACCGAAAGTTGAAGAAAATGTACATCATATTGATGAGGAAATAGAAGAAGTTTCTTACTCATCTTTTCCTAAGAACACTAAGGCATAAAATGTACCTCATGTTGATGAAGAAGTGGAAGAAGTGCCTCACTCATCCCTTCCTAAGGACACTAAGGAGGAAAATGTGCCTCATCCTGATAAGGAAATTCCTCATTCATCTTTCTCTGTGGACACAAGGGATACAAAATCTAGTCAAAGAAATGAGGAATTAGAAAAGTTAAAGGCATAAATTATGGGTTTGAGAGCCAGGCTACAAGATGATGAAGCATAAATTAACCAGCAAAAAGAAGAGATTGAGGTACACAAATTGCCATTGTAAATAAAAGAGACCAGGAAATTACAAAATTGATAGCACATATGGAGGAAAAAGGAAAGCTCATTGAACAACTGCAATACCAAATTCAACAATGGAATCAATAAGATAAGTAGCACAAGGTTGCTCTGTCTGACAAGGAAAAACATATTCAAGACTTGAAAAGTAATTTTATGAAATTATTCAGTGCTTTTGAAGAAGAGAGGAATATACAGGAAACTGAGATAAATGCTTCTATGAGTAAAATAGTGGAGCTAGAACAAAATATGCAAGAGAGTGACACTCAACCAACCATGGAATCAAAGGGGACACAAACTGAACCTATTATTATAGATTGGTTCTAGGTACACATTCCTCAAATATTAATGAAATGGATAGAGCATTGCTATCTCTTGAGGGATGTGGAATTTGAGAATAATAGGTTAAAGAGAGAATTGGTAATGTTAAAAGAATTTTTTCATTAGGCATATAGAGGTGAATAGGATGCCTATGAAATTGGTGAATTACTATTAGCCTATAGAAGACCATCTAGGTTGTACTCCATGTTTCTTAATGAATAGATTTTAAGATGGAAATTGCAAAGAATTCACCAAAACCAGCCACATGATCCTGATGACAAGGAATTTGTAAAAATATTTGTTGAGTCACTCCCTAAACAACAAATTTTTTTGTGTGAGTTCTCTGTTCATAATTTGATCCTAGAAATATATATAGATTTCTTTATTAACTTCTTTGTGGGAGAAGTAGAATTGAGATCTTTCTTGTCCACCATGAAAAATCAACTTCACTAGTAAGATAGATCAAGAGAATATGCACAGGAAAAAAAGACTGTGGGATTGCAAATGAGGCATCCTCATACTGGGTGTCAGACCTAAAAATGAAGTACAAGTTAAATACAATAACAACCTTTGGTTGTATCATGATCACTTTCAGGAACAAGGGCCACAATTAATAGGACCGACATGGCATGCATGTGAAGAGTGGTATACCCCTCTTCCTATCCATCTCAAGAAAAGGGAAATAATTTCACCCCTTAATATTAGATGGTCCTATGGAAGAGCAGTACCTTTGGACAAGATTCTTGAAGAATTGAAGATTAATTAGATTGGTATGAGGTACAAACCTCCCATGCTTATTTCATCACCTCCTTCAATATATACCAATCTAGACCAAAGTGAGGATAGTTTTTCCAAATGGAAATAAAGATTAACATTTCATCAAGGATTCTTGAGGAACCTAGAGCCACTGGATATAGAGGCAAATGATTTGTATGTTCTCAATGCCAAGTATGAGGAGATGAATAAGAGGAATGAGGGACAAGGGGCACACCAGAGAGTAGGAGGACCTGCTTAGGCCTAGGAAGGGGAGGAAATGATGAAGTAAAAATAACCTCATCAACATAATGGACTCAATATGAAAATCTAAACCTTTTAGCCCAAATTACCCTACCAATTGATTACCTTTAGGAAAAATAATTGCTCTCTTTTATGAATAAGTGTGCAAACTTTACTTCTTGAATTTAGGAAAATTAAGCTTACTTATGCTGATTTAATGGTTTAGTCTTTGAGCATTTCGCAAGTCAACTCCACTCCCAATTACCATTCCAGTCAAAAGGGAAGTGAACATAGATCTTAATACTTTTGAAAACAAGTGAGTAGGCACCAAAATTTTAGGAGAACATGTTTTAGGCCGAGTCTTCATAGTTATGTTATTTTTTAGTTTCAAAATTTTATTGCTTGTGCGAGCCTCTTTAATATTGTATGTCATGGGATTTAAAGTCCATATGTTAAAATACTCTATCAATTGGAAAGTAGGATTTTGATAGTCGTTTTCATATAAATATGTAACTGTTGCAAATGATGAATAGATGGAAGATTATTGTTATGCTACCAATATGTCTTTTCAGTAAAAACTACCATATAAATTATTGAGCAATGTGAATGAGGTCTTTGGAATGAATTAACTTAGAGATTTTTAGTGCATGTGATCTAAGATAGCTGTAAACGCACCTGAGAGCTGGCCACTCAAGGGTTATAGATAGATAGATAGATAAGTATTCTACTTCTTGTTCTATATTTTCTTTTAGTAGACAACAATTGAAATTGTGATTCATTTTTGTGAGTATATGTTATGCTGTTAGTGTCAAGCCTACAGGTTGTAGCTAAGTCCGTAGTTTTTGAACTTAACATTTGAATTTCTAGAGCACCTTTATTCAATTGATTTTGTTAAATCATTTTATGTTAGCAATTGGATTGTTATCCTTTTCATTAGATAAATGTTTCCTAATTTCTTTACATGTTTTACTTATTTAGCAATTTATGCATTCTTTAGGTTAATCATTTCCATGCTTTCTAGTTTAGTGGTGATGCTTTTCAGATTTATAGTTTTCTATTTTTTGGTTTGAATCATTTTCTACTTTCGAGATAGATGATTCATTGCTATCAAGATTAGATACCCTTTAGCTTAGAACTTTTATTCAGTTGGTTAGTATTTAGTAAACTCAAGAGAGAGAAGTTGAGATGTCTTCTATTGCATATAGTTGTTGGACATTGCCTGGTCAATATATTAATGTTGTTAGATTGGATTATTTTGTGATTAGGTCTAATTCCTAGTTGAAATAATAATTGAAATTGTGCTATGAATATTAATATGTATTGTGGATGTTAAAGGTATTTATTTTAGATCCATGACAACCTAAATCAAGTATTGCACATTTTTATTTGAGTGCAAAGATGTTTTTGAATCAAGTTTGGAGCCACCAAAGCTATTTTGAATTAAAATAGGGATACATCTAATTAAGCCAACCTAATTGATATATGCAGATGTAATAGGGTATATATGTGGAACATTTTTGAAGGTGTTGAAAATGTAATTTGATTTGTACAAAATTTGATATTGTGCAAACTTGCGAATTTGTATGTGGAAGATCAAAATAAGGGCAGAATTGGTGTGTATGTTGAGAAACTATTGAGCAAAGCATTATTTTGTATTCAAAGCTTCATAGGAACTAAATTCAGCACAAGGAAGGTGCATCTTACATTAGTTCACGCTTTGGCGATGTAGCCACTTTTATTTTGTATCTATTTCTATTTGTGAGCCTTATACGGAAAGTGAGTCCTAGCAGTGAGCCCCTATAATATCTTATAACTGGTTATAACATATTGTGAGCTAATCATCACCATGGTTTTTCCCTTTTTGGGTTTTCCACATAAAAATATTAGTGTTCATGTGTTATGTGGTGTTGTGATCCATTTCATTTTTACATTCATAACTATAGTTAGATATTTTTTGATTATTGGTTGGATTATGACTAAATGGTTTAATAGAATACTAATTCACCCCCCCTCTTAGTATTCAAGGTTTTCAAAAATTGGTATAAAATCCTAGTTCATTTTGAAAAGCCTAACATCTTGAGAAAGATCTTGGAGTTTGAACACATGGGTGATAAAAAGTGTCATGTTCGTTTGAAATAAATTTTTGTAATTGAAGATGAAGAAGACGACTGCATGTTTGAAAAAGAAGAACTTAAATATTCTCTTGAAGATATTGATAGAGTTGAAAGTGAGAAAAAAGTTTGAAGGAAATCCTAGGAGAAGCAAATTAATGAATAAAAAATTTAAGAGAACAAATCAAGAAGTTTAGATAAAGACATAGAGAAGTTAATGAATAGTTGAAGAAGGAAAATGAAGATATCACCGAATTGAAAGTGCAAGTGGAAGAAAAGAAGAGAGTTGAGGATTTTTTGAATGCCACTATACAAAGCAAGACTGATGAATGCACAAAACTTGAACAATAAGTGGTAACCCTAAGATCGAATTTGGAGAAAGAAAGATCTCATGAGGAAAAATTAAAAACAAGTACTATAATGTTTAATGAGTTGATTGCAATTGAAAAACCTTCTAAGGATAAAGGTGGTTTGGGACTTGAAGAAGGAAAAAGTTCAAAGAAAAATAAAACACCTAACAAGGTTGAAAATTAGAAGCAGACTCAAGGAAATGGTAGATAGATCAAGAATCAAAGAAGCAATACTAGAAGACCTCCTATCTGACAACCAAATGCTCAAAGGTACCCATATTTCAATGGTATTTTTTTTTCATGCAACAAATTTGGACATAAGGCTATAAAATGTAGAAGTAGCATGAATCAAAATGTTGTATCCTTTTCTGGACAATGTTTTACATGCAAGAAATTCAGACATAGAGCTACTGAGTGCAGAAGTTATATGATGAATAGAGTCAATACTAGTAGAATGTTTAAATCTTTTAATGACTACTGTTATTGTTGAATACACCAAATACTAAGAGGGGGAGTGAATCAATATTCTGCTAACACAATTAATTACTAAGTATCCAATTATTAACACATATCTAGTTGCAACTTCAAACCAAAGCATGAAAGGAATCATAACACATTGACACCAAGATTTTTACGTGGAAAACCCAAAATGGGAAAAACCACAGTGAGGATTAACTCACAATATATTATAACTGGTTACAAGATATTACAGGGCTCGCTCCTAGGACACACTATCCTTGAAAGGATCACAACCTGAATACAAAATGGCTTACTACCTAGATACAAAAAGTATGGCTCACTGCCAAGAGATGAATTAAAAAAGTACACCTTCAAAGTGCTGAGATTAGTTCCAGTTAAGCTTTAGAAGACCAAAATCCTGCTCTGGTTGTAGGTATACAACAATTATCAATAACTTTGCACTATAACACTTGTTGCATAGCTCGTATCATTGTTCACACACCCACACACATGCATACATACACATACACATGTGTTCATTTCCTTTCTTACATACATATATACGGCTATATCTTCATACTTCAATTGGGTCAGCTCCTAATTAGTTGTGAACATACAAAATTTAAAGTGACTTATTGACCCAATTCAAAAAACTTTTTGGTGCACAAAACAAAATGTATAAAACACAAATTAGGTCAGCCTAGACTTAATAAGGAATACTTTAAACATTCATAGGATAGGCAGTTCTTAACCCTATTGGCCAAAAGAATACTGAACTTCTATCATTTAGATATCTCAATCGGATCAACCAACATTGTTGAAGGCTCGTCCATAGCTATAACTGATACTCCTGAGCAACATATCAAAAATTCATAGAATTATCTTTTACTGAGATAATCTCCTAATCAAAATACTGGATCAATGTAAATACGCAGTTTACTTAGCTAGTTACCAAACAGTGTTGGCATCAATGACAACAAACCTGGAGGCCACCTTCTTCATTCTTCCAACAATCTCCCCCTTTGTCATTGATGGCAACATATGCCAAAAATGACCCTTTCTTCAAAACCAAAATTGTGTAACAATAATCTCATAATGCACTCAACTCCTCCTTTCATATATACAAAAACATAGAACTAGACTTTAATACACCCTTCTCTATACAAAATCTTCTCCCCCTTTGACACCAAGGAAAAAAGATAGGAAAAAATGAATTTTCAATTAAGAGTTGGGAGAACCTTGTTACTCCTTGATAATTGCTTCCCAAGCTGGCTTTCCATCATCCCACACTCTTTTTTCTCTAGTAAGAGTTTTGTGTAGAGATTAAATATCCACTAGGCATTCTTATCCTTCTTCTAGAAAGGAAGGAACAATGTTCATCTTCTCAAGTATTTTAGCATCTATCAACACACTTGATACAGAGACATGTCTGGAGACTACCAGGTCTCCAAGATAACCAAAACTCCTTATCACATCTTCCTTTTCCCTCTGTAGAATGAAGTAATTTTTTTCTGAAGATTTGCAATAGAAGCCCAACTAGTATAGCTTCTACCATTTGCAACCTTGTAATCACTAGAGGCATTGGAAAGTTGAGAATCTATTGAATCCATTAAGTCCTTGATACTTTGAGTGGCATCAGACCACTTCATGTAATAGATAAATAGCAACTAAGCTTCCTCATCACAATATCTGACTTCTTTCAAACTTTGCAAAGCTCTATCATGTGCAATTGCACACTTATCTTATAGAAACAACAATCTTCTCTCTAGAATCCTTGACTCCAGTTATTTTGTAGTCTTTACCTTGAGATTAGATGTGTATTCCTTGACCAAATCAACTACAAGCTTTAAGTTCTCAATTGGAGTTAGAGAATTATCAGTTATAACACTAAGGTGTGTCTCCTATAAAGATTTAATAACTTCATTTATCAGTTCATTTCCTTTCTTATATGATTCGGTAGCTTCATGTGTGACAGATTTGAGAAAATTACCACTTAGTTTTATTCTATCACTTGGTGTAATCTTGGTTAGGTCCACATTGTTGAAATGCGCAAGACAACTGAGAGGGGGGGTGAATCAGTTGTCACCAATCACATTCACAAATCTCAAGCAGTTATTAACTCCACATCCACTTTAATTTGTTATTAAATATGAGCATGAAGTGCAAATAATAGAAAGTAATATCAACACAAGAAACACTAGATTTACATGGAAAACCCAATAAGGAAAAACAATAGTGAGGATTTGTTGAAAATGGAGGTAATTATTTAGCTTTGAAACTTGTAAAAATATGAGATTTTAGATCTAATTAAGTGTTATTTGTTACAAATTATTTGTATATGATTATTTGGTTAGATCAATTTTACCAATTGTAGAAAGAGACAAAAGATTGTAGAAGAATGAGACAAGAAGATAGAAGTGACACAACATATACATGGAGAAACCCTTTTGAGAAAAAACTCCACCAACAGAATCAATAGTCCTTATATTATTTAACCTTAGAACAAGATTACAATAACACTAGATCAATCCTTGATTAAGATGCTTCTTTTGTCTTCAACAATTCTTCTTCACAACCTGCAATAAACTCTTATAAAACTCTCTTCAACTTGTTGCAACTAATAGAAAATAATGAGCATTGAAA
Organism: Sequoia sempervirens; assembly: GCA_007258455.2. Lineage (NCBI taxonomy): Eukaryota > Viridiplantae > Streptophyta > Pinopsida > Cupressales > Cupressaceae > Sequoia > Sequoia sempervirens. The sequence continues at coordinate 536,812,103 of VDFB02270651.1, read as the reverse complement.
AATCCAAAGAATTGTCAATTAAAAGAGCACAAAGCTCCTCTTAAAAACCTACGCTTATTTTGTGCAAGTAGAGTTCCATCATGTAACATGAAGTCAAAACCAATGTCTCCTCAATTTACCAAATTGAACTCCTAACTAATCATTGGTCAAGAAAATATCTTCCAAGCTTCTCCTCAAATTTTGCACCCAAGAATTGGCCCACTTAACTCAGCCTTGTAAATATCTTCTCATGAAAAAGGTGTTAACTCAAAGGTGCCAACTTGGGTTCCCAAGGTGGGTCGAAGTCAATCTTAGTTAACTGAAACATATCTATCCATCCATTCATGCAAACATTATGCATGATTGATCATCCCCACTTAACTGAATGTATTACTTGTTATATGTAATGTAATTGAAGTCATTAGTCATGTAACTCAAACTAACTACATGTAACTGAAGTTAACTAAACCATAAATGAACTGAACTAAACTAAACTAAACTAAACTAAACTGAATTGAATTGATATTGAATTGAACTGAATTGAACAAAATTGAAATGAACTAAACCGAACTCATGTAAATATCAATTCCTAGCTTTTAGGATCTTTATATGCTTTATTGAAGTGTTATCTTTCCTCCAAACAGTTAACTTAAGCAAGGTGGGTTCCACCTTCCATGTGGGTACCCCATGTGCTCCTATTTTGTAGGAGCTCTTCTTGGGAATCCCCACATGTTCCTATCATTCAGGAATAATTGAAAATGTCAATTTACATGTTCATTTCATTCAAATTTAATCTCTTTCTAATCCTAGTGTTGGGGAACACTTTTCAAGGACATAGGAGATACATGAAATATGTTTAGGATTGCAATTAAATGGCATCTTGTTCCCAACATTCTCCCACTTGACAATATACATTGCAATTATTCTAAACAAGGAATCATTATTATAAATCAAGTACAAGACTCAAGGCCAATGGCCTTCCTTCACCAAGAGAACTTATCTGTAGGAACTGGTTTCGTAAGATAATCTACAACATTGATCAAAGTGTCAACTTTCTCAATCAATACCTTTCCATTCTCAACCATTTCTCTAACAAAGTGATATTATACATCAACATGCATAGTACAAGCATGATACATAGGATTTTTGGCTAAACAAATAACACTCTGACTATCATATTCAAGTTTAATTTGCTTGCAATTAAAACCAATACCTTTCCCAAGTCTCTGTAACCAAACTGCCTCTTTAGAGGCATGAGTAGCAACCATGTATTCTGCTTTTGTGGTGGAAAAAGCAACTATGGACTTCCTCTTACTCATCCAACTAACCGCATATCCAAACAAAGTAAACACATAGCCACTTGTCGACCTCCAACTATCTAGGTCTCCTGCCCAATCTGAATCAACAAAACCCTATATGTCCAATGATCTATGCATAATATGAATATCATCAGCACCATGATAAATCAAACAGTAATCAGAAGTACCTTGTAAATATCTAAACACCCTCTTAGCATAAGTCAAATGTTCTTTACTAGGGTTATACATAAACCTACTTAGAACTCCCACTACTTGGGCTATATATGGTCTTGTACAGACCATTGCATACATCAAGCTACCAATTTCACTAGCATATGGAATTTTAGACATTTCCTCATGATCAAAATCAGATTTAGGACTCATGTCTAAACTTAAATTTGTGCCAAAATTGGTAAAGGAATATTAATTGGCTTACTATCCTGCATGTTAAACCGTTTCAAAATAGTATCAACATAGTTTCTTTGACTTAAGCAAAGCTTTCTGTTACCTCTATCTCTACTAATCTCCATACCAAGGATATATTTTTCAGCCCCTAGATATTTCATCTCAAAGGTGCTAGAGAGTAGTTCTTTCAATTCTTTGATCATTATGTTGTTGTTACTAATAAACATGTCATCAACATACAAGATAATAATTAAAAGTTGATCATCAATAAATTTTATGTAAACACAATGATCTTCCTCAATCCTAACATAACCAATTTTTAATGCAAAAGCATCAAAATTCTGGTACCAAATTATCAATGACTTTTTTAATCCATCTAAAGATCTCTTTAACTTGCAAACCAATTCTTCTTTTCCTTTCACAATAAAACCATTAGGTTGCCTCATATAAATCTCCTCATCAAGATACCCATGCAAAAAACTAGTTTTCACGTCCATTTTCTCTATCTCAAAATCATAAGCAGCAACAAAGGATAAAAAGAATCTAATAGAAGTTAATTTAGCAATAGGAGAGAAGATTTCATTAAAGTCAACTCCCTCTCTCTAGGAGTAGCCCTTGGCTACTAATCTAGCCTTGTACCTTTCGAGATTACCAATTGCTTCAATTTTCTTTTTAAAGATCCATTTACAACCAATGGCCTTTCTTCCTTTTGGAAAAATCTCAAGATCCTATGTGTCACAAGTATCCAAGGATTCCATTTCCTTATGCATATCTTGTGACCTATAAGATCTAGGTTCATCATTAGTACTCATCAAAGAAAATTTACAACGGAAATTAGGTGGGATATACCTATCAACATGATTTTGTTGTCTTGTGAATCTTCTCAAAGGGGTTTCTTCTTGTTCCTCAATATTCTCATCATGAGCATCTATCTACTATCCTCATCCAATCCATCCAATTTTTCAACATGTGCATCTTCTTGCTTCTCAGTATTTATCTCAAAATGCAGTGTTTGATAAGTATCCTCCTCCTTTGGTTGTTCTTCTCCTGAATAAGCTCTAAATTCCCTAAAAATCACATCTCTAGATAAAGTATTTTTTTGGGTTAGAGGATTCCAAAGCTTGTAACCTTTTACATTTTCACCATAATCTATTAAAATGCATTTATATGATTTTGGATCCAACTTAGATCACTTTTTGTTAGGCATATGAACAAAATCCTCACAAGAAAAGATCCTTAAATGTGTAACACTAGGTTTCCTACCTAACCACATTTCATAAGGAGTTTTATCTTTAATAGATGAACTAGGGGATCTATTGATTAAATAACAAGTACTTATAGGTTTGGCCCAAAGGCACCAATCTATATTAGCACTACTTAGCATACTCCTAGCTCTTTCCATTAAGGTTCGATTCATCCTTTCTTCTACTCCATTTTGTTGAGGTGTATATGGAGTAGTTTTCTATCTCACAATTTTTGCATGCTTACAATAATCATCAAATTCCCTAGAATGATATTCACCACCATTATCTGATCTCAACACTTTTATCTTATGGTCTGATTGTTTCTCAACCAAAGCCTTAAATTCTTTAAACATATTAAACAAATCATATTTTTTATGCATAAAATATATCCAAGAGTATCTTGAGACATCATCAATAAATGTGGCATACTATCTAGATTTTCCAATAGAGTCAATATACATAGGTCCATTACATCTGAATGAATAATATCTAATAATCTTTTAGCTTTATTTGTTCCACTAGGAAATGAAGATCTAGATTGCTTTCCAAACACACAATGCTCACAAAAATAAAATTTTCCAATATTATAATTAGGAATACCATCAACCAATTTCTTATTAAGAATGGTCCTAAGACCTTTTTCACCAATGTGACCCAATCTATGGTGCCACAACATATATGTATTTTCAGCTTTATTTACATTGGGTGATTTATTCAAATTGGAGGTATTAAGCTTAAACAAATTACCACTATGAGATCCTTTAGCAACCACCATATTCCTTTTTACCAATCTGCAACCACCTTTTTCAAATGTCACATGCATTCTAGAAGCATTGAACTTTGATACAAAAAGTAGATTTCTAGCAAGTCCTGGAATATATAAAACATCATTAAGGGTCTTAACCCTACTATCACTGAAACACAACTTTACCTCTCCTTTTTACCACAACCTTTGTTGTGTTATTATCATCAAAGAAGAAATTCCCTCCATCATGTACAGTATACTTAGTGAACCACTCCTTGTTAGGAGTCATATGATAGGAGCAACCTGAATCAATAAGCCAAGAGTTATCACAAACAATATTAGATGAAATGACTAATGCATCATTACTATCATCCATGGATTTCTCTGTAGAAGCATCAAAACTCTTTTTCTTGCTCTTACAATCCTTCTTTACATGTCTAGGTTTCCCACAATTCCAACACTTTACCTTACTCTTACCAGGGCTTTTAGACCATCCTTTTGACTTACCCTTTCCTTTCTTGTCTCCCTTAGGTTCCCTTTCCTTAGGCCTACCTCTTACAAACAAGGAATCTTGGGAACTATTTTTAGACTTCCTCCTCATCTCCTATGATAGGAGAGTAGGAATTATATTGTCCATCTTAGGATCTACACCACTACCACTAATATCTAAACAATTAGATTTTCCCAAGATTCTAGTGAAGAACAAAGTAACAAAATGAATTTATCTTCATCTTCTAGCTTTACATCTACAGATGCTAACTGAATTAGAATCAAATTAAAAGAATTTAAATGATGTGTAATAGAATCACCATCTTTCATCTTTAAAGAATACAACTGTCTTTTCAGATATAACTTATTAGTAAGACTTTTGGTTTGATAGATATCACCTATACTCTTCCACAGTTTATATGTGGTAGTTTCATTTGAAACATTCAAGAGAACAACATCAACAAGACATAATCCTATGGTTCCTTTTTCCTTCTTATCAAGTTTAGCCCAATCCTCGTCTGACATCATTGTAGGTGACTTTGTCTCATTACAAACAACTAACCACTAATCTATCTCTTCAAGGAGATCCTCGATTTTTAGTTTCCACATATCATAACTAGATCCATTGAATATTTCAATATCTAAAAGAGAATTAAAACTCATTGTAACACACTTCTTTTACAAATCAGCAATAACATAATAGTAAAATCTCCCACTATAGCCAAAAAACCTTCAAACTTTTAAGAGAAAGGTATCCAAAACTCTACCCAACCATTAGCTCTAATACCAAATGTTCAAAATGGAGGTAATTATGTAGATTTAAAACTTGTAAAACTATTACATTGTATATCTAATTAAGTGTTCTTTGTTACAAATTCTTTGTATATGATTATTTGTTTAGATAAATTTTACCAATTGTAGAAAGAGACTAGAGACTATAGAAGAATGAGACAATAAGATATAAGTGACACAACATACATGTGGAGAAACCCTTTCGAGAAAAAAATCCACCACCAGAATCAATAGTGCTTGTATTATTTATCCTAAGAACAAGATTACAATAAAACTGTATCAATCCTTGATTGAGGTGCTTCTTTTTCCTTCAATAATTCTTCTTCACAACTTGCAATAAACTCTCTTCAACTTGCTGCAATTAATAGACATAATAAGTATTGAAAACTCCAAAGAATTGTCAATTACAAGAGCACAAAGCTCCTCTCAAATACCTACACCTATTTTGTGCAAGTAGAGTTCCATCATGTAACATGAAGTCAAAACCAATGTCTCCTCAATTTAGGCACCCCAAATTGAATTCCTAATAGATCATTGGTCAAGAAAATATCTTCCAAGCTTCTCCTCAAATTTGGCATCCAAGAATGGGCCCACTTAACTCAGCCTTGTAAATATCTTCTCATGCAAAAGGTGTTAACTCAAAGATGCCAACTTGGGCACCCAAGGTGGGCTCCAAGTCAATCTTAGTTAACTAAAACATATCTCTCTATCAGTTCATGCAAACATTATGCATGATTGATCATACCCACTTAATTGAATGTATCACCTACTATCTATCATGCAACTAAAGTCATTAGTCATGCAACTCAATTCAATTGAAGTCAACTAACATGCAACTCAAACTAACTACATGCAACTGAAGATAACTAAACCATAACTGAACTAAACTAAACTAAATTGAAATCTTAGATGCCTTCAAATTCATCCACAACTAATGTAACAACCTTCATACACAAAACACTTCCCATCAGTCCATCTAGACTGTACAAACATACACAACAAATCTCAAACTAGTCTTCCAGAGCACCAAACCAAAAACACCTTTGATAGAACATAAATAACACAATTACACATGTTATTCCATATTTAGAAGACCTAAAACAAACTAGCAGAGGATTATGAAGCAGAAAAAATTCTCCTAGTCCACAGACAAACAACTCTGCTAGACCAGTTCATAAATTGGTGAGCTCAACTTTCACTCTTCTTCAAACCAGAAGCTATGATCCAAGATATATAACCCAATGATGCCCATAAAAAACACTTTAGGTTTGCACAAGCATAGGAGAAATATAGAAGAAATGTGGAGCACATATCAAAGCACATTCTAAACACACACTCACTTCTATCTTCACTATTTATTAATTTTCTCAAAAGCACTTTGTAACTCATCATATCAGCAAAGCTACAACATCATAAAGATAGCTCCATGAACTCACAACATCTCAATAGTATCTCAACTATATATGCACAACCTACAATCACTTGTTTCCTTTCTTTGCAACAACCTATACTGTGTTGAAATCAATAACAACATTAATGACAACACCACCGTACTCATTCATACTTGTAAAAATCTCCCCTTTGTCATCTATAGCAACAGACAACTCTCTCTCCTTGTTGAAGTCAATGGAAAAGAACATAAAATTCTAATCACTCCCACTTAGGAGTGCACCCACACATCTCATATTGCAACAATGATACTTCCTACTCCCCCTGAGGAGTAGACACCAATCATTAGTCCAGAAAAATGATGAATTTGTAGATCCACTAGATTGATGCACCTCTATGTGCACCTAGTTCAAAGGAGGGGCATTAACCCCCAACTTCTCCCTGAGATACTCAAAAGTATCCTTTGGAAGAGCCTTAGTAAATATATTAGCAATCTAATTCTTTGTAGGCACATATTCCAACTTGAATTCATTCTCCAATACCTTCTCTCTCAAGAGATGATATCTGATAGATATATGATTTGTCCTTGAATGCATTACCAAATTCTTTGAAATATTTATTACACTTGTATTATCATAGAAGATAGGGATAGGCTCATCATACATCACTCCTATTTCCTTCAATGTTTTCTTCATCCACAATAGTTGTGTGCAACAAGATGCCGCTACAATAGACTCAGCCTTTGTAGTGGATAAAGAAGTTGAATCCTATTTCTTGCATAGACATGAAACCAACCTGCATCTAAGAAAGAATGCACCACCACTTGTAATATTTTGGTCATCTACACAACCATCCCAATCTGCATTAGTGTAAGCACTCAAAGTGAAATTAATATCCTTAGGATACCACAAATCATAATTCAGAGTTCCTCTTGGATATCTAAATATCCTTTTCATAGTTGTAACATGTGTTTCTTTAGGTTTTGCTTGAAATATAGCAACCAACATGCTACATGCATGATATCCAATCTAGTAGTAGTAATATATAATAGTCCACCAATCATAGATCTTTACATGCTTTGATAAACTTTAGGAGATTCATCATCTTTACTCAGTTTGCATCTAGTCACCATAAGGGTACTGATTGGTTTGGAGTCATCAATTCCAAACTTCTTTAGTAATTGTTTAACATATTTTGATTGTGAAATGAATATGCCCCTATCAGTTTGATTCACCTGAAGTCTAAGGAAGAAATTCAACTCACCAATCATATACATTTCAAACCCTTTTTGCATCTTCTCTACAAATCTCTTACACATACTCTCATTTCCTCCAAAGATGATATCATCAACATACACAACCACTATCAAAATTTTGTCTCTTTCAACCTTGAAATAGATATTATTGTCTACGGAGCCCTTGTTGGACCTTTGTTGTGTCAAATACATGTCCAACCTTGCATACCATGCTCTGGGAGCCTGTTTAAGTCCATAGAATGCCTTTTTCAGCTTACAGACCATGTCTAGTTGATTTGATAACTGAAATATCTTTGGTTGTTCCATGTACATCTCTTCTTCCAATTCTCCATTCAAGAATGCAAACTTAACATCCATTTGGTATAACTTGAAATCTTTGTGAGTAGAAAATGCAAAAAACATCTAAATAGCCTCCATTCTTGCCACTGGGACAAATGTCTCCTCAAATTCTATTCCTTCAACTTTTGAATAACCTTTGCATACAAGCCTTGATTTTTTCCTTACTACTTCACCATTCTCATTCAACTTGTTCTTGAATACCCACTTTGTACCAATTACATTCTTGTTTACCGGTCTAGGAACCAATTCCCATGTTTGATTTTTCTTTATCTACTACAATTCCTCTTTCATTTTTCTAACCCAATTTTCATCTTTGCATGCTTCATACATTGTTTTAGGTTCTATATTATAAACTCAACATAAATTTACCTTAGTTTCTTCCACTATGCTTCTTGTCTTTACACCTTCACTTTTGTCTTCAATTATCTGTTCTTCTGGATGATTTTTCTATACATATTTAGGAGTCTTAGGAGTAGGTTCTAGAGTTTCTTCTTCAATCTGTTCTTCTTCTTCCTCCTTTTCTTCTTGTACTTGTCCATGGATAGGTTCATCTGGTTCAACTTCACTTATTTGAACTGATCTATGCATATCTTCATCAACTTTTACATTTGTACTTTCAACAATATTTTATTGAAGCATCTATAAAAATTGCTATTGGTTGAGTATTTAAGGAAAATACTTCCATCACATCTTGCATCAAACTTTCCTAGATTCTTATTATCTCTTTTAATATAAGATTTGCTTCCAAACACCTTAAAGTACTTAACAGTAGGAATTTTTTCATGTAATAGTTCATAAGGGGTCTTTGTGTTGTTACCTTTGATCTAAACTCTGTTAAGAATATAAATAGCAGTGTGAATTGCTTCTCTCTAGTATACATCAGGTAAATTTTCCTCTTTCATCATAGTCCTTGTAGCCTCTTGAATAGTTTGGTTCTTCCTCTCAACAACTCCATTCTGCTAAGGAGTTCTAGGAGTAGAAAAATGCCTCTTTATACCATGCTCTTCACAAAACATATTAAACTCACTAGAAGTGAATTCTCCACCTCTATGAGACCTTACAGATTTGATTTTCAATTTCACTTAATTTTCTATCATAGCCTTGAACACTTTGAATCTATCTAGATCTTGAGCTTTCTCCCTAAGAAAAGTAACCCATGCCATTCTAGAATAATCATCAATAAGAAGCATAATATAACTATCACCATTAATACTTCTTGTTCTTGTGGGACCACAGAGGTCTGTATGAATCAATTCCAACATTATTTTAATTGATTTTTCTTCTCCTTTAAAGTTGCATCTTGTTTGTTTTCCCAATTGACAACTTCTACAAATAGTATTGGTAGGCTTGCAGATCTTAGGTAGATCCCTGACAACTTCTCTTGAACTAATCTTGATCATATTTTCAAAGTTTACATGTCCCATCCTCTGGTTTCATAGCCAACTTTCATTAACTTGAGACACAAAAACTAACCATCAACAACCTTAAGTTGATAAATGTTTCCATATGTTCTTCTTGCAGCTACCACAATTTTAGACCCTTTTCTGATCTCATAAGTATTATCCTAAAAGACAACCTTAAATCCTTTGCTACACATTTTTCTAACACTCAAGAGATTATTCCTTAATCCCTTAACATAATAGACATCATCATTATTGTGTTTTCCATCAAAAATAATTGTTCCTTTTCCAAAAATATTTGTACCAAAATCATCTCCAAACATGACTAATCCTCTATCATACTTTTCAAGTTTAGTAAAATTACTTTTGTCTCTGGTCATGTGATTTGAGTAGCCACTATCAATTACCCAATAATATTCATCTTGTCTAGCATGAAAGGTAGTAACCAGAGTACCTTCCATCTCTTCCTTCTTGTTTTCTAGACCACATTCCTTTGCACATCTTCCATGTTTAGTAGATACTGATTTATTCTATAAGTCTAGAAACATTCATTCATCATTATCACCCTCAAAATTAGATTCATCATAAAAAAATATAGCATCTTCTCTAACACAATACAATTTCTTGAACTTTTTATCCTTTTTGTCTTTATTGTCTTTACTCTTCTTGTGTATGGTTGTATTTGGACATCTTGAAGCATAGTGGAAAATATTTCCACAACTAAAACATTTAAAAGGTAACATACCTTTGTACTTATTGATACCTTTCTTCAACTTCCTTGTAAAATTTGCTTCCAATTCCTCTGAGCTATCACCATTTGGATAATCTTCTATCTTAGTGGCTTTGAAGGTTGATTCTGTTTTCTCCTTTTCTTTTCCAAATTTCCTCATTTCAAATGCGGTCAAGGTGCCAAATAGATATTCTTTAGTGAATTTATTTGGATCATAAACTTCCTCAATGGCTGAGACCTTATCATTGTAGCTCTCTAGTAAGGTCATTAGAATATTCTCCATTACATCTTCATCTATCAAAGTACCACCTTGATTTTTGACTTCATTTATAGTAATATCAACCCTCTAAAAATAGCTTGCAATTTCTTCATATTCTTCCATTTTCAAGTTCTCATATATGTGCTTAGTTGTTAGATTCTTTGATAATTTGACTCTATCATTTCCTTCATAGATATCTTTCAACATTTCCCAAACTTCATAAGCAATGCCCAAAGAAATAAATTTTGTTAACTTAGTCTTGGATAAAGCACTATAGATTGCATACCCTACTTTTTTATTTTCTTCGTAGGCAAAAAAATCATCTACAGAAGAAGGGTCACTTGCCGAATTAACATATTTTGTCTCAACATCTTTCCAAGTCTTGTAACCAAGAGAGATCAAGTAACCTATCATCTATAATTTCTAGAAACTATAGTCAGATCCATCAAACATAGGGATTATCAATTTGTGTACCATCATATCAACCTCAAGTGGTTAAGCTCTTCTCCAAGGAACCAAAGCTCTGATACCAATTGTTGAAATGTAGAAGACAACTGAGAAGGGGGGTGAATCAGTTGTCACCAATCACATTCACAAATATCAAACAATTATTAACTCCACATCCATTTTAATCTATTATTAAGTATGAGCATGAATTTCCAATAATAGAAAGAAATATCAACACAAAAAACATCAAATTTACATGGAAACCCCAATAAGGGAAAAACCACGATGAGGATTGAGTCACAATATAGAGTAATTGCAAAACCAATTACAAGAGGCTCACTACCCAAGATAGGACTCACTATCCAATAGGGAGGCTCACTTCCTAAAGATATAGAAAGATACAAGAAGAATGTTACACATAGAACACTATCTCAATGCAACAAAAGATCCACCACAACAACTTTCACAAGTCTATAGCCTTGATCAAAGAATTGTAGACACCATCAGCTCACTGCTTTCAGGAGTCTAACACATTAAAGTATTGCGGCCTCAATTCACTTTCACACACTCTTGCATCTTCTCATACTTGTGGCATATAAAACTTAACATATTGAATTGTATATATACCATATTCAACCTTAGAAACTTTCCCCAGGGTCAGCTACACACACTTCATTTTACAAATTCAAATCAAGTTAGAAACTCAACATTCCCATGGTGGAAGAGAATGAGAGTGGACCAAACCAACACTTAACCAATACCCAAAACAAAATATTGGATCAATCACATGCTTCCTTAATTGATACTTATCCTTGGCATGATGTGTAAACACTAGGTCAGCCAAACCTAATGAAAACACCAATGAACTTTGAAGTACATGCTTCTGAAACAAGAAGATAATAGGAAAACCACATAACACACTTCATCATATACTATAACGCATCTTAGATGCCTTTAGATTCATCTACAACTAATGAAACAACCTTCATACACAAAACACTTCCCATCAGTCCATTCAGACTATAAAGACACACACAACAACTCTGAAACTAGTCTTCCAGAGGACCAAACCATGAACACCTTTGATAGAACACAGATAACACCATTACATGCCTTCTTCCAGATCCACAAGACTTGAAACAAACTAGTGGAGGACTGCGAAGCATAAAAATTTCTCTAGTCCACATAAAAACAACTATGCCAGACCAGTTCACAAACTGGTAAACTCAACTTTCACTCTTCTTCAAACCAGAAGCTACAATTGAGGATATATCACCCAATGATGCCCATAAACAAAACTTCAGGTTGTACAAGAATAGGAGCAACACAGAAAAAATGTGGAGCACATACCAGAGCACATTCTAAACACACACTCACTTTTGTCTTCACCATTTATTAATTTTCTCAAAATCACTTGGTAACTCATCATATTAGCACACCTGCAACATCATAAAGATAGCTCCATGTACTCACAACATCTCAATAGTATCTTAACTATACATGCACAGCCTGTAATCACTTGTTTTCTTTCTCTGCAACAACCTATACTGTGTTGAAATCAATGACAACATTAATGAAAACACCACTATACTCATTCATACTTGCAACACACATAACCTGGATGTGATGGAAACTTAACTATTTGGGTGGTAGCATAGGATGAAGAACTATTTTCCTTGAAGGAAGACCTTTAAGAGTGCTTTTGGATGATTCTCAGGTTGGTTTTGACAACTTAGAAACTTTGGGGTTTTCTTCTTTACTCTCCTCTACCAGAATGGATTTCTTGTCTTCCCCTTTCTTGTCTTCTTCTTCCTTTTCTTCTTCTTTTGCTCGTTTTTCTTCTTCTTCTTCTCCTTTTTCATTTTTGGAGGATTTTTCTTTGTTTTCTTTTTCCCTTTCATCCTCATCATCCTTGTCACCATTATTCTTGATTCCTTCACTTTCATCTTTATCTTCCTCATGCTTGTTTCTAGTAGATTCTTGACTCTTCTTGCTTATCACTAGAATGATCTCTATGTTGATCATCAAACCTTTTACTAGGGGTTGATCCCATAATAGTGGTTTACACTTTTTGGGAGATCCTAATTTTTGCTAAAATCACATATTTTTAAAAAATATAATGATTTAAGCCTTGAAAAGTTTCATTTAAAGGATTCCAATTGAATAAAGTTTGATCAAACCACCTTAGATCAAACCCCCTTGGATAGAACCTTACTAGTTTTAAACCATGCCTATAATGGAGCCTCCTTTACACCTATCAAAATGCTGATAAAAAAGCACTTTTGATTTACCTTTTGGGGGATCAAATGAATTCATTTAAAATTTATTTTTATAAGTATGTAGTCCTTATTATAAGCTTCCCAAAAAGGATAATTTTAAATAAATTTAATTTGATTATTATATTTATTTTTTATTTCTTGTGAATGTAGGTTTTTCACTAAAAATCAAGCTCTCTATTCTTCACATGTGGAAAAATGGAAAATTATCAAAAAAATTCTAAAAAATCTCTATGCACTAGATATTGATGTCCTTGATCCAACGAAAAAAAATAAATTGAATTTCGATACATACAAAAAAAGTTATGTTTTAGCTAGTAAATCATGTCTAAATTATAATTAGTTTGACTTTGAAAATTAATTAAGAAAAGAAGGTTAATAAAATGCTATGAAACCAATTTCATGCACTAGATATCATAGTTATGAATCTAAATTCAAAAAAAATAGAATTTTATCCTTCAGAGAAAAAAGTTGTGTTAGCCAATAACATCACTCTTTAAAAATGGTGTTTACTATTAAAAGCTAGTTTTTGAAGGAGATGGAAAAAGAAGTGCAATCTGATTCCAAAATTTTTGAAAAAAAAATATTTAGAATCTACAAACACAATTTCACAAATCACTAGTTTTCATTATCTTCAAATTCCTCATGGTTTAGTAGCTATAGGTGCTCGAACGTGAAGATTTAGTTAAAAAAATTAGTTCAATGTCCAGTTTGGCCAAAAATTGTAAACCAGTATTTTGGGATCACCCTGGTTGTCTCTTCTATATCAATCTAAGGAGTAAGAATTTCAGAAACATCATGTATCTCATCAACATTTTCCAAGATTGGATTATCCAACACTTCTGTGTCATCAACATGCATTTGTGCTTGAGTTTTATAAGATGAAGAGCTAGTTCTTGCCTCATAACTCCTTGCCAATTCTTTGATTACATCTTGGTTTTCTTGTCTTACCTTTTCTATACTCTCTTTCTCCTTAGTAATTAGCATATTAACTCTTTTCTTGACTCTAAACATAGTAGAACATTCTTTTAGTAGATTTGCAGCTTCTATCTCAAAAAGAGAGGAACCATAGGAAATTAAGGCATCATTCCTCATCTTATCTTCAACATTTATAGCCTCTTTCCTTCTATGTACTAATTCTTTCAATACATTTTCAGTTACTTTGTTCTGTATAGTTTCCATGCTTATATTGCAAATGAATATATAATGAATAAATTCATTTATGATGGTTTCCTTTCCTTCATCATTAACTTTATCATACAACTCAATAGTTGGCATGAGATAATTGTCAATCATATTGTTTACTAAGGATCCTAGATTTAAGGATGGTTGATCACTTACCAGAGGAGGGCTAGGCATGTCCTCCATAGGATCAAATGAGATTTCTTCATTCTTCTTCTTATGTACATGGATTTTGTAAGTATCCTCTTCTTCCTCTATCTCCTTATTCGTGGAGATATCAACTTTGGTTTTAGATTCTTCTTTGGAGGTACTACTCCTATTTCTTTCTATTTGATGCTCTTCTATGCCAAGATCTATTTCTTCTTGATTTGCATCACTAAGATTTATTTTCTTTTTAGCCTTTTATTTCACTCTTTTTCTTCCTAAAGTAACAAATGGTGCAGTATGAGGTATGTCCTTTCTTTTATATGCCCAAAAACTGAGACTAGTAGGGGTAGCAATATCTATTGATGTAGGGGAATTATGTTCTTTCTTCTTTCCATTTGCAACATTAGCAATACTAGAAGTAGCAACACTGGAGGTAGGTGCAACACTGGAAGGTAATCTTCCTAATTTCCTTGGTCTGAAGGGCAGTTCAACTAATTTAGCCTTTTTCTCATCAAGATCCTCCTTTAACCGATCTAAGTCATCCTTAGTGAAAGCTTGTCCATGGAAGAATGCTTCCACCTTATTTCTTCTTTTTGATGTTGTAGCTTCTAGGTGTACCTTAGTGCATTTTTCTTCATATGTTCCATGTCAAGGTAGATTGGGATCCTTAGGACTCTTCAACAAAATTTTGATGTACCTCTCAGCCACTTGTTCATCAAGTTCATATCCCAAAGGCTCAATCCATTGCATTCTAGGTTCAACTCCTCTATAATACATTCATCTATAGTCACAAGAAAGGTTATTTCCTTTTCATATTTCTTTATTAGACTCTTGGGTATCCGATCTCTTTCATGCATGTCATTTTCAAATACTATGAAGAAAGCAGTCAGGGCATTATTTTGTGCCTTGAAATCACCAAAATTGTGGAAACGATCAAAACTTTGATGTGCAACCAACTTGTTGTCATCCCATATTATGTCCTTCCTTCCCAGTAACTCCATCAGAAAATAGAATAGCAGACACACTACTAAAGTACCAAATTTGAAGGGGTGCTTCATTGCCTTAGTCATGCTCAAGTTCTCCATAGGTTGCAACCTAAAATACTCACATAGATCAAAATATTTCTCTTTTACTACCATCTCAAATGTGGTGTGAATTTCTGTAGTAGATACAAAATTCCCTTGGTTGGCGAAATAAATTTTATGTCCAATCATGATAGTAGCATACATGATTGTAGGGTTTGAGATAAGCTTTGTAGTTAAATCTCTTCCATCAAATGTATCACCAGTCAGATTCATTACTGCATCATTATTCATAGCCTTTAGAACTAGAATGGATCCAATATCACAAAGACTAGTTCTAGCTCAAATCACTTCCTTTTTTATTACTCTGGGTACACTTTTCCACAAAAATTTACTATGTACCCTACTAAGAGCTATCCTAACAAATTTTTCCTCCACCTCACTTGAAAATTTTGTGAACCAATTCCAAACATTTAGTTTCTTCTGAACTAGGTTTTCATATTCTTCCTTAAGTAATAGACCATCTCCCATCAATTCACTATCCCATAAATCCTTCAGCTCTTGGTGATTTAATTCCTCTAGCTTTCCATGAATATATGTCCTAGTATCTTCAGTGGGTAACACATTGCTTGGAATGTGCGAGAATGTACCAATGGGATCTACAATGTAAACTTTCCAATAATTCTTCTAAATTTGGGTTGAGGTCTCTTAGAGATTTCCACAATAGTAGGAGTGGCCATTTCTCCTCAAACAACTTGAATATGCTCAAGAAAAAGTTGCACAAGATTCAAATAATGGAAAATACCTTTTTCATGCTTTGTCAAGAACTAGGGTTTTGATGCAAAATACTCTGAATAACTTTCAACTCTCTTCAGCTCACTCTGCTTCTCCCAATTGTGCAAATGTGCTTTAGCTCAACTAAGTTTCTTGCTTTATGACTTATGATTTTTTCCCTAATTCACATTTAATGCATTCCAACCTTAAAGCTGATAAACACTTCATAAAGTACACTATAAACCCAAAAAAGGTTCCACAATTCTTTGGATCTGCATATCTTTTTCCAGAGATTTCTTCAACACATTTAGAATGTTGGCTTGCAACATATATCCTTGTGTCACTACTTGACACCTCATATATCAAGGGCTTTTTAGTTTTCTCTATAATTGATCCCCCTAAAGCCACTATTGGGTTCAATTTTTGGAAGAGGTATCTGCACCGGATGTAGGTACAAATGCATTTGACTCATCCCTTTTCTAAGCTTCTTCCTTTTTCCTCCAAATATTTTCCATTTTTTTCTCACCTCTATAGGATCCACTTTGTTCATAGGGTTGTTCTTTTGTTCTAGATTAGGTTTCTTCCCAATTTTTCTTTTACAAAATTTTAAGATATGTCTTGGTTTGTTGCAGATGTAGCACACAACTTGTTTCTGGTCAAACTGATTTG
Organism: Sequoia sempervirens; assembly: GCA_007258455.2. NCBI lineage: Eukaryota > Viridiplantae > Streptophyta > Pinopsida > Cupressales > Cupressaceae > Sequoia > Sequoia sempervirens. Next base: position 536,795,262 of record VDFB02270651.1, on the reverse strand, counting down.
CATTTATCCTTGATCTACACTAATTAGCCTTATGTCTGAAGATATTGCATGCATAGTAGTAGCCTTGAAAATATTGAATGCTTCTACTATTGAATCTATTCAACATCATCTAGCTTCTACACTTGATAGCTCTATGTCCAAAATTATTGCAAGCAAAGCATTGTCCAAGAAATGATCCAATATTTTGATTCATTCTATTCTGGTTCATTCTACTTCTACATGTTGTTTCCTTATAACTTAATTTATTGCATGAGAAACAAAAACCATTGAAAGATGGGTACCTTTGAGCATTAGGTTGTCAAATAGGAATTCTTTTGGTATTCCTCCTTTGGTTCTTGATCTTTTGATTATTTCCTTGAGTCTTCCCTTGATTTTCCACCTTGTTGGGAATCTAATTTTCCTTTGAACCTTGTCCATCTTCAAGTCCTAGACCACTTTTGTCCTTAGAAGGTTTCTAAAATGCAATAAATTCATCAAGCCTTGTAGAACTCATTTTGATTTTTTCTTCATGGGCTTTTTCTTTTTCTAGATCAGATCTTAGTGTTACCACTTCTTGTTCAAGCTTTGTACATTCATCAATTTTATTCTAAATTTCAGCTTTCTAGCATTCTTCAATTATTTTCTATTATTCCACATGTACCTTTAGTCTGGTAATGTCTTCATTATCCTTTTTCAACTGATCACTAACTTCTCTATGCCTTTCTTTGAATTTTTTGATTAGTTCTCTTAATTTTCTAATACATTCATTTACTTCTTTCAAGTTTCCTTTTAGAGTTTCTTTCCCATCTTCACTTTTTTCCAATTCTCCAAGGGAAACATTGATTTCCGCATATGTAGAGATTTATTCTATAGGAACATGATAGATTTTATTAACCATCTATTCAAATTTTGGGACCTTCCTCAAGCTGTAAGACTTCTTCAAAGGAACTGTGCTCTGATACTAATTATTGAATATATTGAATATTGAGACGGGGGGTGAATCAGTATTGTGCAAACATAATTAATTGATAACCATCCAATTATTAACACATATCTAGCTACAACTGCAAGCCAAAGCATGAAGGGAATCATAACACATTGACACTAGGATTTTTATGTGGAAAAACCAAAAATGGGAAAAACCATGGTGAGGATTAACTCGCAATATATTATAACTAGTTACAAGATATTACATGGCTCACTGCCAAGACACACTCTCCTCAAAAGGCTTACAACTTGAATAAAAAATGGCTTAATACCTAGATACAAAAATTATGGCTCACTGCCAAGAGATGAACTAAAAAAATACACCTTCAAAGTGTCGAGATCAGTTCCAGCTAAGCTCTAGAAGACCAAAATCCTACTCCAGTTGCAGGTATACAAAAAATATCAATAATTTCACACTATAACATGTCACATAGTTCACATAATTGTTCACACTCCCACACACACACATAAATCCACATGCAAACCTATTTGCTTCCTTGCTTACATACATATATATGACTATATATTCATACATTAATTAGGTTGGCCTAATTGGATGTGAATATACAAAATTCAAAGTGACTTGTTGGCCTAATTCAAAAAACAATTTGTCACAGAAAACAAAATGTATCAAACAAAAATTAGGTTAGCTTGGACCTAATAAGGAAAACTTCAAACATTCATAGGATAAGCAACTTTCTTAACCCTAACGGCCAAAAGAATTCCAAATTTTTTTCATTTAGATATCTCATCTAGATCAACCAACATTGTTGAAGGCTCATAGTTGTAACTAATACTCCTGAGCAACATATCAAAAACTCATAGAATTATCTTTTAATAAGAGAATTTCTAGATCAAAATACCAGATCAATGTAGGTACATAGTTTAGTTAGCCATTTACCAGACATTGTTGGCACCAATGATAACAAACCCAGAGGTCACCTTCTTCATTCTTCCAATAGTTATACACACAATATATTTGGACATAAGGCTAACCAGTGTGGATCAAGTATGAATAGAAGTTAGTTTCATCAAAAAAGTGTTGTATGCTACAATTGCAACAAACTTGGAAATATTTCAAGATTTTACAGAAGCAATAATGGAAGCTGGACTAATTTAGAAAATAGGAATAAGCTAGTGAAGAAATTAGTTAATCCTACTAAATTTAAGAAGGAAATGGGAAAGATTTAGAAGAAAAAGGAAGAACCTGAAAACAAGGATGAAACAAATGCATTTGTACTTGCATCTAGTGCAGATAATTATTTTGAAAACTAAGCCTATGTCAATGCTTAGGGGGAGCAATAATAGAGAAATCTAACAACCTATTGGTAATATGAGGTTTCAAGTAGTGGCACAAAGATATATGGTGTAAGATGAAATTCTTAATATTTTGGAAAATAAACCAATAGGAAATATGCAAATCGGAAGAATTATGGGGCATTTTAGGGTTTATAGTGTTTCAATGAAGTCTTTACCAACTTTTTGGGAATTTGAAGCATTAAATGTGAAATTAGGGAAGATCAGTAATGTATAAGTGAAATCCTTAGTTATTTCAAATCACTTTTTTACATTGAAAGAGAAAAGAAAATTGAGAAGTGATTGAAGGTGATTCGAAGCAAATTGGTTCAAACCCTAGTTCTTGTTGAGTGCGAAAAAGGTATTTACAACTCTTTGTGCTTTGTGGGTTTGTATTAGAAGTGATTTTACAAAATTTTGAAGATGGAATTGAGGTTACAATGGCTACACCAACTGTAGTTGATATCTCTAAAAGACATAGATCAAATTTTAAGAGCTTTTCATGGAAAGTTTTCGATAATGACCCTGAAGGTGCATTTTTGAAGATCCTAATTAAGGTTTTTCCCATTGAGGACACAAGAATCAATATACTTGGAAAATTGGAAGAATATGATCACCAAGTACTTCAAAATCAATGGTCTAATGAGATAACTGGAGATGAATCTTTGGTAAAACTAGAGTATATAACCTAGTGTAGAAGAAGCTAGACATTTGGAACTGGTCTCCTAACTTTAGCAGTGATTTGGATGCAAAGTATGTGAGGATATCCTTGAGCAGAATGCATGAAAAATTCATGTGGAATGATATGCCTATAATTATTCAAAGGATGCAATTAAGGCTATAACTGGATTATGTGATACTAGACCTGTACTGGTGCTAAAGTCAGTAAAGAATGATGTGGTTATGCAACTAACTAGTGCCACAGTTGATAGGAGAGCATTAACAACCAAACCAATCACCAATCCTGTAGTGAAATATGCATCTATTATGATTGGCCAAAAAATCTACGTTGCCAATAGAGAGGACTCAATATCTACAACTGTAATATATGTTGCTCATGACATGGTAGTAAATGGGAAAGATTATGATTTCTATTGAACTTGAATTCGAACAAAACAAAGAAGTATGCTTTCAAGTTCAGAACACTGATTGTATGCTTGCCATTATAATTTTTGAGGGAGCTACCTAGAATTAAAAACATTGTGTGGGATAGAAGTAGACTAGAGGAACACCAATTTTTTATTATTTACACAACATTGGAGATTATAATGCCCAAGATGATGCATTGATTGCATTTTTTGTAGTATTCCAAAGGAACATGTATGAAAGAAAGAAATCCTAAAATTTTAGTGGAGAAGTATGCAAATGACATAACCTCTCTGATATCCACTGATGAATGCATAATAGAGGTGGTTGAACCCAGAACAATATGGATTGAGCCTCTATAACATGAGATTGCTAAGAATTAGGATGAAAGATACATTGAATTACTGTTGAACAATCCTAAGGACTCCTCCCTACCTAGGCATGGCACATATGAGGAGAAATCAACTGAAGTATACTTAGAGACCTCAACACTTGCTAGAACAAAAGAGTGAACAAAAAAGTTGAACAACTCTTTGGAATGCATGGCCTTTTGAAAGAAGAAGTTGATAGATTAAGGGAAGTTGTAGCAGAGAGGAAAGCCAAAGAAACTGGTGAGTCCTTTAAACCCTACAACTTAGGAAGATCAACTTCCACCCCTGCCTCTGCATTGCCAAGACCTACTACCACAATTGTTGTTAAAGGGAAGCAGGTGGAGCCTGGTGCTCCAACAACAATTGATGTGTCTACACCCTCCGAACCCAACACCCAGACCACAAAGAGGAAAAATGTACCTGTATACCTTGGAATTTATCCTATTCTATTGCATAAAATAACTCAAAATAAGAATGATAAAAGACCAAGGACACCTCAAGATTAGCCAAAAGAGAGTGACAAAACAAGAAGGAAAATAGATAACACAAGACACAAATGGTTTTACCTTCCTTGCTGTTGATGTCTCTTTGATTGGCCCTTGCTTGGAATGATATGTGTGCTCCTTGATGGTTCTTGATGTGGCTAAAATGGAGGATTTTACTATGTGCTTGGATGTAAATGCAAGTGAATGTAATTGAAGGCTAGATGAGTGCACAAAATGGCAGCATGTAGTTGCAAAATGACTAAGTGTTCTAAAAATTCCCCTGAGGATGGAGTATTTATAGAGAAACTTGAATTCTCTAGAGAATTCAACGGTCAAGATTGATCCAACAAGGTCAAGATGAAGGGCTATGGTGGGTTGAGAACCCACAAGCTCTCACATCTTGACATGTGGAGGGTGAAGTGGCTAAGGGGAGATGAGGTGTAAGTGAGGTGTCAAAAGGTACATGAGGTGGAGGAAGGACAAGTACCTTCCAAGTACATTGGGAGATGGGAAGAATCTTGGGTGAATAAAAGTGAATTAAAAATTCACAATGATTGGAAGAATCTGGTGGATAAGAAAATGTTCCCAAAAGGTGGGAGTTTGTCACATGTGACTTGATGTGACAAGTCAAATATTCTAGAAGGTGCATGGGAAAAAGGGATTATAGAAGGAATAAAATGTGAATTAAAAATTCAAATGGGGAAGAGAGGAGCCTAGGGTGAATAAAAAGGAATTAAAAATTCCTTGGGGGATGGGGAGAGTTGACCAAGGTACTAATTAGGTTTAACTAATTAGTAATTAGAGGATAATTAGGGGTTAATATGGATTAGAAGCCAACTTGCAAAAGTTGGAGAATGTGACACATCCTAATCAAGGATTAGGCATGTGCACATTCTTAATGAAGAGATTAAGAGATGGATTGGGATTAGATGAAAATGACATGTAAGGAATTAAATAAATGTAATATTTATTTAATTCATTTGATGAAAAGGGGATTAAGGAGGGTAAGGTATTTAATTATTAATTAAATACTTTAGGGATTTGACAGAATTAAAGATATTAATTAAATAATAGTAATATTACTTAATTAACATAAGAGGACGTTTAGGTGAAAAGTGATGAATTTGGATAAATTAAGTGTCGAAATTTGGATGTCTACATTTTGCCCCTCTTTGAGATGGTGTTATGAAGTAGCATCATTTCAAAGAATATTAAAATATAGAACCCAGAAGGAGATGGTTAGATTGAGAAGGATGCCCCAGTCATCAAACGGATGACTAGAAAGAAAGATGATGGGGGTGAAGATGAAGAGTAGGGATAAGGATGCCCCCTCGAGAGGACATGAGGGTTCAAGAGAACACGGATGTGCTCTCAAAATGGATGAGATGATGAAATGGGAGATGAGGAAGAGGATGCAAAGGGATGGATATGAAAGGATGAAAAGGTGACAGGAGGTTGGGAAGCACAAATGGATACAAAGATGAAGACGATGTTGCCCCAGTCAAGGTACAAGCCAAAAGGGGGTTGAGGATGGATGGAGTGTTGTCAATGAGGATAGGGAAGGATATATCCCAATGAGTGGTATTGATGAGGGAAGGATACATCCCAAAACACCACTAAAGGATAGGGAAGAATGCATCCCGAGGATGATGAAAAAAGTGTTGTTGAGGAGGGAAGGATACATCCCAAAACAACACCAAAGGGATATGGGATGATGATGAGGAGGAGAAGGATTGGATCCACGCTTGTAACAAGACTGAGAACAAGACCAAGGATATGATTAGATGATTTAGGCTAAATGGAATGGATGGGGATAGGATGGAGATGTGAGATAAGGATGAAGGATGAATGGATGGAGGGATACATGCAAGATGATAGAATGGAAAATGAAATGCAATCCTAATGCAATTTTCCATCTTTAGAGCACTGATTTTTGCTATAGCATAAGACACAAGATGCTAGGGTATGAAGAACCAAGGCGAATTAGTGTCTAATGCATAAAACAAACACAATAGACAAGAAGGCTATCCCAACACCCCAAGGTCACAAAGACCTTGGTCGGGCCAGGTATTGAGATAACCACAAGCACAAAAGGATGCCCCAACATAACACAAGACCTCGGGGATCTTGGTGGGTACTACGTGGGACAACCAAAAAGACACAATCAAACAAAAGATCAAGATATGCCCCTATGTGGACCAATCAAAACACGCCATAATATGATGGATCATGGTGGCCTTAACAAGTGATGATAGGGAGCTCAAATGATAAACAAAAGCCAAAAGCATCAAAAGATCGCAATCAATTTCAAATGTCCATTAACATAGGATTAAGGGGATGGATGGGATTGATGAGGTCTATTAGGAAGGATGCATCCTGTTGAGACCGATGATGGATACTAAGCTAAAAAATTGATATGACGTAGGATATTCAAAACTGATTGGATTTATTGATACAAATGGGTTTCATTTGTTAAGAACCAGCTAGATAAAGGCATAGCTTGACGACGCGACATGAGAGACATGACACAAGATAGGAGACTAACACATCCTAGCGACCTAGGGGCTCGGGGGCTGATCAAAGATTAGCCTTGCCTACGTGGAAGCGCAGAGCCCTCGTAGTTCGATAAAAGGCTGATGACTGACCATGATGGAGATTTCGATGGATGACCAAGATAGGATGGAGAATAGGAGAAAAGTGGACCATATAGATCGATGATGGATGGAACCCAGGGGGCAGATCAAATGATCGAACTTGCCTACGTGAAAGCGCAGGGGCAACGCAGTTCAACAAAAGCCCACAGACAAGTGATGGATGAAAGATGATGAGATAACGCTAGATGAGGGGTTAAAATGATGGAACTGACACGATGGAACAAGATAGGCCTGTTGGATTGGATTGGATTGGAGGATAGTGACTATATAAAGCTCAGGGATGGGATAGTTATCCAAATCATCAAAGATGAAGTGGGCGAATGACATGCCATATAGATGAATGATGAAGTGATGAATGATGAGATAGAAAAGATGTGCAAAAGAAACAGAAGTGATGATGATAAGATGGATGACATTGGATTGTGTGGGGAAAAGCCTATAGCTAGATACCAATGACAAGGGATTATGAGATGGGATGAGGGGAGAGGATGGGGGGAGGAAAAGGATTGTTTGGGTGGATTGGATAGAGGGATAAGGATTTGGATGAGGAGAAGGTGACCAGATGGATAGATGACTGATTCTTGGAACTAGAAGGTGAAGGGTGGGAACAGGTGGAAGATTACTTAGAATGAGTAAACGATTGATCAAGATTATGGAATGAGAGTTTGAAATGATAGAAGGAGGTTTGATGAATGTTTGAGATGATAGGAGGTTCGATGAAGTGTTGAGATGATAGATGAAGGTTCGAAGTAGATGAATGGTTACATGGAATGAGTGAATGGATTTATTAGAATGGATGAATAGGAAAAAAATTGAAGAAGATGGAGGGAGGGATCTTAAGACTTTGTTCGGTAGCCAAAGACATTGACTGTAGTTGGATGAAAGCCTAGATTAGGGGTTTGGTTAAGCTTAGATTGGGATAAGATTAAAGCTTAGATGAGGATTGGATTGAAGACTAGAATGATTGAAGGATATGATTGGATTGATTCTACACCGAGTTTCGGGGCTTAAGGTATGTAAGGTGTTGACAAGTAGATTTTTCCAAATTTGGCAATTTTCAAACATTGTCAAATTTTTCCATTTTAGGAAACCTCACGAATATACTTGCGAGAGTCCAAATTTTTGCCAAGAAATACCCAATATTGAGATAGGATGAATTGCCAACTAACATCCCAAATTTGAGATATGCATTTCGAGTTATGAGCGAAAACAAATTTTCAAAATGCTAGAAAAAAACACTAAATTGGGATTTTGAGGGTCAAGATGAAAGTTTGAGGCACCAAAAATGTGTCAAAATGGATTCCATTAGCTTTCAAAGAAACCAATTGGAAATCAACTTGTTATCTCATAACGCAACCACCCGTCAAATTTTAGCTCAAATGGACACCCAAGTCAAAAGTTATGGCCTCCGGAAGTTTCGGTGTAAAAATCAAAAATCAATTTTGAAAATTTCAACACATGGGTTTTGTTGGCAGGGGGAAATTAGAAAATGGGTCGAAGGCGGATTTTGAATTTTTACGCTAGGAGGGGGACATTGGGCGGTGGGATAGGGGCGCACCACAGTGGGGCGTATGTGCCTCGGCTAGGGTGGAGATGCCCCGACGGGGCGTACACGCCCTGGGAGGGCACAGACGCCCCGACAAGGCCGACGGGGCGTGTACGCCCCAGGAGGGTGGAGACGCCCTGACGGGGCGTACATGCCTTGGGAGGGCGCAGACGCCCCGACGGGACCGATGGGGCGTGTACGCCTCGATAGGGCAGAGATGCCCTGACGGGGCCGACGGGGCGTGTATGCCCCGGGAGGGCGGAGACGCCCCGATGGGGCGGACATGCCCCAGAAGGGCGGAGCCACTCCGGGGAGGATCGGAGCTACCCCGAGGAAGGGCAGACATGCCCTGAGGGGCGGAGCCACTACGACAAAGAAAAGCAGAAAGAGGGACGGGGCGATAAACACGGAGAAAAGATAAGAGATTGAAAAGATGTGTAAAAGAAGCAGAAGTGATGGCGATGATATAAATGGTATTGGGTTGCATGGAAGGAGGCCTATAGTCAAATACCAATGAAAAAGGATTGTGAGATGGGATGAGGATAAAGATGAAAGAATGGATGAAGGATGGGCATGATTGTTTGTAGGAATAGGAATATAAGGATTGGGAGATGAACGAGATGCTAGGATAGATGGATACGAAGATAAGGATGGGGAGATGGAAGGGATGCTATGATAGATGGATAGGGATATAAGGATTCAGAGATGAAAGAGATGCTAGGATAGATGGATACGAAGATAAGGATGGGGAGATAGAAGGGATGCTAGGATAGATGGATATGAAGATAAGGATGGGGAGATGGAAGGGATGCTATAATAGATGGATAGGGAGATGAAGGGATGTTATGATAGATGATAACTCCAAGGACTATGTCACAAAGGAAGCAGATGCGTCCACTCTAGATATGTCATATATGATGAGGCATGAGGGATGGGAGACAAGTGGATGGGAAGAGGAGATAACGAGAGGAGGATAGGATGGGTGACCAAGGAATACAACAGAGCATGAATGAAGGGAATATATACCAAGAGGTGGCCAAAGCATGTATAGATAGGTGCCCTTGTTTTGATCAAGATCACAAGAAGGATGGAGGGATGGGAGATAAATGGGATATGATGGTAGGATGTGGAAGATAGGTGGGATGGAAGGGTTTTATGAAGAGGATGGATAACAGGAAGATGGGTGCATAGTGGGAAGCATAGCAGGAAGCATAGTGGGAATGCATATCAGGAAGTTGCCCCCAAGTGTAGATGGGGATTTACGCATGACTCCTGTTTGTCAGGTTTTCATCATGGTACTTATCCAAGGCACTTGTTTGCCAAGTTTTCACCATTGGACGAATTATTTCTCTTTACTATTTTTTTGATTTTTTTGATTTTTCGGATTTTTGGATAGTAGGGGGATGAAAATGGATAGGGATGTGGATAAGGGAATTTAGAAGATACATGATAAGGATATGGATGAAGAACTCAAGCATCAAGTTCTATATGAGGTATTAAGAGCCCATGTTCAAACTGACTGTTGGATGTTGGTACAACCTTATGCATGAGGATGAATTAGAGGGATTTGATGGGGTTGATACATGGGATAATGGATGGGATGCTGGAAAGGGTATGGATGGAATGATGGGGGGGATATGTGTTCAGGACCAACATTGGCACATGTGGTGGTGGATGTGAAAAGATAAGAGGATTAAGGGATGTAGAATGTGTGGATAATGGAGGAGATGGGGTGGTGAAATTTGGAACATAAGGACCCAAAACAGACTTAGGAGATGAAAGGGGTGTATGACTAGCTTTTGGATTAGCAACTTTGGATGTTCTTGTAGATTTTTCATTTGATTGTATTGCATATTTTTTCTTTGGGATCCACATGGTTTTGATCTTTGCTTTGGTGGGCCTTTGTGGCCTATGGATTTGATTGAGATTTAGATTTTTCTTCTCTTCACCATGTCTTTTGGAGGGGACATGGAGAGCCTTAGATTCATGTGGATGTTCGGATTTATGCATTTTTTCTTTAACAGCCAAAGTGTTTTTAGTAGCAATGGGATGGGTGTGAGGAGATGGATGATATGGAGTGATGGGGATAGGAGGATGGGGATTATGTGTAGATGGAGGATGTGCGGGTATGTGCCTTTGTTGATCCTGATTAGGGGACATGTGAGAGGGATGTTTATGATGGATGAGATGGATAGGTGATGAATGGATGAAAGGATGAGATGGAGGAGGTGATCTTGGGATATATGGACCCAAGATGGATGGAGTGGATGAAGGATGGGATATGGACGGTGGAGGGATGTAAGGACCCAAAATGGATGGAGCAGATGGAGGGATATGGATGGTGGTTTTGAGGCGATATGATAGAGGAGGAGGGATGGCATCATATGATTTAGTGGGGCGATGGGAAGAGCCGACATGTTGTTTGGAAAAGGCTCGTTGAGGACGTCTAGAGGTTGTACCAACATCTTTAGATTGTGAGGCTTGGGAAATAGGTCCAAGACCTTGCATGCAGACTTGTTCTTTGACTTGGATGGGCTCTAAAATACCTTGCTCATGAAGGCCTAGACCTTTTCCTTGATAGTTCATTTTCTTGAGCATGTGATCCATGATAGGATTTGTGTTATTTTGGAAACATGATGCGAGTCCATCATTAGGTGGAGGCTGATGGGTGGTAAATACACTGTGTTTTTCTTCTACAAGGAGGCCACCATGGAAGAATGTGAGAGGACCAAGGGGATATGCAGGCGGTGTGGGGATAGGATTTTTAGGCGATGATGGGGGATCATGAGAAGGAGATGGTGGGATAGCAGCATGTGGATAGGTGATATCATGAGAGGGAGATGGTGGGATAGCATCATGTGGATAGGTGATATCAGGAGAGGGATTAGGGGATATGATAGGATCTGGATTTGTGGTAGTGGGATCATGCAATGGAGATGGAGATGGAGTGGTGGAAGATTGAATGACAAGGGGATCATGGGATGGAACGGATGGGGGACTGTGATCTTGAGGTGGACTAGATGAGATGGTAGGATCTTGATCTGGAGAAGGGGATATGTTGACATGCTTTGGATTAGGTTCTTGGCCTGACTCATCTTGTGTGGATGGTAGGGTAATGGAGTCTTGTTGGGACTCTTCAAGTGGGGAAGATGGAGGGATGGAAGATTCATGAGGTTCATTGGAATGGGTTTTGGTGCTACTAGGGGTGGGAGGAGTGGATTGGATTTGGGTGGATCTAGGAGTAGAGGGAGTGGATTGGAATTGGGTGTCTTCGATGGATTCGGTGGTTATCATAGTAGGAGATGTGGGTTCAATGGTTTCAATGGTTTGATCAGTGCTAGGGGTGGTAACAACAATGATAGGTGTGGTGTGGAGAAGGCTCTCATCACTAGTTACCGTGGATGATGGATTGGGATGGCATGGTTCCATGACTTCAAGATGTGGAGTTGGGGGTGGCTTCTTTGTAATGAGTCCTTGGAGAACTTCTAAAATGAGAGACTTGCATATGGTTGGCTTAGCTAGGGTGGTAGAAATGGATGAGGGATTATGGATTGGTGGACTAGGGTTAGATGGAGGAATGGGATTGAATGTAGGACTATGAGTAGATGGGGGATTAGGGTGGATGGAGGACTAGGAGTAGATGGATGAATGGGATTGGATGGAGGACTAGGAGTAGATGGAGGACTAGGATGGGATGGATGAATGGGATTGGATGGAGGACTAGGAGTAGATGATGAATGGGATTGGATGTAGGACTATGAGTAGATGGGGGAGTGGATGGAGGATAGGAGTAGATGGATGAATGGATTGGATGGAGGACTAGGAGTAGATGGAGGACTAGGATTGGATGGAGGAGTTAAGGTAAGGATATTGGAGTGGTGAATTAAGATAGGGGGACATGGATTGTGGATTAGGAAAGAGGATATAGGTGGTGTAGTGGGACAAGAGGATGTGGGGGATGGATTATAATAAGGGTATTGGGATGGTGGATTAGGATGAGGATATGTGGATGTAGGATTAAGGTAAAAGGGTGTGGATGTAGGATTAAGATAGGAAGGTACGAATGTAGGATTAGAGTGAGTAGATTGGCATGGAAGATTAGGGTAGTGGGTATATGCGGATGAAGGATTTAAATAGGAGGATGTGGATGGGGGATTAGGATAGGGGTATTGAGATGGTAGACTAGGATAAGAGGATGCGGGTGTTGGATAAGAGGATGATGTAGATGAAGGGTATGATGGATATGACAGATATCCCTTGTCAAAGGTAGCAAAAGCAACATGATTAGGCATGGACGAAGACATAACGGGATAACTCAAGGGGGTGATTGGATTTTGGAAAGTGGGTGGAGAAAGCTTACTAGCAATGATAGTGTCAAGGGGGTCTGTCATATTCCTCTTGATCAATAAGACTTTCGTTATAATTGTTAATGTAATTAGGGTTTCCCTTGACCACTATTGATGGAGGATAAGGATTCATGATGGTGAAAGGATAAAGAGGATGGATAAAATATTTTGGATGGGATCAAACTAAAGCTCAAATTGGGATTTGGGTCAAGCTCAGATCAGGATTGGACTAAAGGTCATATTAGGATGATTGGATGATGTGATGGGATTGATTTTGACAATCGACACCGAATCTGCTTCAAGATGGAAGTAGATTAATTGGGTCGAAGGTGATGTGATTGGATTGGATTGGATAAGGTTGATTGATGATTGATCGATTTAAAGCACAAACGGATGATTACGACATCGAATCCACCTTGAGATTGAAAGTGAATTGATAGGGCCAATGGTGATGATTATCTTAGGATGGATGACAATCCTAAGTAGGTGTTGATGATGATGATTGGATTCAAAAACCTAGGTCAATTTGGAAAATAACTTCTGAAATGATGTTCAAGGGATTTGGATGGGGAAAATGATTGATTGGATTGGGTAGATGAATGGTTGGATCAAGTAGATGATTGGATGAATTTGATTAAAGGACTAGATTGGTTTGATTGGAGAGGATCAGATGATTGGATGAACCTAATAGGATTGGTGTGCTTGGATTGATTAGATGATTGGATGAACTTGATTAGAGGAATGGATTAGTTTGATTAGGTAGGAAGAAACAAAAGGTACCACTAGATAGAGCTTGAGAAATTAAGCAATTTTGGTTTTTGAACGAAGTTGATCCGATGCACGCTTTGTAAATGACAACCCTAGGAAGTTAGGGGCGTATCCACCCCGCGATGCAGGGCATGGCCACCCCGAGATGATAAAATTATTGATAGGAGGAAATGGAAGGTACCACTAGATAGAGCTTGAAAAATTAAGCAATTTTGGTTTTTGGACGAAGTCAATTCGACGTACGGTTTGTAAATGATGGCCCCGAGAAGTTAAAGGGGCGTAGTCAGCTTTTTGCAGTGAATCAAGGGTGCTTTCACCTTTCTGCAGTAAATTAGGGGTGCTTCGGCCTTTCTGTGTGGATTATGAGTGGTGTTTGGTGATGTAAATGGTAAAAATTATGACGTTCGCTAGGTGAGGGTATGGACTTTTGAATGGAATATGAGAAAATTAGAATGAACGGGTAAATTGAAGATGATTGTGGAGAATGAGTGGGGATTTAGAATGGTTGAACGAAAGTTTGGAATAATGAGATGGAGGTTTAAAATTGTCAAATAAAGGTTTTTGGAAGATATAAAGTGACAAAACAAAGGCTTGGGATGATGAGGTAATGGTTTGGAATGGTTAAATGATGGTTTAGAAGCTAAATGGATCCAAATGGGGCGATTTCAGGTGTTCAGGAGGGAAAATTTGCCTATCTGCAGCAAACCAGGGGCATAATCACCTTTCTGCGATAAAATAGGGGCGTAATTGCCTTTTTGCAGTAAAACAGGGGTGTAATCACCTTTCTGCGGTAAAACATGGGCGTAATCGCCTTTCTGCGGTAAAACAAAGGCTTGGTTTGATGCAAATGACTATGGAAAGGACTTTTAAAGTGACAATGATAAGGTCAAATCATCAAAAGTTCACTGGTTTCTCACAAGAAAACACTCTCAAACAAATACAACCCTATGATTAGTGTTAAGGGTATGGCCGAAGTGGTCTTAATCTAGGATGCACAAGGTATCTAGGGAGTCCTCGATATAGTCTCGGTATGTGAGGCACAACCGTGAACACTAGCCCATCACAAGCGTGAGTCAAGAACCCTAGCGAGATACTGAAGGGCTCGGACCAACTCTTCACGTCTATCTAGGTATCACCCTAGCTTCAACGCTCTGCCAATTACGACGTGACTAGATTGGGGTACAACTTTCGCTCTCCCCCCTTTGTATACCCCGCCGGTACGCGTGGTTGGAATCGTCCCTTGGGGTGATGAAATCGCCAAGTAGGTCCCACTATAAAGAAAGCACTAACCACTTCCAACTACTCCCCAGGCTCACACGAAGTGCAATGGGAAAGCGAAAACAATCTAATGCTCTCTTTAGGTAACACAAAAAGACAAGAACAACAAGCAATGAATATTACTCCCTCTAATTAAACTATGTTTTTAGATTAATGCAAGCAGCAAGGATAATTAAAAAAAAAAAGAGCAAATGGATAGCCCTGCAAGCAAATATTAGATATTTTATCCTGCTTTCTCCATCAACTTCACAAGAATATGCTGCAAAAAGTTAGCAAAAAACACATGTATCCTTGCAAGAACAATGTTAATGAGAAAATAGCAAAGAAATCCAAAGCCAAGATAATAATTTTACCTTCCAGGGGGCACAGTCGCCCTTATGCAGCAAAACAGGGGCATAATCGCCTTTCTATAGTAAAACAGAGGCGTAATCGCCTCACTGCGGTAAAATAGGGGCGTAGTCGCCCTTCTGCGAAAAAGTGAGCACAAATTTCAGCCCAGAGGGCGTAGTCGCCTCGCTGCAGTGAAGTGTTAGCACAAAAACAACTTTCAATCCAAGAGGGTGCAGATGCCCCTCTGCAGTAAAACGTTAGCACAAAAACAAGTTTCAGACAAGGTGGGCACACACGCCCTTCTATAGAAAAGTGTTAGCAAAAAAGACAAGTTTCAACCAAGGTGGGCGCACACGCCCTTCTGCAGAAAAGTGTTAGCAAAAAAGACAAGTTTCAGCCAAGGTGGGCGCAGACGCCCTTCTGCAGAAAAGTGAGCAAAAATAGACAAGTTTCAGCCCAAGTGGGCGCACACGCCCTTCTGCAGAAAAGTGTTAGCAAAAAAGTGAAGTTTCAGCCAAACTGGGTGCACACACCCTTCTGTAGAAAAGTGTTAGCAAAAAAAGTGAAGTTTCAGCCAAACTGGGCGCACACGCCCTTCTGCAGAAAAGTGTTAGCAAAAAAAAAACAAGTTTCAGCCAAAGTGGGCGCACACGCCCTTCTACAGAAAAGTGTTAGGAAAAAAGTGAAGTTTCAGCCAAAGTGGACGAACACGCCCTTCTGCAAAAAAGTGTTAGCAAAAAAGACAAGTTTCAGTCAAAGTGGGCGTACATGCCCTTCTGCAGAAAAGTGTTAGCAAAAAATACAAGTTTCAGCCAAAGTGGGCGCACATGCCCTTCTGCAGAAAAAGTGTTAGCAAAAAAGTGATTTTCAGCCCAAGAGGGCACACATGCCCTTTTGTAGTAAAAACAGGGGCGTAATTGCCCCACTGCGGTAAAAATAGGGGCGTAGTCGCCCT
Organism: Sequoia sempervirens; assembly: GCA_007258455.2. Classification (NCBI taxonomy): domain Eukaryota; kingdom Viridiplantae; phylum Streptophyta; class Pinopsida; order Cupressales; family Cupressaceae; genus Sequoia; species Sequoia sempervirens. The sequence continues at coordinate 536,779,181 of VDFB02270651.1, read as the reverse complement.
TCTGTGACGTGTTCCTGCAAAACCCCAACAACAACAAACGTAAAGTATAGGAACCCGTTTGTGGGTCCCACCGGACATGCTAGAAATGTATACCTTGGAATTTATCCTATTCTATTGCATAAAATAACTCAAAATAAGAATGATAAAAGACCAAGGACACCTCAAGATTAGCCAAAAAGAGAGTGACAAAACAAGAAGGAAAATAGATAACACAAGACACAAATGGTTTTACCTTCCTTGCTGTTGATGTCTCTTTGATTGGCCCTTGCTTAGAATGATATGTGTGCTCCTTGATGGTTCTTGATGTGGCTAAAATGGAGGATTTTACTATGTGCTTGGATGTAAATGCAAGTGAATGTAATTGAAGGCTAGATGAGTGCACAAAATGGCAGCATGTAGTTGTAAAATGACTAAGTGTTCTAAAAATGCCCTTGAGGAGGGGGTATTTATAGAGAAACTTGAATTCTCTAGAGAATTCAACGGTCAAGATTGATCCAACAAGGTCAAGATGAAGGGTTATGGTGGGTTGAGAACCCACAAGCCCTCACATCTTGACATGTGGAGGGTGAAGTGGCTAAGGGGAGATGAGGTGTAAGTGAGGTGTCAAAAAGGTACATGAGGTGGAGGAAGGACAAGTACCTTCCAAGTACATTGGGAGATGGGAAGAATCTTGTGAATTAAAAATTCACAATGATTGGAAGAATCTGTGGATAAGAAAATGTTCCCAAAAGGTGGGAGTTTGTCACATGTGACTTGATGTGACAAGTCAAATATTCTAGAAGGTGCATGGGAAAAAGGGATTCTAGAAGGAATAAAATGTGAATTAAAAATTCAAATGGGGAAGAGAGGAGCCTAGGGTGAATAAAAAGGAATTAAAAATTCCTTGGGGGATGGGAAGAGTTGACCAAGGTACTAATTAGGTTTAACTAATTAGTAATTAGAGATAATTAGGGGTTAATATGGATTAGAAGCCAACTTGCAAAAGTTGGAGGATGTGACACATCCTAATCAAGGATTAGGCATGTGCACATTCTTAATGAAGAGATTAGAGATGGATTAGGATTAGATGAAAATGACATGTGAGGAATTAAATAAATGTAATATTTATTTAATTCATTTGATGAAAAGGGGATTAAGGAGGGTAAGGTATTTAATTATTAATTAAATACTTTAGGGATTTGACAGAATTAAGGATATTAATTAAATAATAGTAATATTACTTAATTAACATAAGAGGATGTTTAGGTGAAAAGTGATGAATTTGGATAAATTAAGTGTCCAAATTTGGATGTCTATAGTACCTATAGTAGCACCTCCTGCTACCTCTGAAAGAATAAAGAAACATAAGCCATCTAGAGGATGAAACTTAAGTGATGTTTGTGAAGAGGATATTAAACTTGGTTTAGAAGAAGAATAATTGAAATGAAAAAGAAGAAGCAGTGTTTCCAATAGTAGTGAAGGTGCCTCATAGGAGGCTAACATTGAATTCAAGAAGGCTAGGGTCAATATTGTGGATACCTTTGAAGAAGAGGAGATAGAAAAGAAGAAAGAGGTTTTTACAATACATGTACACAAGAAGCCCGACAAGAAAGAGGAGAAAAAAATAGATAAAGGCACATAAAATTCTAAGAAGTCCAAGACTTCTTTGAGGGTGACTAATGTTGTATGGAAAGCCTTGGAAAAATGAAGACATGAATCTATTAAAATAGAAAATAAGATAAAAACTAATGCTTTAAATGAGATTGGATCCTCTCTATCTGTGGATGAAAAAGCTACCTTTCTAGAAGTGTACACTAAGTAGTTCAAGGTAAAGCAAAGAGTTACCATTCTTATGGCCAAAGAAATGGACAACACATAAAATTTGAAACAAGAAAATTTTGATACAGTGAGAGACATGGCATAGAAATTCATAATGATTGTTGGTTCTTCATCTAATATAGCTCAAGTCAAGGATCCTAGTAAAGATAAAGCTACTAATGCAAAGGAAAATATTCCTCCCATATCTAATTTGCCTATTTTTCAAAAAAAATTAGAAGTAAATGATTATTCTATAGAAGGGACTCCACATTTAGATGTTTTAGAGAATACAATTGATGATATACATGCTCCTCTAGAGACATATGCTCCTCTGAAAGGTACTAAAAATAAAACTAGAGAAAATAATGAAGACTAGAATAAGAGTGATGCTAATAATAATGCTAAAGATCACCATTAAAAAAAAAAAGAGGATACCAGAAATGAAGGTGAAGAAAATAAAAATGGAGAAGAAGAAGGTAAAGATGAAAGGATCAATGATAAGAAAGATGATGAAGATAAAAAGGAGGATGAAAACCAAGATAGTCAAAAGGAAAACACCTTTGGAAAATAAGAGAAAGAAGAGAACCAAGAAAAAAATGAGGTTGAAATAAATGAAGAAGAATCCCAAAAGACCATGGAGCCATCGAAGTCATCCAAAGAATCCTTCGGTAATACTCTCAAGGGTCTTTTGACAAGAAAAATAAGGATTCAACCAACCATTCCACCCTAGTTGATTTAGCTCTCACCACAACAAGATTATGTAGATCTAAATATGATATCACCTATTTAGAGGATGGAGCTCAGAGATAATTTTATTGCCTTTGGGAGAAAGGAGATTAGAAATTCATTAGAAGGGGACTGAGCTAATAAATGACTCCATCAAGACTCTATAGGATGCTACCCTTGGTACCATTGTTGATGATTCTATAACACTTGTTGAGAATTTGAAGTTTCTACTTGATTCACTCATGGCATACACCTGTAATCTAAAGGAGAAGACTGCAAAAGAGATATAATCAAGGCTTGCAGAGAAAATTTTGCTTGAACTATAGGATAAATGTGTAACTGCACATAACAAGGTGATGAAATGCTTGAAAGATGTGAAGGAACATGTGAAGATGAGGCTCAAATATTATTCTTGTACTGCATGAGGTGGTTGGATGCCACTCAAGGCATTAAATAATTAATGGACTTAATAGAGTCACAATTACCTAATGCCTTTAGAGCTTATGACATTGCAAAAGATAGAAACTATGCCTCTTGGACTTCCATTTTAGAATTGCAAAAAAAGTTTTCACTTTGTAAAGATTGAAAGAGGATGTTATAAGGTGTTTTGGACAACTTGGAGACTTTGTGAAGACTAAGCACATTCCGGTGTCAAGTTCTCTTGAGGATGCAAAAAAAATTGAAAAAATAAATCCTAATCCATCTACTTCGGAAGAGGGAGAGGAGAGTTTGGTGGAGTTGGAATCAATGTATAAGGTGCTCACAATAGCTAAGAAGAGTTGGGATGAAGATAAATCTTCTTGGGAATCCATTCTCAAGGAGCTTAAAGGTGATTCTCCTCTAGGTGAATACATTTCACCTTGTCTATTATTACCCTATAATTCAGTTTCCTTTAGTTTTTCTTTCTTGTACATGTGATCGGGTACAATTCTTGGGATAACTGCCTAAGGGGGAGCCAATCATTTCATTTCAATTATCTTTTTATACATGTGTCTCACCGACACACCATTTTTCCTTGATCTCAAAGGGGGAGAAGTGTTGAGAAGCTAGGAAATTTTTTGTTGCTAGAGTTGTTAATAAATTGTGTGAAGGATAAGGTTTGTTGAGCAACAAAGGTTTTGGGAGAAGTTTTGATGTATGTTTGAAAGGGGGAGTTCATACAAGTTTTTGAAGACAATTTTGAAGTTGGAATTTTTGGAAATTCATTTTTATCAAATGTTTCCATCAATGAAAAATGGAGAGATTGTTGAAATAATCAAGAAGGAACCTTTTGATGTGTTGTTATTGATTCCAACATTGATTATTGACAGTTTTGTCTGATCCGCTAAATATTTTTGGTGACACGTTGATCCGTTAATTTGGTCTATATTTTCTTGCATTATAATATTAGCTTATGCGATTACAGTATGTTGTTTAGGACTAAGTTAAATAAGTCTATGATCAATATTTGAGAGATTTTTGTTGAACAGGCTAAATGTTACAAATGACAGAATGACATCCAATTTTTTGGCTTATATAGTGCAAGATGGTATGTGTTATCTAGTTTGCATTCCTCTAGTGTTTGGAATAAAACTTAGCAATTTTGGGAGTTGGTTTACATGTGTTAGTAATACATATATTCTAGATGGAATATGCTTAAATGATCACATGGTTGATTGAATTTGGTTAGATTGGTTTATTTTGTGATTAGATCTTATTCCTGCCCGACCTAATACTTGAAATTATGTTATGAAGTTTAATATGTATTGTGGATGTTAAGGGGATCTATTTTAGATATGTGCCAACCTAAATCAATTATTGCATGTTTTTCTTTGAGATCAAAGATGTTTTTAAATCAAGTTCAGAGTCAACAAAGAAATTTTGAATTAAAATAAGGCTACATCTAATTAAGCTGACCTAATTGATGTATGTGAATGTAATAAGGTATATATGTGGTACATTTTTGAAGGTGTTGATAATGAAATGTGATGTGTGTGAAATTTTGTATTGTGCAAACTTACGAATTTGTATGTGTAAGATAAAAATAAGGGAAAAATTGTTGTGTATGTTGAGTGACTATTGAGAAAAGTAGTATTTTGTATTCAAAGCTTCATAGGAACTAAATTAAACACAAGGAAGGTGCATCTTATATTAATTGACATTTTGGCTATGTAGCCACTTTTTTTTGTATCTATTTTTAGATGTGAGCCTTATTTAAGGATAGTGAGTCCTAGTAGTGGGCCCCTATAATATCTTACAACTAGTTATAATATGTTATGATCTAATCCTCACCATGGTTTTTCCCTTTTTGGGTTTTCCATGTAAAAATCCTAGTGCTCATGTGTTATCTGGTGTTGTGATATATATTTCATTTTTACATTCATAGTTGCAGTTAGATATGTTTTGATTATTGGTTGGATTATGAATAAATGGTTTAATAGAATATTGATTCACCCCTTTCTCAGTATTCTAGGTGTTCAACAATACCATATTGGATTGTAAAATCCAACCATCTCGTCCTATCCAAAGTTATAGGATCCTTTCAAGCTCTCCAAGTGTCTACAAAATTAGGATCCTTAGGATACAAGCTCTTGAGTTCAATGAACCCAATATCTTCAATCAACATTTATGTTCAAAAATTTTTCCTCCTTCTTAAGGAATTTGCAACTCAATTATATATTCCACTCCTATGCTTTAAAATAAGTGTAGCTTTTCAAAAATTCAACCCATTTCAAATGCCTTTGATTCACTTCCCTTGACTATTCAAATATTATAAAGTTTGATGATAAGTAAATAAAAAAAACTCTTTTGGAAACAAATAGTGTGTCCATTTCTTCCAAGCTTAAACTATAGCATAAATCTCCTAATCATAAATAGAATACTTCTTTGCATCATTCAACTTTTCACTAAAATAGGCAATGGGTTTACCTTCTTGACTCAAAACAAATCCAATAACATTATTTCTAGCATCACAATCTATCTGGAATACCTTGTTGAAATATAGAAGTTTCAAAATAGGTTGCTTTATAGCTTTTTTCTTCAACATATCAAAATTTTTTGCTTCTCCTATAGTCCACTTAAAATCTTTTCTATCCCCTCTCATTGTTTTAGTTAGAGATACACAAATACTACTGAAACCTTTGATAAAATTTCTATTAATTCTAGCCAAACGATGAAAAGATCTCACCTTAGTAAAACTCCTTAGTGTAGGCCATCCAATGATGGCTTTTACCTTCTCTGGGTCCATCTTAAGTCCTTATGTTGAGACAAAAAATCCCAAGTATACCAACTCTTTTTTCATAAAACTACACTTCTTCAAATTGATCAACAACTTCTCCTCTCTTAGCTTCTCAAAAACCTTTTTGATATGCATCAAATGCTCCTCCAAAGTTTTTCTAAAAATTAAAGTGTCATCCAAATAAACAATAAAAAATTTACCCAAAAATTATTTTAGTACCTCGTTCATGAGCCACATGAAGGTTCTCAGTGCATTGGTTAGCCCAAAGGGCATGACTAACCACTCGTACAAGCTCTCTTTGGTTTTGAAGGTTATCTTCCATTCATCTCCTTCTCTAATATGAATCTATTGATAATCACTCTTCAAATCTATCTTCGTGAGGTAATCATCTCCACTCAAAAAATCCATGATGTCATCCATCCTTGGCAAGGGAAATCTATACTTGATGGTGATCTTGTTGATAGCTCTACAATCTATACATATTAGCCATTCCCCATTCTTCTTTGGTGCTAATACTATAGGTACTACACATAGACTCAAACTCTCTCTAATCAATCCCTTTTGCAACAACTCTTACAATTTTTTGTTCTATTGAAATGAAAAAAACAAATAAGAGGGGGGTGAATCAATTATACCAAATTAAACCTTCAAAACCCTCAATAGTAATTAGATCCATAAGCATTCATTAAATCCTTATTCTATTAGTTTGATTAAACATGAAATCCATATAACAAAAATTGAAATCATAACACCATACACAAGGGAACACCAGATTTATGTGGAAAATCCAATGAGGGAAAAACCATGGAGAGGATTAACTCACAATATAAGTAATAGCAAAACCAGTACAAAAGGGATCACTGCAAGAATAGGACCCACTATCCAAAAGGTTCACATCCAAGGCTCACTTCCATAGAAAGAATACATGAAGATAGAAGATAAATGTTACATAGAGAAAACACTTCTCAATGCAACAAGGAGTCCACCATAATTTCTCACACACTTTTGTAGTCTCACATGAAAGATTTCAGATGCCTTCAACTCAATACCTTCAAAAATCATAACATGAAGTTCATACTGCATTGCTTAAATTCACATCACACACATAAATTGCATCAATCTTGCATCTAGCTTACTTCTTTCTCTCTCACTTCTTGCTTGCATCAACACCATACATATTTATATCAAGCTCTACCTCAAAAACTTTATCCAATGTTAGCCATTAGTCGTTATACATACAAATTCAAAATAGGTCAACACGTAAACATTCCCATGGTGGGTAGGAATGAAAGGCGACCTACAAAATCCTTAATTAGGACCCAAATAGATCATAACATGCTTCAACACACTTCCACAATCCTCGCCTATAGTGTTAAACACATGCTTAGGCAACACCCGTGCAAAACACCATAAACATTAAGTACACACTTCCTTAAACCAATCCAAAAAGCTAAAAGTTCTAGAAAAATTAATTCATTTGAGATCAACCTAGAATAATCCATGAACTACTTAAGATTCATCAAACACTTCATCCAAGCTTGAATCATACAAATACTTCAACTTAGAACAACCAGTAACCCTTATTTGCATATTGATAAATGAAACTCACACTGTACTACACCAAATCAAGTAAAAAATTTAATACATAAAGATAAAAGCATTATAATAAACTTCCCAAATCTGCACAACTTCAAGCCAAACAATGAAGAAATGTGGAGAAAATACATTTCTCCCAGACCACAAAAAGCATCACTAAACAACTGGTTCACATTGGTGAAAATATTTCTCACTAGACAAATCCAAAAACCTAAATTCTAAACATAGCAAGCTTTTTCAACCTTGAATAACATGTAAGATCTGCACAAGCATAACATTAACAAAAAAGAATGTGAAGCACATTAGAGCACACTATGAACATTTGTACAACACAATTTACTCTTTTTATTAAATTTTCTCAAAAGAACTTCGAAACTATTGTGCACTTTTGCACACACACCTCACTTGAATTGGGGACCACCTCTCTTGCTTCACTTCTTATTGGATTGGCCCATGCTCACTTTAGTTTTTTCCTTTGCATTTGGTCCTAATGATCAAAATTTTCTCAAAATTACCAAGTCTCTATCATTCCCTAGCCATTTTCTAAAGACTCACAAAGTTTCAAGGAGTTGAAAAAATTTCTCTACAAGTTTCCATCTAGCGGATGTAACACTCATCTTCGTTGTTGTGGAAGTTGTGTTGTAGGTTTCTAGTTATGGGATGTCATAACCATGGCATCTTTGTGACCAAATTCTGCATTATGATTTTCCACTGGGAATTAAACTCAATGGTGTTTATGCATCTTTTTTCCATAGCTACGGTTTTGAGTTGCAATTTTCAAAAAACCTACATTTAATGGATTGCATTAATGGCACCTAGCCCTATAAATAAAGAGTCGAGTGATCTCATTTCCACCCTTATCATTTGAAATGGTTGGAGGAGCTCCTTGTGTTGTTGCATCGACCTATGAAGATTTAGTGCTTGGAAGCTCCTCCTTCATTCATACATTCCCTAGGTTTGGGTTCCCTCTAATTCTGCAGGTTTGTGTTTTTATCGCTTAGGCTTTTGATTTTTTTTTGAAGCTATAAATAGTCAGTGCTTTGATGAAAAAGAAAAACCATCACCACTATGCTCACATAGGACTATGTAAACAATGCATGTGCCTAGTAGGACCTAAGAACCCAGAAGGGATCCTAATTCTCAAATGATGTTGCTCAATGGGCTATTTGGATGGTGTAAGAATTCATGGCATCCACCCTCACTATTCCCATGTAAAACCCTGGACTGATGGTAAAACCTAGAACTTGAAAATTTCTTAAAATCACAAAAAATGTGAGAGTTCAATTGTGAGATTCCACCCTTTAAATTTCATTTCATTGGCATAAATGATTGCAACATCCACTCCTCCAACTCCCAAGGGAACCTTAACAGAGTCATTAAGTCATCGAACTTGAAAGTTTCCAAACAAAAACCCTTAGGAGAATTTTCTCATGGGAGGTCGTTGATCCTAAGCTATTTTCATGGCATAAATTATCTTGACATCTGCAATGATTATTCTCACAAAAATTGAGACCCAAACCTCAAAATGATTAAGTCCCCAACCCTTTGTGAATATTTTTCTAAGGGACACCATTCATAGGTTGCCATGATTTTCAAAACATTTTTATGACAAAACCTAAATGGCTTCTCACTCGACGACTTCCACATTAACATTCTCCTTAAACCTTCAAATGAGGCAAGACTACATAGCCTTTGACTTCAAGGCTAATTACATCCACCCTTTGAGTTTGAGTAGAAAATACCAAGCATAGAAACCCCTTATTGATTTCACAAAGGAAAGAAAGCCAAAATTAAGTTCAAATGGTTTTGAACATCGGGCTTTAGATAGGTGGTTTTCTCTTATGATTGAAGTATGAAGTATTGTGAAGTCCCAACCTTGACATTTGATTAGCATTGGGCTTCAAAGGTTGGAGTTAAAACCTTAATAAGAATGGTCAGATACAAGAATGATGAAATCCTAAAGGTTGACACCCAAAGAGGTTAAGTAAAAGCTTGTGAAGGATATGTTTAGATCTAAAACAAAATACTCTAAGTGTTCGATCCTTTGCAGAGATTCACATGTCAGAATCTACTTGCGAGTTGCCACGTCCTGAAGGTCATTTCAAGGGCTTAACATCAAACAACACTTGTGTGCATGGATTTTGCATGCAAACTTTCTGCACACCCTAAAGTGATAAAATTCCTATGTTTGGTGACTTGATATAAGTTGGCTTGACTTTCCCATGTGATAAAGGTATTCCACCAAAATTTTCTAAGTGTAAAATGAATGTGGGGATTGTGATGTGGGAAGCCATTTGTGGAATTCCATCACTCACAAGCCTTTTTTTAGCAAACACTTAACCGACATCTGCATCAATGGCTTCCGCATTGGGTTTTTCCATAAAACTTGAAATAGCCAACCAAACAAGTGTAATGATCCCAAATGTCTTCATTCTATATTTTAATCCACATGATTGAATGTATCTACATCAAGATAATTCAACATTTTTCCAATGCGTAAATATGACTATGGGATGCCATTTGCAAAATACCATTGCACCGGTGCCATTATCGATGACTTCCACATTTATGAAATTTGCAAGGTGGAAACCCACATAACCTGGCTTGCAAAACTACAAAACCTACAAAAGGTCATGAAATGCTAGAAATTAATGGATTTAATGAATCCTTTTGGATATGTGGATGCATTTAATGAATTTTTAATATGATCTAACTAGAATTTTACTCCTAAATTTATCAATATATTTATTACGTGCTCTTGGTGTGGAACTTATGGAGCAAGTTGAAAAGACTAACAAGGCTAAGAAGAGAACCAAAGCAATGAAAATTGAGAAGGAGAAGGCCAAGATGAAGAATGAGTTCCATGGAGTGGAGTCCACTTCAAGGATTGTGTCATAGTGGGACAAGGTGATGGACATTGATTTAGGTCAAATTAACATTGATGAATTCCAATAGTGTGTTTTGGTCAACTCAAAGACTGAAGAAGGACAGAGATTAAAGAAAAGTATAGTTTCCAAAGTTGTAGGCTTTCCCTCGACCTTAATTAGTCTAGAACTTATCTTTGGATGCAGAGAGTTCTACCACCAACCAACTAGAAGAATAGTGACCATTGATAAAAGAGTCTTGGCTGATCTTACTCCTATGGAAATCAAGTGAACATTCGGGATCCCCTTGTTTACTAAGATGGAAGAAATTGAGAAGGGGTATGTGAAAAATGTATGGGATGAGAATCCCTCTATATTTAAGAGAACAATAAATCAATTTTGGTTACTTGATCATCATTCGAGTGCGCGTAAGTTTTCCCAAAAGCTCTATTGAAGTGACTTCATAGAATAATTCAATGATCTTGTAACACTTCTAAGAAGGGTGACGGGACTCCCAACCTCCTCTATCTTCAAAGAGTGGATGTGGTATTTTATAGAGGAAATCCTAAAAGGTGACACCAAGTTTCATTGGGCCAAGATGATAAGTGACAATATCCACAATAAGTTTGTTACAGTAATGAAAACCCAAGAGTTCTATATGACTTCCTACATTGTATATCTCTTGGTGGTGAAATTTCCTTATAAAGGGTTGGATTTTGTTGGCCATCTTGGAACAAAGAAAGGAAAAACTATTGTTTATGAATATTACTCGTAGTTATAGTACATGAAAAATAACTATAGGTCGGTAAATGATGTCTTCATTATGCAAATTCTACAGACATTGCCAAGTGATTACAACAAAATATTATCCCACTATGCGAACAAATTGATAAAGAACTTTGGGTATTAGTTCATCCAGTTCCAAAAATTCACTTATTTAAGAGCTAAAGGTTTCTTAGAATTCCCATATCATTTTCTTGGGTATTTAAGTGACAAAATAATCTTTCTTGAGCTCATGCAACAGTTGTATACCTCTCATTTGTTGTTGTGATCAAAGCACTATGTAGGAGCCCCTTATCTTATCGTCTTTGGTCAAAGGATGTATTCATGTCCTACTACCCCATGTGTGGAGTATTTAGAGAAAGAAATTGCAGAATATGATCTTGTGTTGCATGTTGAGAAATGTGACTCAAATTTACTGGCTTGATTGACTTCTTGGAGTAGTTGTGTTTTCCTCCTTCACCAGCCTATGTTAAGTCGTTATTTTTCAAGTTTTCCTAACTCAAGTCACAAAGTTCTAAAGTTTTGAAACCTCCCAAATTAGTGACTATGAAGCATTAGAGAGGTCCCTTTATTATCAGCAAGTCACAAGTTCTGGGTACTTCACAAACTTTGACATGGGGTTTTGAAGTTTGATTTTCTAGTGATATAGCGACTTGGACGTCAATGGATGTGGGACCCAATAGGATAGTGGATCATGATTGATGGTTGACAAGTGGTGATGATGTGGAGGACAAATGACATGTGGGCTCATGTGCTCAATGAAGAGTGTCAGCGAGACATGGCATGATTGGTAGGACTTTGGAAGAAGTCTCCTCAATATTTCAGTAGAAGGCTACAAGGAACCTTGTCAATGTGACCTTGTGCGATCACTGGGACATTATGAGATGTATCTTTGACTAGGCGACATGGTGTTAGGTGGTTAATTCTAAGTTTAATGTTGGAGATTTGTTTGATTGCTTATTTGATAGCTAGAATTGGATGTTGAATGATGGCACATGGCTCGAGTGGAAACCCTAATGGGGTGTGGTAGTTGAATAGTCAGTGAGAGAGAGAAAGACACAATCTTGGAGTAGAGGGTTTACAAATAAACTGGTGTAGGCCAAAAGGATGGGTGTAGGTTGAGAGGTTCAATACCATTGTGGTGATTGCAAAATCTGGCTAGATGCAAGAAAAGGAGAGTGTAGGCCGAAAAGTTGGGTACAGGCTGAGAGGCTAAATGCCATTGTGGTGGTTGTCAGATCTTGTTGAATGCAGGATGAAGAGCAAGTACAGGTTGAAAGGTTGGTGTAGGCCAAGAGGCTACGTGGAGGCTGAGAGGCTGGGTGTAGGCTAAGAGGATGTTGAACTACCTGAGAGAGAGGAAGGTGATCTCGATGTTGAGAGATGAATCTTATAGAAGGTGAATGTTGAGTGGTTGTGTGATAGAGAGGTTGAGAGGTCTGTGGTCGAGCCATGTAGCTAAAAGAGATGTCTCTCAGTGTGTGAGATCAAAACAAGGTTATGTTGTTGGATATTCTCTAGAATGAAAAAAGATGTAAATCTCCTATAAAGGTCATGAGCCTGATATTGTATTGTAACTATATATTATTGTTGAATAATACAATGGTGATGTGGGCTTTTGGAGGCATTTTTTACCTATAAGGGTTTTCCCCATGTATATCTATGTGTTCATGTCTTCTATTTCATATTTGATGGTTGTTGGTTCTACATGATTGAATATGTTAATGGTGTTGTTGAAACTTGTTGACTAGCATTAACTTTTCTCTAAGGGTCAATGTGGGAAATGAATTATGTTTGTTTCTACTTTATGGAATAGTAGTATGTGTCATTGAGGCAATCTAGCGGAATAAGGTTGTCAAAGGCACTACTAATATTGGATGTTTCTTTTTGAGATGACTCTTCCATTTTCCCAACAAGTGGTATCAGCTCTTTCTTCTAGGATGTGTTTCTTCCTAGTCTATTACAAGTTTTGGGTATTCCTTTTGTGAATATTTCTTAGTCTGCTAGGCTTGAGGAAATCTAGAGGAATTGGCTAATGTATTGATCCTTTGATGAGTGAAATTTATTGCTTTTATTTTTGAGTTTCTGAGACAACATGTAGCATGGAAGATGGTCAAGATGGAGAAATTATAACTAGTCATACTAGAATGTTGTGATCTAAAGTTCCTAGTTGGCAGCGAATGATCTATGCTTATGGTTGTGTTGTAGTAGAGTGTGTTTCATATTGGGTGTCTATGTGAGAGGCACCCTAATGGTATGGAGATTCTTGGATTGCTATTTATCCTTGGATTACTATGCTTGTGCTAGGTGTTTTGACTTGGTATTGAAGGCATTGTTCTCTGTTACCCCGATTGCAAGTAGGCTACGGAGTTGATCATTGGATGATCTGGAATCGTTTGGAATAGCTTATCTCTCTCTCGAATGCATGTGCATGTTGGTAGTTTTGGAGTTTGCTTGAAATGGGCCTAAAGTTCTTGAATTGTTGTTTCCTTTTAAGGATGGTTTGTAATTGCATGACTTTGTGGTTTTACAGGTTTACACAATCAAGAAAAACTAGTGGTTATATGGAGTTGTTGTTAAGCTATTTTCTAGACCCTAGTCTTTGGGGCGTGACTAGGTGAGATAGTTGAAATTTGGCATGATTTGAGAAGATGTGATTATTTCTCTGCATGGGAATTTTGGTAAGTGAATTTTCACTCAACATTCTTGTGGTGTTGCTTGGTGGTTTCCTTGACTATGGTGCTCATTGTGGACATGATTGGTGAATTAGATCTATGCTTGGTCTAGTGTTTGAGTCATTTTGTCTATGTAATTATTCTCTTTGAGATCTCAATGTTGCTAATCCAGTGTGATGATGGGTTTGTACATTCATTATGATTGATATTTGAGTTATGTGGTTGGTGGATTAGCTACCCATTGGCTATAGGAAGATAACTCAGAAGTGGACCGTCTATATCAATGAGGTTGATTCAGTGTTGGTGTAGATCTATTAGCTAGCCTTGTCTCTGGTCACTTGTGCATTGGCATGGTTGCTTTTGGATGAGAGGAAGGATGGAATTGAGTACATGAATAGTCAAATATGGGGACCTATAGCATGTTGTATCACAATTTCATAAAGATCTTGATACATGTTTTAGTGTAAGCTTTTAAGAGTGATGGTGTTGTCTGCTTGGTTTGGAGATCTTGGTGCTACTTGGCATTGTTGTCAAATGGACATGTTGTGTGGACTTGAAGGATTTCCAGATTAGTAGATGGTTGGCCATGATGCTTGGAAAGCTCATTTGTCATATTTTAGTGGGAGCTTTAGCAATGACTATGGATTCATCACTTGGTGGTGAATGGTCTTCTCTAGTGTTGCAGATGTTACTAGGAGGAGCTCTTAGATCCCGTTGTTGTAGAAGGGTTCTTTTGCATTTGCATGGACACCATTTTAGGATGTGCAACATCTCATAGCCATGGAGTATTCTTGAATTATTTGGTTGAGGTGTTGGCAGTGCTTGATAGGTGATGTTGGTTTATATTTTGTTATGTTTCATGTCATGGTATACTCTTGATTGTGCATTAGAGTTTTGGCATGATGCATTGCTCTTGAGACCATAGTATGTTCACCTAGAGCTTGGAATCTCCTAAGGGGGATGTGTAGATCATGATTTCATGATAAGTTCCTAGTTCAGATGAATGGAGCTTTGACAATGATCTGGTGATTCTTAGTGTATTGGGCGCATTGGTCATCTGCTTGAGAACTTCATGATGATGTAGCGATGCATTTAGAGTTTAGCATGATATGATTAGTTGTAGGTGCTCATTGATACATGGAGAATAAAATGACATAGTTAAAATTTGGGCAAAGACAAATTATTATTGAACTACATGAATAAGTACAACTTAGATCAATGCCATATATCCATTGCAGGAGTCAAATTCATAAGCATCTAAAGGTTTATGATAGATTTAATACATAACATATAAAATCCCTAACAATATTGCATTACAATTTCATCAGTATGCATTCTAACCCAATACTACTTATCAAATCCTTATACATAACATATCCGCTTATAATCCCATTCAAGCATTTTAATTAATTCTTTGAATTAAAGCTAAAATAAGGATCACACACACCACAATAGTGAGATGAATGAAACAACCCTTAGTCATCTTATTCAAAATTTAGAGATGCATGTACAGTGGAGAGACATGAGTTTGAATTTATCATTTCAACTCAAATGATAGTACTATTATACAACATTAAATCCCCATGAATTCAAAACCTATGAAAAAATGACCTAGAACCGAAATTGCATTTCTCTCTAAAACCATCAGACTTTACAATTTTCTCTGCAACTTCACCTAGACTCAACCAAAAATTATCTAACTTGCTAACCTATACTTCTAGCCTTGAAATCCTTCTTATAGAAAATGAAGGAGCAAACAATCATCGGGCCAGAAAGTACACATGTCACCAGCCAATTGGCACACCTAGTGATATTCCAAAAATTTGTTATAACAACTATCACCCTAGAGAATATTCTTGTTCATCATGCCAACTAAGAAAAGTTGATGCAACAATAAAAAACCACAAGAAACACATGCCAAGACTGCCATCAAAGCACAATTGGAAACCGTTGTAACTACAACATCAAATCATGCCAGTAAGTGTCTCATCCACCATTAAATCCCATTCACACTTTGCATAAATGACTCCAACCATATTTGATGAAGATTTAAATTTGATTCGTTGATCATTCAGTTAGATCAAATCATTGAATGACTGCCTTCAAAAAAAGCTGACATAATCGCCAACGCGGCAATAAGGGGCCCATCATACCATACGCTACGAAGGAAGTCCACGTGGTAGTTGCCTACGATATCGTGACTTGTAAAGATCCTGCAACTTTAGATCATGCGATGGTGGGCAATCGTAGATCTTGAGCATTAGTGATCTTGTTTGTTCAACATAGTTGCCAACCTTATCATTAACCATCAAGCAACTTTCCCACCTAGATTAGAATAGATCCATTGATTTAAAACATATGCATCATAAGAACACTTTAGTAATCTACCTTTTAATGTATTAAGGTTGGATAGTATTTCCTTTATTCTTTTGACTTCATCAAATGAGACACATGGTGCCCACTTGTGATATCACGATCAGTAAAAACCTTGTAACTTTCGATCACATGATGGCGGGAAATCATTGAGATCTAATGATAATTGATCGATGACACATAAACTTATCTCCTTCAGCCACCCCAAAAAAGGACACATGGTGCCCACCCGTGATATCATGATCAACCAAAGCACTATGGTGGGGCCATTGCAGGATAGCAGGCAATAACTGAGATCAAAAGGAAATTGATCAATGGTAACATGAATTTCATCCCTCTGTAAAATAAAACATTTATTAAAAGGACAATGCGACATCACTAGGCCAATAGTAAACAATGAAATAAGATGTTTTTAAACGATGAAACACGAGGTGAACCAAGACTTAGGAAAATAAAAACCTACAGAGGAAATAAAATATTTGAGACCAATGGGACTTGGCCTAGACAAATTAATAGGACATAAGCCATTTTAAAACCCCTCAAAAAGGTAACAGTGAAATAGATCCCAACAAAGGTGTAAAATAAACACAAGGACCATTTTACATGAAAATAAGGCTAAAACCCCCAACCCTAAGAAATGTCCAACACCATGAAAGACCAGTGACATAAGGAAGGGCATGAGTGAAACATAAGTAAAAAAAACTAATGAAGTTCCATCAGTGGTTCCAGTTGGGGACGTTCATTCCACTAGAATGAAGTGAGAATTCAGAATCTCAGGAAGAGTAGACCAATATACAGAGACGACCAAAAATGGACTGTTCAGACAAAACAACCCAACTATGTACAAGATATATACAAAATATAGAAACCTAAACTACTGTTCATGGAAAAGAATACTTCAAGTGAAGTATAACTTCAAGTGAAGTATAACTTCAAGAACTATCCATGAACTAGAAATAAAAGAATATCCCCTGTCATATCTTGGAGGAAGTACGAATCTTCACCCCACTTACCATTTATCAAAAATTGACCCAACCAGATTGCATCAAATTTCCCATATTTCCCTTTATCTTCCAGTATGGCATTCCACATTAAAACCAAATCTCCATCTTTGAAACTCCTAGCAGTTTCCCTCTTGTCATACAAATTTCTGTACTTGCAACTACAACTTTGCATTTCTCTTTTGAGCTTCCCTCCTGGTTTCATCTAATTCTATAAGAGCTTCAACTCTCAATTGCATCTCATCATCAATTTCATTATCATACATCTGGAAAAACTTATACATTTCCATTAAGTTTTTTTGGGCAACCTAGAATTTATCCCATAAATCAATTCAAATGGGGCACAACCTATTGCCTTCTTCATAGTTACCCTATCTGCCTAGATTGCTAATCTCAACTTAGAATCCCAAGCCCTTTTATTCTGATCCAGAATTCTTTTAGTGATCTTCATCAATCTTTTATTGCTTCATTCTGCTTGTCCATTTCCTTGTGGGTGGTATGGTGATGAATAAGAAATTTGGATGCTTGATTCTCACAAAATTCTATGTATTCTTCAGATCTAAAACACATTGCATTGTCTGATACAATCCTTTATGGACATCCAAATCTAGTCAATATGTTGCTCATTAGGAAGTCAATTACCACTTTACTAGTGGCTTTCTTTGTTGGAATTGCTTCCACCCACTTGGTGAAATATTCAATGGCCACCAATATCCATGAGTTACCTCCACTAGATTTACATGCTACCTCTCCTACAAAATCAATACCCCACTGCTGGAATGGAGCTTGTACTATAACTGGTTTTAGATGCAAGTTACCAGAAAACTTTATCTTACCAGAGAAATGCTGACAAGCATCACATGTCTTCACTAGTTGGTGTGCATCCTTAAAAACTATAGGCCACCAAAATCTAGCCCTCATTATCTTATGTGCAGTTGTTTTAGCCATATAATTTCCTCCACAAACTCCACCATGCATCTCACTCAGAAGTCCTTGTGCTTGATCTTGGTCAATACACTTTAGCATGACACCTTCTCCATTTCTCCACCAGAGCTTTCCATCTATGATAACATATTTGATAGCATGTAACTTCAATGTTCTTTTCTCATTTTCACTCAAGTTTTTAGGACATTTCATTTTTTGCAAATAATATATCACATCTTTATACCATTCAGAATGTTCCATATCACATATGTGTGATCTATTTTCCTCTTCTAGCAAATTTATCTAATTTTCTTCCAAATTACTTTGGGCCATAAGCTTGGCCAATCTTTGTCCCCTTACTAGTATAGTAATCTGGACCTCAATATTGAATTCCTGGATCCTATTTATCCACCTACACCTTCTTCTTGACACTTCGTGTTGTGTGAAGATGTCCTTAACAACAACACTAGGCACATAAGTAATTACAATAGCCCCCATCAAATAAGGCCTAAAATCCTTTACTTCTTTTACCAATGCATATGCCTATTTTTCATTTATATCATACTTAAGTTCTACAGCTTGTAGAGACTTGCTAAAAAAGGCTATAGGTCGTTCAAAACCTTTTGCATTTTTTTGCAACAACACAAATACAATTGTTTGGAAAGAAGCAAATGAGAAAATCTGTAAAGGTTTGGAAAAATAAGGGGTTCTTAATATAGGATCCTCCTTTGTTGATTTATTAATGGTTTGGAAGGCTTGCACGGACTCCATATCCCATTCAACTTTGGCTCCTTTCTTGAGCATTTTGGAAATAGAGCGAATTATCTTAGCAAAATTTGTCACAAACCTCCTCAAGAAATTTATTTGTCCAAAGAAAGATTGTATTCCTTTGACACTTCGGGGTTGTGGAACTTTATCAATTGCAATTACCCTCTCTGGATCAATTTTTACTCCATCCTTGGAAACTATATGTCCCAATAATTTTCCTTCTAGTACTCCAAACACACATTTCTTTGGATTCAAAGAAATACCATACTCCAAGGCTCTAATGAATATCTTCTCCAGATGCTCACAATGATCCTCTTCCTTTTTAGAATATGATGTCAAGTCATCTTGGTAAATCACCAAAAACAAGTTAATGAAATCTGAAAATGCCACATCCATGGCTCTTTGAAAAGTAGCCCCTACATTTGTTAGACCAAATGGCATTCTTACATAAACATATGTTCCCCATGGTGTGGTGAAAGTTGTCTTAAAATGCTTAGACTCCTTGACCATGAGCTGGTTGTAACCAAAGAAACCATCCATCATGGACATCAATTCACAACCTGTCACCCTTTACAACATGGCTTCCATATTGGGTAATGGATAATTGTCTTTTAATGAAGACACATTCAAATTTCTGAAATCTACACATAACCTGATGTCTCCATTTTTCTTCCTTACTGGTACCAAGTTTGATACCCAGGATGAATGCCTGATTAGCTTGATGATTCTTGCATCCCTTAGTTTCATTAATTCTTCTTGCATTTTGGGGGCCAAGGTGGGATTAATAGCCCTTCGCTTTTGTCTGAATGGCTTGGCATCATCATGCAAAGGAATCTCATGTTGGAAAAGATCCTCCTTGTATGCCTTAAGTTCATCATAGGACCATGCAAACACATGCCTAAACTTCCTTAATAAGTCAATTAGCATCCTTCTCACCTTTGGTGACATTTTCTTTCCAATATACACCTTCTTTGGGGATGCTTCTGTTCCAAGATTTATCTCTTCCAAGTCATCAAGATGAGAAATAGTATGATTAGACTTTGTCTTATCCTGATTATCAAACACTCTTTCTAGTACAACTAGACCATTGGGAATTGTGTTTTGTTTAACTTAATGACCTCATTTCCAAATATAGTATCCTTACCATCAACATTTTCAACAAAAGCTCCAAATTCAATTTCCTAATTTTCACTCTCCCACACAATTCGAAAAACTACCAATTTTTTATATTATTAGGGACAGATAGCTTGGTTTGCACCTCGACCTTTGAAATTCCAGTATAAGTCATATCATTTGGTTTTAATGCAATGTTGGCTAATAGGTCTACCACTTTGTTTTGACCTCTTTCTGTCCATCCTATGCCAAATGCATCAAAACTCTCCAATTCATCCCAAACAACATTCCTATACTATTTCAACCTCTTGTTCTTTGATACAAACTTGCATCTAACTTGGGAGACCACAAGCTTGGAATCCCCAATTGCCTTGAGCTTCTTGATCCCATGTTTTTCAGCCAATCGCAACCCTAATAACAAGGCTTCATACTCTGCCACATTATTTGTGAATTCAAATAATAGAGTGAAAGAGAACCTGAATGTTTTCCACTTGGTGATTGTAACAAGACACCTACACCAGACCCTTCTTTTGAACTTGCACCATCAAAATACATAGTCCAGAAGTCATTCTATTTTGACAATTATTTTATTTCTGTATCAATCAATGCAGTAGGCTTATCACAATTGTTAGGGAATTCTTCAACTCTAAATTCATCTATACCACTGTCAATAAAACATGTCATATTCTCAATCGGGCCATGCTCAATCATATGAGGTACTTTTGATTCTATTTCAATTTTGACATCCTTACCATCAATAGAGAAAGTAGCAAATGAAAAATCACATTGCATGTTACCCCCCATTGATGCACTCCATTTTCTTGACAAGAGCATTCCAAAATGAGGTGGGATGTCTACAACTAATATGGTCATGACTAAATCCTTGTTAGGGTACTGAGTCAATTTATAAGGCAATGTTCTGATAGTTCCAATAACTGGCACTTCTCTTGAATCAATAGCATAACATTTACCTTGAGTGGTATCTACTATCAAGCCCATTGCCTCCATTATTTTGACTAGCATAACATTATTTGATGCCCCTAAATCTATCATACAATTCCTTAAAATTTCCCATCTATATCCACACTTCAGAAAAAAGGGGTTATATTTTCAAGGCACATGTTAATAGAATTTCCTAAATACACAGGGGAATTTGTGACACAATTCCCTCCACTTCCTTTTCTTTCTCCTTGTCCTTCACTTCTTTACCACTTCCTTATTTAGTCTTATTACCAGCAACATCTATGATCAAGGCTATTGTCTTTTCTTTGTGTTCATTTATTCTCATCATTTCTAGCAAACGTACAGTTACTTTAACCTGATAAAGAACATGAAACATATCCATAGGCATATATTTAGGCAAATTAGACATCATACCTTCATCATTTTCCTTTCTCTCTGGTTGATTACTTCCTCCTAGCTTCTTTTGCTTCATATCCTCTACAACAGGTTCAGCTAACTTTGTAATCACCTTGGTCTTCACCAGTGATGAAGTCACACCTTCTTGAGGCTTTGGGGCTTTGTTCTTTTTTCCCAAACCTTATCACTCTTAACTTCTTTTACTTTTATAGCATCCTTTTTGTTGCCAACCTTAACACCTCTGTTTTTATCCTTTTTCTCTTTAATAAACAAGCCAATAGGTTTACCCTGCTCACCACCCATAGTCCTATTTCTCAATTGAAGTGAACTTCTCATTTGAGCAGCCATTTCCTTTGTCAATCTTGCAATCACTTCTTCTGATAGTCTCCTTAAGGACATTGAATCTTCAGCCTACTGCATATTGCAAGCATTATGATCAAAACCACCTTCCTCATCAGAAAATACCTATTGATGATACATCTCACTTCTCTGCCTCTGATTATCCACATCAGCTTCCTGTATTTCATCATCAGAGGAACATTCTACCTCATCAATGTATGATCTAGCCATACAAACATCTACATCATCCTGCTCATATTTTGATGTCTGCTCATGAGTATCCTCCTTTATTTCCTTAGCAACAAGCAATTGAGCAACACCACAGTAATTCTAATCATGTGGATGTTCACACACTTCACACCATGGTCTATCCGGTACTAGATTCATTGAATGTTTCTGCAAAGGGTCTGGCATATGCTAATCATTTTTAAGCTTCTGGCTAGGCAAGATTGGTTTTCCATCTTTCCAATTTGTATTGTAAGGATAATTTTGCAATCTAGGTGACCTATCATTTTTATTATAGGGTTTCCTTTCATTCCCTATACCCTTCTCTTGCTTGGAAATAGTTTGCTTTGTCTTTCAAAGTACTATAAACCTTTTCCCACTTTTCTTCATCTTTGGGCTTTGTAGCCGAAACTTTCTCAGTCTTATTCTTAGCATTTTTTAAAAGTGTAGGTTCTTCTCTCCTACCATACTTCCCAAAATCTCTTCTATTACTCTCAATATTTATAGCCACCCTAAATGCATCCCTCATAGGGTCCTTATCTTTGAGGAGATATGCCATTTTAGCATCAAAAGTATTGAAATATGTAGTTAAACAAACATTTTCATCAAGCCTTAAAAACTTGGAACAACTTATACATTTCTTTTTGAAATCTTAAATTAAACTCTGTCACATGCTCATTCAATGACTTCGTGATGTTATTAAACTCATTTAGCATGAAACTTGCATTATTTTTATCACCATACTGCTCCTTGAAACACTTTTCAAACTCATCCCATGAACCAATACTAGCATTAGATAGACCTCTATACCAATCCATTGCATCTTCTACCAGAGATTGTAGAAAAAATTTCATTACAACATCTTCATGTTCTACCTCATAATCATTTAGCATATCCATAAAATCTTTCAAGTGTTCCTCAGCCGTCACAACATTATTGCCAGCAAACTTATTCATCTTTTCTCTCAAGTCAGCGGGGATGGGATTTGGATAACTAGGGATGCCATCAAAGAATAATGGCCTATACCTTTCCAATTGTATAGGTCATCATTGAAATAATCCTTCATTCTTCTAAGAATCAACACCAGACCCTAAATCCTGTACCCTAGAACTATCCTGATTTGGATTTACAAACCTAGTTGCATGAGTCTTTAGGCCAAAATTATTTATGATGGGATCTAGATTAATTTTAGGACCGTCCTTTAAGGAATCTTGGTGATTTGATGAGGTTGCAGCTTGTGTAGCCTCATCTATATTTGACATCTTTAGGAAACTTATTTTCCTCTTCATTTCTACTTCATTGCCTCAATTTTTGTTCTCTCCAACTCTTCTGCCAAAGCTTCACTCTCCCTTTTAGCCTTTTCTAAGGCATATTCTGTTTGAAATGACACATGTGGTTAGAGATCTTGTTGAGTGTAATGGGGAGTCACTTTCTCATTTATTTTAATCCCCTCAAACTTTTTATTTCCCTTATCCAAGATAGGCTTAAGGTTTGTATTACTCGGTTGAGACTTAACATGATTTGAGGGCTTTGGGTCAGCAGGTTTGGATTGGACATCAATGTGGCCTACTAGGTTTTCTCTAGACACAAGTTTTGTTTCCTTATTAGCAATCTTCTGTACAACCGGACCCTCAACATTTGGTTTAGGTTCTTCTTGGTTCAAGAACTTCATTGTTTCCAACTATTTCATCAACCTATCCCTTTCAATCACAACATTCCTCAACTCTACTTTTCTTTCTTTTTCTCTTTTCCTCTTGAGCTTAGCTTGTTCTTGGATTTCCTGTTTCAAGGAATTAGTATCTCCAAAAACATCATTAGGGTCATGCAAAGTCACATCAGAACTTGATGTATCATCTAGATCTATTAAATTTACCCCTTCTAGTACATGTTCAAACAATAAAGGGTTTACATCACTTTCAGCAGGAGAAGGAGGCACATCACTGGTGCATTCTCTGTGATGGCTTTGAATTCTACTCCTGCCTCTTCTCTTTTTAGCATATTTGACACTAACAATCCCTTTACTTTTCCATGCCACATCTTCTTGAATCGGTGTATTAAATAATGAATCAAAAAATCCACCATCGTTTGACTCATAATTTCTAGAAATCTCTTCAAGATTCTCAAGGATAGGTTGTAAAAGCTTACTTGTACCTTGGTGTATAGGGTTATGTGACACGAGAGCAGTAGTACTAGATTTTGGTCTTTTCTTTATCCAATCCTTCTTCTTCACTTTGGGAAGTTCACCTTCCAATTTCTATTCTGGATGATTCTTCATGGATGACCTAGTGTTCTTCACTCTTCGTACTTGTCCAAAAGTTCTTTCCACTTATAATAAACCTTTCACAATAAAGTGCACACTAGTGCATAGACTTCAGAGTTGCCACCCAATTAGCTTGGGAATACCAAATACCTAAAGACACATGGTAGAATATAAAAACCTTTGGAACCTCGTACTGACAACACATAAAAGTGCTCTACAACATAACTCTTAATGCTTATGAAAATAGAAGAAGTGGACAAACCTAACACAAAATTTTAGGCTCAACCTTCAAATCACATAAATACTATGAAAACTCTATGCAAAATGGACAACCGACATACTGACAAGAAATACTAAAATTTGCTTCCCTAGTAGAGTCGCCATTTTGTTGGTTTGTTTTTTACAATGTAACCAGGTTTGTCTTCTAATATACCTATGGAATTTCCAATTCCATTAAAGGGTAGCTTGAAGGACTTGGACCAATTGACGAGGACTTTAAAAAGCCTCCTACACTTTGGGCTCTGCAAGACTTGGGAGGGTGATCCCTTAATGTGTTTACAACCTCGATCTTTTAGTTAGATCAAATCATCGAACGACCACCTTCAAAGCAAGCTAACACGATCACCAATGCAGCAATAAGGGGCCTACCATACCATACACTACCAAGGAAGTCCACGTGGTAGTCGCCCATGATATCAAGATTAGTAAATATTCTGTAACTTTGGATCATTTGATGGCTAGAAACCATAGATCTTGAGCATCAGTGATCTTGTTTGTTCAACATAGTTTCCAGCCTTATCATTAACCATCAAGTAGCTTTCCCACCTAGATTATTATAGATCTATTGATTTAAAACATGTGTGTCATAAGAACACTTTAGTAATCCACCGTTTAATGTATTAAGGCTAGACAGTATTTCCTTTATTCTTTTGGCTTCATCAAATGAGACACGTGGCGCCCGCCCATGATATCACGATCAGTAAAAACCTTGTAACTTCTGATCACGTGATGGTGAGCAACCTTTGAGATCTGATGATAATTTATCAACGAAACACAAACTTATCTCATTTGGCCGTGCTAAAAAAGGACACGTGGTGCCCACCCATGATATCACAATCAACCAAAGCACTATGGTGGGGTCATCGCGAGATAGTGAGCAACGATTGAGATCAAAAGGAAATTGATCAATGGTAACACAAATTTCATCCCTCTGCAAAATAAAACATTTATTAAAAGGACAAGGGGACATCACTAGGCCAACACCAAACAATGACATAAGTTGGTTTTAAATGATGAAATACAGGGCAAACCAAGACTTAGGAGAATAAAATCCTATGGAGGAAATAAAATATTTGAGACAAAAGGGACCCGGCCTAGATGAACCGATAGGACATAAGTCATTTTAAAACCCCTCAAAAAGGTAACAGTGAAATAGATCCCAATAAAGGCATAAAATAAACACAAGTGTTTTACATGAAAATAAGGCTAAAACCCCCAACCCTAAGAAATTTCCAACACCATGAAAGACTAGTGACATAAGGCAGGGCATGAGTGAAACATAAGGAGCAAAAATTAATGAAGTTCCATCAGACTGGCTCACACATGGAGCTTTCTTTTGCAGTTGATTGGTTGGCTATGAAGGTGGCATGAGTTTGCTGATGTGAATACCTTGGAGGTATCTGTGATTGGATGTATTAACACTTGCTATGTGTTCTATTTTTAGTCATGTGGGTTGATTATTTGGATGGGAGCAGTTAGTTTTCTAGTTTTTGTTCTACCTGATGTTCTATCTTGTTTTTGGGGAATGACTTCATGGTTGTGTTCATGATTGAGGGCTTTGAAGTTGATGTTGTGTTGATTTTGTAGAAGCTATGAGCACAGTGGATTGGTGGCATTGTTGAAGCCCTTTTCATCTGTAGGATATGATTCTTGTGTTCTTAATACTAGTGCATATACACCTTGGCTCATTCCTTTTTCCTATGGTGGATGGTTAGAACTATTGCTTGTGTTGGTGGATATCTTGGATGTTGTTGTAGGGGTTTTGGTTGGAGCACAAAAGCATTGTTTAAGATTCATGTGTTTTCTTTGGAAGGAGCCAATAAGTTCTTTGTCAAGTGGGAGAATGTCGAGAAATGTGACTCAAAGTTAGTAGCTTGATCGACTTCCTAGAGTAGTTATGTTTTCATCCTTCATCAGCATGTGTTAAGTCACTGTTTTTCAAGTTTTCCTAACTAAAGTTGTGGGGTTCTAAAGTTTTAGAACCTCTCAAATTAGCAACTATGAAGCATTAGAGCAATCCCTTTATTGTTGGCAAGTCACAAGTTTTGGGAACTTCACAACCTCCGACATGAGGTTTTGAAGTTTGTTTTTCCAGCGATATAGCAACTTGGATGCCAATGGATGTGGGACCTGATAGGGTAGTGGATCATGATCAAAGGTTGATAGGTGGTGATGAAGTGGAGGAAAAATGGCATCTGGGCCCATGTGCTTGGTGAAGAGTGTTGACAATACATGGCATGATCGACAAGACTTCAGAAGACGTCTCCTTGACATTCCAGTAGAAGGCTGCAAGGAACCTTGTTGTTGTGACCTTTTGCGATCATCGAGACATTGTGAGATGTCTCATCGACTAGACGGCATGGTGTTAGGTGGTTAACCCTAAGTTTGATGGTAAAAATTTGTTTGATTAGTTATCCAACAACTAGAATTGATGTTGAATGATGGCACATGGATCAAGGTGGAAACCCTAATGGGGTGGAGAAGTTGAACCATCAACGAGAGAGAGAAAGACACACTCTTGGAGTAGAGGGTTACTAGATGAGCCGATGTAGGGTGAAAGGTTGGGTGTAGGCCAAGAGACTGAATTCCATTGTGATGGTTGTTAGATCTAGTTGGATGCAGGCTGAGAGGCTAGATGCAAGCTGAGGAGCTTGCACAGGCCAAAAATTTGGTATAGGCTGAAAGGCAGGGTGTAGGATGAGAAGATCAATTCCATTGTAGTGGTTGCTAGATCTGGTTGGATGTAGGCCAAGAGGTTGGATGCAGGTTGAGGAACCAATGTAGGGTGAAAGGTCAGTGCAGGTTGAGAGGTTGGGTCCAGGCTGAGAGGCTATCAGGCTCCTTGAGAGAGAGAGGAAGGTGATCTCAATGTTGAGAGATGAATCTTGTAAAAGGTGAATGTTGAGTGGTTGTGTGATAGAGAGGATGAGAGGTCCATGGTCAATCCATGAAGTTGTGTAGCTAAAAGAGATATCTCTCTATGTGTGAAATCGAAGCAAGGTTATGCTACCAAATATTCTCTAGAATAGAACAAGATGTAAATCTCTTGTAAAGGTCATGAGCTTGATATTGTATTTGTGCCATAGAAAAAGTACCCTTTTCTTGACATGGGAATAATTCATGATAAATTGGACTTAATGAGGCCCTAATTTAGCATTGTGGGGTGTTTTACATGTCCACACTAGGCCTTGGACCCTTGTACATTAAATAAAATGCATTTATTAATGTCTTGTGAAGGTGTTGTGAAGTGTTGTAAAACATTTCTACCCTTTTATAGACTGTATTCATTACAATTCACCTAAAAATAACCTTTTCATCACTTATCAAGTCCTATTTTGAAGTATTATAAATTCTTGTAACAATATTTCACACTTTTCTAGGCATAATTTCACTATTTACACCTTTCTTATGCTTTATTTGACCCTTTTATGCCCTTATAAGGTTTAATTAAGTGTATTTTTTAAAGTAATCCTGATAAATAACATTAAATGCAAGATAATTCTTGACATCCACTTTCAAGTCCAAGGTGGGACCCATTCGCCATGGGTTGTGAATGAGTCCCTCTTGGCTCAAAATTTAAAATATTTCAAAATTTCTTTTGGGGTTTTATTCAAAATTACCTTATGTTGGCCTGTGATGAGGTATTATTAGGTCACTAAGGCACAATTGTGTATAGATAAGTTTTTTTATCCTCATTTTACATCTCTCTCAATCTCCTAATCCATTCTTTATTATTCATCCATGATTCTTTCATCTCAAGTCAAGCAACTTAGGGTTTCATCACTTCAAGTCATTAACATAGAAATTTTTAGACATTCAAGGGTAGATTCTTCATGTTTTGTTGTAGATATCCAAGATTAAACATCATGGAAAGGTAATCAACTCTAGTATTACGTGTTTCATCACATTCTTTCATCATTTTGGTTTAATTACCTAAAAGGGGTTTGACCAAGTCAAACCCCCATGCCCTAACATTCAACATCTCTCTCTTGTCTTGTTTGTTTGTAGATTTAGGATTCTTTGAGGATTGGAAATCATTGAAAATCATGTTGCAAGGTTTATCAAGTCTTCTCTTCATTCAACAAGTCAAAATATCAACAAAAACTCACTTTTAGGTTCATAAATTAGAGTTTCGAAAGTGAACACTTGTAGAGAATCAAAGTGTAGATCAAAAGTTGCAGATTCCACTTTTGAAAATCCAAAAATTCAAAAGTGGACTAATTCTCCATGAGTGGTGAATGAGTCCCACTCCAAGGATTTTTTTTTGCATTTTTGCATTTTTGGATACACTTTTGTTTGAAACAAGTTCTGACTTAGTTTTGAAGAACTGGAACTAATTTTCCCAGAATGGTGAATGAGTCCCTCTAGGTCTGAAAAATAGCATCAACAACATTTCAAATGTCATTTCTAGTCTTCATCCACATTCCAAGTGCACACTTTTAGTTTGGTTCATTTCTGTTTAGTTTTGCATTCATTTCCAAGTGTTCTTGCATTACATAATGTGTTTTCAAACATTAATTGTTTCTAAGGTTTTGCATATTTAATCAATCAATTTCATCACCTATTTGCATTTACATCATTGCATCTAGACATAATAGCATCATTCATATCTTAATTTGAGTTAACCTACCTAGATTTTGGGTGTGGGATCTATCTCTTTCAATTAGGTGAAAGACCCCAATTGAATAAAAGAGACCTAGTTTTCCTAGCCCCAAAAATCTACAGTTCATTTTGGTGAACTTACTTTTCAAATGCTTTGTTTATTGATTTGGAGTCCTTTCATCATTATAGATCTAGCTTGTATTAGGGTTTGCATGATTCATTTGCATGCTAGGTGTTAAATTTTGCATTGATAAAAATTTTATTTAGGTTGCATTGTTGGCATCTAAATTCATTTCCACTCTTTGAAATTCTACATTTTTCAATTAAGACTGCATCATTGAACAAAGAAACCATAAAAATACCTCAAAAATTTCTAAAAATTCTAAAAAAAGTCCATACTGGGACTCATTCAACATCCTAGGCGAATTAGTCCCTTTTGACCCCTGAAACTGCATTTTACAAAACTCAGAACTCTATTTTTAAGCTTTTTTTTGGTTCCTTAACCTACCTATATTAGTTAGATGCATTTTTGTAGCATGTATTTCACTAGATCTCACTTAAAATATCTCATTTCATGCATAGTTTAATTTCACATTTACATCTCCCACATTTCATTTTTTAGATTATTGCATACAGTAATCAACAATTTACTTTGTATCACATCTAAAAAATTACATTGCACATTATTTACTTTTGCATAACATGTTCTTTAAATATTCCTTTGATTTGATTAAACATGGATTTCATAAGCTTAATATCCCCTCTTATGATTTTGACAATGAGGAACATGTTAGTCCTAACAACACCATTACATTACCCATTGGTGTGAATGGAAATGTAGATAATCATAACACATATACTTGTTCTTCTCTCGATACCTCTCCTATTAGAGATGAAGGTATCTTCTTGAAGGAAGTTACAAGCATTGAGGGTCTTGATTGTCCATTTCCTTATTCCCCTTTGGACGATGTTATAAAATAAGAACATGAGATCATAGACACATTCCTAAACATCACCTTACCTAGTCTCCATGGTCATGACAATCAATCTTGTTCATCTCCTAATATCCCTCCTCAGTGTAAAGAAGATAGGGTGGTGTTAGAAGATATCCATATTAAGAATCATGACACCCTTGATCCTCCCTTCCCTAATTCTCCTCCCATTTGGGAAAATCTATTTGAAAATCATAATGGTCCTTCTCTTGATGCCTCTCCCACTTGTGATGAAGCTACCCCAAACTTGGATGAACATATTACATGCTCCTCTAGTAGGGAAGATAGTATGGTACAAGAGAATGATACCTTAGAAATAACCCACAATCAAATAAAGTCTTCTACTCTCCCCACTATCAATCATCAAACACATTCAAGCATTAATAACTCCCTTAGTTGTGATTAAGTTATTTTGGATGAATCAAACCTTAATTTTCAAAAACATTTGGATTGTTGTTCTCTTAAGAACTCTCCTTCTAGGGAGGATATTATGAACCAAGACAAAGATAACATGCCCTTCAAAGACAATGAAGACTCTGACTTGTTATGGGATGTTAACATTATTCAACCTTAATTCATCCTTTATCCCCCTTCACATAAACCTTCACTTAAACCCGAATTTACTCTCTACCCACCTCCACACAAACAATAACCTCAACATAAACTTGAATTCACTCTCTACCCACCTCAAACTAATGTGTCACAGGAACCAAGTTATAATACCATTTCTCATACATATAACACTCAAAATAATCTGCAGCCACCACAACCAACTCCACCCTCCTTACCTTTACCCAATCCACCTAGTGCTCCTCACTACCTCCCACACACAAAGGAGTATGATCTTGTTGAACATTTATAGAATACTCTTGCAAAGATTTCCCTTTGGGATTTACTTCAGAACTCACCAAATTACCATAATATTCTTCAAACAGCCTTTAAAAAATTTGTTGTTCCTCTTGGTATGACTCTGAATGATGTAGCTGCTTTAACCCATCAAACAAATCAAACTAATCTAGACAGTACTTTCCATCAACATGAGCTCCCTCCTTTAGAGTTGCAATAACAAAATGAAGCTTTCATGATCATTGCTCGATACACTCAGATAGGGATAAGATGAACCCTTATTGATAATGGTTCTACCCTTAATGTGTGTAGTGTGAATCTCCTTGATATATTACATCTTGAAAAGTTACAAATAAAACCTGATTCCATATCTATTCGAGGATTTGATAATTCAAAAAAGCAACTGCTCGGTGTAATCACTTTTCCTATTACAGTTGGGGTGGCTACTTTGCAAACTCCTATTCATTTCATGCCTTATGATCTTTCATAAAATCATCTTTTAGGTAGACCATGGATTCATTTGATGAATGCAGTGCCTTCAATGCTTCATTGTATAATGAAATATGTCTATAACAATAAAATTTATCAAGTTGAAGTAGATCCCAACCCTAAAATTTTCTTGCACCTTGAAAATGGAGCTACAAGCCCTTTGAAAATATTTATTCCAACATCCAATATAGACCCTCTTGAAATAGAACAAAATAATGAGGAATCAGTGTTTAAATTATTTGGCAACGATTGTGGATACTTATAATTAACACCATCATTTATGGGTGAATACATAATCACATAAAATAAAGATGAGAAACAAGCACAACCAACCATCATGTTAATGCAAAATTCTGACAACCTCTTGAAAGCATCCAACTTAACCACTTTAGAAAATGTTGCGAACTACACAAAAACCTTTGACGAGCACAATAAAGAATAGTCACCCAATTCCAAAGCCATGAAAAAGCTTTATGGAAAAGGTTATGACCTTATGAAACAATTTGGATATAGTGGAAAAGGATGTGGTGCTCAAGAACAAGGCATCGAGAATCCTATAGAGCCTAACACACAACAAACAACTCATGGCCTTGGTTATTATCTTTTGTCTGAGATCAACAAACTATCACTTAAAATCCACAATCTCACAAAACACATTCCTAAATCATCCTTAACAACTAGTGGTATTAAACATTATCCTTTACCAAACATGTAGCACACAACTACACCTTTGCTTAATATCAATGTCATCTCACAAAATGTTCATGATTTGAATTCGTTAGATTTTATACCTTCCTATAATGGGAATAATAAAATATCACAATCTAGAGACACTCTTGTAAGTATGACATCCACTACTAAGAAATATGTATTTTTGAAACAAACCACAAGACCACTTTCTCCTCTTGATCAAGAGGCTATTTTTTCAAGACTCCTCCAAGATCACTTGATCTCCCTCCCTCCAAGAACTTGAAATAAATGCTATTCCAATACTTCATTTTGTGCATATCATAGAGTTCATGATCACTCCACTAATGAATGTAATGCTTTGAGTCATAAAATCCAACATTTTTAGGAGTTTGGTATGATTCCCTATGTGGGGGCACCTAATCCCTCTAATTTCTAATGATTTTCACTCTAGCATGCATTTCATTAATCATTTTGGCTCATCATTTTCCTACACTAAGTGGCGGCAAGGGGTTCAATATCCTTGTCCTCATATGTCACTTATTGTTGCATCCTTTAGCTATTCATTAACCTTTCATGAATCTATAAGAGAAAGCTTGGGATGTGGACGACATGCCTTAAGTTGGCTCACATATGACATACTTTCCTTTTTCATGATGTAGCTTACCAGAAACATATGACTTGGCAGAGGGATTTCTGAGTAAGCTCTCATGTCTCCTTCTACTTTAAAGCAATTGATCACAGTACTAGTTTTTGCAATTGATTTAAAGTGGGGGCATACATCACCACTCACATTTCATTGTGTGATTTCTTTCTTCTTGTGATGCATCCTTTTCTTGGTGGAGTCATTGGGATTGATTCCCTCCAAGAGTGTGATACTTCCTTTGCATTTATCCTCTCTTGGAGACATTGAGCATAATGTTCCCTAAGATGAGACATTGCACAAACAAAGTAAAATCCCTTTGAACAATCCTTGCACTATTTTGTATTAATAATGTTTATGAGTGTCAAGCATATGAAGTTTTGAATACCTCATAGAACTTGAAAACCATTTTCCTTTGTGGCACCTTATTAAAGGTATCAAGAGGTATAACTTTGATATGGTTGAGTGGGAATCCCATTCAACGACACAAATTTCCCCATAGCCACCTATGTGTTTGTGGGTACATACCAACTAGTATATGTTTCTCACCTTTTGGGACTTCTCACCCGATGGACAACCAAGGGTTCCATTGCCTCAGAGTGAGTATGCATTTTATTTTTGGACAAACAACCTAGATCTGATCCACAACTAGTTGGACAAACAGTTAAAGCTTGATCCATCCTTTTATTTTTCAAATTACTTCCATGGCATAACTCACCTCGCGAATGACCCAATGTTTTGTGGCCCTAGAGTGAGCACATCTTTTTCACCCCATTCTTTCCATTGCATGATTTTTTATCTTGTTGGTTTGACTTAGGATATTTGATCCTAGGGGCTTGGTCACCTCCTTTGATCTTTTTCATTCTTTGTCATCTGCATCTATACATGAGGGTCTCTCTTGAATGGCTACTTTAGTGTGAGTTTGAATCAAGTTCATCCTATCACTAAAGTGGGGGCTAAATGTGCCATATAAAAAAAGTATCCTTTGCTCGATATGGGAATAATTCATGATAAATTAGACTTAATGAGGCCTTAATTTGGTGTTGTGAGGTGTTTTACATGTCCACAATAGGTCTTGGACCCTTGCAAACTGAATAAAATACATTTATTAATGTCTTGTGAAGGTGTTGTAAAACATTTCTATGCTTTGCTAGACTCTATTAATTACAATTCACCTAAAAATCACCTTTTCATCACTTATCAAGTCCTATTTTGAAGTGTTGTAAAGTGTTGTAACAAGATTTCATGTTTTTCTAGGCATAATTTCACTATCTACACCTTTCTTATGCTTTATTTAACCCTTTTATACCCTTATAAGGCTTAATTAAGTGTATTTTTGAATGTAAGCCCAAAAAATAACATTAAATGCAAGATAATTCCACTTTCAAGTCCAAGGTGGGACCCATATGCCATGGGTGATGAATAAGTCCCTCTTAGCTCAAAATTTAAAATATTTCAAATTTTCTTTTGGGTTTTTATTCAAATTTACCTTATGTCGGCCTGTGATGAGGTATTGTTGGGTTACTAGGGCACAAGTTTGTGTAAATAATTGTTTTTCTCCTCATTTTACATCTCTCTCAATCTCCTAGTCCATTCTTCATTATTCATCCATCATTCTTTCATCTCAAGTCAAGCAACTTAGGGTTTCATCACTTCAAGTCACTAAGATAACAATTTTTAGACATTCGAGGGTAGATTCCTCATTTTTTGTACAAACATCCAAGATCAAACATCATGAAAAGGTAATCAACAGTATGCGCAGGATCATCATGGAAAAACATAGGCCCTTAAGTGGCAAAAAAATTAGAAAAATTAGAATTAGGCAACTTGATGTAAAAAATTGAATAAGTTATCTATATTATTTCAAAAATATGTAAGAATAGAATCTATAGCAAAATGAATGTAGTTTCTAAACTACTAGGTTTTTTTTTTTTTTAAATCTATTTGGTGAAAATTTGAAATTTCAATGTAGTAGTACTTAAATTTCAGGGAAAAAATAAGAAGTAGCCATCTGTCTGACCACCCTAACCACAATAAAATGACAATATTTTAGAAATAATTAGAGGACTCATGTCTCGATGTGATGCACACTTTTTTGTAATTTTTTTCTAAGTAAATAATTAATTATGAATTTTTTATTACAAATTTTAAAAAATATAAAAACTTGTATGTCTAACCACCTTAACTTGGTCAAAACTTCATGAAATTCTTTTTTTTTTTTTAATATTATTGTATGTCAAGCATAGAATGTGGCACATTTTTTGGATTCAAAAAATGTGATACCATTTGAAAGCTATAGATGTTTTTCAATCAACCTATCAATTAAGAATTTAGTTGTAAATCAAATAGGAAATGAATAATAATTATTTATTAAATTCAAAGTAAAAAATAATTTATATTGGTGGAAACCTGAGAATCTTATTTAAAAACCTTTTTCGTCTCATCAATTTTAGGTAAAAAAAAAGTCATCAGCCACATACCCTACAAATACCCATCATATGGCCACTTTTTTTCCCATCATGATCCTACACATACCCTCGACTCCATTATTGCATGTTTCATCACATTCTTTCATCATTTTGGTTTAATTACCGAAAAGGGGTTTGACCAAGGCAAACCCCCATTCCCTAATATTCAACATCTCTCTCTCTCTTGTCTTGTTTGTTCACATATTTAGGACTCTTGGAAGCTTGGAAATCATTGAAGATCAAGTAGAAGGTTTCTCAAGTCTTCCCTTTATTCAACAAGTCAAAATATCAACAAAAACTCACTTTTAGGTTCAAAAATTAGAGTTTCAGAAGAAAACACCTATAGAGAATCAAAGTATAGATCAGAAGCTTCAGATTCCACTTTTGAAAATCCAAAAATTCAAAAGAGGACTCATTCACCATGAGTGGAAAATGAGTCCCATTCCAAGGATAGTTTTTTGTTTTTTGCATTTTTGGATACCCTTTTCTCTAAAATGGGTTCCGACTTAGTTTTGAAGAACTGGGACTGATTTGGCCAAAATAGTGAATGAGTCCCTCTAGGCCTGAAAAATAGCATCAACATCATTTAAAATGTCATTTCTAGTCTTCATCCACATTCTAGGTGCACACTTTTAGTTTGATTCATTTCTGTCTAGTTTTGCATTCATTTCCAAGTGTTCTTTCATTGCACAATGTGTTTTCAAACATTACTTGCTTCTTAGGTTTTGCATATTTAATCAATCAATTTCATCACCTAGTTGAATTTACATCATTTCATCTAGACATAATAACTACATATCTTAATTTGAGTGAACCTACCTAGATTTTGTGTGTGGGATCTATCTCTTTTCATTAGGTGAAAGACCCTAATTGAATAAAAGAGACCTAGTATTCCTAGCCCCAAAAATCTATGGTTCATTTTGGTGAACTTGCTTTTTGAATGCTTTGTTGACTTATTGGGAGTCCTTTCATCATCATAGATCTAGCTTGTATTAGGATTTGCATGATTCATTTGCTTGCTAGGTGTTAACTTTTTCATTCATAAAAAGTGCATTTAGGTTGCATTGTTGGCATCTAAATTCATTTCCACTCTTTGAAATTTTGTATTTTTCAATTAGGACTGCATCATAGAACTCATAAACCATAAAAATACCTCACAAATTTCTGAAAACTCTAAAAAAAGTCCATATTGGGACTCATTTTCCATCTTGGGCGAATCAGTCCCTTTTGACCCCTAAAACTACATTTTACAAAACTTAGAACTCTATTTTTAATCTTTTTTTTGGTGCCTTAACATACCTATATTAGTTAGTTTCATTTCTATAGCATGTATTTCACTAGATCTCACTTAAAATAGCTCATTTCATGCATAGTTTAATTTCACATCTACATCTCCCACATTTCATTTTTCAAATTATTGCACACAGTAATCAACAATTTACTTTGTTTCACATCTGAAAATTACATTAAACTTTATTTAATTTTGCATAGCATGTTCTTTGAATGTGCCTTTGATTTGATTAAACATGGATTTTATAAGCATAATATCCCCTCTTATGAGTTTGACAATGAGGAACATGTTAGTTCTCACAACACCATTACATTACCCATTGGTGCGAATGGAAATGTAGACAATCATAACAAACATACTTGTTCTATTGGAATATGGCTTCTGGTGTTGTCATTGATGACAACCTAAGTCATTGATCCAAACTGCACTTCAACATCTGATCATATCGGGAGACAGAGTAAAGAATAGGGTATCTGATTAAAGTTGAATTTGTCATTCTATTTGCATTACTAGTTTATCAGTTTGGGTTGTATATCTCAGGGAAGGTTGTTGGGTATCTAGAATGTATTATTCTCAAGTTTTGTGTCATCACATCAATTGGTGTATGAGTTAGGAGATTCGGTCATTCAATTTTCTGTTCAACAGTGCTAGAAGGCCGACTAAGTGAATGTGGGGTGTTGCAGATGTTCAAGGTGAAATTGTTTGGAGTATTTTCATATTGGAGATTTCTTTTTGGGTCCTTACTATGTTGTGGCTGAATTTTGTGGATGCACATTAAATTTTATTCATAATTTGAGGTGACAGTTGGTAAATATTTTCTATTTTATTGAAGCTGACATGAAGCAATTAAATCCTTAGTAGCAAATATATATAAGTGATCGATTATTTCATTTTGAGGTGTGTTCGATGCAAGTTAATGTGTGTTGTGAATGTTAGAAGGTCAGTTGAGCAATTATGCACAATTTCACTTACACAATAAAGGATTTTGTGAAGCGAATTGAAAAAGAATAGAGTGAAGTGCAGAATCAAAAAGAAGGTGCAAAATTCAATCTATGAGCCTAACAAAAACTGTAATCAAGAATTTATAAATGTTACTTTCTCAGTTCAACTCTTTTGATGTAATCCAAATCTTTTATAAGGTAGTGAGCCTTCCTGATCTTGAGTAGTGAGCTCTAGGTAGTGTGCCTGAATGCAAGTGCATCCCCCATTTGTAAAACACTTATATTTGAGTACTCAAATTATGGATTGAC
This sequence comes from Sequoia sempervirens, assembly GCA_007258455.2. NCBI lineage: Eukaryota > Viridiplantae > Streptophyta > Pinopsida > Cupressales > Cupressaceae > Sequoia > Sequoia sempervirens. Next base: position 536,741,614 of record VDFB02270651.1, on the reverse strand, counting down.
CTCCTGTTATGCCTTGCATAACCACCCCACTTTGATCTGGATCAAAATGGGTCCCCCCTTATCTTTTGGTTTCTTTGGCCTTTGGTTTTCTGCCTTAGGAATTTTTCCTTTAAGTTCTGTCAAAAGCGGAACCGGAACCAATACCAGACTTGGAAATTCCTTCTATGTTCTGGCCTTGTTTTGTCCCTAGTTTCAGTTCTGACGGTTATTCATCTTCATCTTTTGTTCTTTCTTGGAGACAGGTCCAAGTCTGAATTAGAAGGTTAAAATTTCTTCAAAATTTCTCATTCGAGTTCCATCCTAGACCCAACTCCACCTCTTCACTTTTCTCTCTCCTTTGTTGGTCTTTTTTTGGTTTTTGTGTCTTGTGCCTTGGATGTTTTCAGCCCTAGGCATCTTTTTCTTTTTGTTTTGGCAAGCCTAGAACCAGAATGAATTCCGAACTTGGAATTCCTTATAAGTTATCTATTCCTTTCCTTGCCCGATCCTAGTTCTGCTGCTTTGTTCTTTTCTACCTTACATGTCTTTTCATTTTGTTCCGATGCACTCAGACACAGAACTGGAACCGAACCTTGAAACTTGAAAAGGTTTTTGGTTCGGGTTCCGTTCTGATCTTGGCTCCGCGTGTTTCATTCTTTCACTTTCCTTTGCTTCTTTTGTCTTGTCATGGGGTTTTCCTTCCCCTTCCTCTTTCTCTTTCTTGTCCTCTCTTTGTCTTTTTGGGTGACGTCAGAGGTGGGTCCAAAATGGAATCTGAACCTGAAACTTGAAATAGTTTTTGGTTCTAGTTCGGTCCTTGTCCCGGTTCCACTATGTCCGTTTTCTTTGGTCTCGGTCCTTGTTCCGCCAGGACTTATCTAATTTTTGCTTTTCGATCCCAATCCTGATTTGGTCTTGCCTCCACTGGTTTTAAAAGGGAATTGTGTTTCCATTTCAGTTTTGGTTCCACCTCCGCCGGTTTTAAAAGAGAAGTGTGTTCCCATTTCAATTTTGGTTTTGCCTTCGCAAGAGTGGTGTTTCTTTTGATGAAATTAAAGACATAATAAATAATGTTATATTTTATTTGTCTTTATGAACTAATGGAGGGATTTGTTTTGTAGGATTGGGTTATTTATTTGAAGATATCTCTTGGGGGAGTTTCACCAAAGGATCTGAGTTCGGCATGAGATCTGGATGAAGGAAGATGGTCTTGCTGACTCGATAGGGTCCCACTGACATATTTTGTGCCTTTGGTATAACATGTTGAGCACGGCATAATGTCTCACCAACCAAACAAAGTCTCGCCGAAGTGGAAAGAGCTCGAGCCCGAGGGGATAGGAATGAACTCAGGGAGAAAAGAAAGGGGCATCGTGAAGTCTCACCGACCCAGAAGGGTCTTACCAATGTAGAATGGGCCTGCCAAATGAAGAAGGCATTGGTATGACCGGGGTGAACTTTCCAGGAAGTTTCACCGACCAGACAGGGTCTTCCCAAAGTGAAATAGACTCTTGGTGAAAGGACATGACTTCAATGTGGTGTCTCGGTGAAGGAAGTTAGTCTCTTCGACAATTTGCAGAGGGACCGATCTCAAGCGGGAAGAGAGCTAAAGAAGAAGAAGGAAGCCGTGAGTTAAAGGGTTAGCTAGTATCTACTGACAGGGGTAGCTCGACATTAATGATGATATTTTAGGGAATTTAAAGCAGTTCCACTGGAGTTCGAAAAGGGACATGGAGGCTAGAAGTAGGTGTGGTAGTTGCAAAAGATCTACAAATATTTCCTATAAATCTTCACCGACATGGACAGCAGGGATTCAAATTTAATAAAAAACTAACTTTCTTCAAAAGATCTGGACGCTGACCCTCTGACATAGGAGATATTTTGTAAACCTTAAAAATAGGGTCCGACATTCTTTTCGGGAGGTGGTGTATATATATGGCATTCTTGCCTCTTTGTAAAAAAAGGTTAGACTAGGTAGAGTTAGAAAGTGATAGAACTTGTAGAGTAGAACTGGTAGTTAGTAGTTAGATTCAATAATATACTAATGTATCTTTTAGTTTCCTTAGTGTAAATGGAAACAATTCGAGATCGCAGATTTTCTATACACTGGTGATTGTGCCAGCTTTGTAAATGTTGCTTATCTATTTAACTAATAGTAGAAGCAACCGGATTAAAATCTATTTCATGTTGTGTTCTAGATTGATGTTTGTCTTGTGTTAATCATCCAATTTGGGAAGCTTTCAGGGAATGAAATTTGATTTTATGTTTTGTTAAATGATAACTTGCAATTTGCTGTCGAAATCAACACTGTGAATGAATGATACTATGTGTTAGTCACAAGTTATGTTTTTTCTATAGTTTTAGTTAGGAATTCCTTGAAGGGCAACAAGTCTAGTTAAATTGGATGAATCATTGTTCTTTTCTGTTCCAAAGCCCTGATCTATCTTTTTTCTATTTCTTTAAAACCCCAATTAGAGTATATTTCAATTTATGCTTACCCCATAACAATCCAAAAGCTCAACACCAGTAGGCCCCTTGAATATTACTGTTGCATTGACCACTGAGTAACATTAGCATAGTTGAGAACCAACTACCAGGACCTTGGGAGCTAAGACATCCATGTGTTGTATTTCTCTTTCAGGAGAAGCAGAGTAGCAATATTTTGTTTGCATGTTGTTGTGCCAAGACACCCATCAACAAATCTGGTGCTAGAAGGAGGGCCCTATGAGTAATTTTTGGTTGTTTTGAGTTGGAGTGGCTAGGTTTTGGAAATACCAACCTTGATGGGTAGCCCTTTGTATATACCAGGATTTTCCCATGAAATCCCTAGTCACCTGTATGATAGGCTTCATTTATTTTTCCCTGACAGTGGGAAAAATGCTTCTGAACATGTCAAAACTTGCAGACATAAATTATTTCTTCTCCAGGTTCAGCATGAGGATGTTGTCTATCAATTGTTCATTAGAACACTTCAAGGTATAGCCAGGCAATGGTATGATAATCTTCCACTAGAATCTATGTATTCATGGAGGGAATTAGAAATATTATTTTTAGATCAATTTAATCCTCATACTCTTCACCCACTACATGATTTTGCAGCTACAAAAAGGATACCATTAGAACCCATTCATCAATTTAATCATAGATTTTTGTTCATTTATCAAAAGGTTCAATCTTTGGATTTGGTTGTTGATAATCTTATACTAATAGAACATTACTATTGGGGTTTAAATTTTTCATTGACAACCAAACTCAGAGGTTGTGGTGAGGCTACATCTTTGCATGATGCATTTAAAAAGGCTCTCTTATTGGCACACTTTGGAGGTGACACTAGAAATTCAAATAGCCAAACTCAAGATTATAACCATCCGGTGCTTACAAACTGCCATCATCTGCAACCTTATGCCACTCCACCCACTGTCCCTACCCAGATACAATCATTCTCACCAAGTAGCTACCACCTTCTTAATGGTCCAAGCACCACATTTTCCCATATCCCATATCAGGTCAATCACACACAAGACCACTGGGAGAACTCATCCCTACAAAATCCAATCACAAAGTCAGGTACTCCACTCGTCAATGAGGTTGTGACCATATCATCTCTTTTCAGTCATCTTCCAAAGCATTGCTCATTGCACCCCAATGAAGAGGATGAAACAAATAGCACATGCGAGAATAATGATCAGTCTATCCAAAATGATGAGAGTGACTGTGTGAGGAGATTTAATTCTTCCCTATCTTTTGATGACCTTGATTCTTGCAATGAGATGGATTCAACAATTGATGAAACTCCTCCACCTAGTGCAGACTTGATAGAAGGGGAGAAGGGATTCATCGAAGCATTCATAGATGCTTTCATGATGGGGAATGAGGAAGGGACACACCTTGATGGGTTAATACAAGAAGATGACTCTGCTGATTTAAGCAGTGAACAGATTGAAACAGATAACACACTTCAAAAGGATATTTCCAATGAATCTTGTGGTCAAAGTCAGGGACTTAAATGCCAGCATGAAATTTTGAGGGGAGAAGCTCAAGTAGACATGCAGATCAGTGAAGTGTTCCCTAAGGAAACTCATGATAGGGTACATTTGGATGAAGTGGAGGGGTGCCCAGGAAAGGACCAATAGGCTATCTCAGAGGTTGAATCTCTTCAACATAACGAAGAGAATGAGACAAGGGAGTATTTTCTTGATTTTGATTCTAATTGCTTAGATGTGTTGTTGGAGGAAAGTCCTTGCTTAGTATCCACTAATCAATTTTTTTTAATGCTAATAAATCTGATGCTAGATGGTAGGTTCTGGTAGATGATATGTAGGAATTTGAATTGAGAAAGTGCTTTCCTGACTTTTCCTTCGTGAGTTCAAACCACCTTGAAGTAAATCCTTGTTCACCATGTGCAAATACCCTTGACGTCAATCATGATAAGCTGGACGTAGATTCTCAAACCCTTGAGGCTGGCATGTTTCAAGAGAATGTTCAAAGTGAGACTTCATCTCAAGAAATCTAGCAATTTTTTGACTTCATGCCTAAGATGAATACAGGGATGCTAGTGAGTGAGTATCCTAACTACAAGACAAACCTTGATTCAGTGGTGTTCCATGAGCTGAGACCTTGTGAAGAGGAGATCATACACCACAAGTCTACATTAGCAACTAGGAATCTTCAGAATTAGGTGGTGTCCTTTCATTATCATCTATGTTTTAATGATTTTTAGTTTGATTATGGCGTAGAGGATAGTAAAACATGTTTGTGGGTAAATCATGACAAAATTGAGAACCACAACTAATAATATTTCAAGCTTTATGCCCTCAGAATGAACTTATTGCACACAAACTTCATATTTCTGAGTATAAGGATAAATTTGCTAGGTTTAGAACTGTGCCTAGTAAGTTAAGATTATTGCACATAGTGAAAAATTAGTCAAATCAATGTACAATTTTTTGCAGTCTTATGTTTTCAAGACTTAGATTTGGGGTTAGTTTAGGGATAGGATTAGTTAGTTTTATTTTTTTTTAGTTTAGTTAGTTTTCTTTTGTTCTATTATTTCCCTTTTCCTGATCCTTTTTTTTTGGTTGTAAATAGTTTGTTTCTCTGTTTGTAAATATTTTGTCTATTTGTAAATAGTTGGCAGTTTGTTTGTTTGTCTGTCTTTCTATTCCCTTGCTCTTTTGCTTTATGTCTCTTTGGTCTTTGGGGGTTTATCTATTTTTGTCCCATCTTAAAGTAGTGGGTTGTTATCGAAAGCATACTCTGGTCATTAGGAGAGGAATGGTTTAGATATTTTTAGGTTTGCTGATCGGGTACTTTTATCCTAAATTATTTGTTTTATGCCCATTGTCAATAAAAGTTGTGGAAGGTCTTGAAAACAAGGTGCCAAGTAAATAGCCTTCATTAGCCACCCCTGAATCTTCCACAAATCACCAAGATCATCTCCTCTTGTAATGGTACAATTGTCCTAGGATGACAGTGTTGTAAGATTTGAGTGAAAAATATGATTGTCAAAGTGTTGTTATGAGGTCCATGGTAGTTTTCAACCTAGATCAGATGTTAAACATCTAACATATTGAAAAAAAATTATAGGAAATATCTAAAACTCCAAGAGAAAATAGAAAAGAAAAAGAAAAGAATTATCAAAAGAAAAAGAGGATTCAATATGAATGGGTGATTCCAATATCTCTACCAGGGCTATGGACGCTTGGCTGGTAGTAGAGCAATGCTATGAGAAAACTAGAGGTATCTCCATCGGGGCTATGGATGCCTAACTGGCAGGGGAGCAATGCCCAGGATATCATTGCACAATAGCTAAAGGGGATCAACTCATGTAGCTCAAATCTTGCACATTGTTGTCTGAGGAATGAAGAAAATTTTATAAGAGAGTGATGTACAATCAAGCACACACATTGATTCAGGCGTAGTTATTGATTGAATTACATTTGAGATTCTAGCTCAACCTTTCCTGTTAAAATTGACCCAACTGGAGTTGTAACGTTCATGAACTAGGAGTTCTGGGTAGCTGAATCCTTCAAATTCATGAAAATGGTTAAACCATTTTCCCAGCCGAGTCGGCATTTTTTATGCCTTGAATAACCACCCCACTTTGATTTGGATCAAAATGGGTCCCCACTTCTCTTTTGGTTTCTTTGGCCTTTGGTTTTCTGCCTTAGGAATTTTTCCTTTAAGTTCTGTCAGAAGCGGAACCGGAACAAATACCAGACTTGGAAATTCCTTCTATCTTCTAGCCTTGTTCCATCCCTAGTTCCGGTTTCGATGGTTCTTCATCTTCGTCTTTTGTTCTTTCTCGGAGACGGGTCTGGGTCCAAATCGAAAGGTTAAAATTTCTTCAAAATTTATCATTCGAGTTCCATCCTGAACCCAACTCTACCTCTTCACTTTTCTGTCTCCTTTGTTGGTCTTTTGTTGGTTTTTGTGTCCTGTGCCTTGGATGTTTTTGGCCCTAGGCATCTTTTTCTTTTTGTTTTGGCAGGCTCGGAACTGGATTGGATTCCGAACTTGGAATTCCTTCCAAGTTATCTATTCCTTTCCTTCCCTAATCCCAGTTCCGTCACTTTGTTCGTTTATGCCTTACGTGTCTTTTTGTTTTGTTTGAGCAGACTCAGACTCAGAACTGGAACTAAACCCTAAAACTTGAAAAGGTTTCTAGTTCAGGTTCCAATCCGATCTCGGCTCCACGTGTTTCATTCTTTCACTTTCCTTTGCTTCTTTTGTCTTGTCATGGGGTTTACCTTCCCCTTCATCTTTCTCATTCTTGTCCTCTCTTTGTCTTTTTGGGTGACATCGGAGGCGGGTCCGGAATAGAATCCAAACCCAAAACTTGAAAAAGTTTCTGGTTCTGGTTCGGTCCTGGTCTCGGTTTCGCTGTATCCATTTTCTTTGGTCCCAGTCCCGATTTCACCAGGACTTATCTAATTTTTTCTTTTCGGTCCTGGTATTGATTTGGTCCTACCTCTGCCGATTTTAAAAGGGAAGTGTGTTCCCATTTCAGTTTTGGTTCTGCCTTGCTGGTATTGGCATGGTGTGATGGTTTATTGGTGGCATTGTTGTTCCTGCCACCAAGGTTCAAACCCCATTGGGGTGGTATTGTTGATTGGTTGTATCCGGTTCATAGCTCCGGTCAAAAGCGTTTACCCCTTGAATAAAAAAAAAAATTTGGTTCTACCTCCACCAATTTTAAAAGGGAAGTGTGTTCCCATTTTAGTTTTGGTTCTGCTTCCACCAGAGTGGTGTTTATTTTGATGAAATTAAAGACACAATAAATAATGTTATATTTTATTTGTCTTTATGAACTAATGGAGGGATTCTATTTTGTAGGATCGGTTTATTTATTTGAAGATATCTCTTGGGGGAGTTTCACCAAAGGATCTGAGTTCAGCGTGAGATCTGGCTGAAGGAAGATGGTCTTGCTGATCCGATAGGGTCCAACCGACATATTTTGTGCCTGTGGTATAACATGTTGAGTGCGGCATAACATCTTAGTGACCAAACAAAGTCTAACCAAAGTGGAAAGAGCTCGAGCCTGAGGGGATAGGAATGAACTTGGGGAGAAAAGAATGGGGCGCTGTGCAGTCTCACCAACCCAGAAGGGTCTTATCGATGCAGAATGGGCCTGCCAAATGAAGAAGGCATTGGTACGATTGGGGTGAACTTGCTAGGAACTTTCACCAACTAGGCAGGGTCTTCCCAAAGTGAAATAGGCTCTCAGCAAAAGGACGCGACTTCAGTGTGGCATCTTGATGAAGGAAGTTAGTCTCTCCAACAATTTACAGAGGGACCGATCTCGAGTGGGAAGAGAGCCGAGGAAGAAGAAGGAAGCCGTGAGTCAAAGGGACAATTGGTATCTACTAACAGGGGTAGCTCGACATGAATGATGATATTTTAGGGCATTTAAAGCAGCTCCATTGGAGTTCGAAAAGGGACACGGAGGCGAGAAGTAAGTGAGGTAGCTGCAAAACATCTATAGATCTTTCCCATAAATCTTCACCGACATGGACAGTAGGGATTCAAATTTAATACAGAACCAACTTTCTTCAAAAGATCTAGACGTCGACCCTCTGACACAATAGATATTTTGTAAACCTTAAAAACAGGGTCCGACATTCTTTCGGGAGGCGGTGTATATATATGGCATTCTTGCCTCTTTGTAAAAAAAGGTTAGACTAGGTAGAGTTAGAAAGTGATAGAACTTGTAGAGTAGAACTGGTAGTTAGTAGTTAGATTTAGTAATAGACTAATGTATCTTTCAATTTCCTTAGTGTAAATGGAAACAATTTGAGATCATAGATTTTCTGTACACTAGTGATTGTGCCAGCTTTGTAAATGTTGCTTATTTGTTTAACTAACAGTCGAAGCAACCAGATTAAAATCTATTTCATGTTGTGTTCTAGAATGATGTTTGTCTTGAGTTAATCATCTGATTTGGGAAGCTTTCAGGAAATGAAATTTGATTTTATGTTTTGTTAAATGATAACTTGCAATCTGCTGTCAAAATCAGCACTATGAATGAATGATATTGTGTGTTAGTCACAAGTTATGTTTGTTCTATAGTTTTAGTTAAGAATTCCTTGAAGGGAAACAAGTCTGGTTAAATTGGATGAATCATTGTTAAAACCCTGGTTAGAGTAGATTTAAATTTATGCTTACCCCCATAACAATCCAAAAGGTCAACACCATCAAGCCCCTTGAATATTACTATTGCATTGACCACTGAGTAACATCAGCATAGTTGAGAACCAACTACCAAGCCTTGGGAGCTAAGAAATCCATGTGTTGTCTTTCTCTTTCAGGAGAAGCAGAGTAGTAATATTCTATTTGCATGCTGCAGTGCCAAGACACCCGTCAACACCTCCATTATGGTTTTTCCCTTAACAAGGTTTCCACATAAAAATCCTTATGTTATGGTGTTGTGGCTTATTATTTTATGTTCATGCATATTTATTTTGAATGAATGTTATAGAAACTTGATAGATTATATTAATAAAGTTTAAAGTTGCACAACACTAATTCAAACCCCCTCTTAGTGTTGCTTGATTCTAACAATTGGTATTAGAGCTAAGTTCCTTGGAAGAAGTATAACAACTTGAGGTTGATCTTGGAATGTAATGGACTTTGGTAGTCTTCAACAGTAGCTTTTGGTGGCACTTTATGATCTTGATCAATCCAAAGCAAAAGTCCAAGAATTGAAAGAAAATATTAAGGATGTTGAGAAATTCATTTAGAAATTGAAGGATCAGATTATTAAGTCCAGGGAGAAGAGAAAGGATCATTGTGACTAGATTAAGCAAAAAGAGAGAAAAAGCATGGATGATGTTCACCTGAATCAAACCTTGAAGGAAATAATTGAAGAATGTGAAAAGCTTTCCAGAGACAATGCTACCCTAAAGCATGAGAGGCAATCTATGGCAATGAAGCTAACTAAGTAGATTGAAGAAAGAAAGAAGAATGAAGAAAATCTTTCCCAGTCCCTAAAAGAAAGATCTGATGAATGTAGCAGAATTAATGGAGGATTCATTTAGTTAGAGATTAAATTGCAAAAATCCATAAACAATGAAGAGCTTGAAAGATAGATTTTTATTCTCAGGGATGAACTTGCTACTACAAATGAATACTAGGAGAAGTTCAAGATTAGCTTAGTTAAGCTTAATCAGCTTACTCAAGGTGAGAAGAATAAAAATAACAAGCAAGGTCTTGGATATGAGAAAGGAGAAAGTTCTAGATCTAGACAAAGGAATTTTAGGCAAGGAAATCAGATGGAAAAGAGCAAAAAGGCATTCGGTGAGATAACCTAATGCTCGAAAGTTCAATGGATACTATTTTTCTTGCAATAAATTTGGTCATATGGTTGCTCAATGTAGAAGTAAAATGAGATCAAGTGATCCATCATTCTTCGGTTAGTATTTCAATTGCAATAAGTTTGTTCATAAGTCAATTGAATGCAAAAATATGTCTAACTTTGTCAATGGAAGGAATGTTAAAAGTTATACCTATGGAAGATTTGGGAATATTGCTAACCAGTGCAGATCAAGAAGAAATCAATGAAATGAATGATCTAGACATGGAAATGTTGTGTGTTTCAATTGCAACAAATACAGTCACATTGTAAGATTCTACAGAAACAAAAATATGGATAGAGGAGGTTTGGAATACAAAGGAATAAATATGTAGAAAGATGATAAAGGAAAAAGAAAAGTGATTGTGGATGAAATAAGAGATCAGATGAAGAAGACATGGGTGAAGAAGAGTTCCTCTGTTGCAAGAAATGAGCTAGCACTAGAACCTGCTTCAGGTAATTCCTCCAGGGAATTAGTTTTGGGCCTTTGGCCTAGGGGTAGCTATCAAGAAAATGATTTTCCCCCTATTGGTAGTTGGTACCATGATGTGGAAGAGTGCAGTGATTGCACTGATGAACTACAGATGTTTTTGTAACAATTAGAGTATGTTTATATAGAGTTGAAGGTCCACAAAAAAGTTATCTTTCACAATGCATGGAAATAGGGTATCCAGATGAGTTAGGGAAAATTCATTTATTACAACAAAAGTTAGGTGTGAGTTATAAAAAGAAAGTTGAAACCCTTATTTTCCACTTTATATCAAAGAAAAGAAGGAGAGCACTCTGCACCATAATTCTGAAAGCATATTCAGTAGCGAAACCCTAATCCATTAGGTACTTTTGTTGTATTGAGAGATTTTAGTCTAATTTGGTGTGCGGTTGAAGAAATTATTTTCAAGAAATGTGTATGCAAGGTAAAATGGAACAAATCAAATAAATGATAAACCTAGATGTGTATAGTAGTGAGAAAATTAGAGTTACAAGAAACATGTTGTCGTATGATGAATTGAAATGGTTGAAAGAAGAAAAACACAAAAGCTTGGATATTTGGAGTAAATTCCCCTATTTCATAAATGTAGGAATCATTGAGTTTATTTTGGATAGATTGAATGATGATATTCTAGTTCTAGATAAACCCTAACATATCTTGAAATAAGTGATTGAAATTGTAACTGGGTTATACAAAGTTGGGGATGTGCTGAGGAAGAAGTCAATCCAAAATAAAGAAGTTGAAACCCTAACTAGAGTAATTGGAGATCAAAAGGCATTAATCATCTCCACAATTAGAGATTAAGTCACAAGGTACATTGCACATGGAGTATCCTACAAATATTTTTCAGAAACAAAGAAGGTGCAACTTCAACAAGTGTTGTTTACCTTTCCCACAAGATGATAATGGAAGATCAAGATTTTGACCTTTGCGGGTTACTGAAAGATCAACTGATGGAGAACATACAATTGACAAAGAAGATAGATTACCCTTTCAGTTTTGGTACTTTAGTTGTATTCCTTGTGATGTATTTTCTGAATTTCTTACCATTGAACAACAACATAGTATGGGAAGAGAGTGAACCAATTTGCAAGCAAATTTACATATACTCTAAGAATTTGGAAAATTGTGATCAAGTATATGAAAGTTTCTTCAAAAGTTTGCTAAGAAAGTTTGGCTCAATTGGTATTCCAATTCTATTAAGGTAACTTGAAGTTGGTTCCTCCTTTGATGAGATGGAGAGAAAGAAGAAAAGAGCAAAATAAATTATTGTCTGTACTCCACTAGAATGCAAGACTCCAAGAGTTGAAGGGAAAGGAAAAGAACAAGTGATTGTGAACATACCAGATGAGGAATCTAATAAGGAAACTGAGGACACCCAAAGAAAAGAACTAGAAACAATGAACCAGAGCAAGAAAATGCAATGACAAAAGAAAGTGAAGTAGAAGGTGATTTAACCAAAGAAGAGCTATTGCAGCTTATTCATGAGGAAGATGGAATGAAGCAAATCACCAACATATGGTCTATCAGACCTTCATATGAGCATGACATGATTTTAAATGTACTAAGTGCTCATCTTGTGCACAATCATATCAAATTGGAGAGTTTACATAATACATTTCTAGAAGAAATGATTGAATGCATCATGGAAATCATGAACTTTGAGTCTCGGAACAAGGAAGAAGAAGAAGTAATCCTACACCTGAAGAAGTAGTATAGATTGTCACTCACCAAGCTAAAAAGTAACATGAATCAACTAAGGCAATGCATAAGAAAAACAAACATCTATAACTACTCTCTTTGATGGACTCATGCAATCAACAAGTACAAAGAAAAGCTGGAACAAATTGAAATAGAGTTGAATAGTATTGGACAAAATTATAATATGTTTCAGGATCAAGATGGTGCAATTAAGAAAATGATTTAGGAATTATAGACAGAGCATACAAATGTTCAAATCACCAGAGACATGTTTGTTGACACCTTTTGGAAAGTAAAGGACATAAGAAAATGCAGGCTAGAACAATTAATTGAGATACTAAAGAAAGGAGAGATATTAGAAGAAGCCATGAATATTCTAGAATCCCTCATCAATATTATCAACCAGACATCTAAAAACAACAACATGGTCATAATCACCGAGATTACAGTAGAAGCATGGAAGAAGTTTCTTCTAGAGATGAATTAAAACTACAAAATAATTTTCTAACACAAATTATGGTTGTATTTCTTCAAAAAAATTGAATTAGTTTTTGAATAAGTTTTTTATTACACTTCACAGGGAATAATATAGGAAAATATTTTATTATCTTTTTTTCATTGATGTCAAAGGGGGAGAGAGAGTAGTGAAAAATGCCTTATCAAATTTAGGGGGAGTTTTGTCAGCTATGGATTTTTGAAGTCTTGAAGGTTCCGACAATTAGTCATTTTTCACTAAGTGTTGCCATCAATTCCAAAGGGGGAGATTTTTGGCATATGGATTCTAGTGTTCTAATTTATGGCAACCTAATTCATTGAATTAGTCTGCACTTCATTATTTGATCATATCGGGAGATACAGTAAAGAACAGGGTATCCAACTAAAGTTGAATCTGTCAATCTATTTGCATTACCAGTTTATCAGTTTGGGTTGTGGATCTTAGGGAAGGTCATTGGGTATCTGGAATGTCTTATTCTTGAGTTTTGTGTCATTGCATCAATTAGTGTATGAGTTAGGAGATCAGTTCATTCAATTTTTTGTTCAATAGTGCTAGAAGGCCCACTAAGTGAATGTGAGGTATTGTGGATGTTCAAGGCAAAATTATTTGGAGTATTTTTGTATTGGAGATTTTGTTTTGGGTGCTCACTATACCGTGGCTGACTTTGGTGGATGCGCATTAAATGTTATTCATAATTTTAGCTCATAGTTGGTAAATATTTTCAATTTTATTGAAGCCAACATGAAGTAATTAAATCCTTAGTAGCGGATATATATAAGTGATCGATTATTTCATTTTGAGGTGTGTTTGATGCAAGTTAATTTATGTTGTGAATGCTAGAAGGTCAATTGAGAGATTATGCATAGTTTTACTTATGAAATAAAGGATTTTGTGAAGCAAATTGAAACAAACTAGAGTGAAATGCAGAATTAGACAGAAGGTCCAGAATTCGATCTATGAGGCTAACCAAAATTATGATTAGGAATTTGTAGATGCTACTTTCTTAGTTCAACTCTTTTGATGAAATCCAAATCTTTTGTAAGGAAGTGAGCCTTCCTGATCTTGAGCAATGAGCTCTAGGAAGTGTGCCTGAATGCAAGTGCATTCCCCATTTGTAAAACACTTATATTTGAGTACTCAAATTGTGTATTGACCTCCATGGTGGTTTTTCCATTAATAGGTTTTCCATGTAAAAATCCTTGTGTTATGGTGTTGTGGCTTATTTTTTTATGTTCATGCATCTTTTTTTTGATTGAATGTTATAGGCACTTGAGAGATCATATTAATAAAGTTAAAAATTGCACAACATTGATTCACCCACCCTTTTAGTTTTTCTTGATTCCAACATGTTCTTCTGTCGATACCTCTCCTATTATAGACGAAGGTATCTTGGTGAGGGAAGTTACAAGCATTGAGGGCCTTGATTTTCCATTTCCTTATTCCCCTTTGGACGATGTTAGACAACAAGAACATGAGATCATAGACACATTCCTAAACATCACCTAACCTAGTCTCCATGGTCATGACAATCAATCTTGTCCATCTCCTAATATCCCTCCTCAATGTAAAGAAGATATCTTTTTGTTAGAAGATATCCCTATTAAGAATCATGACACCCTTGATCCTCCCTTCCCTAATGCTCCTCCCATTTGGGAAAATCTATTTGAAAATAACAATGGCCCTTCTCTTGATGCCTCTCCCACTTGTGAGGAAGCTACCTCAAACTTGGATGAACATATTGCATGCTTCCCTAGTAGGGAAGATGGTATGGTACAAGAGAATGAGACCTTAGAAACAACCCAAAATCAAATAAAGTCTTCTCCTCTCCCCACTATCAATCATCAAACACATTTAACCAGTAATAACTCCCTTAGTTTTGATGAAGTTATTTTTGATGAATCAAACCTTAATTGTCATGAACATGTTGTTTGTTGTTCTCCTAAGAACTCTCCTTCTAGGGAGGATATTATGAACCAAGACAAAGATAGCATGCCCTTCAAAGACAATGAAGACTCTCACTTGTTACATGATGTTAACATTATTCAACCTCAACTCATCCTTTAACCCCCTTCACGTAAACCTTCACCTAAACTTGATTTTACTCTCTACCCACCCCCACACAAACAACAACCTCAACATAAACCTAAATTCACCCTCTACCCACCTCAAACTAATGTGTCACAACAACCGAGTTATAATACCATTTCTTATACATATAACACTTGATATAATCCACAACCACTGCAACCAACCCCACCCTCCTTACCTTTACACAATCCACCTAGTGCTCCTTATTACCTCCCACACACAAAGGAGTATGATCTTGTTGAACAATTAAAGTATACTCCTACAAATATTTCCCTTTGGGATTTACTTCAAAACTGACCAAATTACTACAATATTCTTCAAACAACCTTAAAAAATTTGTTGTTCATCTTGGTACAACTCCAAATGATGTAGCAACTTTAACCCATCGAACAAATTAAAAATAATTCAGACATTAATTTCCATTAGCATGAGCTCCCTCCTTTAGAGTTGCAAAAATGAAATGAAACTTTTATGATCATTGCTCGATACAATTAGATAGGGATAAAATTAACCTTTATTTATAATGGTTCTACCCTTAATGTGTGTAGTGTGAATCTCCTTGATAGATTACGTGTTGACAAGTCACAAATAAAACCTGATTCAATATCTATTTGATGATTTGATAATTCAACAAAGAAACCAATCAGTGTAATCACTTTTCCTATTATGGTTGGGGTGGTTACTTTGTAAACTCCTATTCATGTCATGCCTTATGATCTTTCATATAATCTTCTTTTAGGTAGACCATGGATTCATGAGATGAATGCAGTGCCTTCAACCCTTCATCGTATAGTGAAATATGTCTATAACAACAACATTTATCAAGTTGAAGAAGATCCTAACCTTGAAAGTTTCTTGCACCTTGAAAATGGAGCTACAATCCCTCTAAAAACATTGATTCAAACATCCAATATAGACCATCTTGAAATAGAACAAAATAATGAGGAATCAGTGTCTAAATTATTTATTGACAATTGGGGATCCTTAGAATTCATGCCATCATTTATGGGTGAATACATAATCATGCAAAAGAAAGATGAGAAACAAGCACAACCAACCATCATGTTAACACAAAATTCTAACAACCTCTCAAAAGCATCCAAGTCAACCACTTTAGACAATGCCACAAACTACACAACAACCTTTGACAAATGCAATAAAGAACATTCACCCAATTCTAAAGCAATGAAAAATATTTATGGAAAAGGTTGTGACCTTATGAAAAAATTTGTATATAGTGAAAAAGGATGTGGTGCTCGAGAACAAGGCATCTTCAACCCTATATAGCCTAACATACAACAAACAACTCATGGCCTTGGTTATTGTATTTTGTCTGAGATCAACAAACAATCACTCAACATCGACAATCTCACAAAGGAAAAAGAATAATGCTAGGAGAGCATGTTGAAATGGAGAAGAATGTTAAATATTCCCCAAAGCATTGGGAGGAGGAGAAATTGAAAGATCTTGAGAAAGATGATGGAGATGAATCCTCGAATAAAGTAGAGATTCCCTATTAGTTAGAGCAGAAATTGAAAAGCAAGGCCCTAGTACTACAAGATCCAAAGGCTTTCTTAGAAGCTATTCTTAGCATGCTCCCAAATCAAGCCTTGGGAAAGCAAGAAGCCAAATGTCAAATCCCACATCACCATAGACATGTCAGGCTCCCATGACCACCAAGGATGGGGATACCATCTAGTCCAAGGATTATTAAATAAAGTCTATCAACATTGGTCCCATGTCTCAAGCACAAAAAATAGATGAATTCTAGGGGTCAGTCACCAACATATTGAGTCAAAGGAATAAATACCAAGCCACAAACATGGAGTTGAAGGCATAGGTGGCAGAATTGATAGATTTTATATAACAGTGGTCTACAATTGGATAGGAAGTTCTAACAAAATCATCGCCACCTACCATATTATCCAAGGAAGAAATCAACAAAATGGAAAGGATGAGGACATGGATCAAGTGCACTTTTGAATAGTTCAAAAGGGTGACTAACATGGGTAACAAGGAAGCCTACTATTTGGTTGAGATGCATAATAATTTTCTGACCCTAAAGAACACAATTGAAAAGGAGATTGAGAAGTTCATGGATTTCCCTAATCTCTATAATATGGCATATATAAAGTTGTGGTGCATGCAGAAGTTGTCCATAGAAGTTCTCAAGGAAGAGTTGGCCCTTCCAAAGGATTAGCATGATATGTTCAAAACTTGGCTATTTGATTTTGATTTCAAAAGGGAAGTTCCCAAGAAGGCTCTTCCAGCCTTACATGCACTCAATGTGAATGTTGTTGAGTATCGATATGAGTGTGATGATGTTCTAGAGATACTAAATGGAGAAAAAATGCCTACTCAAAAATAGATTGCGTACCTATAAGGCATTGGTTCCAAAAAAATCTATGCAAGGGGCAATCACTAACAATATGTCGGGTAGTTCTCTAGATTTTTCTATGTGGGTTTTCACCCAAGTTGAACAGGTAATCAAAAGGAGTTATTGTGTGGAGCAACATGAAAAACTAATGAATGAATTTAAGGTAATTGAATTAAAATCTCCAGGTCTAACTTCTTGAAGCATGCCAAGCTTTTGGTAGTAGTGAAGAAGTTTGTTTAGTATGGTGTAATACAAAAGGATGTTGGGAATAATTTGATAGATAATAAATATTTATTTTTCCCAGATAGAAGACAAAATTAGCAACAAGACAAGACTAGATACAAGACAAAATAGAATAAAAGATAAAATAGCTACCTTGAAGTTTGTACCAGACACCTTTTAAATATTTATTAATATAAAATGTGTCAAAAGACTGCACATTTTTTTAGGTTCACATTTGAACCAATGTTATATTGAGGAATATTGTACTTGTATTGGATATTGTGTAAACCCTAAGTTGTAATGAATTTGAGCCATTGGATGTAAATCAATCTTGTCCATTGATTTGAGTTTTGGAAAACTATAAATAGGGCCATCGTCTCATTTGAAAACATGGAGATGAGTTGTTGTGTAAAGAAATTTTGAAGCAATATAGAAGAAAGCATTATAGTTTGGTGATTTCTTTGAAGCTTGCTCTTAATATGTGCATGATTCAACCTACATATTTTATTCTAGTTTAGTTTACTTATAGTTCATCTTTATTTCTATCTATTTAGTTTATGAACAATTTTAATGGTGGCTATGTGTTAAATTATTTGATGTGCTTCTAGCTCATGCTTTTTGTGGTTTTATTAATGATAAGTCACCGTGTAAAGCTAGTTTAAGCTTATTTCTTTACTGCACTTAATTTCAACTCTGTATGTGCATGATTTATGTATTCATGCTATAGTCTTAAAATCTAAAGTTAACCTTAGAATATTGCACTAATTTTGTGGCACTTTATAAGTTCCTTGGTTAAGCAAAGTCTAGTTTTGGGGAGTATGTCTATTTTAATACTTTCCATTGTTGTTCTTATTTTTCACTCTCTAAACCCTTACACCTTTTGTTCTTTCTTTGAATATGAGTTAAATTTAGGATTCCAACATCATAATAATGTTATATATGATGAAAAGTGTAAGTTTTAGACAACTATTCTATGTTTGCTTCTATAGTATACTAGTTTCCTAAAACTTCATTACAGACCTATGTGATTCTAGCTTTACAAACCATAAAGGCCCCTTGTGATTACCAACAAATCACACATCAAACTTGAGTTGTTATGCATTGTCAAGACCTAACACCTGAGATACCTTGGGTACTTTCTAAAACTTGTTTGTAGATAATTACACTTTAAGAGAGATAGGAAACTTGTGTTTTATCTATTTTATGTAGTGCTAAAACACTCATTAATAGAATTGGAACTAGAAGGAGGGTAGTGAATGAAGCTAGATTGAATTAGGTCATCCCTCCATAGAGATTTTATAGAGTTACTAGGTCTACATCAGACAAAGGAGAGTTCCAAGTATTAAAGACCCCTACCAGAGCTAGGAGAGCTAAGAAAGGGGAAGTCTTAGCATTAAAACCACATACCCAACCTCCATCACCTCCATCTCCTTCATCTCCTTCATTAGTACCAGCTACTTTTCCATTCTCTAGCAACATTTTGACTAGCATACTCTGACCAAAGGTTGCTATAACTCAACCATTACCACCCCCATCTCCACCAATGGCTTGGTTGGCTAGCAACCCATCTCCACTATCATTCAATGACTACCATGACATGCCAAAAATATTGAAAATTTCTGCTCCAAATTCTACATAAACAATCCCCAAAGGACCACTGAAGAACACATCAGAATTTTCCAAACTACCCTCAAGGATCGATAGATTGAATATGAAGATGTTGCTTGTAGGATTTTCCCATACTCATTGGGTGAAGAATAATTCTATTGGTACATCCATCTACCTACTAGATCGATCACCTCTTGGGATTGCATGAAAGATAAATTTCTATAGAAATTCAAGATTCCAGTTAGCCCCATAGATTTTTACCAGCAATTCATTTCTATCAAAAGAGAAGTTAATGAACCTATAAGCTCCTTCAACAATAGACTCATAGAGCTTATACCGAACTATAACCTCCATATGTGGTTGATGATGCTTCAACTAGAGTAGTGTACTATGCTACCTTGGAAAACCTTCAATGCTGGTAAAGAGAATGCATCAACCCCCAACCACTCTAGTATATGTGTATGCTTAAGGCTAGCACTAACCTAGGGAAACACTTGGTAAGCCCACTACCTTCATTGGGACCCAATGCTAATTTTGGGGAGATCCATTGACTCAATCACACCTTAGCCAACAAGACACCATTGATGAATTAGATTCCATAGTTTCCCATAGTGCCTCATCTAGGGCCACCATTAAACCAAGCCCCACCAATACCAAGTTATCTACAAATTCTCAATCAATAGACTTATTCTTAACAATCTAACATACCTTCATACTTACAAAGTTCTAAAATTTTAGCTTCTTAGTACAACTTATCTGCAACACACCTTGTTTTCCTCTAGAATTCCATACCAACATAGAGTAATCTAGAGAAGGAACAAATTGACGAGCTGGTTGAACAAGTAAAGAAGTTGTCAACTAAAGTCACCCACTTGAGAAATAAAAATAACCATCTTGAAGCTTCATAGAGAAGCATTCAAGCTAGCTATAGTAGAGACCATTGCGATTCAAGTAGAGCCTTAGGGAAGAGTTATGAGTGAGGCCAAAATTTTGGGTAGAACTTCAAAAGGAGACAACCCCAAAGGAAAAATCAGATACTTGGATGATGCAACTTTGTTAGGATGGTGCAAAATCTATTAGACTAGCAAAAATTTAGAGCTAGAGTTCCCAGAGTTTCAAATAGTTGCAGTGACTTTTCAAGTCAAGGTAAAAAATGTTGTTGATAGTTCAAGCTATTGAAAAATAGTGCCTTTAGAGCCATATGATTCATTCGTGGTTGTCAATCAACCACCTTTTCCTCAAAGTGAAAAGAATTAACTAAAGAGGGAATCTATAGAAAATTATAACAAGGTAATGAGGTATGTAACAAAGGAAATTTAACCTAGATGCTCGATTCAGTCAATAATGTTCCTAGAGATGAAGAGGAATGATAAGAGGAGGAGGTTCACATGTTCCATCAATGTTCAACACCATTTAATTTGAGGAATAGGTAGGATGGTGGCCCTTTCACCACTTCAATACAATGAAATAACTTCAGCATATTGCCTAATCCAAATGTGAGCAACAATCCCTCTTATCCCAAGGTACCAACCCAATACTTCAACATGAACAAGTAGTCCAAGTACACCAAAGAGCCACAATTTAATTCCACCAAAAGAAATCAATCTGAAGCAGACATTGAGAAGATGGGAGAATATGTGGTCGAAGAACTAATGATGGTGAAAGTTAGCTTATCTACATTTGAATTATTGAGAGTACTCACCATCATAAATGCATTCTTTAGATCACTAAATAGGAATACATCATCAAAGCCATCAAAATATGCAATGGAAAAAAGGGTCACATTTGACACATCTATGAATGAACCTGTAATGAGAGAGATTATGGGGAAGAAGCAAGATCAACAATCAGCTAAGGGTCTAGACAAGCAATCAATGAAGGAGAAAAGTCAGATGCCAGTAAAGGATAAAGGTGGAGAAAGGGATAAAGCTCAAGTTTCTCAAGTTGATGTTTCAATGAGCCTCTTCCAAGGAAGACCAAAGACACCTCCTTTCTTGCTGGCTATCTGTGTGTTTCGTAAAAATATACACAACTATTTGTTGGATTTTAGAGCTTTGAAAAATGTCATGCCATTTGTAGTGTGAAAAGCCTTGGGCATAACTCCTACCTCATCCAAATGTAAGGTGACTCAACTAGATAATGCTAAGGTCAATGTGGTGGGAGAGTTGAACAGAATACCAATGCAGGTTGCATAAGATTGAAGGGTATAGCAAGTTATCAATATCCTAGTAGCAGGCATTCTTGACACATATGGTATGATCTTGGGAAGTGATTTTTCCTGAACTCTTAATGGTTACACTTAAACTGATCATTCACATATGTGGCTTCCATAGAATGGATTTCAAAACTAGATCTATATCGAATGTGAGTTGAAGATGAGATTCATGATAATAGAGTACAACAAGACAAATGAAGTATTGTTCACAAAAATAGAACTTTGGAATTATGTCTCAATTGCAAATGTTGGTGAAGAAGAAGAGGTAGTAGAAGTTCTCATGCTACATCACACACCCACAAACTTGACCTAGCTTCCCAACAACACTAAGGTAGAAATTGAATCCACTAATGAGGATATTTAGGATGATGGAAACCTTGGACCATTTGATAATTTCTAGGATATTATGAAGAAATGTGTACAAGACCAAATTAATCTTGGGGTGAGGATGGATTTCAAGAAGATACTACTACCTAATTGGTGTAGAATACATAATTCATCTCAATTTGAGTTTGATTGTTTCCTTTATCAAATAGCCATGGGTAAAATTAAAAGGAAAGTTGCTTAAGTGGGAGCTCAGATGGAGAGACCACAAGACCAAAACCAACTAGAATCCAAACAACAAGACAATACAAAATTAGACTTGTTTCCAAGGAGCGAAGTGTGCTTAGCTAGTTCAAATAGTGTGTACCCCGCCAATTTTTGGACCTTGTGCTTTGATGGATCCAAATAAAAACAAGGAGGAGTAGGCTTTAAGTTGATTATTCCATTTATTAAGACCTTCTTTGTTGTGCATAGATTACACTTTTACTATATAAATAATGTGGCAAAGTATGAGGCATTGGTACATGGGTTATTGATGGCATTGTGAAAAAGGGTTAAAGTATTGCAAGTGTTTGGGGATTCAGAGTTAGTAGTCAAGTAGGTTAGGAAATTATACTCATTCTATGAAAAAAGGATGACTAACTATAGGCATAGGGTGTGGGATCTAATAGAGGGATTTGATGCATTCAATATTCAACTAATTCCCTAAGGTAAAAACCAAATGGATGATGCATTAGCACAAGCAACCAACACCCTGTAGCCCTTGTCATTAACTAGCCTAAAGAAATTCATAGTAGAACTCACCCCTACTCCATTTGTGCCAAAAAATGTGACCAATTTCCAAGTGTTTGAGGATGAAAATAATATCTTTGACTTTGTTACCAGCTTAGATGTGTTTTCCTCTTAGATCATAGACAAAGTAGAACTACAAGAGGTAGAGTTGGATATGGAAGGAGTCATCAATTTGAAGATAAACATGATACCTAGGGGTTTGTCCGTTTAGAGAGAATTTTTTACTTTGACCACATAAGAGGTCAGAATTAGCAGATCAAAAAAGACTCCATGGAAAACTAGTTGATGCCCACAATTTAGGAACTGAGAAGAATGTGAAAAATATATTCATTAGTAAAGTCTACACTCTAGAAGAAAGAAAAGGAATACTTGATGCACTACACATATATCATGACATTGTAGCCTAGGGATACAAGGACTTCAAGGCATATGATACATCAATCATCACTCATACCATCCCACTAAAACCAAATGCAAATCCCTTCAAGCAACACCAATGACCAATCAATGCAAAGTTGGAACCTTTCATTCTCAAAGAAGTGAATAAGCTATTGTTCAAATGTATCATCTTCCCAGTTTGACACTCCAAATGGGTGGAAAATCTAGTTCCAATTTTGAAGAAGAATGGTGAAATCAAGCTGTGCATGGATTTCAAAAATCTAAACCATGCCTCAAAGAAGGAAAACTATCTAGTGTCATCATTGGATAAGGTATTACAGATTTTCAATGACTTGTAGATGATGTCCTTGCTCAATGGATATTCAGGCTACAATCAAGTGATGGTGAAGTATGAGGATAGACACAAGACCACCTTCACCACCAAATGGGGTACCTTTGCATATAGGAGAATGTCATTTGAGTTAATTAACGTAGGGGAAATGTTCCAAAGTGCTATGGATATTGCCTTCAAGGATTTGATTGGAAAATGCATCATCATTTATATGGATGACCTCACATTTTTCTCAAAGAATAGGGGTTATCATATCTCTAATTTGTGTAAAGTGTTCCAAAAGTGTAGGGAGTTTGGAATCTTGTTGAACCCAAAGAAATACATCTTTTGTGTTACAGAAGGGAAGTTGCTTGGGCACGTGATTTAAAAGAATGGAATATCTATTGACCTAGAGTGTACTCAAGCTATTTTGAAAATCTAGCCCCCTAGAAGCAAGAAGGAAATTATGTCCTTCAGAAAGATTAATTTTGTAAGGAATTTTATAATAGGGTTCATTGAAATTGTGAAACTGTTGAATGCCATGCTCAAGCAGGATGCCAAAGTTGAATGGACGCTAAAAGAAAAGTAGCATTTTATAGAAATAATGAGGCTCCTATCTTAGTCAGCCCCAATTATTCAAATTTGTTCTACATATCCTCATTTATTTCAAAAGCTAACCAGATCCTATGAGCTAGGTATTACTGACCTACACTATTTAAAGATGCTTGCAACCACATCTAGGCCTACCACATTTTTCAAACTGCTGTCGTCAGGGAAAGGTTTGTCATTGTTCTGTTGCAACCGGTTAATGAGGTAAGACCATTTGCATAGTGGGGATTTGGAATTCATTGGTCCAATCAACCCACCATCCTCTCTAGGAAATAGATACATTCTAACTGCTATTGATTATTGTACTAAATGGAAGGAAGATATTTCTTGCAAACAATGTATAACAAAGGTGGTAATTAATTTTCTTGAAGGATATATTATCAATAATTTTGGATGTTCTTTTTCTCCTATATGTGATAATGGTCCTACCTTTGCCTCTAAAATTTTTGGGATGGGATTTTGATTATGGGATTGTGTTGAAATTTTCATCAAACTACTATCGCCAGGGTAATGGATTATTTGATTCAACTAACAAGAACTTCTTGAAAGTCATCTATAATATACTTGATAAAAATTTGAATGATTGGCACACCCAATTATTGTTTGCTCCATGGGAAGATTGTACTTGATAGAAGATGACCCTAAGGACCTCCTCATATCATTTGGTTTATGGTTTGGAGCATATTTTCCCTATCCATCTTAGAATCCCAAATCTACAATTTATCAAGGAATACTATGAGGGTGAATGTTTTGAAGCTCGTTTGGCTGAGCTACTCCACTTAGAAGAAAAATGAGATGATTCTATAGAATTTTTTTTCAAACATTAGGGTTAGTCAAACAGTGGTTTGATCGCAGAGCCAAAGTAAAAGTATTTAGAATTGCTAATCTAGTGCTATGTTGGGACAAGGCCCTTGAGAAGAAAGGGGGACATGATAAATTCAACAATCTTTGGCTTGGCCCCTTTCAAATTTCTGAAATCTTAGGAGATAATGCCTTTCACTTGAAGACCCTCACCAGAGAAGATGTACCATTACTAGTTAATGGGAAATACCTTAAGCATTATTTCCTTGCTTGAGCTATTGCATCTCATCCCTATACATAGTTGGGTTAGATAGCTTGCTATAGGTTTAGGTTTCTTTGGGTTAGTTTTCCTTTGTTCACTTTTGTCGGCTCTTGTTTTGCTGAGTGTGTTTCCTAGTCTCAATGTGGTGGTAGTGCATTGTACAACCAAGGGGTTGACTTTGCTACATGTTTATGTTTGTTCCTTGAGTTAAAATTCATAAGTTATCTAGATGTGTCTATTTGTTGCCATGATTGGGTCTCACCAGTTAAACTCTTGGTTGACCTAAAATGGAATCCTTGTTTCAACCCTTTCACATTTATCTCAGTGACCACAAAAATTACATATTTAATACTCTCGACAAACTATATGATAGTTATCATGAGGTCTTGATAGGTGAAAAATATTAGAATCTATTTCAATGACCATTGTAGTCTCCAAAGCCCACAATAAGCTTCATGATTTATTTAGTTTACACAAAATGTAAAGAGAAAATAAAAGTAAAAACAAAAATATTAAAATATGCAACTGTGTGAGTGTGTAGAAAATTCTATTGGGGCTATGGAAACCCGACTAGCAATAGACCAGTGTTCATGGGGATTGCAATGACAACCTTGTTGGGGCTATGGGTTCGTGAATGGTAGTGGGGAAATGTCTAGGTTACTTTTGGAGTTATATTTTCTACTTAGCTTTTCTTGAATAAGTGGTCACTACCTTTATAGTATCTGAGGGAGGGGAATGAACTCATCATGCACACAAATTTCTAAGATATTATGTGATTTGGTTCAGTTAAGGATTTTGTTTCTCCTTTAAGCTTTGAGTTTATCTTGTGACCCTTTGATTTTGGTTTGTGAAAATAGAGATTCTAGGTTCCATATGAATCCTTATCCTTGGAATGCTTAGGAGTGTTCCCCAACAAAGTTTCCATTTGTTGTGTACTTTTTCACACACGTCCCACCTGAATTGGGAACCCCCTTTCCTGCTTCACTTCATGCCAGATTGGACCATGCTCGCTTCATTTTTTTCCTTTGATTTTGGACCTAATGATCAAAATATCTTCAAAATTATCAAGTCTCCATAATTCCCTAACCATCTACGAAGGACTCACAAAGTTTCAAGGAGTTGCAAAAATTTCCTTGTGGGTTTCCATCCAATGGATGCCACACTCATCTTTTCCATTGCAAAAGTTGTGTTGTAGGTTTCCAGTTGTAGGATGTCATAACCATGGAACTATTGTGACTTCCATTTGCATTACAATTTTATGTAGGTGATTAACGCAATGATGTTTGTGCATCATTTTTCCATAGCTAGGGTTTTGGGTTGCAATTTTAAAAAACCTACATTTAATGGTACCTAGCCCTATAAATGAAGAGCAAAGTGATCTCATTTCCACCCTTAGCATTCAAAATGGATGAAGGAGCTCCTTGTGTTGTTGTTTTTTGAACCTATGAATATTTAGTGCTCAAAAACTCCTTCATTTGCACATTCCCCAAGTTTGGGAACCCTCTAATTCTGTAGTTTTGTATTTTTTCACATAGGCTTTTGATTTCCTTTTTAAGCTATAAATAGTTAGTGTTTCAATGAAAAACAAAAGCCCTCACCACTATGCGCACATAGGACTATGTAAATAATGCATGAGCCCTATAGGACCTAAGCACCAAGAGAGATCCTAATTCTTAGATGATGTTGATCAATGGGCCATTTGGAAGGTGTAAGTATTCATGGCATCCACTGTCACTATTCTTGTGTAAAAGCCTAGATCAGTGGTAAACCCTACAACTCAAAATTTTCTTAACATCACAAAAAATGTGGGAGTTTGATTACAGGATGCCACCCTTGAAATTCCATTTCATTGGCATGAATGAATATGACATCCACTCCTCCAACTCCTGTGGGAACCCTAGTAGGGTCATTAAGTCATCAAACTTGAAATTTTCCAAACATAAACCCTTACGGGAATTTGCTCATAGGAGGTCATTGATCTAGAGCCATTTTCATGGCATAAATTATCTTGGCATCTGCAAAAATTATTCCCACAAACATCAAGACCCAAACCTCAAAATGATAAATTCCCCAACTCTTTGTGGATATTTTTCTACGGGATGCCATTCACAGGTTGCCATGATTTTCAATCTATTTTTATGACAAAACCTAAATGGCTTCTCACTTGACAGCTTCCACATTAACATTCTTCACAAACATTCAAATGAGGCAAGATAGTGTAGAGTTTGACTTCAAGGCTTATTACATCCACCCTTTGAGTTTGAGTAAAAAATACCAAGCATAGAAACCCCTTACATAGTTCACAAAGGAAATAAAGCCAAAATTAAGTTAATTTCAAATGGTTTCAGACATCAGGGTTCAGACTGGTGGCTTTCCCTTATGATTGAACTATGAAGTATTACAGAGTTCCAACCCCTAACATCAAATAAGCATCAATATTTGGATGTTGAAGTTAAAACATTAATAAGAATGGATAGTAAGAAAAAGATGAAAGCCCGAAGGCCAATGCCTGAAGAGGTTAAGTAAAATCTTGTGAAGGATATGTTCCAATCTTAAAAAAATATCTCTAAGTGTTCAATCCTTTATGGATATTTGCATGTCGGAAGAAACTTGTAGGTTGCCACATCTTGAAGTTCATTTCAATGACTTAACATCAAATGACACCCTCACGCATGGATTCCACATGCAAACTTTTTGCACACCCTAAAGTGATGAAATTCCTAAGTTTGGTGACTCGATATAACTTTGGCTTGACCTTCCGATGTGCTAAGAGTGTTCCACCAAAATTTTATAAGTGTAAAATGAATGTGGGGATTGTGATTTAGGAAGCCGTCTATGGAATTCCATCACTTACAAACTATTTTTTGCACCAATGGTTTTCACATTGGGTTTTTTTTGCAAAAATCAAAACAACCAACCAAAGAAGTGTAATGATTCTGAATGTCTCTAGTCATTATTTTCCACATGATTGAATGTATCTACATCAAGATAATTCAACATTTTTCCAATGTAGAAATATGACTATAGGATTCCATCTACAAAATGCCATTGCACTGGTGCCATTGCCGATGACTTCTGCATTGACGACATCTACAAGGTGGAAACTCACATAACCTAGCCTGCAAAACTAAAAAAGCCACAAAAGGTCATAAAATGCTAGAAATTAATAGATTTAATGATTCCTTTTAGATATGTGGATGCATTTAATGATGTTTTAGTATGATCTAACTAGCATTTACTCCTGAATTTATTAGGATATTTATTATGTGCTCTTTGTGCATAATTTATGGAACAAGGTGAAAAAAATGACAAGGCTAAGAAGAGAACCAAAGTTGCAAAGAGTGAGAAGAATGCCAAGAATAAGTATGAGTTCCATGGAGTGGAGTGCACTTCAAGGATTGTGTCATAGTGGTACAAGGTGAAGGGCATTGGTCTAGGTCAAATTGACATTGATGAATTTCAATAGCATATCTTGGTCAACCCAAAGATTGAAGAAGCATTTCAAGATTAAAGAAAAGTGGAATTGCCAAAGCAACAGGATTTCCCATGGCCTTAATCAATATGGAACTTATCTTTGGATGAAGAGAGTGCTACCACCAACCAACTAGAAGAATAGTGATCATTGATGGGAGATTCCTAACTAATCTTACTCCCATGTCAATTGGATGACTGTTTGAGATCCCCTTGTTTTATAAGATGGAAGACACTGAGAAGGGGCATGCAAAAAATGTATGGGATGAGAATCCCTCTACATGTAAGAGAATAATAAATCAAGTCTGGATCCTTTATCATTGTCTAAGTGTGTGTAAGTTTCCCCAAAATCTCTATCAAAGTGACGTCATAGAAGAAGTCAATTATCTTGTAACACTTCTAAGCAGGGTGATGGGACTCCCAACCTCCTCTATCTTTGAAGAGTGGATGTGGTATTTTATAGAGGAGATGTTAAGAGGTGACACCAAATTTCATTGGGCCAAGATGATAACATTATATATCTCTTGGAATTGAACTTTCCTTATAAAGGGCTGAATTGTGTTGGTGATCTTGGAACCAAGAAAGGACAAACTATTGCTTATGACTATTACCCATAGCTATAGTACAAGAACTATAAAAAGAACTATAGGTAGGTAAATGATGCCTTCATTATGCACATTTTGTGGAAACTACCAAATGATTATAACAAAATATTATCCCACTATGTGAAGGCATTGATAAAGAACTTTGAGTATTGGTTCATCTAGTTCCCAAAATTCACTTATTTAAGAGCTGAAGGTTTCTTGGGATTCTTTTATCATTTTCTTAGGTATTCAAATGATAGAATAATCTTGCTTGAGCTCATGCAATAGTTGTAGACCTCTCATTTGTTGCTGCAATCAAAGAACTACACAGGAGTTCCTTATCCTATCATCTTTGGTCAAGGGTTGTATTTGTGTCTTGTTGCCCCATGTGCAGAGAATTCAAAGAAATAAATTGAAAAATATGATCTTGTGTTGCACAATGAGCAAGGAGAAATGGATCCTTGGGGAAAGTTAATAAAATAGGTTGGGAGGAAACATGCTCACAAATCCCATATTGAGGACTTCTAGAAAAATTGTGATGATGACCATGAGGTTCGAAGATGGCTTTATATGATGATGACCACCAAATTTATAAATTTTATTGATTTATTTCTCATTCTTGACTAGGTGGTTGAAGATAATAACACTATTGATGAAAATGTATTCAATGATTTCACTAGGGTACCTCTACCAGTGATTGATTGGGATAAGCTAGATATTATAGAATTGGACACCATCATGCATTTGATATTGCAAGGGGCTAAAATATTGTTAGATGATCCAAAGGCCCAATTAGAGTGTCAAGGGATTGAGATAACATATGGAGAATTGTAAGATGAGATTGAGAGTGAAAAAAAATGGAGTTGAAGCTAGTTCTTCCAGAAAAGTCCCAAAATCTCCATTAGCTACCCGCTAAGGAAAAGAAAAGAAATGTTGGAAAGGAATCCCAAGTAAAAGGTATACACTAGGAAAGTAGTAGAAGGGAAAATTCCACCAAAGAAATACAAGAAGATAGGAATATTCATTATTGAAATGCCTACAATACAGGAAGATTCATCTCCTCCTAAGGGGGAAGATCGACCACAAACACCTCCAACACCTACTGCACCACCTCCATCATCTACTATTGTACGATCTTCCACTTCGCTACCACTTCTTGTATCATTACAACCTACCATAGAAATCTCAATCCAACTCACTTCAACCTCTAAACTGCCTCCATGGTTTTGGCTCACTCTTCCCTATCGACCTCATCTCCTTTATCTTCTTCTTTTCTCCCACCTTCGCAACCTATGTTCTCTTTACCACCTTCCATTTCCACCACCCCTATGGAACCTATTAGATTTCTTGAATCTTTTGTTTCCTATTTGCAGAATATGCCTCACCAATTTTTGGAGACTATATTGTCTCCTAAGGAAAAAATTTTCATGACCCAAATAGCTACATCTCTACCTATCCCTCCTCCACCTACTGAGCCACCAAAGATGGAGGATATTGTAAAAAGATATGTGAAGAAATGGAGAGGACAAGTGAGGAGTGACTTGAGGAGATAGTTGGTATAGCTAAGGGAGCTACATAATCATACTGTGAGGAATATCATGAGAATTCTATTGGAATATGGCTTTAAAAGATCATTTTTGGCTACTTGTGTTGTCATTGATGGCAACTGGAGGTAGCAATATGGTCCGTAGTGTTAGTATTGCTCCTACCAGAAAGGGAAGTATAGAAAGAATGAAGATCAGAACATTCGGCTGATAAGCTGATCTGATCACTTCATCGAATCACTATTTTGTGGTGTGCATCTCCACATAAGTCTTCCTAGCATGTATACTATCCTACTAGTGAGTTTTGTGGTGTTGCATTAGTTCGAGTTCAAGTTAAGAGGTTCAATAATATAGTTCATGGTTTATTCTCTCATTTTGGCTGACATGTTTTATATGGCATATCACAGATGTATGTGGAGTATGTATTTAGCTATTTCTTATGTTTGGAACTTTGTTTTGGGTCCCTACTATAGTCTAGCCATCTTGTGTGAGTACACATCAACTCTAATTAGTGATTTGAGTTGACATAAGCAAGAATATTATATTTTGTTGTGAAGTCGACATACAGTGAATTCCTAATTAGTGGGTATATAAAGGAGATCAAAAAATCATTTTGAAGGTGAAGTAGTTGTAGTAGAGATAGAAGTGTATGTGTATCAAGAAGAGAGTGAAAAAGAATAGATCAGTTATTTAAGGGCAAACAAGGTTTTGTATGTTAAGTAGAGAAAAAGTGCGAACTAGTTAAAAGATCCAGAATCTAATTATGATCTTCATTGGAACTGAATCCAAGCATTTGTAGATGTTGTAACTTCAATTATACTTTGTAAGGAAATGAGCCTTTCTTTGTTGAGCAGTGAGCTCTAGGTAGTGCACCTGAATGCAAGTACATTCCCCTCTTTTACCATACTTTTAACAGAGTATACATTGTGGATTAATCCCCACCATGGTTTTTCCCCTAATAGGGTTTCCGTGTAAAAATTTCTGGTGTTATGGTATTCATTAATGTGATTGCTTGTTTCCCTTTGTTTATATGTTGTGAATGTTGTTTCAAGTTCAATTATTGTTGTTGATATTCTTAGATTTGATTTGAAAATAAAATATTATTGAACATTGATTCACCCCCCTCTCAGTGTTCCTAGTGTCCAACAATTGGTATCAGAGCAAGTTCCTCTTCTGGAGTTTAACAGCTTGAGGTAGATCTTGAATTACAATGGACGTTGGTGATCTTCAACAATAGTTTATGGTGGCACTTGATGATCTTGATCAGTCCAAAGTAGAGGTCATGGAACTAAAAGAAAATCTTGTGGTTGCCAAAAAAATCATTCAATCATTGAAGGATAAGATAAATGAGTCAAGGGAAAAGAGGAAGGAACTATGCAATCAATTAAAGCAAAAGAAAGAAAAATTCTAGATGATGTCCATTTGAATCAAAACCTAAGGGAAATAATAGCAGAATGCAAAAAGCTTGCTAAGGACAATACATCTCTAAAGCTTGAAATGGAACATGTGGCAATGAAGTTTACCAAAGATATTGAAGAGAGAAATAAGAATGAGGAGAATCTGGCCTAGTCCCTAAAAGAAAAATCTCAAGAATGCAACAGAATTAATAGTGGATTCATTTAGTTGGAAATTGAATTGCAACAATCTAGAAATAGTGAACAAGAGCTTGAGAGATAGGTAGTTATCTTTGGAATTGAGCTTGCTACTACAAATGAATTCAAGGAGAAATTCTAGATAAGCTTTTATAAGCTTGATGAGATAACCAAGGGACAAAAGGATACAAATGAAAAGCGAGGTCTTTACTATGAGAAGGGTGAAAGTTCTGAATCTAAATAGAAGAACCTTGAAAAGAAGAAAAAAAGGTAGAAGACATCTAATAAGGCAACCCAATGCTCAAAAATTTAATGGATATTGCTTTTCTTGCAATACATTTGGACATATGGCTTCTCATTGTAAAATAAAGATAAAACCTAGTACTCCATTTTCTAGTTAGTTTTTTAAATGCAAAAAGTTTGGTCATAAGGCATTCAAATGCATAAGTATGTATGTCAGTGCAAGTAACATTAAATGCTATACCTATGGAATATTTGGACATGTTTCTAATCAATGTAGGTTAGGAGGAAACCAGTGGAATGAATGGTATAGACTGAAAAATACAGTATGCTACAATTGTAACAATTTTGGGCACATTGCAAGATTCTATAGGAATAGAAACAAAAGAGGTCTGATTTATTAAGGAATAAATCCATAGAAAGACAACAAAGGAAAAGAAAAACAATCTATGGTAGAGATAAGATATTAGATGAAGAAAACATGGGTAAAGAAAAGTGAATCTGATGAAGGAAACAAGGCTTTACCAAAAGCTCCCTCTGGTAAGTCTTCCAACAATTGACTTCAAGCCAATGGCCTAGGGGGATTTTTTCTTGAAAATCTCTTGTCCCCCTATGATATAGTTGGCACTAAATTTTAGATGTTGTCAGTCATTGTATTATTTATTGTTGAAAGTATTAGTAATCATCTGTTGAGTTGGACGAAATGGTATATGATCAATAGTCAAATTCTTCACTTTCTAAGTTTGCAGAGTAACTAAAACTTCTAGGGAAATGCATTTAATGCAGCAGGAAGTTAAGTATGTAAAGTTATAAAAGTGCATTTGGAACCCTAATTCGTCATCATGCATTGGAAGAGAATAGTTGGAGAACCCTTTCAGCAAAATTCTAAAGGTGTGAAAGGCCAATTTAGCAACAAATTCTTCAGGTATTTCTGTTGCTTATTAATTTCATATCTATTTGGTGATCGGTACAACCCTGTTTGGCATAAAAAAATGAAACAAACCAAAGGAATAGTAACTCTAGATGAGTATAGTAGTCAAAAAGTTAGGGATGAAAGAAATTTGTTGTCTCTCGCCGAATTAAGGAAGCTTGAAGGATCGAAGCATAAGAATTTGGATATCTGGAATGAATTCCCTCATTTCGTCAATACATAAGTGATTCAGTTTATCTTAAATAGATTGGATGGAGATATCCTTAATCTAGATAAACCCTATCAAATCTCTGAAGATGTAATCAAGAATCTAACAGGTCTGTGTAATGTTGGTAATATTCCGAAGAAGAAATTGATTTGAAATGTTGAGGTTAAAGCCCTAATTAGAATAAGAGGAGATTAGAGGACTCTAATAATTGCATCAATTAAAGATCCATTAACAAGGTATGTTGCACATGGAATCTCATATAAGATCTTCAAAAATAGAGAAGGATCAACCTCGGTAGGTGTTGTATATATTGCTCATAAAATGATAATAGAAAATGAAGAATTTGACTTATGTAGTCTGATGAAGGATATTGACTACACCTTTGGCTTTGGCACCCTTGCAATATGTATTATGATGTATTTTCTAAATTTCTTGCCTCTTAATGACAATGTGGTGTGGAAGGAAAATATACTGGTTTGCAAGCAAATCTTTGAGCATTACAACTCTTTTGAAAATGGGGAATGAGTATATGAAAATTTCTTTAGAAAGGTGTTGGAAAAGTTTGGTGTAAGTGTTATCCCCCTTCCAATAAAAATAATTGAAGTTGGATCATCCTTCGGAAAGACAGAGAAAAAGCAAAAGAGAGGAAGAGATTTGGCTGGTGGCACTCCTTTGGCACCTAATTCAGCAAAAGTTGAAGAAAAAGGGAAAGGACAATTGGTTGTGGGTGTAGTGGATGAAGACTCTGATGAATATAGTCCTAGAGATCAACCAAAACCAGGTGAACCAGAAATAATAATAGCTGAGATAGTGATGAAGAAGGTGCTTTGTTCAAATCAAAGATAATGCAAATTATTCAAGATGAATATGGGATGCAAAAGATATCTAACATATGGTTGAATGGTCCATCTTATGAGCAAGATCTCATTGAGAACACTTTAGGAAGATACTTTGATGATAACAATATTGAATTGGAGAGTTTGTAGGATGTTCTCCTAGAAGAACTGATTGAGTGTGTTAAGGAGGCTATGGAATTTGTGCCTTTAGGTGATAAAAAGGAGGAAATAATTTCCCATTTGAAGATGTAGTTTAGGCTATCTCTTGCTAAATTGAAGAAGAAAATGAATGTGCTAAGAAAGCACATTGATTTGGCTAATAAAGTATTCAATTACTATATAAGGTGGCCTCACGTGGTTGGCAAGTACAAGGATAAGTTGGAGGAAATTGAAAAAGAGCTTGTTAGAATTGGACAGGACTACAGTATGTTTTTGGATAAGGATGGAAAGGTTAAGAAAAAGGCTTTTGATCTACAGGCTGAGCTTGCAAAAGTTAACTTTTCTAGATATATTCTCATGGACACCTTCTAGAGAGTAAAAGACCTGACTAAAGGTAGACTAGAGAAAATGATAAAAGTGCCAAACATAGGAGAAAAGTTGGAAGAAGCATTCACTATTCCTAAATCCCTTATCTAGATTATCAATAAGACATCAAAGAATAATAGCTTGATTATAGCTATTAGGATTCCAGTGGACTCTTGGAAGAAATTCCTTCCATAAATTAAAGCTAAGTATAAAATAATCCTCTGATTTTTGCAAGAGTTTCTTAAATTTTGGTCTAACTCTCCATTTTGCAAATGGGAAAGAATAAGAAGAGAAGTATATAGTAAAAAATTACAAGGAGAGTGGAAGAAATATAATCTTTTTCATTGATGTCAAAGGGGGAGAGAATGCAGTGAAAAATTACTTGACATCAAAAGGGGGAGCAATAGTTTTGGTTTTGTTGAGTTTTTGGTTTTGACACTTAGTCAATTTTTTAGTAAGTGTTGCTATCAATGTGAAAGGGGGAGATTGTTGGCATATGGCTTTGAGAGATCATTTTTGGCTACTCGTGTTGTCATTGATGGAAATTGGAGTCAGTAGTATGGTCTACAATGTTAGTATTGCTCCTACTGGCAAGGGAAGTAAGATTTTGTAATCTATCGACAAAAAGAATGAAGAGTAGAACATTTGGTTGATAAGATAATATTATCACTTCACCGAATTACTATTTTGTGGTGTGGATCTCTAGGGAAGTCTTCCTATCATGTATACTATCCTACTGGGGATTTTTGTAGTGTTTCATTAGTTAGAGTTCGAGTTAAGAGGTCCGATAATATGGTTGATGGTTTATTCTCTAATTTTGGCTAACATGTTTTATATGGTGTATCATGGATGTATGTGGAGTATGTATTTAGCTATTTCTTATGTTTGGAACTTTTTTTTGGGTCCCTACTATAGTCTAGCCGACTTTTGTGGCACATCAACTCTAATTAGTGATCTGAGTTGACATAAGCAAGAATATTATATTTTGTTGTGAAGTCGACATACAATGAATTCTTGATTAGTGGGTATATAAAGGAGATTGGAAAATCATTTTGAAGGTGAAGTAGTTGTAGTAGAGATAGAAGTGTATGTGTATCAAGAAGAGAGCGAAAAAGAATAGATCAGTTATTTGAGGGAAAAAGAGGTTTTGTATGTTAAGCAGAGAAAAGGTGTGAACTGGTTAAAAGATCTAGAATCTAATTATGATCTTCATTGGAACTGAATCCAAGCATTTGTAGATGTTGTAACTTCAATTATACTTTGTAAGGTAGTGTGCCTTTCTTTCTTGAGTAGTGAGCTCTAGGTAGTGCGCCTGAATGCAAGTGCATTGCCCTCTTTTATCATACTTTTAATAGAGTATACATTATGGATTAATCCCCACCATGGTTTTTCCCCTAACAGGGTTTCCATGTAAAAATTTCTAGTGTTATGGTGTTCATTAATATGATTGCTTGTTTCTCTCTATTTATATGCTGTGAATGTTGTTTCAAGTTCAATTATTGTTGTTGATAGTCTTAGATCTGATTTGAAAATAAAATATTATTGAACATTGATTCACCCCCCTCTCAGTGTTCCTAGTGTCCAACAATTAGTATTAGAGCAATTTTGTCTTCCAGAGTTTAACAACTTGAGGTAGATCTTGAATTACAATGGATGTTGATGGTCTTCAACAACAACTTATGGTGGGACTTGATGATCTTGATCAGTCCAAAGCAGAGGTCATGGAACTAAAAGAAAATATTGTGGTTTCCAAAAAAATCATTCAATCACTGAAGGATAAGATAAATGAGTCAAGGGAAAAGAGGAAGGAACTATGCGATCAATTAAAGCAAAAAGAAAGAAAAAGTCTAGATGATGTCCATCTAAATCAAACCCTAAGGGAAATAATAGAAGAATGTGAAAAGATTGCTAAGGAAAATACATCTCTAAAGCTTGAAATGGAATATGTGGCAATGAAGTTTACCAAAGAGATTGAAGAGAGAAAGAAGAATGAGGAGAATCTGGCCTAGTCCTTGAAAGAAAAATCTCAAGAATGCAGCAGAATTAATAGTGGATTCATTTAGTTGGAAATTGAATTGCAACAATCTAGAAATAGTGAACAAGAGCTTGAGAGATAGTTAGTTATCCTTGGAAATGAGCTTGCTACTGCAATTGAATTGAAGGAGAAATTTAGGATAAGCTTTGCTAGGCTTGATGAGATAACCAAAGGACAAAAGGATATAAATGACAAGTGAGGTCTTGGCTGTGAGAAGGGTGAAAGTTCTGAATCTAAATAGAAGAACCTTGAAAAGAAGAACAAAGGTAGAAGACATCCGGTAAGGCAACCCAATGCTCAAAAATTTAATGGATATTTCTTTGCTTCCAATAAATTTGGACATATGGCTTCTCAGTGTAGAAGAAAGATAAACCCTAATACTCCATCATTTTCTTGTTAGTGTTTTAAATGCAAAAAGTTTGGTCATAAGGCATTAGAATGCAGAAGTATGCCTGTCAGTGCAAGTAACATTAAATGTTATACCTATGGAAGATTTGGACATGTTTCTAATCAATGCAGGTTAGGAGGAAATTAGTGGAATGGATGGTATAGACTAAAAAATCTAGTATTCTACATTTGCAACAATTTTGGGCACATTGGAAGATTCTATATGAACAGAAACAAAAGAGGTCTGGTTTAGCAAGGAATAAATTCACAGAAAGAAAACAAAGGAAAAGAAAAACCATCTATGGAAGAGATAAGAGATTAGATGAAGAAAACATGGGTAAAGAAAAGTGAATCTGATGAAGGAAACAAGGCTTTACTGAAAGCTCCCTCTGGTAAGTCTTCCAGAAATTAACTTCAGGCCAATGGCCTAGGGGGATTTTTTCATGAAAATATCTTGTCCCCCTATGATACAATTGGCACCGAATTGTAGGATGTCGTCAGTCATTGTGTTATTTATTGTTGAAAGTATTAGTAATCATTTGTTGAGTTGGATGAAATGGTATAAGATCAGCAGTCAAATTCTTCGCTTTCTAAGTTTGCAAAGTAACTGAAACTTCTAGGGAAATGCATTTAATACAGCAAGAAGTTAAGTATGTAAAGTTATAAAAGGGCATTTGGAACCCTAATTCGTCATCGTGCATTGAAAGAGAACAGTTGGAGATCCCTTTCAACAAAATTCCAAAGTTGTGAAAGGCCAATTTAGCAGCGAATTCTTTAGGTATTTTTGTTGCTTATTAATTTCATATCTATTTGGTGATCGGTAGAACCCTGCTCGGCACAAAAAAATGAAACAAACCAAAGGAATAGTAACTCTAGATGAGTATAGCAGTAAAAAAGTTAGGGATGAAAGAAATTTGTTGTCTCCTGCCAAATTAAGGGAGCTTGAAGGATTGAAGCATAATAATTTGGATATTTGGAATGAATTCCCTCATTTTGTCAATGCAAAAGTGATTCAGTTTATCTTAAATAGATTGGATGGAGATATCCTTACTCTAGATAAACCCTATCGAATCTCTAAAGATGTAATCAATAATCTAATAGGTCTATGTAATGTTGGTAATATTCCAAAGAAGAAATCGATTTGAAATGTTGAGGTCGAATCCCTAATCAGAATAAGGGGAGATCAGAGGGCTATGATAATTGCATCGATTAAAGATCCATTAACAAGGTATGTTTCACATGGAATCTCATATAAGATCTTCTTGAAAAATAGAGAAGGATCAAACTCGACAGGTGCTACATATATCATTCATAAAATGATAATAGAAAATGAAGAATTTGACCTATGTAGTCTAATGAAGGATCAACTAATGGATAATGTACAATTAATGAAGGATATTGACTACTCCTTCATCTTTGGAACCCTTGCAATATGTATTATGATGTACTTTCTAAATTGCTTGCCTCTTAATGACAATGTGGTGTGGAAGGAAAATATACCGGTCTGCAAGAAAATCTTTGAGCATTACAACTCTTTTGAAAATGGGGAACGAGTATATGAAAATTTCTTTAGAAAGTTGTTGGGAAAGTTTGGTGTAAGTGTTATCCCCCTTCTAGTAAAAATAACTGAAGTTGGTTCATCCTCTGGAAAGATAGAGAAAAAGCAGAAGAGAGGAAGAGATTTGGCTAGTGTCACTCCTTCGGCACCCAAGTCAGCAAAAGTTGAAGAAAAAGGGAAAGGACAGTTGATTGTGGGTGTAGTGGATGAAGAATCTGATGAATATACTCCTAGAGATCAACCAAAACTAGGTGAACCAGAAATAATAATAGCTGAAGATAGTGATGAAGAAGGTGCTCTGTTCAAATCAAAGATAATGTAACTTATTCAGGATGAAGATGGGATTCAAAAGATATCTGACATATGGTTGAATGGACCATCTTATGAGTAGGATCTCATTTATAACACTTTAGGAAGATACTTTGCTAATAACAATATTGAATTGGAGAGTCTGCAGGATGTTCTCCTAGAAGAACTGATTGAGTGTTTTAAGGAGACTATGGAATATGTGCCTTTAGGTGAGAAAGAGGAGGAAATAGTTTCCCATTTGAAGATTTAGTTTAGGCTATCTCTTGCTAAATTGAAGAAGAAAATGAATGTGCTAAGAAATCACATTGATTTGGCTAATAAATTCTTCAATTACTATCTAAGGTGGCCTCATATGGTCGGCAAGTACAAGGATAAATTGGAGGAAATTGAAAAAGAGCTTGTTAGAATTGGATAGGACTACATTATGTTTTTGGATAAGGATGGAAAGGTTAGGAAAAAGTTTCTTGATCTGCAGGCTGAGCATGCAAAAGTTCACTTTGCTAGATATACTCTCATGGACACCTTCTAGAGAGTAAAAGACCTGACTGAAGGCAGACTAGAGCAAATGATTGAAGTGCCAAAGATAGGAGAAAAGCTAGAAGAAGCAATCACTATTCATGAATCCCTTGTCTAGATTATCAATAAGATGTTAGAGAATAACAACTTGATTATAGCTATTGGGATTGCAGTGAACTCCTAGAAGAAATTCCTTCCATAAATTAAAGCTAAGTATAAAATAATCTTCTAATTTTTGCATGAGTTTCTTAAATTTTGATCCAACTCTCCATTTTCCAAAGGGGAAAGAATAAGAAGAGAAGTATATAGTAAAACATTAGAAGGAGAGTGGAAGAAATAGAATCTTTTTCATTGATGTCAAAGGGGGAGAGAATGCAGTGAAAAATTACTTGACATCAAAAGGGGCAGCAGTAGTTTTGGTTTTGACACTTAGTCAAATTTTCACTAAGTCTTGCTATCAATATCAAAGGGGGAGATTGTTGGAATATGGCTTTGAGAGATCATTTTTGGCTACTTGTGTTTTCATTGATGGAAACTAGAGTCAGTAGTATGGTCTACAGTGTTAGTATTGCTCCTACCGGCAAGGGAAGTAAGATTTTTGTAATATATCAACAAAAAGAATGAAGAGTAGAACATTTGGTTGATAAGATAATATGATCACTTCACTGAATCACTATTTTTTGGTGTGGATCTCTAGGGAAGTCTTCCTAGCATGTATACTATCCTACTAGTGAGTTTTGTGGTGTTGCATTAGTCGGAGTTTGAGTTAAGAGGTTCTTTAATATGTTTCATGGTTTATTCTCTAATTTTGGCTGCCATATTTTATATGGTGTATCACGAATGTATGTGGAGTATGTATTTAGCTATTTTTTATGTTTGGAACCTTTTTTTGGGTCCCTACTATATTCTAGCCAATTTGTGCGAGTATGCATCAACTCTAATTAGTGATTTGAGTTGACATAAGCAAGAATATTATAATTTGTTGTGAAGCCGACATACAATGAATTCTTGATTAGCAGGTATATAAAGGAGATTAAAAATTCATTTTGAAGGTGAAGTAGTTGTGGTAGAGATAGAAGTGTATGTGTATCAAGGAGAGAGTGAAAAAGGACATATTAGTTATTTGAGGGAAAAAAATGTTTTGTATGCTAAGTAGAGCAGAGCAGAGTAGAACAAAGTAGGGCAAAAGTGTGAACTGGTTAAAAGATCCAGAATTTGATTATGAGCTTCATTAGAATTGAATCTAGGCATTTGTAGATGTTGTATTCTCAGGTCAAAATTTTGTTGTAACTTCAATTATACTTTGTAAGGCAGTGAGCTCTAGACAATGTGCCTGAATGCAAGTGCATTCCCCTCTTTTATCATACTTTTAACAAAGTATACATTATGGATTAATCTCCACTGTGGTTTTTCCCCTAACAAGGTTTCCACATAAAAATTTCTGGTGTTATGGTGTTCATTAATGTGATTTCTTCTTTTCCTCTGTTTATATGTTGTGAATGCTATTTCAAGTTCAATTATTGTTGTTGATAGTTTTAGATCTGATTTGAAAATCAATTATTATTGAACACTGATTCACCCCCCCTCTTAGTTTTCCTAGTGTCCAACACATGCTAATGAAGGTTTTAAAATTGTTGAGTTGGATGAGGTTTCCTTGGAGGATGAAGGGAAGCACACACCCAAGGATGGGGATCTAAGTGGGTTTTGTGAGCACTATAATGTGGAAACATTTGATAATAAAGAGGAAACTCAAGAGGTAAAACCCAATGAAGGTGAACAACAAAAGGGTGAATAAAAAGAAGGAAATTACCTAGAAACAAGCTTGGGAAAGGATCAACTTGATGAAGAATTCATGTGGAGAAAGAAGAAATTTTTGGAAAGAATGATGAAATTCAAGAAATAGGCCAAGTTGTGGGCCAACATGAAGAAGAGATGCACTTGGAAGAGGATGAAGGAGAAAAGACTACTAATTAAAAGAGCATTGAATCTACTCAAGCAACAAAAAATGAGCATAATAGGAATACAAAAGCAACATGAGAAGAAGAAAATATTGGACAAGGGAATTTAGAGTCTACCCAAAGAGAAAAAATTGAGACCGAAAAAGGAAAGAGAATAATCATAGAAGGAGAGCATGTTGAAAAGAACAAGAATGTTAAATATTCTCTGAAGCATGGGAAGGAGGAGAAATTGAAAGATGATGAGGAAGATGATGGAGATGAATCCTTGGATAAAGCAAAGATCCCATCATGATTAGAGTAGTAATTGAAGAGCAAGGCCCCAGTACTGCAAGATCCAAAGGCTCACTCAGAATCTATTTTGGCCCAAATCAATCCTCAGGAAAGGAAGAAGCCAAAGGCCAAATCCCACATCACCATAGATGTGTTGGGCTCCCACATTGTATAGGTGGAAACTCTCATGGCCAACAAGGATGGGGGTACCATGCATGCCAAGGATTATCAAATAACATGTATCAACAATAGTCCCACCTCTTAAGCATACAAAATAGATGAATTCCAAGGTTTGGTCACCAACATATTGAATAAAAATGATAAAATACCAAACCATAAAGGAAAATTTGAAGGCATAGGTGGCAGAATTGATAGCTTTTTATATAGTAGTGGGCTACAATTAGGGAAGAAGTTCTAACATAATCAATGACACCTACCATATTGTCCAAGGAGAAATCAACAAAAATGGAAAGGATGAGGACATAGATTGGTTCAAAAGGGTGATTGATATGGGTAACAAAGTGGCCTACCATTTGGTTGAGATGCATAATAATTTTCTAACCCTAAAGAACACAATTGAAAAGGAGATTGAGGAGTACCGAGATTTACCTAATCTATATAATATGACATGGCCAAAGATATGGTGTATGAAGAATTTTTTTGCAGAAGTTCTCGAGCAGGACTTGCCCCTTCCAAATGATCAACTTGATATGCTCAAAACCTAGTTGTTTGCTTTTGATTTTAGAAGGGAATTTCTCAAGAAGGCTCTGTTAGGCATGCATGTGCTCAACGCGAATGTTGTTGAGTATCTATATGTGTGTGATGGAATTATGGAGATACTAACCAAAGTAGAAATTCATACTTAGAAAATAAATTGCGGACCTACGAGGAATAGGTTCCAAGAAAAGATGCAAGGGATGGTCACTTACAATATGTTTGGTAGTTCTTTGGATTTTTTTGTGCAAGTTTTCACCCAAGCTGAATGGGTAATCATAAGGAGGAGTTATTGTGTGGAGCAACATGAAAAACTAATGAATGAATTCAAGGTGATTGAATTCAAAATCACCAGGTCTAAC
Source organism: Sequoia sempervirens (assembly GCA_007258455.2). Lineage (NCBI taxonomy): Eukaryota > Viridiplantae > Streptophyta > Pinopsida > Cupressales > Cupressaceae > Sequoia > Sequoia sempervirens. Next base: position 536,699,054 of record VDFB02270651.1, on the reverse strand, counting down.
TTCCCAGAGCATGCCAAGCTTATGGAAATAGTGAAGAAGTGTGTTCAGTTTGTTGTAATATAAAAGGATGCTATGAAATTTTTTATAGATGATAAATATTAATAATTCCCAGCTAGAAGAAAAAATTAGCTACAAGACAAGACTGGATACAAGAATAAATAAACTAAAAGACAAAATAGTTGGGCCTCAAAGTTTGCACTAGGCACCTTTTTGATATTTCTTAATATAAAATGTGCTAAAATACATTGTACATTTTTCTAGGTTAACATGTGAACCAATTTTATATTGAGGAATATTGTACTTGTATTGGATATTGTGTAAACAATAAGCTATAATGAATTTGGGCCATTGGATGTAAATCAATCTTGGCCATTGATTTGAGTTTTGGAAAACTATAAATAGGAGCATCCTCTTATTTGAAAAAAGGGAGATGAGTTGTTGTGTAAAGAATTTTTGAAGCAATATAGAAGAAAACATTGTAGTTTGGTGATTTTTTTGAAATTTATGTGTGCATGATTTAGCCTCCATATTTTATTTTAGTTTAGTTTATTTACAGTTCAACTTTCTTTCCAGCTATTTAGTTTATGAACAATTTTAATGGTGGCTATGTTTTAAAGTATTTGATGCACTTCTAGCTCATGCTTTTGGTTGTTTATTGATGATAAGTCACTATGTAAAGGTAGTCTAAGCTTTTTTCTTTACTACACTTAAGTTCAACTGTGTATGTACATGATTTATGTATTCATGGTACAGTCTAAAAATTTGAAGTTAACCTTAGAAGATTGCACTGATTTTGTGGCACTATAGAAGTTCCTAGGTTAAACAAAATCTAGTTTTGGGAAGTCTGTCTACTATAATACTTGCCATTTTTTTATTTTTCTTAGCTTGAAGATTTATAATAACTCTCTAAACCCTTACACCTTTTGTTATTTCTTTTAATCTAAGTTAAATTTAGGATTCCAACATCATAATAATGTTATATCTGATGAAAAAAGTAAGTTTTAGATAGTTGTTCTAAGTTTGCTGTTAGAGTATACTAGTTTCCTAAAACCTCATTACAAACCTATGTGATTCCAGCTTTGTAAACCATAAAGGCCCTTTGTGATTACCAGCAAACCACACATCAAACTTGAGTTTTTATTCATTATCAATACTTGACACTTGAGATACCTTGGGGTATTTTCTAAAACTTATTTGTAGATAATTACCTTTCAAGAGAGATAGGACACTTGTGTTTTGTTTATGTTGTGTAGTGCTAAAACACTCATCAATAGAAACCATGTACTAGAGACATCATCTCAGTTCATTACTTCATTCCAAATCATCTTCACACTCTACAATATAGGAATAACCCCATGTACTTAAAACACTTCCTCAAGATCTCAACTACACATGCACAACCTATTTTTCTCTTTTCCATAATTTTCTCAATATCCTCAACATCTTAATCCCATAATTGAAATCAATGACAACACCATCATACTTGCAAAAATATCCCACTTTTTCATTGATGGAATCATAGGATGAGAAAAGTCGCCAAAGATGACACACGCACACCTCTTTTTATGATTATACAACCTACACAACATTCCTAAACTCTCTCTCCCTTTTTCAATAATGATTGGACAACTTGCACAACTTTCCTCATTGATACCTTACATGATTTTCTCTCTCCTCTTGAATAGATAAGATTTTTCACATGATTCTCTCTCCTCCTTTAACATCAATGGCAAAGGATAAAATGTTTTTCATTGTTCTCTCTCTTTGACACTGAAAAAAAAACTTTCTCTAAACACTTCCCCTTAGGAGTATACCCAATAAATTAGTAACTCAATGACAACACATGACACTACCTACTCCCCCTAAGAGGTATCCACCAACATTAGTCCAAAAAAGAGATAGATCCATAGATCCACTAGACTGATGCATCTCCATATGCATCTAGTTCGAGAAAGGAGGGTAAATAACCCCCAAATTCTCCCCAAGATACTCAAAAGTATCCTTAGGAAGAGCCTTAGTAAATATACCAACAATCTAATGCTTTGCAGGAACATACTCAAGCTCTAATTTATTCTATATAACCTTCTCTCTCAAAAAGTGATACCTGATAGATATATGCTTTGTCCTTGAATGAACCACTAGATTCTTTGAAATGTTAATTGCATTTGTGTTATCATAGAAGATAGATATAGGTTCATCATATACAACTCTGATATCCTTCAATGTCTATCTCATCCATAATACCTGTGTACAACATGATGTTGTTGCAATATACTCAGCCTATATAGTGAATAAAGAAACTAAATCTTGTTTCTTACTCAACCATGAAACTAATCTACATCAAAGAAAGAATGCACCACCACTTGTACTTTTCCTGTCATCAACACAACCAACCCAATCTGCATATGTATAATCATTTAATGTGAAATCAGTATCCTTAGGATACCACAAGCCATAATTTGGTGTGCCTCTTAAATATTTCAATATTCTCTTCACTACTGCAACATGTGTTTCTTTAGGATCTTCTTGAAATCTAACCATAAGACAAACTACATGCATGATATCAATTCTAGTAGCAGTCAAATACAATAGTCTACCAATCATAGATCTATAATTGCTTTGATCAACCTTAGGTGAATCATCATATTTTCTTAATTTACAACTAGTCATCATAGGAGTACATATCAATTGGAGTCATCCATTCCAAACTTCTTCAACATCTCCTTGACATACTTAGACTGTGAATTGAAAATACTTTTATCTATTTGATTGATTTGTATCCCAAGAGAAAAACTTATCTCCCCAAACATTTACATCTCAAACTCTTTATGCATTTCTTCTAAAAAATTATTACACATAGCCTCATTTCCACCAAAGATAATATCATCCACATATACTACTACTATCAATATTTTGTCTTCCTCAATTTTAAAGTAAAGATTGTTGAACATCTAGAATACTGAGAGAGGGGGTGAATCGGTATTGCATAAAACCATTCACATAAAATCCATCTAAGCATTATCACAAATCTGACTAAATTATCAGAGGAAGACATCAAATAAAGACAAAGCATCAACACACATTAACACCAAAAATATTTTTACATGGAAAACCCAAAATGGGAAAAACCATGGTGAGGATTAGCTCACAATATAATATATTTGAATATCAAATATTGCAGGGCTCATTGCCAAGACTCACTATCCTTGAAAGGCTCATAGCCTAAATACAAAAAGAGATGCATAACCGCCAAGATGCAAAAGTGTATGGTTCATTACCACAAGTGTGAATTGATGAAGAATGCACCTTCCCTATGATGGAGTTTGGTTCCAATGAAGCACAATGCTTGAGTAACTCACTCTAGTGCTCATCTATAAAATTTGTACATATTCATTTTCAACTTCTACCATGCGAACATTCTTCTCTCTTCCTCTCTTTCTCACCACACATCGACACCAAAGAATGTCTTACATATATACATGTGTATCCATGTTTCTTAATTGGGTCAATCTAATTGGAGAAAACTTAACGCAAAAACTAACTTTGTCTACATGGACCTAAGATAGATCCCTTTCATATTAATATATAGTTAGGTTGGATAGAGTTAAACCAAAACTCCAAACATATGTACAATCCATCAAACATGCAAAGCAAAAACTTGTTAAATCATTGAATTATCACTTGGAAGACATCAAAATACTTATCTTTGACACTGTACGGTATGATAATTAATTATGAGAAAATGCAGAATCTCCTACAAGAGAGTGCAAGAGGAAAACTCACTAAGGTCTGCAAAACAAAATACTGCCATCCATATCTCCCAAGTGCCTTCACATATCATCATGGAACTCTAAGGTAGAATATATCTTGTAGGCTCAAACTTGTGTCAAAAGTCCTATAATGATATATATTTTATTGAGATAGAATCTAGACCAAAAGATTGATGTACAAAGCTAGTGTAGAAGTATAACACTTTTTACAACCAACTAGTAATAATACCTCACAACCCATACACCCTAGTTAGTTGAAACAATGTAAGAGAATGGAACTGATGTCAAGATAAATCATGTTATCAACTTCTGAGTAGATGATACAAAAATAGGATAGTCTAGATCAAAATACTCAATCAATAGGCATTCATAATCAAGGTAGCAAAATACTGGAAATAAAAAAAATCCATTATCTGTTGACATCAATGACAACCTGTCAATTTCCAACAATCTCCCACTTTTTCATTGATGGCAACACATGATGTGAAAACCATCAAAAATTCCTCTTCCCAACTTACACAAAAAAACCTTTCAATTTCCTCTTTGTTTTCACATGATGCTTCTCTTTCTCTCACCCTTTGACATCAATAGAAAAGGAAATAGAAATTTTAGTCCATTAGCAGTCCCTTTCCAAATCTGAATACTTCCCCTGAGGAGTACATTCCAAAATTAATGATGATAAATGACTAACCAAAGGTGGTAGATGATTTAAGTTGTCTAATAATCCTTGTACATGAGGATCTCCATTCATTCTAGAGCATTTTTTCCTCTGTTAGAGTGCTACATAGATAATTGAGGTTAATTAAAGTATCCTTTCCTTCAACCACAATTCTGGGAGAAGTATAAGAGTTCAAAACCCTTTCAGTAACTGAATGAACATAATAGATAGGAGCACACTCAATTTTGATTAGATCTCTAAACTTCCCATACATCTCAATCAACTTTCCAATTTCTTTGTGTGATGCAAGGTATTCTTGATGTGGTCTTGTCAAACCATACCAAGTCTGATCATCCAAACAAAGAGCAGGATCAAGTGTGCTAGATACAAACTTAATCTAGGTTTCAATTGTGCTCTCAACATTCTTGAGCCTTTGAATTGCATCAGGCCAAGACCAACAAAATGCGAATAAAATCTTAATTTATTCCTCACAATCTTGAATATTCTTGATTTTTTCAAGTGCCAAGCTATGAGTAGACTTGCAATTATCTACAATTTCCAAAAATGTTTTGCTTTTAGCCCAAGATACCATGTCACTTACTACTTTTCTCTTTAATTAATTAAATCTATCTATTAATACATTTGATCTTTCTTTAACAGAAAGAGAATAATTAGAAACAACACTAGGAGCTACCTGAAGATGTTTCCTACTTCCAGCCAATTGCTTGAGTCTCCTAGGAGTAGGGTCCACCTGAGTAACCATGGAATGAACCACAATTGCTTTCCTCTTTTCTCCACTGATAGGCTGTGGTTTATCAGAGACAAACTCAGAATCTTCAAGAGCTTTAGCTCCTTCAGTGTAGGTTCCAAACTTAGGTTTGCTGAGATCTTGGGGACTCTTAACCAACAATTCAATGCAACTAACATTATAATCCTTCTCAATTTAATATCCAAACTTAGGTAACCATGAATTTCTTGGTTCAATTGCCTTGATGATGCAGCTATCAAAGTTTACCAAAAATATTATATCATTCTTATACTTTGAAACCAATTATCTTGGAATTCTCCTTCTTTGGTTCATTTTATTTTGAAACTTTCCAAAGAATGCACTAAGGTCATCTTCTTGAGCATCTAATTCCCCAATGTTTCTCATAAGCTCCTCAATCTAATGAGAAACTAGTCTAGTATTCTCCCAACTAACTTCTAATCCAAACATCTCCTTCATAAAGTAGAAAATCAAGCATAAAACCAAAGTACCATATCTAAATGTACCTTTCTTCTTCATGAAATCTCCCAGATTCTCCAATAGTTGTTGTTGGAGTAGATCACAAAGATCATATTCAGTTCTGTTCTCAACTATATCTAATGCAATATCAATTGCAGTAGTGGAGACATCGTTGTCACCAAGAATCATCTATGAAATAAATAAGCTTGCATATTGAACTGTTAGGTTGGAGATTCTAGAAAATATGTTCCTTATTAAACCCTTTTCTCTATCAAAGTTACAAATAGGAGTTGGTATGGAGAGTGATAATCTAGTAACTTCCCTGATTACATCTTTGGATATCATAAATGATTTATTAAGCCACACAAAATCACCATGAAATTTGCTAAGCACCATTCTGATACATCTTCATTCACCACTAAAGTCCAAAAAATTATTCCATGCATCCAATTTCATTTTTGAAAGCACATTGTACTTTGGTTTTAGGGTAGAACCATTTCTAGTTAATTCTTCACTCTCCAACATGTGAAATTTTCCATAACCAAATTCTTCCAATTCTCCATGAATGTATGCTCCAACATCTTCAATCGGTATGACACCAAGAGAAATATCCAAAAAAAGCACCCAAAAGATCAAGTTTTAGGGATTTAATAGGATACATTTTGTACTTTGGTTCTTGTCTTTCTAAATTGTTTATAATTTGGGAAAAAACCATTGCATGCAAGATACCACAAGTAATTCAGAAGTCAACTTACCTTTTCCTTTTCTACCAAAGCCGAATTTATAATTTCCATAGGATAAAATTGCTCTGGTTTCTTCAAGCTTCCTCTTCATGCTTCTTCTTGCAAAAATGCTTTTCATCGATTGAATTTTCCTAAACATATTTGAATTTATTCCTTTCATCCCAATTTCTTCTGCAATTAATGCTTCAGATTACAAGTAGATCACCTCAAAATTTATGAAAGATTTTATCCTTTCAAATTCTACTAAATACATTATTTGTGTAATCAAAGGAAAATCAGATCAAGTTATATCGTTAGATCAAATAACATCAAATCCTATGAAAATAACGAAGTACAATGGAAATCAAATGAAAACGAAAGGGAAATATATCACCAAGAGTCTCCATTTTCCATAATTGACCTTCGTTACACCTTCTTGATTGCTGGATAATGCTGCCCTCAGATTCGTCTTCTTGAGCAATCTAAAATGCCTAAGCCCTACAACAAGATTTGAAGGATTTGATATGCCTATGACTATTGCCAATGCCTATGTCTATGTCTAAAGCAAATGTCAATATTAATCAAATGCCTATGCTTAAAACCAAATGCTAATAGTGAAATGCTACAATTGCCTATGACAATGAAATGTGAAGCTAAGTAAATGCCTATAGTAATTACGCAAAATGTCAAGATGTCTAAAAAATGAGAAGGAAATGGCATTTTATAGAAAAGGCCATTTCGAACGGACGAACGAGATAAATCAATGAAGAGACCCTAAAACAAACGATCCAGATTTAACCTGAGAATCCCTAATTATGGTTAGGGAAAAATCCTTAATCGAACGATAGGAATAAAATTAGATCGACGGTGGAGAATAAATGAGACAAATTAATTAGAAAATAAAGATTTTCAAAAAATCAAGAAGATAGGATTTCTTGATTTGCCAAATTCGAAAAATCAAAGAGATAAGATTTGAACTGAAGATCAGATTTGGAAAATCAAGAATCTGCCTGATTGCTTGATTTTTAGAAGATTAATTACTAATTTGAATTAAAATAATTCAAATTATGGATTTTGAGAGATAATAAATAATCTTTTTTCAGATTATTTAACAAAATCAACTAACAGTTAGGATTGATATGACATTTTAAATAATTTTATTTATTTAAAATGAGAAGAATATTAATTAGCAATTAAATAATTAAATTTAATTATTTAATTTAACAAATAAGACCGATTAATTAAATAAATTAATCAATTTATTTAATTAAGATAATTAGGGACATATTAAATAAATAAATGAAATTCATTTATTTAATAATCAAGAAGGATTAAATGCAGAAAGGGGGAATTAAATAAATTAAGAAATTTATTTAATTAAAGAAAGACTTAGACCGTTAATGACGTATTTAATAAATAAATAAAATTTATTTATTTAATAATCATGAAGAATAGGTGACATGAATTAATTAAATAATTATGAATTATTTAATCAATAGTAGAATGTGGACCAAGGACATAATTAAATGTCACAATTATGCTAGGATGAAAGTGGTAAAAATGAAGCTTGCAGGCCTAGGTCATTTTTAGGTGTCTACATTTTGCCCCTCTTTGTCATAATGTCGCTTGTCGCATTGTGACAAAGAAAAATAAGCCAATAATATGCCCCAGTGAAGGTGCAAAGTATCCTTGCCCCCTCGGGAAATTTTCAAATTTTGGGTCGGTGCTAGAAAAATTTGCAAAGGGTCTCGATAAATCAATTTGATGAGCAGAAAAACAACGACGCAGTCGGTTTCGGATTTTGACATGTTTAAAGCAACTTACGAGGAATTCAAAGGTGTTCAAATGAGCCTCCAGTATTGACTTTGGTTGAAAAATGTCATTTTGACCTTATAAATAGGTTGACAGAGGGGTTAAAGTCAATTCACTTTTACTATTTTCATTGTGAAACTTGAGATCTCAGAGTGAAAGGCACAACAGCGAGGATGGTTATTCCAATGTCAGAGCACCGCGAAGAGATCGTGAGGACCTTCAGAAGGCCAGAGGGCTCAGAGCCGGCGGTACGTACCCTAAACTTACTTTGTCATTTTATCATTTTGCATGCTTTTTAATGTTTTCTAGGGTAGTCAACGAATGCGCCGCGACACATATGCATTCACGTAAGCCGCAATTACTTTCGCGTTCAATGCATTTGATGCGTCGTGATGCAAGTGCACAGACCAAATTGAAATCACTAGTTTTTCGCGCCACATTTGCCAATTCGCGCGACGCAAGTGACTTTCCAAGTTGCAATTGACTGGTGGAATGCAAGCTTCATTTTTACCACTTTCGTCCTAGCATAATTGTGACATTTAATTATGTCCTTGGTCCACATTCGACTATTGATTAAATAATTCATAATTATTTAATTAATTCATGTCACCTATTCTTCATGATTATTAAATAAATAAATTTTATTTATTTATTAAATACATCATTAACAGTCTAAGTCTTTCTTTAATTAAATAAATTTCTTAATTTATTTAATTCCCCCTTTCTGCATTTAATCCTTATTGATTATTAAATAAATGAATTTCATTTATTTATTTAATACGTTCCTAATTATCTTAATTAAATAAATTGATTAATTTATTTAATTAATCGGTCTTATCTATTAAATTAAATAATTAAATTTAATTATTTAATTGCTAATTAATATTCTTCTCATTTTAAATAAATAAAATTATTTAAAATGTCATGTCAATCCTAACTGTCAGTTGATTTTGATAAATAATCTGAAAAAAGATTATTTATTATCTCTCAAAATCTATAATTTGAATTATTTTAATTCAAATTAGTAATTAATCTTCTAAAAATCAAGCAATCGGGCAAATTCTTGATTTTCCAAATCTGATCTTCAGTTCAAATCTTATCTCTTTGACTTTTTGAATTTGGCAAATTAGGAAATCCTATCTTCTTGATTTTTGACATAAAAAATTGGTGTTCATGTGTGTTGATTCTTTTCCTTTATTTCATGTCTTCCTCTATGAATTCAGTCAGATTTGTGATAATGTTTAGATGAATTTTATGTGAATGGTTTTATGGAATACTAATTTACCCCCCCCTCTTAGTATTCCTGATGTTCAACAATTGGTATCAAATCTCGGTTCCTCTGAAGAAGCCTAACAACTTTAAGATGGTCCCAAAATTTTATTATAAGAAAATTTTCCCTTTGGAAGTGGTCTCTACTATATACTTAGAAGAAAATGAAGATTTGAAGAATAAGCTGGGGGAAGTGAATGATTGTATCAAGGATCTGAGGAGAAGATATGAAGATGCCAGTGTTCAACAAAAAAGAGAGCATGATGATATCACAGGACTATTTCATCAATTGGAAGAAAAGAAAAGGATTGAAGACTACTAGAAAGTTGAATTTCAAAGGAAGATAGATGAATGTATAAAACTCAAGCAAGAAATGGAAATTTTGAGATTAGATCTAGAAAAGGAAAAAATATTTAAGGGTAAATTCAAGACAAGCACTGCAAAGCTTAATGAGTTGATTGATTCTTAAAGACCTGCAATGGATAAAAGAGTCTTAGGGTTTGAAGAAGAACAAAATTTAGAGATAAAGCAACCTTTCGATAAGAAGACATTGTGCAAAGATGGAAAAATAAAGGAATTAATAAACTATACGGGAAGGACTCCCATAAGATAGCCTAATGCTCAAAGGTACTTATCTTTTAATGATGTATGTTATTCTTGTAATAATTTTGGACATAGGGAAAAAGATTGCAAAAGTAAAGAAAAGCAGAATGATGGAATCAAGAGGAATCAAAATTCAGATAAGATGATTTATTCATTTAATGGTCACCATTATCTATGCAATTCAATTGGGCATAAAGATAACCAATGCAAATATGGATTGAATAAGAGAAAATTTGGATGGAAGAATGTTGTTTATTTTAATTACAACAATCTAGAACATATTAGAAGCAAAAATTTGAGAGGTAACAATCCAGAAAAAAGATAGGAATCAGTCATCAAGATTGACCTAGTAGAAGTTCAGAAAGAGATGGAGAAAAGAAGGAGAATTTGGAAAGCAAGTAGAACTAGAAGCATTTGTTTTTGTGTTGTCTTCTGGTGCAGATACGTCTCTCAAAAATTAATTCAAAACTTGGCTAAGGGGGAGAATTAATTAGAAAATTTATCAAACCCTTCTTTGATGTCATATCATGACAGAAGTACATTTAATAAGGTTACGAACTCAAGAATTCATGCAAAAAGAATTTGTGGTCACACATGTGCAAAATGTAGACACCTAAAAATGACCTAGGCCTACAAGCTTCATTTTTACCACTTTCGTCCTAGCATAATTGTGACATTTAATTATGTCCTTGGTCCACATTCGACTATTGATTAAATAATTCATAACTATTTAATTAATTCATGTCACCTATTCTTCATGACTATTAAATAAATAAATTTTATTTATTTATTAAATACGTCATTAACGGTCTAAGTCTTTCTTTAATAAAATAAATTTCTTAATTTAGTTAATTCCCCCTTTCTGCATTAAATCCATATTGATTATTAAATAAACAGATTTCATTTATTTATTTAATACGTCCCTGATTATCTTAATTAAATAAATTGATTAATTTATTTAATTAATCGGTCTTATCTGTTAAATTAAATAATTAAATTTAATTATTTAATTGCTAATTAATATTCTTCTCATTTTAAATAAATAAAATTATTTAAAATGTCATGTCAATCCTAACTGTCAGTTGATTTTGATAAATAATCTGAAAAAAGATTATTTATTATCTCTCAAAATCTATAATTTGAATGATTTTAATTCAAATTAGTAATTAATCTTCTAAAAATCAAGCAATCGGGCAAATTCTTGATTTTCCAAATCTGATCTTCAGTTCAAATCTTATCTCTTTGACTTTTTGAATTTGGCAAATTAGGAAATCCTATCTTCTTGATTTTTCGAAAATCTTTATTTTCTAATTAATTTGTCTCATTTATTCTCCACCGTCGATCTAATTTTATTCCTGCCGTTCAATTAAGGATTTTTCCCTAACCCTAGTTAGGGATTCTCAGGTTAAATCTGGATCATTCGTTTTAGGGTCTCTTCATTGATTTATCTCATTCGTCTGTTCGAAATGGCCTTTTCTATAAAATGCCATTTCCTTCTCATTTTTCAGACATCTTGACATTTTGCGTAATTACTATAGGCATTTACTTAGCTTCACATTTCATTGTCATAGGCAATTGTAGCATTTCACTATTAGTATTTGGTTTTAAGCATAGGCATTTGATTAATATTGACATTTGCTTTAGACATAGACATAGGCATTGGCAATAGTCATAGGCATATCAAATCCTTCAAATCTTGTTGTAGGGCTTAGGCATTTTAGATTGCTCAAGAAGACGAATCTAAGGGAAGCATTATCCAGCAAGCAAGGTGGTGTAACGAAGGTCAATCATGGAAGATGGAGACTCTTGGTGATATATTTCCCTTTCATTTTCATTTGATTTCCATTGTACTTCGTTATTTTCATAGGATTTGATGTTATTTGATCTAACGATATAACTTGATCTGATTTTCCTTTGATTACATTGGTGAACCCGACTCTATTTAGCTTGTTTCTGTACGATTTTTTTGTTTTTTGTTGTTTTGCAAGTACAGGTATGGATCAACACAACTTTTTTAAAAAAACATCGTGACGCATCTGTTGACAGAAGCGCCAAAATTGCCCTAACAAGCCGCAACTGACAGCCCAAACGACGCATTTGATCTCCAGAGTTGCATTTGAAGACCCAAACAATGCATCTGCCCTGTCGAGCCGCATCTGTTTGGTAAAAGTTTCTTTCGGTTTTGCCATTTTGATTTTCAGATTTTTGGGTTTTTCTGTTTACTGGTTTTCTGGTTTTCTGGTTTTTTCTGTGTTATTTTCCTGCATGTTAACTAGATTAGATCTTTTTTGTGTTACTAATATTTTCTTGTAGCATGTGGCAATCCCCTTTCGTGTGTCGAAGACCTTTGTTTATTCAGACTACTAATAGTCATTGTTTGCAGATTCGCATGTCAAAGAAGGAATAAATAAACTTTGTGTTTGTTTTTCTAGATTAGCAAACATTTGAATTTGGTGCATTTAAAAAGAAATAATGTCTTCTATGTTTGATTGTGGTTGTGGAATGGTAGGTGAGTATGCTCTCACTTGGTGAAAACCTTGTGATTAGAAAACTAGACCCATTATTTTCTGTTATTTACCCTGACTTGGTACATTGGAGTATCCTCTCCCCTCGCGCTTTTGAGCGATCTTGGGTGTAAGAGAAACGGTTACCAACTCTAGAAATTGGGCCTGCTTGGGGATTTCATCACCCCAACATGACTCAAATCGGCAACGGAGCTAAAGCCAAGCTACCCCTAACTGGTATATAAATGTAAACCTTAAGGGAAAACCTAAGGTTGCGAGTGCGGATGTGTCATACAAATGGAGTTGTACTCCCTTAAACCCTATTGAGCTTAACCTCTTCAGGCTAGAGTGCCACCTTAATGGTGATTAATCTCTTGCCCCATGTATGGCCACTCAAACAGGGGTCCCGAACTAAAAACTCTTGTGTAGTAAGCCAAAATCCTTCTATTTGCTAGCGCAACACTGGTCGGTGTGAAGGCATCCACACCTTCGCAGTTTGTAGTAGAGGTGATCAGCTCGCCATGGGAGTTTCATGGGGGTTGGAAGCTTGGTTGGCTTGAGAAGAGAGTGCACTGTAAGGGGGAGCCCGTGTAGCCAAGCTTCTGAATTCACACGCTACAGATATGCAGTTACGTGGAATCTAGTGAATACTATCTTGGCCTAACCTAGGATCGTGCTTATCTGATGTGTGTTTGGTTACTCTATAAAATGCTATGTTTGTCAAGTGTTTTTTGGTTTTTACCACAGTTCAAAACAAAACATTCATCAAACAGATCAAAACTTTCATCAAAACAACACGAAAATCACTTTGAAACTAAACTGTGTCGCATCTGTCAAACTGCAACTGACTTTCTGTAATGCAACTGCTATGTCACACCACATTTGAAACTCATAACGCTGCATCTGTAGGCGTCGCGATGCATCTATCAACTTAAAAGCCATAATTGTTAAACTAAACCGCATTTGCTTAACTGTGACGCATTTTCCTGTCAAAATTTCAAACTTCACAGTCAAAACCTGAGGTCTTCAAACTGTCAACCATTTTTCAAACTCTGTCATCAAGAAGATTCTGTCAGAAACCTAACTTGAAATTGCTCAAAGCCTTGTCTATTAGCTTGCATCATTCACCATAGGTTCATACCTCGTTCCTTTTTAGTTTCATACATTCAGCATTATGTTGTCCCTAGGTCCATACTTGCATACTTAGGATTAGGCAAACTGTAAGCACACGTTTGTAAAGTCATTGTTTTTGACATTAGACCCTCTTGGATTAAGTTATCAAACCTCCTTTTTAGTCACTGTCCTCTTTTGTGAGATTTCTTCCAACTCAAAAGTCTAGCTAGGAAGACTCACTAGTCATCTAGACCTAGTCAACTTGTCATTTCCAACAAAGTCCTTTAGCAGTCAAAATAAAAAAAAAGTCCTAGCTTAGAAGTGCTTAGATAACCTTGTCTTACTTTGCATACACATCGCATACCTTATTCACAAAATTCCAAAAACAGCAGTCATTTTAAGTCATCATTTTGAACCTTTGACTTCACATAGTGACATACTTGCATTTAGTTGTCACTCCAATTTGAGAAAAATAATTTCATGGTTGAAACATGACTTCAAAAACAAAAGAGACAAATGGAAAACTTTAGGAAAGACCCACCATTTAGTGTCAACAGTCCTCTGCATGACCCAAATTGGACCTTTTACGATCCATTTACCAATCAAGACAACCAGCCTTTAGTAAACAATACATTCAAACTCTACTTGCAAAGAGATGAAAATGGTCAATTACTTTAGCAAAACATAGATGCATTGACACAAGACCCAGAGGTCTATCAGCTTGCTGAAACAATAGCTCGTAATGACAGAGACAAATTTGTAGCTATGCTCTTGAGTGAGGGAGCTAAGTTACCACCAGGATTCGACATTAACACACTAAATTTGACACTTCATGACCCCAATGCCAACAATGCAAACAACATGTCACATAGTGGTCAACCTCTAAATACTACAAGCAACACTTCCTTTCAGACCACAACAAATACCACGATGGTCAATGCCATGACAGTCAAGGCCACGACAGTAAATGCCATGGGGGCATCATCAAGTCACAACAATCCCCCCTTGACAACTTCATTTACTTCCATGAACACAACTTCGACACATCCATTCAATGGTATTTCACAAAATCCTTTGGGAGGAGCCACAAGATGTATCTTTATTCAAGGACAACAACAAAATGTCAACACAACAACATAGTCAAATGTCATTGCCTCCCAAGGTACAAACACAAACGTTCCCCTTGTGCAAAATCAAAAATTTACACAAGGTGGTCAAATGACACAACCCATGACATAATTGATACACCATAACATTCAGGGTTACAACATCCCCCAAATAATGACACACATGGCTGGGGGACATATCCCAACAATACTCATCCAATGTTCACACTCATCAACATGCACCAAATCACAACTTCCAATACCAACAACACACATCATATGTACCGCAACAATCTATACCACCACAGTACACCAACGTTCATGCATACCAGACAAGAACACATGGTGTACCAGGAAATTTGACATACGGAAACGTAAACGACCCTACCATAGATGAACTCAAAGAAAGAATGAGGGATATGGAGAAAACTATGCAAAACATGTACATTTCAAGCAGGAAATCAGAAATATCATATGACCTGGATGTATACCCATTTGACACGAACTTATACATGCCTGCATTTCCACCAGGATAAGTGTCACCCAACTTCACAAAATATAGAGGAAAGACAAATCCCATTGAACATGTTCACGAATTTGCAACCAACTGTATGGATATCGGCTACGAACCAACATACTTGATGAGACTTTTTTCCAAAAGTTTGGCGGGTCAAGCCCTTGAATGGTTCTCAACTCAAAAATATATCCAGACATGGGATGAGCTCAAATGAAAATTCATAAACAATTACGCGTACAACATTGACATTGATACCTCTATCACTAGCTTGTGCAATCTCACGCAAGAAGACTCG
The DNA here is from genome assembly GCA_007258455.2 of Sequoia sempervirens. Classification (NCBI taxonomy): domain Eukaryota; kingdom Viridiplantae; phylum Streptophyta; class Pinopsida; order Cupressales; family Cupressaceae; genus Sequoia; species Sequoia sempervirens. Next base: position 536,683,460 of record VDFB02270651.1, on the reverse strand, counting down.
GGTGAGACATTTATTCCATTCTTTCAAAAATGGAGAAGCCTCGCTAGTCGATGTCACATTGACATTCCAGAAAGGGAAAAAGTTGACATGTTCGTCCAAACGCTTCTAGGACCCCTAAAATTCGCATTACAAATACAGTGTTGCACCAACTTCATAGAATTGGTTGAAAAAGGGGGTCCAAATTGAGAAAGCCCTTATCGCAAAGGGAGAACTGAGATATGGTTCCAAAAACATGAACACCAACCCACCCGCTGACAAAAACAAATATTGGGTCAAGAATAAACATGTGAAAAATGACGATGTTGTGGACGCTAAGACTGCAAGTCCTGTATTGGCCCTAAAAGGGGTCCAACAACAAAACAGACCAACAACGACATTGACACATCCTCCCAATACTTCTTCAAACAATCAAAGTAGTCAAAACAGTCAAGGACAATATCGTCAAATGAGACAATTCCCTAGGGGTCGCACATACACCAATTTAGGTGAACCTATTGAAGAAGTCCTTAAGAAATGCATCCAGCATGGGGTCATCAAACTTTTGGAAATAAAACATTATGACCCAAGACAATTCAAACTAGCATGGTGGAATGACAATGCAGTTTGCGAATACCATCGATCCAAGGGGCATAAAACCTCAAACTACCAATAACTAAAAAATATCATATAAGATCTTATCAAAAATCGCACCATCGAAGTGGGTGGATCGCAATTCAACTCCAATTCATATCACACTATCCACAAGAATCCACTGCAGGATCATGGTTCTCATAATGCTTCCACTTCAGGTTCACAGAATCAAGCTAACTTTGCCCAAGTCAAGTACGACTATTCTGGTAGACCTACTATAAACAATGTCCAAATTGAAGAGGAGTACATCAATACCATTACCATCAAGAGAGCACCCCATTGTAATGCTACCACTCGTAGTGGTAAGGTCACTATAGCTGGTCCACCTCCCCCTAGACAAGCCAAAATCACTATACCGGGCCCATCTATTAAACAATCACAACCCGCTTCATCTGCTAAACAGCCAAAACCTATCTCAACCCCACAACAGTGGAAACCTAAAAGTCAGTTCAACCTCATTGACCAATTAGGAAAGATTCCCGCGCAAATATCTATCCTTGAGCTACTTCGTATCTCTCCTGCGCATAAAGAAATCCTAGACAAAACTGTCCTAGAGTCATCGGTCCCAAAGGACATCGATGTCAATCAGTTTGAAACTATGGTGGGATATCTCACCATGCCACACCATGTCACCTTTTCAGATCAAGACTACTCATCACATAAAACCAACCACAATGACTCATTACACATTAAAAATTTTATCCACAAGCACAAAGTCAAACGGGTTTTAGTAGATGGTGGACAGGGTTGAACATATGCTCCCTCAAATTGGTTAAAGCTCTAGGGTTCTCTGATGCGTGTGTAGATCCAATGAAAAGCATAGTGATCAAAGCATATGATGATGAGGAACGCTCTTCATGGGGTGTTATCTCTCTCCCTATTAGAGTGGGACCGGTCATTGTAGACACAACCTACTAGGTCCTAGATTTGGAATTACCATATAACATTTTACTCAGTCGTCCATGGATCCACGCCTTAAAAGCCATTCCGTCTACATACCATCAATGCCTCAAGTTTCCTTTTGGTGGCACAGAGGTAACCATATATGGAGACCCCGACCCTTTCCAATATTGTACCAATTTAAGGGGTATCTCTGAAAACCGAGTACCTATTAATCGAGAAGCACCTGGCTCCTCATCATCCAAGTACATCGACCCTTCCATACTCACGCCATCTTCCACATCCACTCCATCCATGTCTTCCGCCACACCACCACCTTCCACCAGCCATAAGACTGAACCAACTGTCAAAATCTAGGACCTCGTCTATGGAGAATTCAAACTAAACACAACATACAGCATAACCACAATACCAACTCCTCCAAAGATATATGGTCGGCCGTGTTTCAGAATGGAACCCCAAGAAACCTTCAAAGTTCCACTGAGTATAGTCTTTATCAAGTGGGGAGACATGAGTGATGAAGACCTGGCTGACATCACATGATAGATCTATAAGGATACTGTCACACTACCTCCATTACCAGTTCAAAGATATGGAAAAGGTTACAACATCATGAAGGCTAAAGGTTACGATGGTACTAGTGGCCTTGGAAAAAATAAAACTGGTCGAAGGGAACCCATAGAAACTTTCCAAACTCTGAAGTATCTTGGACTAGGGTTTGGATCACTTGACAATGACGATCGTCGTACCTTTGGACTTTCCAATGAGTGAGTACATGCTTCTAACAGTGTCAAGACTACTAGGGAAACCCTAACTGAAACTGACTCCCATGAGTGGGAATTTGGCTCAGAATGACCCCTAAGTGACTACTGTCTTGATGATTTGTTTGTCGAACCAGGGGAACTGGCCTCTAAACAACGATTTTGGCAAACATTCAAAATTGAACAAGCACCAAATAGCCAAAGTCCTACTACCACTTCCCATGACACACAACAACCATCATCTGACCTCCCCCAATGTAATCTATCTGAAGTGTCAGACGACATTGATAATCAGGGCTTTAAAACCTTCACTCCTTATTATGACAATGAATATGACACTAGTGAAGGAGAATACTGGATAGAGTCCGATGTCGAGTTGGACGATGATAACCTCATCTACAACATCACTGAATCCATCTATATTCTGTCCGCATCCTCACCCCATTTCACTAGCCTGGACGATGGCATCTCTTTAGTTTACCCTGAACTAGTCGATTGGGACCAACAAGGACCGCCAGTTCTGGACACATTCCAAAATGATGAAGCAATTGCCGAATTCATGGGATTACGAGAAGGTATACCCAGTGGGGACCACAAATCAATATTTTCCATTCATTTAGACTACATGGCATACTTCGGCGAGACTATCCAGTCCTCTAGTCGCAAAAGTAAAAATAAAGTAAAAAATGAAAGATCTTTAGGTGAAAATCGAAAGGCACCTCTTGATGATAAAATAGTAAAAATAAAGGACAAATCTGTGGGTGAAAACCTCTCTGAGGCACCCAAAGATGGAGGAATGGACTTTCTCCCTATGCAATAGGAGAAATTGGCCATGCTTATTGACGACACAATAGAGGATAACATTTCAACTGCAGAAGACCCCAAGATCGTCCTATTTGCCGCATCATTGACTGATGAAGAGAAACCATAATTTCATAAATTCTTTGTAGAATAGAAAATAAACTTCGCATGGTCCTACACAGACATTCTAGGATTGGACCCCAAACTGGTTTTGCATCATCTGCCACTATTACCCAATGCTAAACCAGTCAAGCAGACGTTGTGCAAAATGCACCCTCAAGTTGCTCTATTGGTCAAGGCCAAGTTAAAAAAATTATTGGATGCCAGATTCATCAGGTCTATAGATTATGCTGAATAGATTTCCAACCTAGTGCCGGTGACAAAGCCAAATGGACTGATTTGGGTATGTACAGATTTCTGAGACCTAAATAAATCATGCCCAAAGGATGACTTTCCTTTTCCCAACATTGACATCATAGTTGACCTAACCACAGGACATGAGATGCTATCCCTCATGGATGGTTTCTCTGGCTATAATCAAATTTGCATCACTCGTGAGGATCAACACAAAACAGCATTTATGTGCCCATGGGGTACATACTGTTGGAACGTCAAGCCCTTCGGTCTCAAAAATGTAGGTGCCATGTATCAAAGGGCTATGACCACGATCTTCCATGACATGATGCATAATATAATGGAGGATTATGTAGATGACCTGTTGGCCAAATCAGCAACTAGGAAAGATCATTTGAAGGTACTCGACAAAATTTTCAAGAGACTTGAAGAGTACAAAGTTCGGCTAAACCCTAAGAAGTGTGTTTTTGGGGTCACATCAGGTAAACTATTGGGGTACATAGTTTCCCGAAGAGGCATAGAAGTTGATCCGGAAAAGGTCAAAGCAATCATAGACATGCCTCTGCCTCGAGGGATCAGTGAACTCAGAACTTTGTAGGGCAGAGTACAATCTATTCACTATTTTATAGCCCAATTGGTAGATAAGTGCCACCCATTCCAGTACCTGTTGCGCAAAGGGGTCCCCTTTGTATGGATGGATAAATGTTAAGAGGCCTTCTAGAAAATCAAAGATTACTTGCTGTCAACACCAGTCCTCATGCCACCCATTCATGGAAAGCCATTAATTCTATACATCTCAACTACTAGTTCAGCACTGGGGGCATTGCTGGCCCAAGATGATCATGAAGGAAAAGAAAGAGCAATTTATTACATCAGCCACACATTGATAGGCTATGAGTTGAACTACACATACATTGAATGGGCATGCCTCCCTATTATTTTTGCATCCCAAAAACTAAGACACTATATGCTCAGTCATCAGACACAAGTGGTTGCCAAGATTGATCCATTGAAATATCTACTAAGTCGAGCAGCATTAACAGGCCGGTTGGAAAAATGGGTCATGATCTTAAGCGAGTATGACATACAGTATGTTGAGCACAAGACAATTAAAGGGCAAGTAATAGTAGATCAACTAGCAGATGCACTGATTCAAGCCACTCATCCATTAGTAGCTGATTTTCTCGATGAGTCTATTTTTCATGCAGAACCAGCATCACCATGGAAACTATATTTTGATGGGTTTCATACTGGTCATGGCTCAGGCGCTGGAATATTGTTTATCATACCACAGGGGGATTCAATTCCAAAGTCATTCAGGATCGCTTTCCCTTGTACAAATAACATTGCTGAATATGAAGCACTGGTCACAGGTCTCAAGTTGGCAATCAAATTGAAAATTCAGACTACTTGTATTCGGGGATTCCCAGCTAGTAATCAACCAAGTGAATGATGACTATGAAACAAAGGATGAGAATTTGCTTCCCTACAAGAGGATGGTGGATAGTTTCCTGACATACTTTCAATCAATTTATTTTGAACAAATCCCTAGGGTATAGAATAAGGCAGCTGATGCAATGGATACTATTAGTTCTCTCTTGGACATCACTAAAAATGTGTCACAATTTGAGTTTTTAGTAGAACAGCTTTTGATACCGGCATATGACATCCCAGAGTCAGAAATGGTTTGCGAACTTGTTGGTCCCAACTATCCTTGGTATCAGGACATTTACAACTACCTAAAGTCTCAAACCCTTCCACCAAACCTGTCAAATAACCAAAGGAATTCCTTCATTAGAAAAGCTGCAAGGTATACCATAGTCAGTGACACCCTATACCGCTGTAGTTTCGATGATACCCTCCTTAGATGTCTTGACACCGAAGAAGCATGTACGACCTTACGAGAAGTACACGATGGTATATGCGGATCTCATTCAAGTGGTCCTACTCTGGCTAAGAAACTAATGAGACTTGGATATTATTGGCCGACAATGGAAAAAGATGCAATTGAATATGTCAGGACTTGTCACAAATGTCAAATACATAGCGACTTGGTCCATGCTCCAGCACAAGAACTCTGGCCGATCACTTCTCCGTGGCCCTTTGCTCAATGGGGACTCGACCTCGTGGGTAAGATTAACCCAACCTCATCCAATGGCCATAAATTCATTATTATCGCCACTGAGTATTTCACAAAGTGGATTGAAGTCATCCCATTGACATATATTACTGGCAAACAAATATCAAAGTTCATTCTCAACTACATTATTTTCCGTTATGGCCTCCCACAGTCCATCATCACTGACAATGGACGTCCATTCAAAAACCAAGATGTACGTGAGTTATGTGAGCGATTCCATATCCAACACCACTTTTCATCTCCATACTACCCCCAATGAAATGGCCAAGCTGAGGCATCCAATAAAACCATTGTCAAAATCTTAAAAAAGACTATCAATGACGCTGGCCGCGACTGGCACATATAACTTAACCCCGCTCTGTGGGCCTATCGAACTAGCATTTGTATGCCTATAGGGGCCACTCCATTCACCCTAGTCTTTAGTGTTGAAGCCATCTTACCCATTGAGGTTGAAATTCCTTCGCTACGAGTCTCCTTGAAGGGTCTAACTAATGAAGAGGACTACCGACAATCACGCTTACATGAGCTGGAAATGCTGGAAGAAAGAAGACAAAACTCATTGAATCATCTCTAAGCATATCTGAACTGCCTTTGTCATAGCTACAATAAAAAGGTTATGGTCAGAAAGTTTGACATCGGCGACCTAGTTCTAATGCAGAACCCCAAGAACCAAGCAGACAGAGAAAAGCCAGGAAAATTTGAACCAAACTAGCTAGGTCCCTATATTATCATATCTTCTTTTGGTTCTAGAGCTTATCAATTGGAAACTCTAGATGGGGAACAGTTGATAGAACCCATCAACAGTTTACACCTCTGCAAGTTCTACGCATAGCATCAGAGGATGGAGCTTAAAACCCTAAAATACAAAAAAATTGAAAAATGATAAAAATCGTCACCTTGATGAAAACCTGGCAAATAGGCGTCTTGGTGACACTAAAAAAAAAAATCAAAAAAATCATGAAAATAGTAAAGAGAAAAATGATTCATTCAATAGTGAAAACTTGGCAAATAGGCACTTTGGACAAGTACCATGGTGAAAACCTGGCAAATAAGCGCCATGCGTAATCAATCATTGCTCTGCCATCTACTGTCACTTTGTCTAAACTTGGCTTAGGATAAAAGGTATCTTCGCCACTATTCCGCAAATCGCCATCACATCCTACCTGACCTATCATAGTGGATAAATAATTGACATCAAGTCCTGACGACTGTCTGTCTATCAAGTCAACAGTATCCCGTCCATATTCCTTGCAAATGGCTAAGTCTTAGACCTAACTAGGGCCAAAATGTTTACCATGCAACTACAGTGGATGTCACGTATGATCACAAAAACATCATAAAAAGTCCTGAAATAAGCCAAAAACATCATAAAAAGTCCTAAAAAAAGCCAAAAACATCATAAAAAGTCCTAAAAAAGCCAAAAACATCATAAAAAGTCCTGAAGAAAGGCCAAAAACATCGCAAAAAGTCCTGAAAAAAGACAAAAACATTGTAAAATGTTTGGAAGAAAGACCAAAAACATCATAAAAAGTCCTGAAGAAAGACCAAAAACATCATAAAAAGTCCTGAAGAAAGACCAAAAACATCGCAAAATGTCCTGAAGAAAGATCAAAAACATTGCAAAATGTCCTAAAAAAAGACCAAAAAAACATAAAATGTCCTAAAGAAAACCAAACAAAACATTAGACTGCTCGAGGCACACAAGTGCATTGTCATCTCTAGTCAAAGTCAATCAAGTCAATCAGTCCTTGTCACTTGTCTGAACTACGTTATCTTTGCGCATTTGCTACGTAGGCAAGACTCATGCTTGAGTCCCCGAGACATTAGGTCAGTCCTTTTAGGTCGGTCAAAATAAAATCATGACGCAATCTTGGATCATCAAGACAAAGTCATTGGTCATGTCGAACTACAAGGTCTCTGAGTGTATGATGTAGGCAAGGCCATCTATCGATGAGCCCCCGAGGCTGCACTAGGTCAGTCCATTAGGGTTCATGGCACTACACTGGCACACACGTCAAAGGTCTTCAATCATTTTCCACATGGGAAAACTCCTAAAACAAAGTAAAACAATCTTTTATGCAACATGACAATCTCATTAGTGCAATCTCATATCATTAAGACAATATCGGCACATAGTCAAACACAAGTCAAATCCAGTCAACGCAAGTCAAATCATCAGAAACTGGTCAAACTGTCAAATTTCGGTTAGTCTTTAGATGAGTCCTTCTGAACGATAATCTCTGTCATTTACACCTTAGGATGTGTCCTTCCTAGGTGTCATCATCGTCATTCGGCATTTTGAGTGATCCTCTTGACATCTAAAGATCACTCTTCCTGGCATAAGTATTCTTCAGATGTGTCCTTCTGAAGAACTAACTCTGTCATTTATGCCTTAGGATGTGTCCTTCCTAGGAATCGTCATTATTTCGAGGGACCGCTTATGACCATTAGGGATCAAATCCTCTCAACATCGGCATTATTCAGGATGTGTCCTTCCTGAATTCACCAAATCTTGACATTTTTCAAGGTCATCAAAACTTTAAACATTCAAACATCTCGACATTATCAATCATGGCATCTTGACATCAAAACAATGAACATCCAAACGCAATTGGCAAACACTTGACAATTGTCTTTTGATTTTTATCATGTTATTAGTTTTTCAGCGAGATCCTACTAAGCAGGATTTAGAGAAGCAGCGACGTAGCATGACAATTGACACACATGACTACTAGCTTCTCAACGAGGTCCTGATTATGGGATTTAGAAAAGCAACGACATATCATGATAGGGATTTTTATTTTTGTATTTTGGCAATCTTGTCACTAGTTTCTCAAGGATGTCCTGGAAACGGGATTTAGAGAAGCAACGACGTTTCATGATCTGTCCTTGTCTTTTTATGCTTGTGGTTGATTATGACAACAAGATTGGGGCAACCACGCTCATAGTATGAGTCATGATCATCCTTGTCTGTGACTGTTTGTCTCACGTAATGGTACAACCTTGCACACCTTGATCTATGTCATATCATGGTGTTTGCTAGCCATTACAACAATTTTCCCAATGATGATTAAGAGCAATAAAAATTAAAAGTGCTACAGTAAGGTTTTGAAGGATTTGGTCTAGGAATTAACATGCATTTTCATAGGTCTCATGTCCTCTCCTCTTGCATCTGGTCATCTCATCTCATCGGTCTCATCATCTTCTCTTGTCCATCCCATGATAATATCCTGTGACATCCAAAAACATAAGTGCATACATGATCATATACATTACATTAGGTCCTTACACCATCCATGGCATTAAATCATATACATAAGCATAAGCATTGCATTAACATAATCATCAGCATTGCACCTTGTACATAAATACATCATGCACATCATTAACATAATCATATAAATAAACATTGCATCATCATGGCATCAAAGATCACAAGTAGGCATCATAGGACATACATGGCATCATACATGTCATAATACATAAAGCATAGAAAATCACATAAGACATGTAGGCTGCATCAAAACTGCATCATCATATAATATCATCTCAAAAAGGTACAATGTCACAAGATAATGTCATGAAGTATCCCAAAAATGGAGCTCGCAGGCTCAAATCATATACATAACATGTCATAATACAAAATGCCCCTAGGGCAGGCCCTCATCATCCCCTCGAGGCAAAGAATGTGGCGGAGGCAACTCTGTCATGGGCACAAAAGCAATGGGTGGTCCTGTAATAACCTATGTCTATGACACTGTCAGAATCGAGAAGGCAGGTGTCATCTCAACAGTATAGAACACCTGTGAGGTCACTGCGGCTAGACTCTAAGAACTAGAAGGATCTGTAACTGGCGGCTGTACCTATCTTGACCTCTGCATGGAACCAGTCAACCTATGGCTATGACCTGGAGAGTGCTGACAAGAATGATGTGACCTATGTCTAGAGGTGTGACCTATCGAAGTGGACCCTCCAACGCTAGTGTGACTCCTGGTACCACTGCCACTACCTAACCTGTGCCCACTACCTGTCCTCATCTGTGATCGAGACAAGGTAGGATCTCGTCGCTCTGGTGGCACTGCTTGCTCATAGAGAGTCTGATACTGCCCCAGTCTCATGCTAACTCTGGCCATCTCTCGAGCCATGTCTCCCATGGGTCCTGTACACAAAGCTACAAACTCGGTGCACCATTGGGTTGCATCCTACTAGTGGATCACTGCCTAGTCCCGCTCTACCCTGGCGACCTCCAGTGCAGACTATAAAGACCTAACCTATGCCAAGCTGGTGTCTAATCTCTGCTGAAGGTCAGCCACTCTCTGATCAGTTGTAGCATCTGGCGACAACCCTGAAGTGGATGGCATCTCCTCCTCCCCCTCCACCATCTACCATCTGAGAAGTCTCTCGGCCTCACCTATGGCATCATCCTCCTCCTCATCATCATCATCATCCTGCCCTACCACCTCCTCATCCTGCCCACCCACCTCCACCTCCATCTCTGGCATATCCTCATGCCTCTCTGCCTCTGCCTCCTCCTCCTGTCCCCTCACATCCTCCTCCTCTCCCCCCACCTCCACATCCTCCTCCTATCTCTCCCCCTCCACCTCCTCCTGTCCCCTCACCTCTGGCTCCTCCTCCTATCTCTCCCCCTCTGCCTCCTCCTGTCCCCTCACCTCTGGCTCCCCCTCCTGTCTCCCCTCACCCTCTCCCTCCTGTCTGGGCTGCTCCTCACCTTCTCCCTCCTCACCAACCTCTGGGATGGCATCTAATGCTGCCCTCGCCACTCATGGGCGTACCCTCCAGACCTGTCTCTGCCCAGCTCACTGTCGCCTCCGCCCATCTCCGCCATCTCCTCCTCTGCCTCCATCCCTGCCTCCGTCTCCTCCCCTACCTCCATCCCTGCCTCCATCTCCACCCCTGCCTCCACCTCTACCTTCATCTTTGGGTGCCTCAAAGAGGTTTTCACCCACAGATTCGTCCTTTATTTTTACTATTTTATCGTCAAGAGGTGCCTTTCAGTTTTCACCTAGAGACATTTCATTTTTTACTTCATTTTTACTTTTGTGACTAGAGGACTGGACAGTCTCGTCGAAGTATGTTGTGTAGTCTAAATCAATGGAAAATCCTGATTTGTGGTCCCCACTGGGTATACCTTCTCGTAATCCCATGAATTCGATAATTGCTTCATCATTTTGGAATGTGTCCAGAACTGGCAGTCCTTGTTGGTCCCAATCGACTAGTTCAGGGTAAACTAAAGAGATGCCATCATCTAGGCTAGTGAATTGGGGTGAGGATGCGGACAACATACAGATGGATTTCATGATGTTGTAGATGAGGTTATCATCATCCAACTCAACATCAAACTCTATCCAGTATTCTCCTTCACTAGTGTCATATTCGTTGTCATAATAAGGAGTGAAGGTTTTAGAGCCCTGATTATCAATGTCATCTAACACTTCAGATAGATTAGATTGGGGGAGGTCAGATGATGGTTGTTGTGTGTCACAGGAAGTGGTAGTAGGACTTTGGCTATTTGGTGCTTGTTCAATTTTGAATGTTTGCCAAAATCATTATTCAGAGGTTAGTTCCCCTGGTTCGACAAACAAATCATCAAGACAGCAGTCACTTAGGGATCGTTCTGAGCCAAATTCCCACTCATAGGAGTCAATTTCAGTTAGGGTTTCCCTAGTAGTCTCGGCACTGTCAGAAGCATGTACTCGCTCATTGGAAAGTCCAGAGGTACGTCGATCGTCATTGTCGAGTGATCCAAACCCTAGTCCAAGATACTTCAGAGTTTGAAAAGTTTCTATGGGTTCCCTTCGACCAGTTTTATTTTTTCCAAGGCCACTAGTACCATCGTAACCTTTAGCCTTCATGATGTTGTAACCTTTGCCATATCTTTGAACTGGTAACGGAGGTAGTGTGACAGTATCCTTATAGATCCATCCTGGGATGTCAGCCAGGTCTTCATCACTCATGTCTCCCCACTTGATAAAGACTATACTCGGTGGAACTTTCAAGGTTTCTTGAGGTTCCATTCTGAAACACGGCCGACCATATATCTTTGGAGGAGTTGGTATTGTGGTTATGTTGTATGTTGTGTTTAGTTTGAATTCTCTGCAGCCGAGGTCCTGGATTTTGACAGTTGGTTCAGTCTTATGGCTGGTGGAAGGTGGTGGTGTGGCGGAAGACGTGGATGGCATGAGTATCGAAGGGTCGATGTACTTGGATGACGAGGAGCCAGGTGCTTCTCGATTAATAGGTACTCAGTTTTTGGAGATACCCCTTAAATTGGTACAATATTGGAAAGGGTCGGGGTCTCCGTATATGGTCACCTTTGTGCCATCAAAAGGAAACTTGAGGCATTGATGGTATGTAGATGGAACGGCTTTTAAGGCGTGGATCCATGGATGGCCGAGTAAAATGTTATATGGTAATTCCAAATCCAGGACCTGGCAGGTTGTGTCTACAATGACCGGTCCCACTCTAATAGGGAGAGAGATAACACCCCATGAAGAGTGTTCCTCATCATCATATGCTTTGATCACTATGCTTTTCGTTGGATCTACGCACGCATCAGAGAACCCTAGAGCTTTAACCAATTTGAGGGAGCATATGTTCAACCCTACTCCACCATCTGCTAAAACCCATCTGACTTTGTGCTTGTGGATAAAAGTTTCAATGTGTAATGCGTCATTGTGGTTGGTTTTATGTGATGAGTAGTCTTGATCCGAGAAGGTGACATGGTGTGGTGTGGTGAGATATCCCACCATAGTTTCAAACTGATTGACATCGATGTCCTTAGGGATTGACGACTCTAGGAGAGTTTTGTCTAGGATTTCTTTATGTGCAGGAGAGATACGAAGTAGCTCAAGGATAGATATTTGCGCGGGAGTCTTTCCTAGTTGGTCAATGAGGTTGAAGTGACTTTTAGGTTTCCACTGTTGTGGGGTTGAGACAGGTTTTGGCTGTTTAGCAGATGAAGCGGGTTGTGATTGTTTAATAGATGGGCCTGGTATAGTGATTTTGGCTTGTCTAGGGGTAGGTGGACCAGCTATAGTGACCTTACCACTACGAGTGGTAGCATTACACTGGGGTGCTCTCTTGACGGTAATGGTACTGATGTACTCCTCTTCAGTTTAGACATTGTTTATAGTAGGTCCACCAGAATAGTCGTACTTGACTCAGGAAAAGTTAGCTTGATTTTGTGAACCTGAAGTGGAAGCATTATGAGAACCATGTTCCTGCAGTGGATTCTTGTGGATAGTGTGATATGAATTGGAGTTGAATTGTGATCCACCCACTTCGATGGTGCGATTTTTGATAAGGTCTTGTATGATGTTTTTCAGTTGTCAGCAATTGGAGGTTGTATGCCCCTTGGCTCGATGGTATTCCCAAACTGCATTGTCATTCCACCATGCTGGTTTGAACTGTCTTGGGTCACAAGGTTTTATTTCTGGAAGTTTGATGACCCCATGCTGGATGCATTTCTTAAGGACTTCTTCAATAGGTTCACCTAAATTGGTGTATGTGCGACCCCTAGGGAATTGTCTCATTTGACGATATTGTCCTTGACTTTTTTGACCACTTTGATTGTCTGAAGAAGTATTGGGAGGAGGTTTCAATGTCGTTGTTGGTCTGTTTTGTTGTTGGACCCCTTTTAGGGCCAATACAGGACTTGTAGTCTTGGCATCCACAACACTGTCATTTGTCACATGTTTATTCTTGACCCAATATTTGTTTTTGTCAGCAGGTGGGTTGGTGTTTGTGTTTTTGGAACCATATCTCAGTTCTCCCTTTGTGATAAGGGCTTTCTCAATCTGGACCCCCTTTTCGACCAATTCTATGAAGTTGGTGCAACAATGTATTTGTAATGTGAATTTTAGGGGTCCTAGAAGCGTTTGGACAAACATGTCGACTTTTTCCCTTTCTGGAATGTCAATGTGACATCGACTAGCGAGGCTTCTCCATTTTTGAAAGAATGGAATAAATGTCTCAGCCGAGTCTTCTTGCATGAGATTGCACAAGCTAGTGATAGAGGTATCCATGTCAATGTTGTACACGTAATTGTTTATGAATTTTCGTTTGAGCTCATCCCATGTCTGGATATCTTTTTGAGTTGAGAACCATTAAAGGGCTTGACCCTCCAAACTTTTGGAAAAAAGTCTCATCAAGTATGTTGGTTCGTAGGTGATATCCATGCAGTTGGTTGCGAATTCGCGAACATGTTCAATGGGATTTGTCTTGCCTCTATATTTTGTGAAGTTGGGTGACACATATCCTAGTGGAAATGCAGGCATGTATAAGTTCGTGTCAAATGGGTATACATCTTGGTCATATGATATTTCTGATTTCCTACCTGAAATGTACATGTTTCGCATAGTTTTCTCCATATCCCTCATTCTTTCTTTGAGTTCATCTATGGTAGCTTCGTTTACGTTTCCGTATGTTGAATTGCCTGGTACACCATGTGTTCTTTTTTGGTATGCATGAATGTTGGTGTACTGTGGTGGTATAGATTGTTGTGGTACATATGACGTGTGTTGTTGGTATTGGAAGTTGTGATTTGGTGCATGTTGATGAGTGTGAACGTTGGATGAGTATGTTGGGATATGTCCCCCAGCCATGTGTGTCATTATTTGGGGGATGTTGTAACCCTGAATGTTATGGTGTATCAATGATGTCATGGGTTGTGTCATTTGACCACCTTGTGTAAATTGCTGATTTTGCACAAGGGGAACATTTGTGTTTGTACCTTGGGAGACAATGACATTTGACTGTGTTGTCATGTTGACATTTTGTTGTTGTCCTTGAATAAAGATATGTCCTGTGGCTCCTCCCAAAGGATTTTGTGAAATACCACTGGATGGATGTGTCGAAGTTGTGTTTGTGGAAGTAAATGAAATTGTCAAGGGGGGATTGTTGTGACTTGATGATGCCCCCATGGCGTTTACTGTCGTGGCATTGACCGTCATGGTATTTGTTGTGGTCCCAAAGGAAGTGTTTCTTGTAGTATTTAGAGGTTGACCACTATGTGACATGTTGTTTGCATTGTTGGCATTGGGGTCATGAAGTGTCAAATTTAGCGTGTTAATGTCGAATCCTGGTGGTAACTTAGCACCCTCACTCAAGAGCATAGCTATTAATCTGTCTCTGTCATTACGAGCTATTGTTTCAGCAAGCTGATAGACCTCTGGGTCTTGTGTCAATGCCTCTATGTTTTCCTGAAGTAATTGACCATTTTCATCTCTTTGCAAGTAGAGTTCGAATGTATTGTTTACTGGAGGCTAGTTGTCTTGATTGGTAAATGAATCGTAAAAGGTCCAATTTGGGTCATGTGGAGGACTATTGACACTAAATGGTGGGTCTTGCCTAAAGTTTTCCATTTGTCTCTTTTGTTTTTGAAGTTTGGTTTCAACCATGAAATGATTTTCTCAAATTGGAGTGACAACTAAATGCAAGTATGTCACTATGTGAAGTCGAAGGTTCAAAATGACGACTTAAAATGACTGTTGTTTTTGGATTTTTGTGAATAAGGTATGCGATGTGTATGCAAAGTAAGACAAGGTTATCTAAGCACTTCTAAGCTAGGACTTTATTTTTGATTTTGACTGCTAAAGGACTTTGTTGGAAATGACAAGTTGACTAGGTCTAGATGACTAGTGAGTCTTCCTAACTAGACTTTTGAGTTGCAAGAAATCTCACAAAAGAGGACAATGACTAAAAAGGAGGTTTGATAACTTAGTCCAAGAGGGTCTAATGTCGAAAACAATGACTTTGAAAAGGTGTGCTTACGGTTTGCCTAATCCTAAGTATGCAAGTATGGACCTAGGGACAATGTAATGTTGAATGTATGAAACTAAAAAGGAACGAGGTATGAACCTATGGTGACTGATGCAAGCTAATAGACAAGACTTTGAGCAATTTCAAGTTAGGTTTCTAACAAAATCTTCTTGATGACAGAGTTTGAAAAATGGTTGATTGTTTGAAGACCTCAAGTTTCGACTATGAAGTTTGAAATTTTGACAGGAAAATGCGTCACAGTTTTGCAAATGCATCACAATTAAGCAAATGCGGTTCAGTTTAACAATTGCGGCTTTTAAGTTGATAGATGTGTCACGATGCCTATAGATGTGGCGTTATGAGTTTCAAATGCGGTGCGACAGAGCAGTTGCGTTACAGAAAGTCAGTTGCGGTTTTACAGATGCGACATAGTTTGGTTTCAAAGTGATTTTCGTGTTGTTTTGATGAAAGTTTTGATCTGTTTGATGAATGTTTTGTTTTGAACTGTGGTAAAAACCAGAAAACACTTGACAAACACAGCGTTTTATAGAGTAACCAAACACACGTCAGATAAGCACGATCCTAGGTTAGGCCAGGATAGTATTCACTATATTCCACGTAACTGCATATCTGTAGAGTGTGAATTCAGAAGCTTGGCTGCACGGGCTCCCCCTTACAGTGCACTCTCTTCTCAGGCCAACCAAGCTTCCAACCCCCATGAAACTCCCATGGTGAGCTAATCACCTCTACTACAAACTGCGAAGGTGTGGATGCCTTCACACCGACCAGTGCTGTGCTAGCAAATAGAAGGATTTTGGCTTACTACACAAGAGTTTTTAGTTCAGGACCCCCATTCGAGTGGCCATACATGGGGCAAGAGATTAATCACCATTAAAGTGGCACTCCAGCCTGAAGAGGTTAAGCTCAACAGGGTTTAAGGGAGTACAACTCCATCCATATGACACATCCGCACTCGCAACCTTAGGTTTTCCCTTAAGGTTTACATTTATATACTGGTTGGGGGTAGCTTGGCTTTAGCTCCGTTGTTGGTTTGAGTTGCATTGGGGTGATGAAATCCCCAAGCAGGCCCAATTTCTAGAGTTGGTAACCGTTTCTCTTACACCCAAGATCGCTCGAAAGCGCGAGGGGAGAGGATACTCTGATGTACCAAGTCAGGGTAAATAATAGAAAAGAATGGGTCTAGTTTTCTGATCACAAGGTTTTCACCAAGTGAGAGCATACTCACCTACCATTCCACAACCACAATCAAACATAGAAGACATTATTTCTTTTTAAATGCACCAAATTCAAATGTTTGCTAATCTAGAAAAACAAACACAAAGTTTATTTATTCCTTCTTTGACATGCGAATCTGCAAACAATGAATATTAGTAGTCTAATTAAACAAAGGTCTTCGACACATGAAAGGGGATTGCCACACGCTACAAGAAAATATTAGTAACACAAAAAAGATCTAATCTAGTTAACATGCAGGAAAAAAACACAGAAAATACTAGAAAACTAGAAAACTAGTAAATAGAAAAACCCAAAAATCTGAAAATCAAAATGGAAAAACCAAAAGAAAATTTTACCAGATAGATGTGGCACGACAGGGCAGATGCATCGTTTGGGTCTTCAAATGCGGCTCTGGAGATCAAATGCGTCGTTCGAGCTGTCAGTTGCAGCTTTTCAGGGTGATTGCGGCACTTCTGTCAACAGATGCGTCGCGACGCATCAAATGCGTCATGATTTTTTTTTTAAAAATAGTTGTGTCAATCCGTACCTGTACCTGCAAAACAACAAAAAACAAAAAAAAACGTATGGAAACAAGCTAAACGCAGTCAGGTTCACCAATGTAATCAAAGGAAAATCAGATCAAGTTATATCGTTAGATCAAATAACATCAAATCCTATGAAAATAACGAAGTACAATGAAAATCAAATGAAAACAAAAGGGAAATATATCACCAAGAGTCTCCATCTTCCATGATTGACCTTCGTTACACCTTCTTGCTTGCTGGATAATGCTGCCCTCAGATTCGTCTTCTTGAGCAATCTAAAATGCTTAAGCCCTACAACAAGATTTGAAGGATTTGATATGCCTATGACTATTGCCAATGCCTATGTCTATGTCTAAAGCAAATGTCAATATTAATAAAATGCCTATGCTTAAAACCAAATGCTAATAGTGAAATACTACAATTGCCTATGACAATGAAATGTGAAGCTAAGTAAATGCCTATAGTAATTACGCAAAATGTCAAGATGTCTGAAAAATGAGAAGGAAATGGCATTTTATAGAAAAAGGCCATTTCGAACGGACGAATGAGATAAATCGATGAAGAGACCCTAAAATGAACGATCCAGATTTAACCTGAGAATCGCTAATTAGGGTTAGGGAAAAATCCTTAATCAAGCGGTAGGAATAAAATTAGATCGACGGCGGAGAATAAATGAGACAAATTAATTAGAGAATAAAGATTTTCAAAAAATCAAGAAGATAGGATTTCCTGATTTGCCAAATTCAAAAAATCAAAGAGATAAGATTTGAACTGAAGATCAGATTTGGCAAATCAAGAATCTGCCTGATTGCTTGATTTTTAGAAGATTAATTACTAATTTGAATTAAAATAATTCAAATTATGGATTTTGAGAGATAATAAATAATCTTTTTTCAGATTATTTATCAAAATCAACTGATAGTTAGGATTGACATGACATTTTAAATAATTTTATTTATTTAAAATGAGAAGAATATTAATTAGCAATTAAATAATTAAATTTAATTATTTAATTTAACAGATAAGACCGATTAATTAAATAAATTAATCAATTTATTTAATTAAGATAATCAGGGACGTATTAAATAAATAAATGAAATTTGTTTATTTAATAATCAATATGGATTTAATGCAGAAAGGGGGAATTAACTAAATTAAGAAATTTATTTTATTAAAGAAAGACTTAGACCGTTAATGACGTATTTAATAAATAAATAAAATTTATTTATTTAATAGTCATGAAGAATAGGTGACATGAATTAATTAAATAGTTATGAATTATTTAATCAATAGTCGAATGTGGACCAAGGACATAATTAAATGTTACAATTATGCTAGGACGAAAGTGGTAAAAATGAAGCTTGTAGGCCTAGGTCATTTTTAGGTGTCTACATTTTGCACATGTGTGACCACAAATTCTTTTCGCATGAATTCTTGAGTTCGTAACCTTATTAAATGTACTTCTGTCATGATATGACATCAAAGAAGGGTTTGATAAATTTTCTAATTAATTCTCCCCCTTAGCCAAGTTTTGAATTAATTTTTGAGAGACGTATCTGCACCAGAAGACAACACAAAAACAAATGCTTCTAGTTCTACTTGCTTTCCAAATTCTCCTTCTTTTCTCCATCTCTTTCTGAACTTCTACTAGGTCAATCTTGATGACTGATTCCTATCTTTTTTCTGGATTGTTACCTCTCAAATTTTTGCTTCTAATATGTTCTAGATTGTTGTAATTAAAATAAACAACATTCTTCCATCCAAATTTTCTCTTATTCAATCCATATTTGCATTGGTTATCTTTATGCCCAATTGAATTGCATAGATAATGGTGACCATTAAATGAATAAATCATCTTATCTGAATTTTGATTCCTCTTGATTCCATCATTCTGCTTTTCTTTACTTTTGCAATCTTTTTCCCTATGTCCAAAATTATTTCAAGAATAACATACATCATTAAAAGATAAGTACCTTTGAGCATTAGGCTATCTTATGGGAGTCCTTCCCGTATAGTTTATTAATTCCTTGATTTTTCCATCTTTGCACAATGTCTTCTTATCGAAAGGTTGCTTTATCTCTAAATTTTGTTCTTCTTCAAACCCTAAGACTCTTTTATCCATTGCAGGTCTTTAAGAATCAATCAACTCATTAAGCTTTGCAGTGCTTGTCTTGAATTTACCCTTAAATATTTTTTCCTTTTCTAGATCTAATCTCAAAATTTCCATTTCTTGCTTGAGTTTTATACATTCATCTATCTTCCTTTGAATTTCAACTTTCTAGTAGTCTTCAATCCTTTTCTTTTCTTCCAATTGATGAAACAGTCCTGTGATATCATCATGCTCTCTTTTTTGTTGAACACTGGCATCTTCATATCTTCTCCTCAGATCCTTGATACAATCATTCACTTCCCCCAGCTTATTCTTCAAATCTTCATTTTCTTCTAAGTATATAGTAGAGACCACTTCCAAAGGGAAAATTTTCTTATAATCAAATTTTGGGACCATCTTAAAGTTGTTAGGCTTCTTCAGAGGAACCGAGATTTGATACCAATTGTTGAACATCAGGAATACTAAGAGGGGGGGTAAATTAGTATTCCATAAAACCATTCACATAAAATTCATCTAAACATTATCACAAATCTGACTGAATTCATAGAGGAAGACATGAAATAAAGGAAAAGAATCAACACACATGAACACCAATTTTTTATGTCAAAAACCCAAAATGGGAAAAACCATAGTGAGGATTAGCTCATAATATAATATATCTGGATGTAGAATATTACAAGGCTCACTACCAGGACTCATTGTCCTTGAAAGGCTCACATCTTCCCTATGTTGTAGTTCAGTTCTAGTGAAGCACAATGCTTGAGTAACTCACTAACTCCTCATCTATACAATTTGAACACATTCATTTTCAACTTCTACCATGTGAACATTCTTCTCTCTTCCTCTCTTTCTCACAACACATCCACACCAAAGAATGTATTACATATATGCATGTGTATCCATGTTTCTTAATTAGGTCAGCCTAATTAGAGAAACCTTAATTCAAAAAATAAATTTGTTGGCGTGGACTTAATATAGATCCTTTTAATATTAATATATAGTTAGGCTAGCCAGAGTTAAACCAAAACACAAAACATATGTACACTCCATCAAATGTGAAACACAAAAACTTGTTAACTCATTGAATTCTCCCTTGGAAAAAATCAAACTACTTATCTTCAAAACCACATGGTATAATAATTAATTATGAGAAAATGTGGAATCTCCCACAATAGAGTGTAGGAGGAAAACTCACTGAGGTTTGCATAATAGAATACTTTCATTCATATCTCCAAAATTCCTTCACATATCATCATGAAAATACAAGGTAGAACACATCTTGTAGGCTCAAACTTGTGTAAGAAGTCTTGTAATGATATCTTTTACTAAGATAGAATCCAAACCAAAAAAAATAATGTACAAAGCTAGTGTAAAAGTATAGCACTATTCACAACCAACTAGTAACAATACCTCACAACCCATACACCCTAGTAAGTTGAAACCATGCCAGAGAATGTAACTAAGTCAGGGTAAATCATGTTATCAGCTTCTGAGTAGATAATTCAAAAATAGGATAGTTTGGATTAAAATATTGGATCAACATACATTCATAACTAGAGTAGAAAAATATTGGCAATCAACAAAATTACATTATCTATTGACATCAATGACAACCTATCAATTTCCAAAAAATATTAGTATTTTTTATTCCCTTACTGAATCCTTGATGTATCACTTGTACCTATGCAATCTTGCATACTAAGCTCTAGAAGCTTGCTTCAATCCATATAATGCTTTCTTCAACTTAC
Organism: Sequoia sempervirens; assembly: GCA_007258455.2. Lineage (NCBI taxonomy): Eukaryota > Viridiplantae > Streptophyta > Pinopsida > Cupressales > Cupressaceae > Sequoia > Sequoia sempervirens. The sequence goes on along the minus strand of VDFB02270651.1, from coordinate 536,662,455 downwards.
ATACCATATTTAGTTGATATGGCAGATGAAGTCCTTCTGTTCATTGCATGTAAACTTCTTCCAATTCTCCATTCAGAAAAGTAGAATTCACATCCATCTGATAAACCTTAAAATCTTTATGTGCTGCAAATACCAAAAACATTTTGACAGATTCCATCCTAACCATAGAAGCAAAAATCTCCTTGAAATCTACACCTTCTACTTGTGAGTAACCCTTACACATAATTCTTTCCTTGTTTCTTACTAATTCTCCATTTTCATTGATCTTATTTCTTAATACCCATTTAGTTCTAGTTATGTTCTTGTTTTCTAGTCTAGGAACCAATCCCCAAGTCTGAATTTTCTCTGTCTATAAAAGTTCTTCTTTCATTGCCTTCATCCAATATTCATCCTTGCATGCTTCACTCACTATTTTAGGTTCAACTTTAGAAAGTAAACAAAAATTTACCTGCATTTCAATAGCTTTTGTTCTTGTCAATACACCTTTCCTCTTATCTCCAATGATTTGGTCTTTGGAATGATTATTTTGCACATACTTACGATTTTTAGGGGTCATCTCCAAAGCTTCTTCCTCTTCATTATAAAATTCTTTTTCATTATATTTTTCTTCTTCTCTGCAATTAGATTCATCTAACACACATCCATCTACTACAATATAATTATGTAAGTTTTCATAAATTTTAACTTTTGCACTTTCAACTATCTTTCTCAACCTTTTTATTATAACATCTATAAGCTTTGCTTCTAATAGAATATCCTAGGAAGATACCTTTATCAGACATTGCATCAAACTTTCCTAATTTTTTGTCCTCTCTTTTGATGTAACATTTCATTTCAAACACTCTAAAGTACTGCACAGTAGGAATCCTTCCATACCATAGCTCATAAGGAATCTTTGTGTTGTTAGCTTTAGCTTGAACTATTTTAAGTATGTAAACAATATTATGAATAGCTTCTCTCTAGTAGAATTCTAGTAGATTTCCCTCTTTCATCATAGTCCTTGTAGCTTCTTGAATAGTTTTGTTTTCCTTTCAACAATTCCATTCTATTAAGTAGTTTTAGGGGCAGAAAAATGCTTATTTATTCCATGAACTTCACAAAACATGCTAAACTCATTGGAGGTGAATTCCCCACCTCTGTTAGACCTCAAATATTTTATTTTCAAATCCATTTCATTCTCAAACATAACTTTAAATGCCTTGAATTTATCTAATGCATCAGATTTTTCTCTAAGTAACCCATGTCATTATAGAATAATCATCGATCAAAAGCATAAAGTACCTATCACCTTGTAGGCTTCTCACCCTTATAGGACCACAAAGATATGTATGCACTAATTCCAGTAGTCCGATAGCATATTGTTCCTTTCCCATAAATCTACTCATTTGTTTTCCAAATTGACAACTCTCACAAACAACGTTGATAGGTTTTATGATTCTAGGTAAATCTCTCACAACATGAACTGAAATAATTCTTGCCAAATTATCAAAACTCATGTGACACATCCTCCAGTGCCATAACCAAATATCATTAATTTAATACATAAAGCAATGACCATCAACACCCTTAATCTAATAGATATTTCCATATGTTCTCTTACTTGCAACAATCATAGTTCTAGACCCTTTCTAGATCTCACATGCTTCATCCTTAAACACAATACTATACCCTTTGCTACACATTTTCTGACACTCAAGAGATTATGTCTTAAGCCCTTTAAAACATAGTAAAAATTGTCAATATTATGCTTTCCATCAAAACTAATTAAACATATTCCACAAATCTTATCTCCTGAATCATCTCCAAACTTAACTAATCCCCCATCATACTTTTCAAGTTTAACAAACTTACTTTTATCTTTGACCCTGTGATTAGAGAAACCACTATCAACAACCCAGTAATTCTCATCTTCTTTGATATGAAAAGTAGATACCAAAGTACCTTCATCTTCATAATACTTTCCTTCACATAAATTTTAGGGTTAGAAGAACTAGATTCTTCTTTTATAGCCAAAAATAGACATTCATTATCATCAAAATCTCCATAATCAAAGTCATCATCAAAAATACCATCATTTTCTCTCACATATTAAGCTTTCTTAATCATCTTTCCTTTATTTTCCTTGTTCTTATTTTTTAGAGCTCTTCTTGGACATCTAGAAGCATAATGACCTATCTCACCATAGCTAAAGAATTTGAAAGGTAATTTACCTTTGTACTTATTGGTGCCCTTTTTCATCTTCCTCACAAAGTTAGCTTCCAAATCATCAATATATTCTTCACCTGAATCTTCAACCTTCTCTAATTTACCAAGCTTGAAATTAGTCTCTACTTTTGTACCTTTCTTCAATTTTCTCATTTCAAATGCAGTCAAAGCACCAATCAACTAATCTCTGGAATAATTGTCAAAATTAATAGCTTCCTCAATAACAAATACCCTTTCACTGTAAAAATTATAGAAGAGATCTGGTAACTTTCTTCACCACTTTAGGTTCTTTAATTGTTACACCAAGACCTCTCATAGCTCTTACCAACTCATCAACTCTTTGTATGTAGCCTTTAATTGTTTCATTTTCAAACATATGCTTCATTTAAAATTGCACCTTCAAGTTATGTAACTTTTCTTGTTTGACCTTCAGATCTCCTTCATAAATGCTTTCTAACTTATCCCAAACTTCTTTAGTGTTAGAAACCAAGATCTGATTGCAAACCATAAAAATCACCTTCCACAGAAGAGAAAAATGAAAAAGCGGAGATTTGCAAAAGATGTGCAAATTGATATATTCGAAGTACAAAATATTACAAGAGATAATTTTCTTTATAAAAGCAAAGATGCATAAACCTAATCTTATCTTGAGCAACAAGATAGCTCAACAAGATAAGGATAAAACCTATAACTTAGGAATTAAATAGGTCCCAAGATTTGATTGTAAACCAGAAAAATCACCTTCCATAGAAGAGAAAAATGAAAAAGTAGAGATTTGCAAAAGATGTGCATATTGATATATTCGAAGTACAAAATATTACAAGAGATAATTTGCTTTATAAAAGAAAAGATGCATAAACCTAATCTTATCTTGAGCAACAAGATAGCTCAACAAGATAAGGATAAAACCTATAACTTAGGAATTAAATATGCCTAAGTAAACTTATGCAAAGTGTAATTAAATATTAATTACACCAACACCCCCCCATAAGTGCAACTTAGGGAGAAACAGATTATTATGCAAATATGAGTCCCAGCAACAAGGCCTGATCAGGTACTCATGTACAAATGAAAAGAGAGAAAAACTAGTGGGAAAAACCTCTCCTCAGTGAGATGAACTGTTGCGAAGAATCACTAGAAGAGTTCTGAAGAAGCAACACTGGAACCCCAAATCTGGCAAGCAAGGAAAGATACTTATGTTTGCAAAATACCATATCAGAATCACAAATGCAACAATAGACCCGATGCCAAGTAACACTAGAAACTCACATACTAGATCAACCCTAGAATCTGTAAGCAATAATAGATAAAAGGATGAAAGGACCCATAATGATGACAAATCTAGAAGTTGTGTCTCTCGAAGCCAATGCCAAACTGAAACTAAAACTGCCCATAGGATGAGTACCATCAAGATTCTAGAACATTAACCATAAAAACATGGCCCTCAAATGAGAAAGATTTGAACCAATGCAAATCAAGAACCATAAAATCCCAATGTGAAGTGTGAACCGAAGCAAACCAAAGATGTGTCTAGCTAAGAAAGAAAGAAGCTAAAAAAGAGACAACAAGAAACTAGAAAAAATATGCAAGTTGTCACCAATATGAAAGATGGATGCAAGAACCCCCCTTAATGGAACTTTATATCAGTTTGTTATTACAATACCCAATGATTGCAGAAGGAGAGAATACAAAACTACATAAACATAAGTGAAAATGCAAACCTAGTGCACGAAACAAAAATGAATGCATGCATAAAATAAGGTACACATATTCTATAAATGACCTCAGATCTGCATAGAGGCTGAAACCAGGTTTCTAATGCTGTGAAAATGATGAAAAATGGATAAGCGAGTCAAAAGATACACTCCCTAGAGTGAAAAAAGAAACATCTAACTTTCAAGGCTAAGAAAGACATCAAAAAATAAAAACCAAAAAATAACACTTATACCATTATGTAGAGCGTCGAAATAGCTTTCCGACGATATCTTGTTTGCAAAAAAAAAAGGAAGTCATATGCCTGAGTTACACCCATTTCCGTGAAAGTGCTCCAAAAAGGTCTAATTTGGCTACCACAAGCCCTCAGGGGCTAAAAAAATAGAGCCCCTGGTTGCCTGGGTGGACTAGGGGGCTGGTTGTTTGGCTCTTGGGGTGGAGCCCATAGTCACCCATGTGATCAAGGCGGGGGTTGGAGACTATCGGTTGGGTGTTGGGCGCGGCCCCCGGTCACCGATAGGACCTGGCCCGGGGCTTAAGAACTCGGTGGGGGCTAAATCTTGTGGCTCGTGGACCTCCATAGAACCCTAGTCTGAGAAAATAAAGCCCACAGGGGCTAAATTCCTTTCAGCGACATTCTGGCTAGAGCCGCCGGTGGCGGTAGCAGAAGGGAGGAGCGCCGAAGCCGCCAAGCGGTGGGCTAGTGGTGAGGCCAAATGAACTGGTCGTGCAAATTTTCAAAGAATTTTTTTATTTTTTAATTTTTTTAAAAATTTTTTCTCAAAATTTGAACCTTGTGAAGTGTGCCTAGGGGCCATACGGCCCTTGGGAAATTTTTTTTTGCCTTTTCAAATGACTTTTCCTAAATCAAACAAATTTTATATGAAAATGGGGGTTTTTAGGCCCTACAAATCCAACGGTGAGGTCTGCTTGGGCCAAAAGTGCTCCAAAAATCAGGCGACCACTAGATCTATCAAAAAATTCACCGAGCTTGAAACCCTCACAGATCTGGAAAATAGTGAGAAAAATGAATGAAATAAAAGCCATTTCTGACTTTTTCCAATGCTCTGAATCCAACGAAAAACCCTGATCTGATCCAAGATGCTGCATAAAGATGCTCCAGGAATGAAACCCTTGAGGGACCTCAAACGAGCTCTATAATGTGTTCCTCCAAAAAAGCTGAGAAGGGGCTACAAATTGAGGCTCTGATACCATGTTAGAAACCAAGATTTGATTGCAAACCATAAAAATCACTTTCCACGGAATAGAAAAATGAAAAAAAAGAGATTTGCAAAAGATGTGCAAATTGATATATTTGAAGTACAAAATATTACAAGAGATATTTTTCTTTATAAAAGCAAAGATACGTAAACCTAATTTTATCTTGAGCAACAAGATAGCTCAACAAGATAAGGATAAAACCTATAACTTAGGAATTAAATATGCCTATGTAAACTTAAGCAAAGTGTAATTAAATATTAATTACACCAACATTTAGCAGTCTTCAAACTCATAACTTTAACTAATTCAATATTTGAAAGACTATTCACAATAATAAATCTGTTGGATGATGTGGTTGTGTTGTTGATATGTGGTTGTCATTGATGTAACCACTATTATCATTATTATATTGAAGGTTGTATATGTTGACGATATTGAGAAAATTGTTAAAAGAAGAGTTGTAGGTTGCCAATGGAACAGTGAAGGTCATGAAGGTATTTTTTTCTATACATTGAAGATCAGTTGTTGTGGACTAAAGGGTTTATTATTGAGAGTATCTAGTTCATCTATTGAAAGTTTTGGAGGTTCGTGTGAAGACTTGATCGTGCTATGAACATTTGTGTTCTGACAGTTTTTTCTGGTCTCTATTAGTGTTCCCAATTGAAGTTTGTGTAATTCTAGTTGTTTTGGATGCCTCTTTGTTAGTTCTCGATGTTTGTAGATGTTTTTAGATCATTCTCCATCATTGTTGTATGTTCGCATTAATCGGTGTGCTCGTGGTCAAAGATTTTTCTTGTGCATGTTCAAGCTTTCATGTTCCTAGCCGACATGTTGGTGGTAACGTGTTGCAGATCCTTGGAGATTAAAATTTGAATATTTGGCATGCTTGTGGATATTCTTTTGGGTTGCATCATTGTATTGGCCAATTGTGTTTAATTCGCACTAAAAATTTAATTGTTAATTTGGGCCAACATTGTAAATATGTTTTATTTTTTAGGCTAACTAAGTGTTGATGTAATTCCATGATGTGGATATACATGAGTCATTGGTTGAGAAAATTTAGTGTGTATGTGGTGTGAGAAAATCTAGAGATAGTGAAATTGTGCATACATTGATCTATTCATTCGATTGTAGAGCAGAGTGAGAGTGAAGAGTGAAGGAGTTTATCTATGCTTAACTGGAACTGTAATTAGGCTTGTGTAGAAGATATTTTCTCAATTTATACCCTCTAGATTTAATCCTATTTTGTATTGTTGGGAAGTGAGCCCTTATCATATTTGAGTAGTGAGCTCTAGGCAGTGTGCTTGAATGCATGTGCATTCCCCTTACTATTTTCAGTATACTTTTAATAGGGTATAATATTGTGGACTAACATCCATCATGGTTTTTCCCATAACAGGGTTTCCACATAAAAAAAAATTGTTGTTCTCTGTGTTTTTGATGTGTTGATTGCTTATGGCTTACTGTTCATTCATCAGATCTAAGATTAAAGTTAAGTAAAGATTGAAAAGTTTAATATTTTGTGACAACTGATTCACTCCCCCTCTCAATTGTCTGTCCTTGTTTTTCCAACAATTGGTATTAGAGCAGGTTCCTCTAAAGAAGTTTACAAGATTGAGGTGATCTATGATGGCATCATACAAGGACGGTCCTAGAATTGATGGAACAAACTACTCACTATGGAAAGATAGGATGGAGTGCCATTTGAGGTGTATTGGTGAACCCTACTAGAAGATTACTAATAATACATATGTTATTCCTCAGAATGGTCCTTCCACTACTGATGAGATTAAAGAGGCTGAGAATAATGCCAAAGCTATGGCAGCTTTGTTGAGTGCTCTAATAGATTCAAAAATGACAAATGTGATAGGTTTGAAGACAACTCATGAGATTTGGATGAAGTTGGAAACTTTGTATGAAGGAGATGTACATGTGAAGATGGCTAAGCTATAGAGTTTGAAAGGAAAGTATGAAAATTTGAAGATGGGTGAAGATGAAAATATTTCTTCTTTTATGCAGAGATTAAATGAACTAGTGATGGGTATTAGATGTGCCCGTGGTACCCTAGAAGAGGAAGAAATTTTAGCTAAAGTGCTCAGATCATTTCCTCCCTCTTACAAATCAAAGGTTCATGCGATTGAAGAAACTAGATCATTGATGAATATGACAAGAGATACACTCATTGGTAAAATTGCTGCCTTTGAATTGAGTGAATTTGGTGAATCTATTCCCAAAACTAAAACTGCATTTAAGGCTACTATATCTAGAAGAATCAAACAAATATATGATCTGGGGGAATCTTCTAGAAATTCATTCAAGTATGATGAATAAATGAAACAACTTGAAGATGAAGAAAGAGAAGTAGAAGAATTGGAAGCACTGATTGTGAAGAAAGAAGGTGGAGGACAAGGTAAGTATAAAGGAGTGTTTCCTATTAAATGTTTTTCTTGTAGTAAAATAGGTCATTTTGCATCAAGATGTCCTGAAAGAGTTCCTAGATCTAAGCCTAACAAGTCTAGATTCCAAAATAAATGTTACTATGTTGAAGAAGGATTGACTATTGATGAGTCTAATAAAGATAATGGAAATGAAGATGAATGGGCTTTCATTGCTACCATTGAAAATAGTCTTGTGGCTACTAAATCTGCTAAAGTTGAGAAAGATTTTGTAGCCCAAATTAAAGATAAGGATGAGTGGGTTATTGAGAGCAAGTGCTCATATCATATGAATGGTGACAAAAGTAAATTTGTAAGTCTAGAAAAGTATGATGGTGGGGTTGTAAGATTTGGAGATAACAATGTTGGTGTGACTTGTGGTAGAGGATCTATTTGTCTTGGTGGTAAGCACAACACTGATGATGTTCTTTATGTTGAAGGGTTGAAGCACAACTTGTTGAGTGTTGGATAGATGGTGGAAAAGGGTTATGATCTTCAATTCAAAGATGGAAGATGCAAGATACTTGGAAGCTATGGAAAGGTAATTGCTTTAGGTAAAAAGACAAAAGGTAATATTTTTCACCTAAATAATACTAGTGAAAGTTGTTTAATTTATCAAGTAGATGAAACACAGTTATGGCATAGGAGTCTATGTCATGTGAATTTTGATAACATTTTCAAAGTAAGCTCCACTCAAGTAGTAAGAGATCTACCTAAGCTAGTGAAGCCTACTAACACAATCTGTAAGGAATGTCAGATGGGAAAACATACTAGAGTCTCTTTCAAGAGCAAAAAACATTATGTAAATGGTTTGTTGAAGCTGGTGCATACTGATCTCTATGGTCCCTCTAGAGTCAGAATTCTTCATGGTGAAAGGTAATTTATGTTGCTTATTGATGATTATTCTAGGATGATATGGGTAGCTTTCTTAAGAGAAAAGTGTGAAGCATTAGAAAAGTTCAAAAGTTTCAAAGATATGGAAAAAAATGAGAAAATTCTAAAAATCAAATGCTTAAGGACAGACAGAGGTGGTGAGTTCACCTCCAGGGAGTTTAATTCCTTTTGTGAAGAGCATGGAATCAAAAGACAATTATCTACCCCCTAAACCCCACAGTAGAATGGAGTTGTAGAGAGAAAGAACAGAATAGTTATAGATGCTATTAGAACAATGATAATAAAAGGAAATGCCCCTCACATCTATTGGAATGAAGTTGTAAGTGATGCTCATGTGTACACTTTGAACTAGATAAATGTCAATAGTAATTCTAGTAAGACTCCTTTTGAGCTATGGTTTGGTTATAAGCCTACTGTTAAGTATTTCAAGATCTTTGGAAGTAAATGATACTTTAAGAGAGATGAGGATATAGGAAAATTTGATGCAAAAGAAAAGAAGGAATCTTTCTAGGTTACTCTAACAAAATCAAGGCCTACCAATGCAATAATAGAAGACTGAGAAAGATGATTAAGAGTGAAAATGTAAGAGTTGATGAGGATTCTACTAGATCATCCAGATATTGTGGATATGATTTAGATGAAGACAATACAAATCAAGGGAAGAATGCTCAGACACAAAATCAAATTCATATTATACCATATGTTCTGATAAAACAACTTCAATTTGTTCTAGTAAATCAAGTCAGACAGGAAGGAGAGACAAGTACAAGTGTAGAAGAGATAACAAAAGAACTAGAAGCTCGAGAGAGTCCTAAATTTCCAAGGTATTTAAAGATAAACTATTCCAAAAATAAAATCATAGGAGATAAGAGTAAAGGTGTGCAAACTAGAAGGAATATAGCAGAAGAGTATTGTCTAATTTCCAAGATTGAACCTAAAGATGTCAATGAAGCCTACAATGATGAACACTAGATGGAAGCTACGAAAGAAGAATTGATGCAGATTGAAAAGAATGATACATGGACACTTGTTCCCAGACCTAAAGATAAAAATGTGATTGGTACTAAATGGGTCTTTTGGAATAAGTTGAATGAACAAGGTGAAGTGGTTCAGAATAAAGCAAGACTGCTATGTAAAGGGTATTCGAAAATGCAAGATATTGATTTTGAAGAAACCCTTTCTCTTGTTGCCAGAATTGAACCTATTAGATTATTTCTTCCTTATGCTGCATATAAGAACTATAAAGTCTATCAATGGATGTGAAGTTATCCTTTCTGAATGGAGAACTAAAAGAAGTTTATATTGAGCATCCAGATGCATTTCAACTAACTAATAAGGAAGACATGGTTTTTTGATTGAAGAAAGCTCTATATGGACTTAAGCAAGCCCTTGGAGCCTAGTATGCTAGACTGGACAAATACTTACTAAAGCTTGGATTCAATAAAGGTACTACTGATAGCAACTTATATTTCAAGTTGGATCATGACAAAAAGTTAATTATTGAGGTCTTTGTTGATGACATTATTTTTGGAGGAGATGATAATCTGTCTATGAAGTTTGTTGATGAAATGAAGAGTGAATTTGAGATAAGTATGATTGGAGAGATGAATTTATTTCTAGGATTACAAGTTACTTAGTTAGACAAGGGAATCATCATATCTTAGTGCAAATATGTGAGAGGTGTTGAAGAAGTTTGGCATGGAAGATTCAAAAGTTGTTGGTACTCCCATGGTAACTAGATGCAAGTTAACACAAAATGATGATTCTCCTAAGGAAAATAAAACAAGATATAGATCAATTATTTGCAGATTTCTCTATTTAACTTGAACTAGACTAGACATTATGAATTTTGTATGTATGGTTGCTAGATTTTAGGCTGATCCAAAAGAATCTCATGTGACTTCTGTAAAGAGAATATTCAGATATCTAAATGGAACAATTGATTTTGGACTTAGGTATCCTAAGGATGATGATCTTACTTTGAGTGCATATACTGATGCAGATTGGGAAGGAGATGTAGATGGCAGGAAAATTACTAGTGGTGGTTCCTTCTTCCTAGGAAAGAAGCTGGTGTCTTGGTTGAGCAAAAACCAGAATTCTATTTCTCTATCTACTGCCGAAGTAGAGTATATTACTGCTACAAACAACTATACTCAAGTGATGTGGATGAAATAGATGCTGAAAGATATTAGGGTGGTATATGAAGAGCCTATTTCCATATACTATGTTATGAAATAACTTGCACAATAGAAGAATATGATATGAAATATGCTGCAAATACTTGATAATAACTAAGAATAACAAGCCACTCCAAGGGGGAAAACCTCCAAATATCTCTAATGAGAACACACTTCACAACTTGATGATGAAATAAGACTCACAACCTCCTATATATACCCATTTATGCCAAGGATATCACCTAGGCCAACTTAGACACACCTATATAAGACTTAGGCCAACCTAAACAACTAAATAACAATATACTAATAAAAATATGACTTAATAGATAGTTAAGATAGCCATAAGCCAACTATTCATAACCCGATGTACCATAATATTAAGGGCGTAGCATGCCCCCCTTCTTCAAAGAAGCATTGTCCTCAATGCTAATCAAGTTTGGAAACTTTTGAATGAACTCCTCATCTTTCCATGTGGCATCTTCAACTGGTAAATTCTTCCATTGGATGAGATACTCAATGATAGTTCTATTTCTCAGCTTCTTTGTGCATGTTTGATGAATGCACTCTGGTTCCAAAATGATTCTGCCTTCTTCATCTAGCTTGGGAAGTGTTGTTTGAGTGGGAATATTATGCCCAATTACCTTCTTCAAATAGGAAACATGAAAAACTAGATGTATCTTTGTTGTTGGTGGAAACTCAAGCTTGTAGGCAACACTACTGATCTTCTGCATGATTTGGTATGGACCATAATACTTTGGAGACAACTTATTATTCTTTGTTTGCTGCTTTAGTGAGATTTTCTTATAAGGTTGCAATCGCAAGAAGACCCAATCTACAACTTCAAAACTTCTTTCACTACGATGTTGGTTTGCCTGTTGTTTCATTCGATTTTGTGCCATGGCTAAATTCTCCTTGAGTCTTGAAAGTACTTGTTGTTGATGAAGCAAGTGGTCTTCTACTGCCTAAACTCTTGGGGACACCTTAATTGATGATGTGATGGAAGGAGGATGATATCCATAAAGTGCCAAAAATGGAGACATTTTTGATGAGCTATGAAAAGAAGTGTTATACCACCATTCTGCAAGTGGTAGGCAATCTACCCACTGAGACTGTTTCTCTGAAGTGAAGCAACATAGATATCCTTCCAAACACTTATTAACAACCTCTGTTTTCCCATTTGATTGAGGGTGGTATGAAGAGCTAAGAGGTAATTGAGTACCCAAACATGAGAATAAATCTTTCCAAAAGTGATTAGTGAAGATAGGATCATGATCACTAACAATAACTTTAGGTGTACCATGTATCTTTTGGATATTCTCCAAAAAAGCTTTAGCCACTACACTTGCTATAAAAGGATGTGCTAATGCAATGAAATGTGCATATTTAGTGAGCCGATCAACTACCACCATGATGACATTATGACCTTTAGATTTGGGAAGCCCTGTGATGAAGTCCATGGATACCTCTTCCCAACGCTGGCTAGGAATAGATAAGGGTTGCAAGAGACCTGGTGTCTTAATTGTCTCCCCTTTATGCCTTTGACACACCAAACATTCAGCCACAAATTTTTGAACATCACCCTTTAGCCCTTCCCAAAAGAAATCTTGCTTGACTCGATGATATGTCTTCAAAAATATTGAATGACCACCCACTGGAGACTCATGCAACTCTGTGAGAATCTTGATTTTAAGGTTGGAATTCTTGTAGAGATACAAATGCTCTTTATACCAAAGAGTATCTCCCTTCCAAAAAAACTTATCGGAACTACTAGGATCACTTTTTAATTGCTCAATGAGATTACTTGTTGCAACATCATTTTTCCACTCTGCTTTGGCTTCCTCCACCCAATTTGCTTGTAATATTGAAAGGGCACACAATAAGGCTTCATCTTTCTCATCCTTCCTTGACAGTACATCTGTGACAATATTTTCTTTCCCTTTCTTATATACAATCTCAAAGTCATATCCTAACATCTTAGTGACCCATTTTTGTTGCTCTTCAGAAGATAGTCGTTGTTCCAAAAAGTATTTTAGGCTATCATGATCTATCTTAACCTTGAAATTCCTACCCAATAGATAAGGCCACCATTGTTTCACTACATGGAGTATTGCTAGAATTTCCTTCTCATAAATAGGTTTTAGTTGATTCTTACCTTTTAATTGACAACTCTCAAAAGAAATTGGTCGACCTTCTTGCATGAGCATTGCTCCTATCCCATTTCCAGAAGCATCACATTCCACAATGAATTCCTTGGTGAAGTTAGGAGTGGCAAGTACTGGATTTGTACACATAGCCTCCTTCAATCTCTCAAATGTTGTATTGGCAGACTCGTTCCAATGAAATAATCCTTCTTCAATAGAGTGGTGAGAGGTGCTGCTATACTACCATAATTCTTTGCAAATCTTCTATAGTACCCTATCAATCCCAAGAATCCTCTCAATTTCTTAATGGTTTTTGTAATAGGCCATTCCATGATAGCCTTAATTTTGTTAGGGTCCACCTTTACTCCTTCATGTGAAACTATGTGTCCATAATACTCCACCTCTGTAAGACCAAAATCACACTTGGATGGCTTAGCATAGAGTTTATGATCTTCAAGTATTTGTAATGCTTGGTCCACATGTTGCAAATGTTCTTCCCAAGTCTTGCTATAAATCAAGATATCATCAAAGAATACTAGCACAAACTTTCACAAGAACTTCTTAAAAATGGAATTCATCAAACTTTTGAATGTAGATGGTGCATTGGTAAGACCAAATGGCATCACCAAAAATTCATAATGACCCTCATGAGTCTGAAATACTGTCTTACTAATATCTTCCTCCTTAATCTAAATTTGGTGATAACTAGATCTAAGATCTAACTTGGTAAAAAACATAGCTCCATTTAATTCATCTAGCAAATCATCAATGATTGGAATTGGAAAATTATCTTTAATGGTGTACATGTTGAGCACTCTATAATCTGGACACATGCACCAAGTATCATCCTTCTTATGTACAATCACCACAGGTGAGGAGTAAGCACTTTGGCTATGCCTAATGATTCCTGCCTCTAGCATCTCTTCAATAATTTTTTCTATCTCACTCTTTTGTATGTGTGGATACTTGTAAGGCCTGATGTTCGGTGGTTGGCTCCCTAGGACTAACTATATGGCATGATCATGATCCCTCTTAGGAGGAAGTCCTTTAGGCATATCTCCAACAACAACTAAGTGACAATCAATTATAGCTTGCAAATCTGGATGAGTAGGAGAATTAGATTGAGAGACTTTTAATGAACATAGTTGGGCCACAAATCCATCCAATCCTTTCTAAAGCAACTTTTGCATTTGATGAGAGCTTACCATTTCTGTAGATTTTTCATTCAACCCTCTTAGCTCTAATAGCCTTCCTTCTGATTGAAATCTCATGAATAGTTCTTGGAAGTTCATCTCAATTGTTCCTAATGTAGTAAGCCATTGTACTCCCAAAACAATATCTGTTGCACCCATGGATATCACATACATTGGGGTATCAAGTTGATAATCTCCCATGGATAATTTAATGCTATGAAACTTCCCTGAACAACTAACTGTACCACCATTTGCAATCAAACTTGAAACTGTGGAGCTGGATATATGAAACAATTTAGACGAGTAGCTAACTTTTTGTTGATGAAATTATGAGTACTACCTGAGTCGATCAACATTGTTACCTTCTGCTTCTTTAGGAACCCCACCACCTTGAGAGTTTGTGGAGCACTGAAACCTGAGAGTGCATGACAAGAAATGATTGGTTGAGAATCATGTGATTCCTCATTTGACTCCCTTTCATCTTCTAGTATGGGTTCCTCCTCTTCTTCCTCATTGGGACCTTCAATATAAAACAATTTATTTTCACTACATTTATGTCCTCAACTATATTTGCTATCACAATTGAAACACAATCCGTTTTCTCTTTTCTCCTCAATTTTTTGTGGAGTCAACTTTGTAGGTTGTGTTGAATATCCTTTCTCTCTTATCACATTAGCCCCTTGCTTCTTAGGAATCAAATACTTCTCCTTTACCCTGCGTGCTAAGATAAAAGACTCATTTATGGAACTAGGGCTAAACATGCGTACCTCATGTTGAATGTGATCCTTGAGACCACCCAAGAATAAGTCTTTCAAGTTTTCCTCTGTAATTGAATCCACCCTTAAGGATAGATTTTGGAATTGTTGAACATAATCCTTAGCTGATCCTATTTGTTGAAGTTTAGCTAGCTGGCTGAAGAAGTTGTCTATGATGCTATTGCTATATTGTGCTTGGAGTTCCTCTATAAAAATTGACCATGAGACGGTGAGCCCCTTTTTCCTTCAATGAGTACAAAGCCAATGATACCAAATGAATTGATGTAGTTCTAAATATAGGGAAGCCATCGTGACCTTTTGTCCATTTGGGATTTGGTGTACTTCAAAAAAATTCTCCATTTGGTTTATCCATGTGAGAGGATCCTTACCATCGAACTTGCACATATCCACCTTTGGAAATAAATTCCTAGATCCCATAGGAGTACTAAAGCTTGTGTCCATGGTAGCTGACCTAGAATTTTCACCTTGGGCGCTTGAGAACTCCTTTCTCGGTTCAGCCATGTAGGTGCTTAACATGTTTTGTATGTCTGATATATCTCCTCTTAGGTCACACAAGAAGAGCTGTTGGCAAAGTCTTGCCCTAGGCGAGCCAAGAAGAGTCTGGTTAGGGAAGACAAGAAGTGCAGAGCACATAACTTGCAGGGGTGACTAGTTCTTAGTAAATTTCCTTTTGGAAAAGGTAGGGGGAAGTCTTGCCATGGTCTGGTAATCAGGAGGAAACTCCACTAACTCATTTGGTCGGTGAAAGACTTGATAGATTGAAATCAACCATAAAATGGCTTAAAACCCTAGTTTATGCCCATTTTCAAGTTGAGGCTTTGTACAATAGATAAAGACCCAAGACCTCAAAAATCTTTGAGAGGTGTTCATTTGAACCAAGAACCTCAAAGAAATAATTAGGTGTTCTTTGGAAAGTTTTGAGCAATAACTAGTTTTCTCAGAGAAGGAGACCTAATTGGGGCTCTTAGGGCTAGTAGCCTTTTTAGGCTTAAAAAGGAGGTTTGGTGAAAGCGAATGAGAGATGGAGTCAAGTGGACCTCTAAGAACCACAATAGGATGGAATGAATTATTTTGAGGCACCTCCACACTCCTGCAAAGTTTATTTCTTTAAATTGGATGTTTGTAGCCTTTAGGGAGATTAAGGGCTAAGGAAGAGTTAGAGATATTGCACCAAGAATGACTTGGTAGGTTGTATTTGTGATGTAGTGGGGTTGGCCAGAAGAACCATGGGTACCTAAACTTGAAGAAGGTCCCAAAGGTTAAGGTGGTGAATTAAGACACCAAGGAGTCTTGCAAGCAAGACCTAGAGTAGGAATAGGTGAGTGATTCCTCCAACCCCTCCCCATCAGCAGTGAACCCTAATTGTATTTTAGCAGTGAGATCTAGGCAGTGTTCCTGAATGCATGTGCATTCCCCTTACTTTTTTCATTATACTTTTAATAGGGTATAATATTGTGGACTAACATCCACTGTGGTTTTTCTCCTAATAGGGTTTCCACATAAAAAAAAAAATTGGTGTTCTCTATATTTCTAATGTGTTGATTGCTTATGGTTTACTATTCATTCATCAAATCTGAGATTAAAGTTAAGTAAAGATTAAAAATTTTAATATTATGTGACAATTGATTCACCCCCCCTTCTTAGTTGTTTGTCCTTGTTTTGCCAACAAAATCTTGATTTAGCATTGATCTTATGCACATTGATTTATGCACTTGTACTTGGACCATTTAGAGGTGGAGTATATATATTATGATTAGCCTTCTCAATATCACATACTTGAGTAAACAAATATCCTTCCATCTTTGTCTTCCAGAATGCATAATATAAGCCATCAAATCTAGAATATTGTAAAGCAATCTCATTTTCCATCCCGGATCTACCTCAAATAGTTAAGCTCTTCTTCAAGGAACCTTGCTCTGATACTAAATGTTGAAATGAACAAGAAAATTGAGAGGATGGGTGAATCAGTTGTAGTAAACTAAACCTTCAAAACCCTTAATAGTAATCAGATCCATAAGAATTTATTAAACCATTAGTCTATTAGTTTGATTAAACATGAAATGCAAATAACAAAAACTTATATCACAACACCATACATAAGGGAACACCAAATTTATGTGGAAAACCCAATGAGGGAAAAAAAAATGGTGAGGATTAGCTCACAATATAAGTAATAGAAAAATAAGTACAAAAGGGCTCACTACCAAAATAGGACACACTATCCAAAAGGCTCACAACTAGGGCTCATTGCCATAGAAAGAATACAAGAAGATAGAAGAAGAATGTTAGATAGAGAAAACACTTCTCAATGTGAAAAGGAGTCCACCACAATTTCTCACACACTTTCATAGTTTCACATGAAATTTTTTGGATGCCTTCAGCTCACTTCCTTCAGGAACCCTAACATGATGTTCACACTACTCTACTCAAATTCGCATCACACACATCACTCACATAAATCTCCCATCTATCTTACTTCTTACTATCTTTCTTCTCACTTGCATCAACACCATACATATTTATATCAAGCTCTAACTCAAAAAATTTCTCCAATGTCAGCCACTACTTGTTATTCATGCAAATTCAAAATAGGTCAGCACCTAAACATTCCTGTGGTGGATATGAATGAAAGGTGACCTAAAAAAATCCTTAATTAGGACCCAAATAGATCCCAACACACTTCAATACACTTCCACAAGCCTCACATGTAGTGTTAATCACAAGGTCTACCAACACCCGTATAAAACACCATAAGCATTAAGTACACACTTCCTTAAACCAATCCAAAAAGATGAAAGTTATGGAAAACATAATTAATTTGAACTCAACCTAGAATAATCCATGAACTACTTAAGATTCATCAAACACTTCATCCAAGCTCACACCATACAAATACTTCAACTGAGAACAACTAGTAACTATTATTTGCATACTGATAAATGAAACTCACACTATACTGCACCAAATCAAGTAAAAAATTTAATATAGAAAGATAAAAGAATTATAAGAAACTTCCCAAATCTGCACAACCTGAAGCCAAACAACAAAGAAAAATAGAGCAAATAAATTTCTCCTAGACCACATAAAACATCACTGAACAACTAGTTCACTCACTAGTGAAAATATCTCACATTGTACAATGATCTAGAAACCCAAATTCTAAATGTAGCAACCTCTATCAACCTTGAATAACCTATAAGATCTGCACAGGCATACACTAGTAGAATTTGGCAAACAAATTACTAAGTGACTAAAACTTTTAGTCACAACAACTAAAAATGACTAAATTCTACTAATTTTTTGCAACACAACTATAAAATGACTAAATAATGACTAATTTGATTGTCTAATAAAAAACAACTAAATAATTAGTCAGACAAATAAAAATGACTAAATAATTAGTCACATGAATTGGTAATTTCCCTCTTCCCCACCATTTAAAAATTTCATTACAATTAAAAGTAATACCACGTAAAACATTTCTCACCTTTATCCTTCACATGGAAGGTTTTCTCCTCACCACTCCAAGGAGTAGAGACCAACACCACACAAAACTAGACCAAACAATGAAGGAGACTTGCAACTATATCCTAGAAGTCATTCACACATCACCAAAAGTTTCAATGGAAGTAGATGCCATTATTTCCAAAGCGGAAGGCTCCAATGTTAGCTCTAGATTGTTCTAATGCCCTATGTTCAGAGTATTGCATGGTGAGTCATTTGATGGCTTGGAAGCATTTTACTGAATCAAG
This sequence comes from Sequoia sempervirens, assembly GCA_007258455.2. Taxonomy (NCBI): domain Eukaryota; kingdom Viridiplantae; phylum Streptophyta; class Pinopsida; order Cupressales; family Cupressaceae; genus Sequoia; species Sequoia sempervirens. The sequence continues at coordinate 536,643,945 of VDFB02270651.1, read as the reverse complement.
GGAGGAATTCTAGGTTATCCTCTTTTTATTGTTTAAGTCATTCTATTCTCTTTTTATTGCTTAAGTCCTAGATCTTTCTCAACAAATTTATTTTTTCTTATTTGTGTAATGATTTTTTATGTGTTTTGAGTGTAAAGATATGCTTGTAATTGCTCAAGCAATGTAGTTTTTTATGATCTTGATTTTTTGTATGGTTCGCGGCTTTTCAAGCCTCGCATACTACTTATTTTCTTATTTATAGAAACATAATTGTGAGGAAGATTGGCATTGACATTTTGAAACTTCTACATAAAGAAATGGAAGATTAGGAACTTCAAAGATGTTGCAATCATGATCAAGTCACCTTTATTGTGACTATTGGTGGATTTATTTTTGTGATCCTTGTTGTATGGCCACCAAGTCATTCTTAGTGGGAGATGTTTTCAAGACATAATACTTTGCATGGGATCATTTTTAAATCACATGTATATATGTTTAAATGTTAACATATTTTTAAATTTATCTTTGTTTAGTTTGTTTCAAGTTAATTTTATATTCAATCATAAAAATTAGTATATTATTTTATTTTCCATCCCCCTACACTTCTCAAAATCCATTTATCTTGTTGTTCCTAAAAGCTTGTCTCCTCCCTTACCCAAAAATTAGAGAAACACTATATAAAACTAAAACAATAGGCTTTAGTCAATTTCCATTTCAAAAATTTAATCAATTGTTATTTATATTAATGTAATTGGATTTTTTGACATGAATTAAGTACTATAGGATTCTGTATTTTTATAGGATCAGAATATAATGGGTCGCATATACATAAATCAACAAGGCATCAATGCATAGGTCATTTACTTAATCTCATGATGCTTTCTATTACTTTTTTGTGTTTGTTGGTGTCATTTATTTTGGATTCTTATTTATCCTATCTAATAGTGCTCATAGATGGATTCTAATTTTTTTATGTAGTATCATTTTGGGTAGGATTCCCAATTACTTAACCACTTTTGGAAATCATTATGAAGGGTTCATGATTGTTAATTGTAGTTTGTGATTTATTTTTAATTTCATCTCTTGATTTTATTAAAATATTAGAGTTGTGAATAGGACCCTTCTGTATAACATCACTTTAGTAGGGGTACAATTATATTTGTATCATCTAACATAATTATAATTGGTTACCAACATCTCCATTGATTGTTTACTTTTTGAGGTTGTCATCTTTGCTTCTCCATTCCACACAAGCAAAAGAAACATGTCAAAACATATATTATATCACATTTACCATATGTTTATGTCAATGTCAAGGATAGATAATCTCCTAAATTTAAGTTTTAGGTTGTAGACAGAATCTAACTACTCATAGAAAGACAATGGTCCAGGATCCAATAACATCAATAGTTAAAGCTTATCAGCTATGGTATGTGTACCATCCTAGACACCTAGAGTGGTCCTAGATCTTTATTTCCTATCAACATTAACAACCTTAAATATGAACTACCAAGTGTGTTGGAGAATGTACATGTTATGCATCCATAAAACACCATTTGAGAATACTAGTCTCCATGTTCATCTTCATTTCCAAGGGATATGCTACTGGTACTAGGACTAGGAATGGTAGAAGAAATCATATGATAGAATAACTAGTCTACAAAAAAGGAAGCATGCCTTGGCAAGCTAAGTTGATATCCAAATCCATATTTTGGAAATAATTTTCTTATCTAAAGAAAAAATAGATAACACTTTCCTCATAAGCATGAAGAAAATACTGAGAACTTTATAAGATTATTTTTTCCCTCTTTCCTATGCTCATCATGTTTTGTACTTAATGTTAGTTACATTTGGTGTTGTGTTTTATGTTTAAGTTGGCTATTTAACTCCTATATTTATGTTTCCTTTGTAATTTCTAAGAAATATATTCTCTAATATTCCTTTTCACTTATGTATGGTGGCATATAGTTGAGGTGGGTGTTTTCCTAAGAAGAATTCCATTATTCTTTAATCACATATATCATTTCAAAGTTCTATTGAACACAGTCTCATACTTTAGGTAAGGTCTTGTGTCTATTGACACAATTTTTGGAATCTCACTTCACTTCTAGAAGTATCACAATAACACAAGCTTCCCTTTTTTATATTATTAGTAGTCTAGTAATGGACATTGTAGGACTTGAACACTTTACTATATTTTTAACTATTCATATAATTTTAATCATCCTTCCACTTTGACTTGTAATTTGGTGGCAGTACTTTCCTATTATCCTTGAATACTTAAGGTGTTGTAGATAGTTGCAAGGATGGAGTTATTCGTGTTGGTTGGTTATACTCTACTTCAAACAATGACAATATGCACATGCAATAAAAGTATATGTTTGTGATAAAAAACAAGAAAATTCTATGGTAAAGAGGAATGCATGACTTGAATGGATCCAATAAAATTTGAGTGCTCCATAAGTATAGAAGTATAATCAACTATCTATAGTTATATTTAGTATTCAGTGACAATGAATTCATGGCTGCATAGTCAAACCATACTGTTGATGTGTTTTTTATGCACTTCTCAACATAGGTAATGCATAGATGCATCACCTCTCTTGAAAGACAATATTCCACAATCAAATTATAGAACACTTTCCCAAGTCTCTAATGTTAGGTCTTGATAGTGCTTGGATATCTCATTTGTTTCATGTGATTTGTTGGAATCACAAGGGAGACTTATGGATGAGTTACAAAGTGGGGAAGTTGGATATGCAAATGAAGTTCTTAAGATGGGAGAGTTACTGTGCATTTGCTATAGGTTCAAACAATAGTCTTGAACTCCATTTTTATCATTAAATTTAGCTTTACAATGTGCAATGAACCTTTCCTAAGGTCACTATTAAGAAAAGGGAAAAAGGGCAAGGGAGAGAGGAAGTTCCTAGACCTGAAACTATGAATGAACAGTGATCATGGCAACTGCTATAGTAGAAAAACTCCATAAAACTAAGTTTTGGTTGACCAAGAGAACCTACAGCTACACAAAAATAGTGCAATCTTCTAAGAACTACAGATTTTCAAATTAAACACACACATCATGCACATGTAATTGAACTAAGTTGTGGAAATGAAGTAAAGAGCTTAGACTAGCTTTGCAAAGTGACTCACCATCAATGAACCACAAAAAACATGAGCTAGAAATTCATCAAATACTAAAATAACAATCACCATCACCACTTCCATTCAAGAAAATAACACCTAAACTAATAGGGAAGTTGAACCATGCATACATAAAGAGAAAACTCAAAAGGAACACCCATAAATCATGCAATGTTGCTTTTTATTGTTGTAGAATGTCTTTACATCAGTTCTCCAACCCTTGCAAATGAGGGGCAAGCCCCTATTTATAGTTTTCCAAAGCCCAAATGAATGGCTAGGATCAATTAAAAATGAGTGGCTCAGATTTTTTTACATTAGGGCTTCACCTACCCCCCATTATTCAACAATTTAAAATACATCTTTTGTCCTTTTCCTATTTTCTCTTGTAGTGGCTAGTCACTGTAGCAATTTTGTCATTTAGCTGATTTCCCTTTTATTGTAGCTGAAATTGCTTGGAAGTTTCCTTTGCTTGATGGAATTGCATCATTCTTCATTGGATCAAACGAGCCCATCGATGATTGGCATCAATTGATTGGTTTCCCCTAATTCAGGTGGACAACTCCCTCATGCCTTCTTCAAGGCCACCCCCTTGCATTTTTGTCATTGACTTCCTTGGCATAGTTCTTCTTCCAATGCCTACCCTGTTGGTGGGTGCTAAGGGGAGAGGCAAACATGAAATGAATGGTGATAGGAGCTATGCAGTTTTCCTCATTCAAATTTCTCAATGGGTGTCTTGACGGACCCATAGTAGGCTCCTTGAATCCTACATACATGAAATTTCATAAGTGCTTTCATACACAAATCAAGACAAACGTTAGTCAAATCCTACAAACTCCTTGTTAGATCCATCCAGACATCATCAAAGATCATAATATTCATATTTGGAACTCATTTGGACAATAAAAATTAATATGGTCCTAAGGAGGGCAGGCAGCGAATGAGGGATAACAAACTAGAAGGGAAGTTCTCAAACCTCACTAAACTTAGCAAAACCAAGATTTTTCAATTATAGCACATGGGAAAAGGGGAGGAAAGAATTACAAGAAAAACTTCCTCAAAATTGGACTTATTTCAAGAAAAGCAGAATTTTGAAAGGGGAAGGTCAGAGGGTCACCGCCCTTTGAAACAACAATGAGCACACAGCGGCCCGGAAGGAAAGTCCCAGACGACAATGGAGGGACGAAGCTTTGGAAATGACCCTGGAGGGACGGAGTCCTAGAAATGGCCATGGAGGGGTCAAGTCCTAGAGGCCAGGTTATTGAGGGCCGATGAATGTTCAAAATGACTACAGAGCGACAGAGCCCCAGAAACAGCCATAGAGGGGCTGGATTTCGGAGGCCGGGTCGCCGGGGGCCGACAGATGTTCAAAATAGCCATAGAGGGATGAAGTTCTGGAAAGAAATTTTTGAAACCCCTAAAAATTAATGAAACATTGGTAGTTTGCTTAGGCACCAAAGAAACATCCCAAATCCATAAGAAACTTGTCCCCAAAGTCAAAAATGTAGAAAGCGGACTGTCAGGGATTCATGGAAGTTCAAAACATCCAAAGAGGGATAGAGTTCTAGAAATGACCACAGATGGGCTAGGTTGCCAGGGGCTAGTGGACATTCAAAATGGCCATAGAGGGATGGAGTCCTGGAAACAGCCACAGAGGGGCCGGGTTCCGGAGGCCAGGTCACCGGGGGCTAACAGATGTTCAAAACAGCCAAAAAGGGATAGAGTTCTGGAAGGAAGTTTTTGAAATGCCTGAAACTTAACGAAACATTGGCAGTTCACTTAGGAACCACAAAAACATCCCAAATCCATAGGAAACTTGTCCCCAAAGTTAAAAATGTAGAAAAAAGTGAATCGAGCAATCAGGGACCAAGTCAACAGGAACAAGACAAAAGGAAGAAAAGGGAAGGGGACTTTGTTTCTCCCTAGATTTGAATACCTCAAGTAGGTGAATTTGGTCAAGGGAATTTTATCATTTGAAGGCACATGACCAATTTGGGCTTGGAAAATGGGGCATGCAAAATAAGACAAGAGCAAAGCAGCCCATCAGGGGAAAAAAGAGGGGGTCCCTACCCATGGCGGGGCATGTGTGCAAAACATGAACAAAAAATTCCGACTTGTTGGAGAAATGCTCCAAAGAATTTTGATGACAAACTAGAATCATGAACTGAGAATCTCTAGTTTTGACCTTCACGCTAGGGAAAAAAAATAGACACTCAACCAAAGGATCAAAACCACTAGCCAACCCAACCTTTAGTATGCTAAAAATCCAAGTGTGTGCAGTTGAATTAATTCCCATCCTTCAGTTGCTATAGGAACCCACATTCTATCAAGTTAAGCTACGTATTTTATTCTAACTCTAAAAGCATTAGGGACATTGCCTCGCTACTAGTCAGACGTGTTGATAGTGTTTTCTGCATAGCAACAACTCAGACAGAATGCAATATTCTATCTCTCTTGAAAGGTAATCTTCAACAATAAATTACTAAAAATCACCCCAAGGTCTCTCGGGTGTCAGGTCATGACAATGCATAAACAACTCAGATGAAATGTGAAAATGCTAGTAATCACAATCGAACCTTACTACAAGCAGACTGTATCCTTCCAATTTATCAGATCTTGTAGTATGATGATCTAAAATCCTAAATCTAATCAAATGATAAAGAAATAGCAAAAGGTAAGGGTGCATAAAGAAGTAATGAAACCTAAACTATTTCTAAAATGAACAATGCAAATGACAGATATCTGGAATGGACCAATCTCAAATAACCAATTCTTGCTTAACCCACAATACAATATCACAAGAATGGTGCAATCTTCTAAGGTATACAGATTTTCAAATTATAGACATTCGTCCACAATCGAACTAAGCACAAGATAGATATATGGTCCAGGTTGACTTCACCAGCCTACTACAATCAGATAGTTACTGGGAGTATAGACCAGAGATTGCTACAAACATTCCAAATATGAAATCATGAACATCATTTACCAAACTAATCCAGCTCTAAATCTAACACTAAATCTTAGATCTTTAAGTAATTTGAAAGATAAAACAACAGGAACCATGCAAGATAAACTAACACAAGAGACTTCACCAGGAAAACCACAATGCCTTCATGATTTTTCTTGTACAGAACAACTCCCTTTAGCATGTAACCATCACTCTTCAATCACAAAGCTCTCATCTGAACAACGTTAAGATGACCTGGAGATCGTTGGTTTAGTAAGGAATAAACAATGTCATTATACCAATCATCTGGGGAAACTTCCTCAATGTCATAATTCTAGACAATCAATTCAGGCCCCATTTCATCCATAGTATGAGTAAGTCCCTGTCCTCTCACCAACTTCATGGGCTAGATCTCAATATCGTACTCCTATAGCATTGTCACCCACTTAGCTCTACGCTCTCCTAACTCATTCTGCATCAGGAGTAACTTAATTGTAGGATCTAGGACAATTGCATAGACCTTATTCCTAAGGATATAATGCCTGAATTTTTTTACCGCTCTAACTAGAGCATACATCTACTTTTCCACACTTGGATATTTCAACTCAGCATCTTTTAAAGGTGCACTCATGAAAGCAATGGGATGCTCATTTCCCTCATCAGACTTTTGAGTCAACATTCCCCCACATGAATGATCTAAAGCAAATGAATAGTTATAGAAAGGCTTACTATAATTAGGACTTACCAATACTGGAGCATCAACAATGGATCTTTTGATCTCTGCAAATGCTTCCTTCGATTTTGTAGTCCATTCGACCTTGGCATCTTGCTTCAACATTGCATTCAATGGCTTAACAATTTCAGCAAATCTAGTGATGAATTTCCTGACGAAGTTGATCTTGCCAAAGAAAGACTTCATCTCCTTTTTGCTAGCAGGTGGCTGAATCTTCAATATGGCTTCCACCCTTTCTAGATCAATAGCAATCCCTTTTTTGGATATGACATGTCCTAGCAGCTTTCCTTTTGTCACACCAAAAATACATTTTTTAGGATTCAGAGAAATGTCAAATTCCCTGCACCTTTGAAACACCTTGCGCAGATCAGAGACGTGATCTCCTCTATTTTTGGAAAAGACAGTTAGGTCATTCACATAAATAATGATGCATTTGCCTATAATATCCTTGAAGGCAATATCCATAGCCCTTTGAAATGTGGCCCTTGCATTAATGAGTCCAAAAGGAATCCTTCGGTAGGCAAAGGTACCCCATTTAGTTGTGAAAGTAGTCTTGTGCCTATCCTTGTACTGAACCATCACATGGTTGTATCCTGAATAACCATCCAAAAAGGACATCATCTGAGATCCATTAACCACTTGAAGTACTTCATCCAATGAAGGGACTGGATAGTTGTCCTTTTTTGATGATCTGTTTAAGTTTCTGAAATCAACATAGAGTCTAATTTCTCCTTTCTTTTTCCTCACTAGAACTAGGTTTGCCACCCATGTTGAATGCCTGATGAGAAATATAATTTTGGCCGATAGTAATTTCTAAACTTCTTTCTATATAAGTGGTTCCAGTAACGCGTTGATAGGTCTCTGTCTCTATTTTTAAAGGTTTGGCACCTGGCTTCAGAGGTATAGTGTGAGTTATGATTGATGTATCATAAGTTTTTAAATCCTCATAACTCCAGGCTACAATATCTGGAAAGCTATGCAGTGCTTCAATTATTCCTTGTCTTTCTTTTGGAGTGCATACTTTGCAAATAAAAATGTTCTTAGTATTGTCCTTTGTTCCTAAGTTGTAAGTGTCACACTGTCTATTGATGGACTCTTTCTTTGACTCTTTTTCCTAATCTCTGATCTTATCCATATCAAAAATTCATTCCAACTGTACCATTCCCCTTGGAATAGTATTAGACTTCAGATTCATCACTCCCTCCAAATCTAGTTCTGCTTCATGGAGTTTTGTTTCATCAATAATTTGAGAGGCAAAAATGTCTGTGTTTGTGATAAAATCCAGAATATGCTTGTCATCTTCAAATACCTTAAAGTTAGTAACATTATTTAGAATCGATGGCACAGGAGTCAATTCTATAGTGAACTTCTTCAATCCTGTCAAAGATAAAGGCTGTAAAGTGCTTGCTGCCTGAGCCAGTGAATCTATAGTTTGATTTTTCTACCATGGTATTAGTTGAATATTGAAGGCATCAAATCCCTCAATAAGGTCCCATACTCTATGCCTATAATTAGTCATTCTCCTATTGTGACATGAATATTGTTTCCTTACTTGCTTAATTACTAACTCAGAATCACCAAAAACTTGCAGATTCTTAACCTTTTTCTTGAGTGACATAAGAAGTCCATGGATTAACGCTTCATACTCCACTACATTATTAGTGCAGTGAAATTGAAGTCTATGGGCTGCAAAGAAGTTTTTACCTTTTGGGCTGATCAATTCGAACCCTACCCCAGCTCCATGCTTGGATTTGGATCCATCAAATCTAAGAGTCCAGCATTCAACAGTGGCCGTCCTCTTCATCACATCCTTCGGCCTATTAGTGCTGGATGATTCCTCAGATGGCATAGGTTTCTTGCTTTGATATCCTTCTTGAGGGTTTTGTATATCTATCTTAACAGCTTGGGTTGGATTTAGGCATTTCTGTACTCGTTCTACTGTTGTCCGACATAAACAACACTCCAACTCTAAATGGGAAGCATTATGAACTCTACACTAGTTTGGTAATAGTAATTCTTCAAAGCTTGTCCTTCTGCCTAGATGAATTTGATATTCAACACACTATTTGATGAAATCCTGGAAACTGTCTAATAGGTTGATCTGATTATCTTCGAGTTCTTCCTCTTCCTCAATTGATTCTGTCAAAACAGTAACATGGCTGGACTCTGTCTCCGTATCAATAGGCATTGTATATAGCATTAGTACTTCCTCCGAGTCTAACTCCTCATACTGAGTTGACAGCATATAATTTCCCATGCCAGCTTCTGATATCAAAACTTTTGTTGAAGTATTTTGGTACTCTGTAATCATGTATTTCATTCTTGGCTCTCTCTCAATTCTGATCTGATTCGGTACTCCTTTCTAGGGAAGCCACATGTGGGAGTGATTAGTAGACACATATACATTCAAAGCCTTAGTAAAATCTCTTCCTAGAATCAAGCCATACGCATCAGGGATATCAGCTACTTGAATATTGATAACCTATTGAATCCTTGGGTCAGAAGCTATCTGCATGTGAATCATGTTTAATTCTCCCACCACATTCACTTCAGTTCTATCCAACTAAGTTACCTTCTTCTAAAAGTCAGCAGGTGTAATCCCTAAAGCTCTACAAACTCCAAATGGCATCACATTGGTGGAAGCACCAGAATCTAGTAAACAATTATGTAGATTCTTACCAAATATGCGCATAGAAATCAGAAATGGTGGGGTCTTTGTCTTCCCTTGAAACAAAGTTGGCTGGGTATCTACTTGGGCCACTTGGGTCTTGTCCTTCTCCTTTCCTTTATCTCCATGGGGAAAGTTAGTCTGACTATGGGCCTAGTTTTGTGTCTTCATAGGCTGAGAACTAGAAATTTTGCTGACATCCTCACCAAAAGGTTTATCCAATGACACTAGATGTGCATCATAGGTGCCTAGAACTGCCTTCCTAATTGCAGGGAACCTCAATAACTCAAATGTTGAAAGATTTACCTTTAATTTCTTGAACTCCTCAGTGACATATGAAGCCATTTGCTCCTTGCTCATATCAGTGGAGACTTCCCTAGAAGGCTCCTCTACCTTGTCTTTACTTGCTTGAATAGCCTTTTCCTTCTGTGGGTCAGTTTGAGCTTGTCTTTCCTTCGAAAGGTACTGTCTGGAAACATATGGAAAGGACAGATTATTACTAGCATTAGGATCCAAAGGGGTATTGAAATTATTAGGAGGAATAGAGGTGGTGAAGGGTTCCCCAGCCTATGGGTGCCTATGAGGTAAGTCTCTTAAATCGTATCCTTTACCCTGCCTCTGGAACATCTGTACTTCTTCAACATAAGCCGCATCTTGGTCAAAGGGGCCATTATCATTCATTGCTTCCTCATTAAATAACTAAGCCACCTCATTCCCATTGCAGATTTGGTCTATTTTATCCTCATGAGAATCAAATTCTTCTTCTGGAATATTTTCTTTACTTGCTGGGAAGGGTGTGTGATTTAATACTAACACAGGAGAATCATAAGGGGTGGAGAGAACAATCTCCTGTCCATTTGCATTATTCTCCACCTCATACTAGAAGATGGAGGCTGTAGTTTAGAACTCTAGATATTCTAACTGTGAATGTTGGCTTGTCTTATGGAGCCTACACCATCCTGACAGAGCAGCCTTAGCTAGATACACACCACTGGGAGGCTTGTCTTGACTGACTGGCTGATTTGCAGATTGGTTGACAACTTGATTAACTGGTTGATCCAATGGGGTGGGGACTCCATTATTGGGTCCTGTATTCCATGTCCTGCTCTATCCCTGCGATTGCCTCCTATCAAATCCTGATCCACTACCTTGTCCCCTATCAAAATTCTATCTTCTATCATTATTGAATCCCCTGTCATTGTGGAATCCTCTTTTGTTACATTGTCCTCTGTCAAAATTCTGCCCTTGTGGAAATTCTCTATTCTGATTGGATTGTATATTCTTCTGAGCAGCTTGTAATTGACTGTTTTGATTCCTTAAATAGGTCACCTCTAGGTTTAGCTTCTTTATCTATTCAGCCATTTCATCAATTCTATCCTTATTCAAATATCCATAAGGGATCTGGCTCAGATTACTCTGAGGAGGAACATGCATTGTAGCAGATCCTATAAACTAATGCAACACTTCAAAATTCTGCAAATAGGTAGGGAAACTAGTTGGCTGTGATTGGTACAGGGGCTGGTTAACTTGCTGCTAGGGAAAATTCATCACAGGAGAGACCTGACTCATGGGGAGACTAGGATGTGGCATCAAAGGTAATTGAGGTACCGAATTCATGATTGGAGTATGGTTGGTGACTGCCTAGTTGACTACCTAAACTTGATTGGGATATGCAACTAGTCCTAAGGAAGGCAATGGTCCAGTCAAATGTTGTCTTAAATCTATGCTAAGCTTGACGGCTTCTGTATAGGCATCAGTTAGGCTAGCTGGAGGATTTGGTCTCCACTTAAGAAAGGTGGCCGTAAGGCTATCCAAGGCTTTGTAATAGACTCTCAGGGCTGTATTGTTATCTAAAACATAAGGGTCTTGAAGTTTGGTGTACACATGGTGAAACCTATTACTGAAACTAGATATTGGTTCATTAACCTCCCTCTTGACTCTAGTGAATTGTAGATATAATTTATTGGCACTGATGGGTATTCTGAACTTTTGTAGAAAGGCAGTTTCAAGATCATTCCAGTTAAGAATTGAGCCATATGGGAGGTGATTGTGCCAGTAAAAAGCCTCTTCTCCTAGCGAATAAGGAAACAACCTACAGGCCACATCCTCATGAACAATCCCTCTATCCTTGAGACAGGTTTGAAAGATCCTGATATGCTCCTCTGCAGTCCTGTTTGGGTCATTAACATGGAATTTTGAACAGAAGTGCTCAGATTTTTTGGGTATTACATTGTAAGCATTGAAAAACAAAGGAGATGGATTATTAGCAAGGAAGGCCATTGGAAAAAGTGGGGGTGGTGGTCATGGTTGGTTAATGATAGGCTAGGGCTATTGAATGGGAACCGCCTCAGGTATGGCTTCAACTTCAGGGAGTGAAGATGTAGATGATACAGGTGAAGGGATGGGTGATGAAGATTCTCCCCTTTCTCGAGTCCTTCCTAACCTAGTGGGGAACTATAATTCCTATAAATCTTCTTCTCCTGGGGTAGATCTAGTATTTCTCCTATATCTCTCAAGAGAGATGGTGTTTAAGAAACGATCCAGTGTGCTCATTCATGCCCTCCTTCTAGCACCAATCTGTTGATGGTGTTTTATGCACAGCAACAACTCAGATAGAATGCAATATTCTATCTCTCTTGAAAGGTAATCTTCAACAATAAATTACTGAAAATCACCCCAAGGTCTCTCAGGTGTCAGGTCATGACAATGCATAAAAAACTCAGATGAAATGTGAAAATGCTGGTAATCACAATCGAACCTTACTACAAGCAGACTGTATCCTTCCAATTTATCAGATCTTGCAGTATGATGATCTCAAATCCTAAATCTAACCAAATGATAAAGAAACAGTAAAAGATAAGGGTGCACAGAGAAGTAATGAAACCTAAACTATTTTTAAAATGAACAATGCAAATGACAGATATCTAGAATGGACCAATCTCAAATAACCAATTCTTGCTTAACCCATAATGCAATATCACAAGAATGGTGCAATCTTCTAAGGTATATAGATTTTCAAATTATAGACATTCGTCCACAATCGAACTAAGCACAAGATAGATATATGGTCCAGGTTGACTTCACCAGCCTACTATAATCAGATAGTTATTGGGAGTATAGACCAAAGATTGCTACAAACATTCCAAATATGAAATCATGAACATCATTCACCAAACTAATCCAGCTCTAAATCTAACACTAAATCTTATATTTTTAAGCAATTTGAAAGATAAAACAGGAACCATGCAAGATAAAATAACATGAGAGATTTCACCAGGAAAACCACAATGCCTTCAATTGTATTAGATCATCAAAATGTTGCAACAATTCCACTATTCTGTTACAATATTTGCTTCAAGAAACTAACTACTAATTCTATTACAAAATGCTCTAACTCTTTTTTATCTTTCTTGTCTCTATTTTTCCTCTAGCTAACCCTTACAATGAGGCAAGAATTCCCTTTATAGCAAATTCTTAAAACATGTCGGCCTAGCCAAACATTTACAAAATAAAATTAGCCCAAAACAAGTCAGCCTCAAGAATTTCAAAATCAGGCACACATTAAATGTTGATGCCAATACACCATCAAGGTCAGCCTAGACACATTTCCCAATGTAGCCTGGATCAACACATGCCCTGTAATAATAATAGGGAAGCACAAATCTCAAAATTGGCATTAATTGCTGCCTCCCTTATCCTTATTTCGATCCAATGATCTGCGAACCCTCAAAAATACTTTATCTAGCTCAGCGATAGGTGGCAAGGGAAAAATCTTAAGCCGACATTCAATGGTGCCAATCTCTTCTTTTGACTGTTTAACAATTTTATTCCAATCATCTTTATGCGCCTAGTACTTATCCATCATAGCCAAGTAGGTTGCTGCATCATCTAGTTGGTGCCCTATTATAACATTTTTAGAATATGGAGCATAGACATCATGCCACCATTCTCTTAATTGTTCTAGGCTCAGATACTAAGGAACAATCTTCCTCCTGCCAGTCATTATCTCAAAAAATGCAATACACCCATCATAGACTCTAGTCAGGTCACCATCTATCTACTTTCATTTGTGGATCTTCTTGATGGCTTTCTGTTGAATTTGTAAGGCCTCAAACCATTCCCAAGGCTCATTAAGTCTAGATGAAGGAAGGATTCCATCTGTAGCCAACTAATCTTTGCCATATCCCATAATCACTTTAGATTTCTACAATAGGTCAACATCCTCCTTGTCTTGAGATAAGATATGCTCCAACAAGTCCTTGGCTCTTACTGCATCCTTTCCAGTCAAAAATATTTCCTTTATGGCATCATCTCCTTTCACCTGTACATCTTTCAACCAATCTATTGCAGTTTGGGTAGAAGCCTTCATCCTTTCAATTTCAGAAATAGTCTCTTTGGGAAAGAAATCAGCCGCAACAGAAGATGATGGGTGAAGAGATTGCAAAGGCCTCATCACATCCTCCAGACACTTCTTAAGCCTCTCATTCTCCCTTTTAAGCTCATGTTTTGACTGTGTTTCTTTCCTTAATCTCCCGATTATTACTATACTGGACCCTTCATACTCTTCGATGTCCTGTTCCATAGAGGCTGGTCCAAGATTAATGGTTTGTACATTGTAATCCTTACCAATGACCTCTTCTTTAGTTTTATTTGCGGTGGGGGTGGCAATGTGAATGACCCTGTTACTCGCTTCATCTCTTTCTATCTTTGAAAATACTTTGGCCACCTTCTTCTTCTTACCTTTACCAATCTTGGTCAGCATCTCATCCCAATCAAGAGGGGTGTCCTCAATGATAACTTGTTTCTTTCTTGTAATCTCTTTTTCCAACCAATCCGGGACAGTAGGATCCACCCGGATTTCTTCTGTCTTGGCTTTTTCACGTTGTTCTACTATTTTATCCTTTTCCTTTTCAGGGGACTGCTCACCTTGATCACCTAATTTAGGCTTTTCTTCTTGAAAACATGATGGGGTTCTAATAGGGGCATCCTCCTTTTCAGGTGATCCGTTACCTCTGCTGCTTGCCAAAGAGTCTTCATATTGCACTAGCGGAGAAGGATGCCTTTCTATATCTTCAGCCTCAAGTTCAACTGCTGTGCCAAAGAGTTCTCCTTCCTTGAATGGCTCTGTCTCTCCACTAGTCTCTTGCTCTTGGTGTGTTTTCCGCTCAGGTAAACTTGGTGAAGGGGAAGTAGCCCTAGGTTGCTCCACAACTGGTGCCTTTGGAAGAGGATCCATCTTTTGCATAGCCTCCTTAGGAGATGGAGTCCTTGATCTCCTTGAGTAAACTCTAGTCTTCTCTCCCGAGCTTTCTACATCAACCACCAGAGTCTCATCCTTGGAAGTATCTTGACCTTTTCTCTTTGAAACCCTAGTTGTCCTTGTCTTCTTTGGTTGTGGAGGAGCGTCCACTTCTTCTGCCTTTTAAAATTCCTCTTCTTCAGAAGACCTGCCTATCTTCAAAGTTTGGCTTCTTTTCTTTCCCTTTGGTTTTCTTTTCTGCTCTGGCTCACTTTCCTTTGGGCCTTTGACTTTAATCTTGAAGGGTGAGCTAACTTTAGTTTTCCCTGTGGGATCATCTTCCTCGGATTCTTCTGAGGTGGACAGAGGATTCAGATTTCCCATTAAATTGAAGGTACAGGGTACCTTCTCACTCTCTAACTCCCAAACCTTATACTTCAACCATGATTTGGTAAACTTCATCACAGGGGCCATTAGGTCTTCCAATTCAGTTACTTCATCTTCAGCCTAGTTTATTTCTCCAATTGATCTATCCTTGACAAACTCATATGCATGATCTTGCACTAGATTCTTGTCATCCTCTAACTAGTCAGGGATCAACTTAACATTGTATAGCCTAATCACATTAACAGGAAGCCTAGAGTACCTTTTCTTCCTTGCCTCAAAATCATCTTTAATGTTTTCCTAGTAATCTTCTATGTCATCCTTGTGATGGTATTCTTTGGTGGCCTTCTTCTGTGCTTCTCTAGTGATATCAAAGTTTTTCCTCTTAGAGTGGAAGGAGAAACCATAAGTAGCCAATTCATCCCCTGCTGCATGCGCCGATTGGATGGAAGGGCATACCTCAGCTATACCAATCTTTAAAGGGAAATCACCTCCAAACCTGGTCTTATGCTTTTCCTTTTTGACAATAGCATCAAACTCACATATCTATCTCACAACCTCCAATAGCACAATATGGTCAGTGGGATATCTAGGCAACCTATATGGAGCAACTTGACATCCATCAGTTCTGATGTAGGAAAAGGTGGGAAACTGTATGAACCAGGCTCCATATTTCTTTATCAGCTCTTTTGCTCCATCAGATAATCTCACATGCTTCGCATTTTGAAGTAGCCTAGTGATATGCATTGTAAATGCATCATTTACTCTTCTAAAATCTTGATGTCCTAAGTACAATTTAGGGTATATGTCATAGACTATATCTTGTCCAAATGCCCCCTTTGGATTCAAACCCCTATATGGGTAGAATCTAGCTAGCACATACATCACATAGGAAGACACGGTAAAATTCTTTGTTTCTAGGACATCCCTCAATTGTTTATCAATCACAGTACTGATGAGTCTTGCCCAATGGTAATTAGTACCTTGTTCAATTTTTTTGATCACATGGACCATCCAAATTTCCAACACTCCGACACTCTTCAAACCGGCCACTCTGCTTAATAGTGTGATCGCATCATATATGTCTGATCTGAATTTGACTCTATGTAATTGCTTGCGCAGTTTGGAAAAGTGAGGCTTTGGTTTCTCCAACCAAGAATTAATCATCTGTTGGGCTTTGGTGGGCTCATTTTCATAGTAGGTTTTTGCTAAATCCATGTTTAAGGTACATACAGATGGCAACTTCGGCATGTCAAAAGCTTGGGCAATAGAAACGGGACTAAAATTTTCTAGGACTCTCCCTTCAGAGCTAATGACCCTCTGTGTGTCAAAATCATACTACCGTGCACACTCTAGTATCAAATCATAGCACTAGATTACAGGAGGGAATCCTGCCACATGGACCAATCCAGACTTCATCATTCCATTCCTCAGGACCGATAGATCCTTCTGAGCCTTCCTCACCTTGAATTCCTCATACCTCCATGCTCCTACATTAGTGTCAGAGACCTCTGACCATACAGAAGATATCTTACTGTCTAGCAACTGACTCTTTGTATCTAATCTCAATCTTTCTACCTCTGAAATGGAAGACCCCTCTATATCACCTTTAGACTTTCCTGCAGCAGCTTTGCTTGATTCAGCCTACAATCATAAAAGAACCTCAATGAGCATTCAACTATCATCCATATTTTAGTCAAAGGGAAAGCATGAAACCACATGAAACAATCAATATCCATCATCAATCATCAATCCTTGAAAATCCAAAAAAATGAAGCAATCTGGGAAAATGAGGTAACCCGGGAAAATCCAGTTGGGGAATAATTCAGAGAAATCTGACCCAGACGGATTCCTGCTGCCAAGACATCATTCACCAAATACGTCATTAGTATAGAAAAAAGTTATGTAATTATCATGAAATTCATCCATTAGCAGCAAGAAATCACCATTTAGCATTTACTTCATTACCCCTAACATTGAAAATCAGAAAGGAAATTGAACTAGGCAAGAAACCGAAAAAATCTGGACCGGTCGGGTTTCCACGGACTGCTTGAAACTATGGAACTCCAAAGACTTGGCAGAAACTAGGAAAATCCAAATGCGAGGAAATTCTGCAGATAGATCAGAAAACTGACAAATGCTAACACGCTAACCATCGACTGCATGATCATGCAAAACCTCACTATTTGGATTCCAATGGTCCTAAAATCGATCCTAATAAGCAAACTCGGAATGCACATGAATTTGAATTTCAAAAGACTTCTGAATGACTAAACCTCAAGCCAAAACAATAATGCCCTAAATCCAATAACCAGACCCCTGCCATGAAAACTAGGGTAAGCTTAAAATTTCAAAAAACTATCATTGAAACGATCAATCAAAGCGCACAGGGATTTCTCAAGGTATGAGTAGGTTGGGCTAGACATAAAACATGAAAATAATGATAACCCTACCAAACCTGACAAATTTTGGCAAATGAACTAAAACCCTAATCTTCACAAAATATAGTGATTTGCACACCTAGAAGGAAAAGTCCTACCCAAACGTATCTATGGGGATACATCCGACACTCAATTGATAAACGAAAGCATGCATAGTGTGGGCGATAAAATCTGGTGGAGAAGTAAGCCAAACCCTAGCTCGATAGATACAAAATGATAAAACAAGCAATGACCGACCCAGAATGACTATCAATTGACTCGAAAGATTGGATCAAAGTGCAAACAAAAGGAGGGGCTAGCAATGACTTACCATGTATCGATCTGGGTGAAGCTCGAACTCGAAGAGGTGACTATAAAACCATGTTCCCTAGCAATGAAAAACTCAACCAGCGCTCAAGCAAATCACTCACAAGCAACTCAAATTCAGCAATCAAAACCTCAAATGAAGAATCTCAAATGTCAGAGCATATAACAAGTAAATAATGAAATCAAAATGATACTCAAAAGCCTTTAAATCCATCCACACCTGCGCCTAATCAAACGTACTTTGAGCATTAATGAGCGACAATACAAGTCAAGGAAATCTGGAAACCTGAGCCTAGGATAGAATTTGGAAAAATCCAAGCCAAATGAAAAATCCAAAAGGACACAAATTCCACAGAAATGGCAGAAACTGAGGTTTTAACAAAGTTCAAGATTTTAATGAAGTTCGAGAAAATCTTCCTGGGCCGGAAAATCCCAGATTTGAGCACAAACTCGGATTTCAAAAAATTAAGCAATAAAAGAACAAAGAACCAGGACCCGGGAAAATCCGCCAGAGCTGGAAAATCCCAGATTAATGTCAAAACCTGGACTTTGACTAAAACCTAAGTTTAACCAATTCAAGCCTCAAGGCAAGACCAAAGCTAGTAAGACCAACATCTCAAGACCTTAAAAAGACAAATCTCATAAAACCAAAGGTCCAAGACATCATGAAAAGAGGTTCCCTACTCCAAGTGGGGTGTGTGTGCAAAACTGCACAACAAGACGTCCATAGCCCCGACAAGGTTGTCGCTATGATTTTCCTGAACATTGCTCTACTACCGGTCGGGCGTACATAGCCTCGATAGAGTTGTTCAGATGCCCCTGAAAAAGTTGAATTTTCTCTTTCTTTTAATTTTCAATGTTTTCTTTCTTTCTTTCTTTTCTCTTTTTAGCTCTTTTATTTCAACCCACAAGCATTGAAGTTCATGCTCAGGGCTAAGAATCACAGTGGCGTTGGAGCAAAATTTTAGATTTTTCACTTAACTAGACCTCACAAAAGGCCATACAATGAATGTCAAATTCTTAAGATGTGTAAGAGCTATAAGATTTTAGAAGACATCAGAGTCAGAATAAACCAACAACTTATCCTCTTTGAATGAAACACCCAGATCACTTAACACTAACAGAAGATCCTCACCATCCACTCTGAAAACTTGATTAGAGTTTGACAAAGAAATATGTAGAACAACCCCAGGTGATAAGTATGGTTGTTGTTCACATAGATGTGCCTAGCTAAAAGCAGAGTGACCTCAAGCAAAAAAACAACAAAGCATCAGCAAAGTGAAAGCAAACAAAAAGCAAACAATCTACATCACACCAACTAACCTAAGGAAAGTTGGAAAGTAGAGTATTTATAGGAAACCTATATTACTCAAAATGGGCTATGTACAAAGATATTTACAAAGCACTATGTTCAGGCAGGGTGAGCTGACATTAATGTTCATTGGATTTTGTAGTGCATGCACAAGCAAATGGGAAATTGTTGTAGTTCTTAACCATGCAGATTTATCTTTATATTATGAAAAAAGAAATTCACCGTTGTAGCACTCAAGTTCAATCACGTCATCATGAAAAATTAGCAATTGAGGTGATTCGTTGAACCCATGGTTAATCCATAAACATGTTTTCCTACCCTCGTTACCATAATCAAAATGAAACATGCAACTATAAGTATTCATAGGATTAAGGAAGGATAGAACTTGGATGTTGTCATGTAGATATGGCAACATTGGATAGTTGAGAGCAAGCACAACATCGTTGATCATTGCATTGATAGCCTCAAGTAGGCACAATTGAGGGTGCAACACTTTAGACAATAAGCTTGCATAAGGCTAGGAGAATGGGGCAGCAAGCACCCCTTTCGATCTTTGTGTGGGATCGGAAACCCCTATCGGTTGTTCTTCAAGGAAGTACACCTCGTCTCATTGATCTTCTGCAAACCTAGTGTCCACTTGATTGTTGTCCTCAAATGCCAATATGTTGTCCCAATTCCTCTCCTAGGTGTCAGCCTTATTATTGTGATGTTTAGTGTCATGGGATGATGACATGCATGAATATTTCCTATTGCAGCCATCTGAATATGATGGAGGATCAACAACAATCATGGCAGAAGGACTCCAAGTTGTATCTTGTAGTTAGTCAGGTGCGTCATCTCTGTTGGCAACTATCTCAGCACCTCTGCCTTTTTCTTCTTCTCTTTGTTGTTCATGCATCTCATCATGATGTTCGCTCATTTCCCCTTTTTCACTATCACTATAGACAGAGAAGGAACCCCTCTCCCAACCTAGAGACTCTAGTGTATCACCATTCGGGGGCTCAAGGAGTATGTCTTCATCGTTACTATCTTCTAGGATGTGCTCTTCCTCGACATGAGCACACCTCCGCAGTACAATTCCCAATGGAAAGAAGTCATCAATTGATGACACCTCATCAAAGGGACCAAATTCTACTATGAAATTTCCCTCTAAGGACCTGGCATAAGGTCTATTGTTCATGGTGTGCAAATTCTCTTCGAGAGGAAATTCATGATGACTAGTGGAAAACATTCATGTTTGATCTAATTCATCACTTAGAAGTCCAAGACTATATTGTTGTCCTTCTTCTATTACTATCCCAACATCCTCTTGAGGCCTGCCTTTAGCTGAGTCATCATTTGATTCAGGCTTTTGGTCTTCTTCTTCGATATGGGCAGCAAGTAGAGTAGGTCGGGCACTTGGTTGCTTCACTTGTCCTCTAACTTGTTCAATAGCCTCTTTGCATAGCTTGCATGAAAACTCAGAGTGTGATGAATCATAAAGTATGCACCAATTTGGTAGTAGTAGCACCTCCAAACCCACTTGTAATTTCAACTCCAACCAATCTTTTTCTAATCTAAAGATGAGTTGGTCATATCTTTCCACTACTAGGTCCTCATCATCACTTTAAAAAGAAACTTGATGGTAGACAGTCGTGGCGAGTGGTTGTTCCCACTCCTCCAAACTTTCATTTTCAGATTCTCGATCACTGTCATTGATGAAGGAGAGGTCTTCTAATCTGATTTCACTTATACCTTCATCGTCATTTTCTATACTCCAAGGTTGTCAACCTTTTCTTCTTCTTGTTCTTCAACATCTTTGTTGGTTGTCCCAACATGCACTATTGCAGACTTTGTTGATTTATCTTCAACTTCCAATGTGAGGACTACTCTTTGTTGATAGAGGAAAGGCTTTCCAACTCCCTTCCAACTGAATTTTCATCATAACGTTCTACTATCCTACTAAAATCAGCTTCTTCCTTTTCATTTTCAGCTTCAACATTTGTTGTCCCAACACTAGTTTGTGTTGAATCCCTTGGTTGCTCTTCGATGTGCTCTCCTCCAGATGTTGACAACTCTTCTACCTCATTGGATAACTTCTCTTCATTGGGAGTTGGCTGCTCCAACTTGTCCAAACAACCTTTGGATTGAGTGATGATGTTTGTGCATGACCAGCAAGTGAATTTAGAATGGGGTGCATTACAAAATCTGAACCAACTAGACATCAATATTTCATCCAATCTTGGTTCATCTTTGCTGCTCAAATGTTCCTGGATCAACTCCTTGAATGCTTTGGCTGCCATGGTTGTCAACTCTTCCTCCAGATCTATAGGAGCTAAAGGTTGGTATATTTCCCAAAAGGGAATTTCTCCTTGCAATACTCTTTCAATCCTGCTCAGAAAATTGAGACACCCCAATTCATTATGCCTATGAGTGTAATGGATCTAACATCTATCTGCCAACACGAATTGCTGCAATGGATTATTCAGTCTCTTATTCAAATCTGCATGTAGCTGAGTGATGCTAATTTGTGCATGTTGCTCCATTTTGACTCAAATTCTACTTGCCTTCAGAGTTTTCTGATTTTAAATTTTAGCATGTGATGAGATCTCCCTATCTCTGATTTCTTCTTGAAATTGTTCTTTTCAACTTCCAACTTTCAACTTTTTAGCCCCAACATGTTATGCCTTCCTTCTAGCACTAGTTCTATTGATGTATTTTTTATGCACTTCTCAACATAGGTAATGCATAGATGCATCACCTCTCTTGAAATACAATCTTCCACAATCAAATTGTAGAACACTATCCCAAGGTCTCTAATGTCAAGTCTTGACAGTGCTTGGAATATCTCAGTTGTTTCATGTGATCTGTTGGAATCACAAGGCAGACTTATAGATGAGTTATAAAGTGGGGAATTTGGATCTACAAATGAAGTTCTTAAGATGGGAGAGTTACTATGCATTTGCTGTAGGTTCAAACATCAGTCTTGAACTCCATTTTTATCATTGGATTTAGCTTTACAATGTGCAATGAACCTTTCCTAAGGTCACTATTAAAAAAATGGAAAAATGGCAAGGGAGAGAGGAAGTTCCTAGACCTAAAACTACGAATGAACAGTGATCATGGCGGCTGCTACAGTAGAAAAACTCCCTAAAACTAAGCTTTGCTTGACCAAGAGAACCTACAACTACACAAAACTAGTGCAATCTTCTAAGGACTGCAGATTTTGAAATTACACACACACATCATGCACATGTAATTGAACTAAGTTGCAACAATGAAGTAAAGAGCTCAAAATAGCTTTACAAAGTGACTCATCATCAATGAACTACAAAAAGCATGAGCTAGAAATTCATCAAATACTGAAACAACAATCACCATCACCACTTCCATTCAAGAAACTAACACCTAAACTAATAGGGAAGTTGAACCAATGATACATAAAGAGAAAAATCAAAAGGAACACCCATAAATCATGCAATGTTACTATCTATTGTTGTAGAATGTCTTTACATTAGTTCTCCAACCCTTACAAATGAGGGGCAAGCCCCTATTTATAGTTTTCCAAAGCCCAAATGAATGGATAGGATCAATTCAAAATGAGTGGCTCAAATTCTTTTACATTAGGGCTTCACCTAGCCCCTATTATTCAACAATTTAAAATACATCTTTTGTCCTTTTCCTATTTTATCTTGTAGTGGCCAGTCACTATAGCAATTTTGTCATTTAGCTGATTTCCCTTTTACTATAGCTGAAACTACTTGAAAGTTTCCTTTTCTTGATGGACTTGCATGATTCTTCATTGGATCAAATGAGCCCATCGACAATTGACATCAATTGATTGGTTGCCCCTGATTCGGGCGGACAACTCCCTCATGCCTTCTTCAAGGCTACCCCCTTGCATTTTTGTCATTGACTTCCTTGGCATAGGCCTTCTTCCAATGTTGACCTTGTTGGTGGGTGCTAGGGGGAGAGGAAAACATGAAATGAATGGTGATAGGGGCTATGCACTTTTTTTTGTTCATCTTTCTCAATGGGTCTCCTGACAGACCCACAGTAGGCTCCTTGAATCCTGCATACATGAAGTGTCGTAAGTGCTTTCATACACAAATCAAGACAAACATTAGTCAAATCTTACAAACTCCTTGGTAGATCCATCTATGGATAATCAAAGATCATAATATTCATATTTGGAGCTTATTTGGACAATAAACATTAATGCAGGCCCAATGGGGGTGGGTAGCGAATGAGGGATAGAAAACTAGAAGGGAAGTTCCCAGACCTCACAAAACTTAGCAAAACCAAGATTTTTCAATTATAGCACTTGGGAAAAGGGGAGGAAAGAGTGCCAAGAAAAACTTCCTCAAGATTGGACTCATTTCAAGAAAAGCGAAAGTTTGAAAGGGGAAGGTCGGAGGCTCATCACCCTTTGAAATGACAATGAGCACACAGTGGCCTGGAAGGAAAGTCCTAGATGGCGATGGAGAGATGGAGCTTCGGAAATGACCTCGGAGGGATGGAGTCCTGGAAATGGCCACAAAGGGTCTGGGTCTTAGAGGCTAGGTCGTCGAGGGCCAGCGGATGTTCAAAAAGGCCACAGGGGGATGAAGCCCCAGAAATAGCCATAGAGGGGCTAGGTTCTAGAGTTCGGGTCACCGGGAGCTAGCAGATGTTCAAAATAGCCAAAGAGGGATAGAGTTCTAGAAGGAAATTTTTGAAACCCCTGAAACTTAATGAAATGTTGGCAGTTTACTTAAGCACCACAAAAACATCCCAAATCCACAAGAAACTTGTCCCCAAAGTCAAAAATGTAGAAAGAAGACTACTGGGGGTCCACAGAAGTTCAAAATAGCCAAAGAGGGACATAATTTCAAAAACAACCATGCAAGGGTCGGGTTCTAGAGGCCGGGTCGCAGGGGGTAGTGGATGTTCAAAACAACCAAAGAGGGATGAAATTCTAGAAGGAAATTTTTGAAACCCCCAAAACTTAACGAAATGTTGGAAGTTCACTTAGGCACCACAAAAACATCCCAAATCCACAAGAAACTTGTCCCCAAAGTCAAAAATGTAGAAATCGGATTGTTGGGGGTCCACAGAAGTTCAAAACAGCCAAAGAGGGATGAAGTTACAGAAACGGCCATGGAGGGGCAGGGTTCTGAAGGTTGGGTCACCAGGGGCTGGTAGATGTTCAAAATGGCCATAAAGGGATGGACTCCTAGAAACGACCATAGAGGCGCTAGGTTCTGGAGGCTGGGTCGTCGGGGCCCAATGGATGTTCAAAACAACCAAAAAGGGACATAGTTATAGAAGGAAATTCCCAAAACCCTTGAAACTTAACAAAACGTTGGTAGTTCACTTAGGTACCACAAAAACATCCCAAATCCACAGGAAACTTGTCCCCAAAGTCAAAAATGTAGAAAAAAGTGAATCGAGTGATTAGGGACCAAGTTAGCAGGAACAAGACAAAAGGAAAAAAAGGGAAGGGGACTTTGTTTCTCCCTAGATTTGAATACCCCAAGTAGGTGAATTTGGTCAAGGGAATTTGATTGTTTGAAGGCACATGACCAATTTGGGATTGGAAAATGGGGCACACAAAACAAGATAGGAGCAAAGCAACCCATCGAGAGCAAAAAGAGGGGGTCCCTACCCATAGTGGGGCATGTGTGCAAAACATGCACAACACATACTACACTATCATTGCAGAGAAAACACAAATTAAAATTTAATTTGAAAATTCATAAATTGTAAAATGGTTTGAGTGGGAAATTCATCCATTACCACACTTAGGCTTGCATGTTAGGATTGTCTGTATTCATGATTTTTCTATGATAGTATGGATGAACCTAAATTTAATTACAATCATAATTCATTTGAAGTCATTTTGTTCTCTAGGGATTTTTTTGTTGTTGACTTATAAATCCTATTTTACAGCTTTAGAGGACACCATTATTGACTCCTTCTAAGCTCATAACTATGTTTCTTCATGAAGCAAGCCATGCAATTGCTTGCAAACTTACTTGTGGTCATGTAAGCTTTATTAGCCTTAAAAAAATTTAGTATAGAGTGTTTAAACTTTGAAGTTCATTTGGATGCCTTGTTTGGTTATTTTTTATCAACTATTTTGCTAGTGCCAAATGATTTGAATTTGGTGAAAAATTTATCAAGCTACAAGATAAATAGAAAAATGGAAAAAATGACAAATAGGAGCAGCACATGAGCCATTTAGACCATTTGAAATTATTTTCAAGGCCATTTCAAGATACAAGCACATTAGAAGTGTTTGCTCGTAAGCTAGGTACCAAGTTTGTAGCTTGATTAGCATCATGAAAGTAGTGAGCCAATGTATTAGAGGAAAAGGATGACATTTTTGGTTTGGATGGTTTTGGGAGCTGATATTTGACATTCCACACTCAACATATTAACTAATCTTATTTATAAATATAAACCTTAAACTACAACCTAATATACCGCATTCGACATTACAGTATTTCCTCCATTTATAAGCCACAAAAATCATTAGCTAAGTAAAGTTGTAATTGATCATAGATAAGGAAATTAACATAAAAAAAATAATTTATAGAGAAAAAGAAAGTTTTTTTTGTAAATAAATGGTAGGCCTACCTTTCAATTTATACTTCATTGTCAAGAGTTATTGATCCTTGTCCAAACCCCTATTAAAACTTCTTGATACTATCCACGTTGTTGATAGTGGTAGTAGGTGATCAATCCAATTATTTTTCCTACCCATAATGAAGGTTTTACATTGATGTTGAGATTAAAACATTGCATGAGGTCCGAGCTTATAAAAATCATTGCTTAAAACCTATTATAGGTCTTGTCATTGTATTCCATTGAAGTATATTCTTACAAAGCCCAAAGAAAGTGTCAAAGATTCACTAAAAATCCACTGATCTATTTCCATTGAGGCATGCATTGACATTGTTGTAGTTTCCTTTCTATTAACTAAACCCTCATAAAAGCCTTGCAAAATCGATTAATAAAGAGATTTTGGGAGCTTCCTTGCAAAATCCATTTTATGAAAATTCTACAATCATATCATTTCATTCCATGAGTTGACATCTCTTTGAGGCATTCTATAAAAAAATTTAGGTGTTTTGTCTATGATTCCACATCTTGCATATATGTCTACTAGAGCATATTTAACTATAATTCTACAAAGGCTTCATGAAGATTTTGTAATATGCAATCTACTTCACACAAATATCAGCAATAGGAGGCCACCATGAATGTGGTGCTTGAAAAAGTGTATGTTGATCTTAATATGTTTGATTAGTTGCCTCTCTACATGATTTTAAGAAATAGCAATGGTTATGACTATCAGTAAAAGAAGGCTAGAATATCTTGTGAGAATAAAACCTCCAAAAAAAACTCCCAAATGCATGATATCTCTAGCATTACATTTGTTGCTCCTCTATATTCTACCTTTCTTGTAGACTTTGCAATAGAATTTTTTTTCTAGTAAGTCCAAGAGACAAGTCCAAAATCCAAATGGAAAGCATCCAAAAAGTAACTACCTTTGATCCACACCTTCTTATTCCACATGTTTATCCAACTAAACATCCTTCAACTCCTAGTGAATACATAGTTCCCAAGGGGATATGCCCTTAATGTGTGTGAGTTGTAGAGGGGGACACAGGGAGGGGGAGGAGGAGAAGCATGTGGGTATTTAGCAACTTCACAATGGTTATTCTTATGATCATGCATGAATGTGAACACCATCCCAACTATTAAAGATATATACAATGTGGTATGAGACAAGAAAAATAGGCTTCCAACAAGTTCTATAGCTAAGGAAACATCAACTATTAGTGAGGTGCATTGTGTTGTTAAATTAACTCTATACTCCTATGAATTTCCCTGTCTTACTTTTCTTACTCCTCTATATTCTACCTTAATGAGGATATAGCAATGGCCTCATATTTCTTGCAAGAATAAGAGACAAGTCTGAATTCCAAATGGAAGACATTTAAAAGTATGCTACCTTTGATCTACATCTTTGTCTCAAACTACATCTATATATCTATTTAGGCATCTTTCCACTCCCCTGTGAGTACATAATGCCTAAGTGGATGGTACCGTAGATGTAGATCAATAATTATTTTAGCAACTTGCCACTAGTTGTCCTTATGATCTTGTAAGAATGTGCAGACCATCCAAACTATAAAGAAAATATCCAGTCTAATACTAACAATCTACCATAGGATAACAAAATCTTCTTTGGAAGAAAATACAAAGAAAAAGACATTCATATAACTAATACTAATAAGTATATATATTTACTGAAATAATAGGACACACATAAATAGGAAACTATGTCATATCTCACATATTTGGAAAGTGGATATATACCAAACAAAAAGCTAAGGAAAATATGGCAAGAAAAAATAAATTAAGTGGACCTTAAGGAGGTATTTTTATCTTCCTAGCACTTGCTTAAGAAGCATCCATGAAAATCACCTAACTGCCATTATTTATATAGATCCTTAAATATCAATGTTATAAAATGCCATAACATATTTGATTATATTTTTTGTTAGTCACATATTGAATAGGATTTGAAACTATGATTGATATAAGGAATTCCTATGCAATTATGATACAAAATTGAAGACCTATTTATGAAAAATTGTGATATGAAGCAATGCCAAATATTAAGTCATATTGTTGTGCAGAACTTATCATAATGAGCTGAAGATATGCATAATGTTATAAAGGATATAGTGAGAAAGATTAGCTTGCAAGTAAAGTTGTAAGTTGCACTCATATTCGTAAATAAGGAAATTTCTCCTCACTTTCTATAGTTATACTGCTTATTATGGACATATGTCTAACTGTAGATACTATAGAAAAGATTAAAGAATGAAGCCATGAATCTGTAAGTGTGATATAGTAACTCTTATTATTGTATTTTCATATTACATATGCACATATCAGTGCATTGTAATTCCTTCTAGGTTATATTATTTTAAACAAAAATGAAAGATAATCAACCATGGGCCAAAATCTGGCATTCATATATGTTGTAAGATTAATACTCTATATAAAATAAACTAATCATCTACATTTCTCTATTGATATCAAATAGTCAGTAACTAGTGGAATGTTGTCCATTACCCTAGCAATGGGCGTATAGTTAAACCATTGTTTTCAGCTTCAATTCCTCCACCTACAAGTCTCATCCCCCTATCACTTGTATCCTCCCCATAAATTTTAGCTAGTTTCAAGAGGCTCATGGATAAGGGTATGTGCAAGATCATGATGGGCCAAAAAGTGGCGATATGATGGGTATTTGTAGGGTATGTGGCTAACAATTTTTTTTTACTAAAAATTGATGAAATGAAAAGGGTTTTTAAAGGAGATTCTCAGTTTTTCACCAATATAAATTATTCTTTACTTTGAATTTAAGTCAAGTTGCCTAACTCTGATTTTTCTAATTTTTTTGCCACTTAAGGCCCTATTTTTTCCATGATGATCAAGCACATACCCATAACATTCATCACTAATGTGTCTTTGCTTGATCTTTTTGGACATAGTATGCAACATGTTTATCCTCTTTAATTGGGGGATCCTTGGTCATATTGATCTACTTCTCATGAACTATTGTGAGAAAGATAATGGTTAGTGAAATATGCTTCTAAATGGTAATGGTTTGATCTTTCTATATTAAATAGGGATATAGAGGAAAATCTAATGATCTTTTGGTTTATATTGTATCTTTTGCCACATTCATTATGCCTAAATATTTAAAACTTACCCTTCACTAGATTTGATTCATTTGAACCTATTCTTCTTTGTACAATGCACATTGTTAGCATTAGGTTTGCTCTGTCATAGGCACTTCAAGTCATGCTTGCAATGATGCAGGGATTTCTTACATCACCGCATGCATGAATTGAAGTGCTTGCAGGAGAGCAGGTATCTATAGTTTATAGAGTCACCTATAGTTTCTTATGGGAAGATCATCGATCAAGGATTCAAAATTACCTCACCAAGTGAGAAGTGGTCTTACCTGAACCTTACCTCTTGACTAATTAATTGATACTGATGTGTCAAGCATTACTTACAATAGAAATAGTTCTAGTGCTATCTATCTCACTTGGTGCTTCCATCAATCACTCATGTTTGGGAGGTATAGCCACAAAGATGGCAATATGATATATACTTGATTGGTTGGGCCAAATCCCTTGCCAACTATTATTTCCCACCCACCCAGAGTAGATTGGTTTTTCATTGGTTGGGAGAGATAGCTAGCCAAAGAGAGCCAAAAAAGCACTTGCTCTCCTGCAGGCACTTCAATTCATTCCTACGATCATGCGAGAAAGCCTTGCATCACTGTAGGCATGACTTGAAGTGCCTACAAGAGAGCGAGATCACACTTCTTTGAGGCATTTTTTGAAATAGTTTGATTGCCTTGTCTATGCTTCCACATTTTCATGTATGTCTAGTAGAGTAATTGTAACCACAACATATGACAAAAAGTATTTGCTATTATGTTTTTATAGATGTTGTTGTTAGAGTTATTATGCATTAGCTAATAATTAATTAATCTTTAATTGATTATAAGTCTATTTTATTCTCACACACTTTAGCTAAACATAGGAATGCTTTATTAGTTGAGTTATTATTAGATCATTATGTCACATCTCATGTGATGTTGACATTTGTCATGATCTAATCCCTTTCTCATTTAGGGCTTTTCTCTTATAAGCATTCAACCCTTATTGTAAATATCACTCAAATATTATTCACAGGAAATATCACGACTTTCATATCTTCTTGAAATCTTCTTCTGTAACTTTTCCTTGTTGATGAATATAGCAATTCTTGTTTGCAAATCTCTTGTGTGGAAGGTGTACTTGTTTGTTTTTTGATCCTGTAGCTTGTGGTTTTGTGCTTGTTTCACAATTCTAACATGGTATCAGAGTGTGGATTCAATGAACCCCTTATCATTTTTTGAAGCATTCTTGTGTGAAAAGGACCTCACCGTTGGATCTAGAGCTATCGAGAAAGTCAAATTTGGCTTTTGTTTTGCCTAATTTCACTTCCATTTGTCAAATCTGTGAGGGTTTGAAGGAAGGGTTTTTTTGCCAGATCTAGGGGGTGCCTAATTTTTCAGAGCGTTTTGAGCTGAAATGGATATCATCATTGCATTTAGAAGGCCCAAAAACCCTTATATCTATATATAATTTGTCATTTTTGGAGCACGTCACCCTAGGGGAAAAATTTTTTCCCTAGCAGGGGCCATACAACCTCCTACATGAATTACGAGGTAAATTTTCATAAAAAAAATAATTATTTTTTTTCTAAAAAATTAAAAATTTCAAACAATTTTTTAAATGTAAAAAAAAATGTAATTTTTAAAAAGCTTTAAAATGTTTTTTAAAAGCTTTTGCACAATTTTGTTTTGGTTTTAAAAAGTCAAAAAGAAAGAGTAGGTATGTACCTACACAGTACCTGTGTCCTATGGGTTCTCCCATAGGCTACTTTTAAAAAAAAGAAATTATTACAAAAAGTTTTTTTATATTTTTTTTCTTAAATAAAAAAATACATGTAATTTCTTTTATATATGTTTTTTAAATAGATAAAAAAATTTTAATGCTTTTTTACTCTTAAAACTAAAAAAGCAAAAATATTTTTTATATTGTTTTTTATTTAAAAAATATGTATTAGTTTTTTGGCAGTTTTTAGCTTTAAAAAAATAGTCAAATTTTGCATTTTTTTTTGAAAAATAAAAGCATTGTAGTTGAAGAATTTTTTCCAGTATCACTATATTTGGTGGGCCTCTATTTCTTGAGGTGTTTTTGAGAAATTTGACGAAGTTCTTTTTTGTCCTTTCTCATCCCCTTTCCATTGGGCTTTTCCATTTTGCACCTCAACTTCTAGAGGCCATATCTCAGCCATATGGTGGTCTTTTCACATACAATATTTTTTGAAATAGGGTCAAATTTCATGCTCTTCATAGTGGTGTAGGTATTTTCTAGTTTTAACTTTTGTTTTTTTCTAGAATTTTGTTTACTCAGTGTTGTAGCTATCCACTTCTCATTTTTGGGGACTTTGACGGGCCATATCTTCTACATCTAGACACATTTTTGGGTGCTATTGTTTTTTAAAGTGCATTTTTTTGTGTACTTCATCATGGTGCTACCAGTTTCCTCATTTTCTATAATAGAATTATATTTTCAACTATTGTCCTTTTTTGGACATTATGGACTCACATTGCATGTATTTATCTTATGTAAATGCACTGAAATAAAGTACCTCAGCTTTGTTTGTGTAGTATTGGGATTCTTACACATCACTTTGTGCCTTGTTGTACTTGCACTATGATATAAAGTGCCATGAGGGTTGATTTTTTCCTTTGTTTTCCTTCATACCTTTCTCATGCGTATGTGATTTTTGTTTTCACATACTTTCTATCTGCTTGTACTTTCATGATTGCACCTTCGGATGTTCTTCGTTCCTCTTCATGCACTACTTTCAGGCATTCAGTTTCAGTGTACCTGTCACGCCTCTCCCTTTTGAGCATTATGGGGGTGTTTCTATTGTTGGTGCTATTGCTAATTCTTTGGTTTTGCATTGGAGTGAGCTATGTATATAGTATTTGTTCCTATGTACTAGGTAGATACAATGACTGGTTACCCATGCATTTCAGTGAGATGGAGCACTTACCATATAGACACTCTTGCATTCCTATTTTTGGAGGCAACCTTCCATTTTTCACTTGATCAATTCTTTATACTTTTGGTAAATTTTCCATCTGTATCTTCGAGTTCCATGTGTTTTCCTTTGTTTTCTATCTGATTCGAGTAGTGTCATTGGGGGAACTCATACAGATTCTTGTCTTCTTGATCTTGATCATCAGATGTTTCAGTGAAGGTTATTCTTTCGACATTACAATAGTCATTCTTTGATAGAGTTTGCAGCTTCTTCATGTTTTTGGATGTTCCTTTGTTCCTATCTTTTGGAACTATTAGCTCTCAAAAACGTAGGTAAGTATACATCAAAAGGTTGCCAGTCACTTGATATGTTTTAGGATAACAGACAAGGTTAAATGTTTTAAACCTTCTACTCTTTAGGTGTTGCTGGACCTATAAGGTAGGTGAACCTATATGAATTGGGCATACTTGACTTATGATCTTCTCTCTTGCAGTGATTTGTCCACAATGGCAGATGGGAGTGAACAAATGAAATCAAATTTGGTATAAATTGTATAGCAATATTCCAAAACTAAATCCTAAATGTGTTCAATTAACAGATGTAAAAAAAATATGAATGAAACTAAACGATGAAAATGGTGAGACCAGTACCTTATAGGGTATGTGGAGTCAAGAGAAATATGGAACAAGTACTTCGTTCTAGCAAGCATTCAAGTTGTTCAACATATGATTTAGCTTATAGCTTGTATAAACATGCGAGGTTATGATTACCGAGTTCTTCTTAATGATCCAACTGACATTCTCTAATTATTATGATCAACTTAGAGGGTTTCATCTTTACTGGAAAGAACCAATCAATTGACCATACAAATACAACAAATGCGTTCTGACAAACTGGATATAAACTTGTTACACCAATTCAAATAACTAGAAAACATCACATTGGAGACAACATCGATAATGCTTTCAATGAACACAATAAAGAACTGATACTAGAAATAATTGCACCATATTAAAAGATTTCCATTGATATCTCCATGATTTTAAACATGCCACATAGTCTCATTTTTGTGTAACATTGTCTTCTACTATATTATGCTATCTATCTTCTATCCTATTCTACTTGCTTCTTCTATTTTGTTTCTGAAATAGATATTTATACATTGAGTACACGAAAGGATGTGTCCTTTCGATAATGTCATACATTTACATAACAAATAGTTTAGAGGATAATTAATCTCTATTTATCTGTAAGTGAGTTTTAGCAAGATGATCCAAATAATCCTGGCACTCGTATGTGTCCGCATCTCCAACCGCATTCTGGATCGTGATTTACATCTTCATCATCTTCTCGTTTTGCTCGCTCACTTCTTCTAACATTGTATCCTTTGCAAAAGCTAGCCTCATGACTTCATTTAGTACTGAATCACATTCACATTTCCACTTGGTAGCTTCTTTCAATTCCCCTTTGTCATCAAAGAATGCAATCACAACTTTCTTGGCAACGTCTATCAACCCCTATTCATCCCCTTGTAGTTCAACATAGAAGTTTCAATGATGATTTATAATATGATTTGTAGCTTCAAGTGCTGCACTATTAGAAGTATCTCTTTGGTCTATCTCATGAAACCTCTCCATAATTCTTCCATCCATTCTTGTATGCTCCCTTAATACGGAAAGGGTATGCGAATATTTTCCCCAAAGTTTATTTAACCAAGGTGTTAAATTATCCTGCCTTTTCTTGATAATTGCAGTAATTGCATCATGCTTTCCCTGGAAATAAGCACTTGATCCTACCCAATGATCTTTCAACTGAGAGATTTCTCCTTGAGTGAGCATTTTGGTTGGCCCCATTGACATACCAACCAAACCTTTTAGTCTATCATTCTCTCTCATCATTCTTTCATTATTTGCCTTGTACATCTCTCTTTCTTTTATCAGCATCTAAATTTGTGCTTTGTTTAGTTTTGCAATATTTACTCCAATTTTTGTAGTAGCCACATGATCAACCTTTCCAACTTTTAGGTTCATGACATGGCCAAATGCCTTCTCTGTGTCAATAACCACTATTTTTTTGTGGGGTGGGTACAAGGCCCATATCATCAATGATCCCTCATCAGTATTATACTTGGAGCCTGCATATACTTTTGTCACTTTTTCCTTTATCAAGCTTGTGTGTAGCATTGTTATCTCTTAAGAAACTATCAAAAACAAGGGTAGAATTGAGATCAAGCCCCAGAAAGATCATGACACCAACATTCTCCAACATTTTCCTCCCCTTTTCAGGGCTCATATTTTTCATTTCATCATCCACACACTTTCTCAATTGATTCAGCAATTTTTCTTCATTTCGTGTAGTGACATCATCAACATTTTCTCTTATTTCCTTCCCTTTCTGCTTATACAAAAATGCTTTGAATTATGGGGAATTTATAAACTCATCATTTGAAACAAATGATCTATATTCAATATGCCTTGCATCTACATCACTACTTTCAATACTCTGCTCTCTATTTGGGAAAACATACTGTTGAGTTCTCAACTTGGACACCTTTTCTGGTTTGCCTAGTGGCACATTATCTTTTGGTGTCTCCTCTTCTCCAGAAGACAATTGCTCTATATCCTGCAACCCTTGGTTATACATTTCAACTACCATTTCAGCTTCATCCTCATCTAAGTTCCTGATCATATCATCAAAGAGATAGGGTACATGCTGATACCCTCCAAAGTTTATCTTCATCTTAGCAGAATTAATATATCCCTTTGGATCAAAATATTTTCTGGGTGATCCTTTCTTCAAGTTATAATGCAACAATTTATCAAGGATCAAATTGTATCCTTCCTTAGTGAACACAGTGAAGTCACCAAAACACAATGTACTAGGCATAAAAGCCTGCTTCCCAAAAGAACTAAAATTCATAACATTGCAATAGTCAATTTGTCTAGCAATTTCCAAATATGCAACTCTGTTTGGAACTGTCCTTGGCAAAAAGAAAGGGACACCTTCAAACCCATAAACTTTGATCATTGTAGGTCCCTCCAAACAATACCAATCTCCCCAGTTGTGATCAATTGGCCCATTGAAATCTTTCAGTCGAAGGAATCTCTTAATCTCATCAGACAATGAATAATTAAAAGGATACTGATACAGCCTATACAATGTTTTTACAAAATATTCCTCAAAATGAATGAAGCTAGCATTAGTAAACCTACTATCCCAAATAGTAGTCCACAGTTGAATAGGTAATGTTTCACCCCCTTTACCAATTTGAGAAATTCTCATCTCTAGAGGCCATACTCCCAGCTCTTGTCCAAAATAGAGTACCAAGTGCATCAACAATGAATAATGCCTGAGATGAACAATAGAAGCTCCACCTTTGATAGCCATCAATCCTGAATCAAACCCCCTAGAAATGTATGAAGCATAGTCAAATGGCTGAGAATTGTGATACTGTATATCTGTTGTGATAATCATGGGCACAATTGACATGAATTCTGGGGCATCCATTCCCAAAACGTGACACACTGAGAAATAAGTGTATTTCATATAGGGTTCAAACAAGTCCACATGATAAGAAGGCCCCTCACTATCCTATAGAGGATCTGGCTTGCTGCCCTGTTTAACCCTGTGAATTTACAACCTCCAACCCTTATAGATTGTATCCATTCTCGAGAATTCCTTCTCCAATTCTTTAGGAATGATCTCCTCATTGCAGAATCCTTCTAATTTGAAAACCTCACCTATTGCTTCTTTTGACAAATGTATTTGTGGATTTCCAGATGGGTCACATATAGCTTTATGCTTTGGGTCATAATGATTGGCTAGTAATTTTACCAGTTCAACATTCACAAATATGTTAGGGCACACCAATTTTCGTACATTCAACTTCCATGGATTACAAACTGGTTCAAAATGGTTTCTTCTATGATAGTGGAAATTAAACAATTCATAAACCCTTATGGTAGTCCAGATGTCTCCTATGAATTTGCAATTATCATCTAGTTTATCAATTCCTGCCCTAAGTTGTGCAGACCTTCTGGCTTTAGGCCCTGAACCAGGAAACTGATCAATGAGGTCCTAATGAAGGCACAGCTCGAGACTTAGAAAATGACCCACAAACAAGAGAATAATTTTATTATTCAGAAAATGAAGCTTCTTACATGCAGAGGATCTCAAATCCCCAAGTTCTACAACACATGCAAGTTAAAGAAAGCTACAAAATCACCCTTTCACAATATGCGAGCTTGTCCCCAAAAAGTTACCCAAAAATTAGAAACCCGCCCATAAATAGAGCTCCTCTTTAGTTTGGAGCCAAAACAACATTCAAATTTGAGTTTAGGTGGTTTGGCGCCAAAAAATTACAGCTTGAAGTTCAAATTTCAAAAGAACATTTGCAATTGTATCTTCTAGAAAGTGCGCCAACTTCCCGGGGCCATAACTTTTGATCTGGGACTCTGATTCACGAACCATTTGAACCGTTGGAAAGGTTTCAAAGTCAATAACATGCTTGAAATCTGCCACACTGATTTTGGCAAGTTCTAGGGCCGATCCAGGAACTCTAAGTGCCTCAAATCTAACTCGGAAGATTTTCAGGTGCAAATCTGGGAAACTAAAACTGCAATATCTTTCAACCCAAGAATAGAAAATAAAAACCATAAATTGGGAATTTTATTATGACGAAAAGGGTATCCAAAAATGTAAAAACATCTAAAAACTGAGAAACTTGAAATTTAACTATTTTTGGGTGATGCAAGATTGCCCTTACACCACTGGATGCTCCTACATCAGGTCTTGGTTTAATCTTCATTCTGTGCCCTCACTTTCTATCTTAGTTTTCTATCTCTTCCCTTTTTATTGACTACTCTCACCAAGTTTTCTACTTTTAGCTTTTCCAGAACCAGAGGACTCCATTCTTCAAAATTGTAGAAGTTTAAAATTTGGAAAGCTAAGATGCAATCACTTACAGTATCTCGTTTGAATTCTTCAGACTGAAAGTTTCCCTGGTTCTCCATTTTCCTTGCTAACTCTTTTGCTATCAATTCAGCACTGATGCATTGATTAAACTTTCCCTATTATATCCCATCATGCCATTAATGAAGTAAGAATGAAGACCCATTTGAAACTAGTACTGTCGCATCAAATGTCTTGTCAGTGAGAAACTTTCAAATCTGGGGCAAAATCTATTTTGCAACATTCATTAAGTCTTTCACCAAGACATCCTGCAGTCTCATTGACATTTGGAATCATACTGATGACCATTGCCTCATTTTTTCATATCATTGTGACAATTCTGAGTTGGGGAGACATTTCATAGAGTTCATTGCATCTTACCGAGTCATACCCCATGGTAACTTCCTTGTCGCTGAGACATAATCACACCTTTGCCAATGAAACCACACCTCGGCATGACTTTTGAGTTGGCCAGACTATGTGATTTCCTCCTAATAGCTTTTCAATGAAAATCTCTTGCACTTTATTAGGGAGACTAGTTGCCTTCGATAAGATCTCACTCTGATAACCTTTTGTTTAGCCGATACATTGCTCCATGCGCTAGTCGAGGATACATATATGAGTTAGTTATGACTCATCCCAACAACAATTCTCTTGTCGATATGACATCTCTTTTGCCGAAACAAAATATGTGTCTTGTCGATAGTCTGCAAACAAGTATACATTAGTGAAAATATCATAGGTTGGGGAGACCTTCACTCTGTCTTGCCGATATGGGTAATGCAATGAATTATCAAGGACTAGATGGATTCAAATGGATCATATGACAAAAAATAAGCAAGACACTATGAGGAGGGAATTTTATGCTTATGATGAGGACTCAGTTTAGAAACTCATGAATGCAATCGACTGTGAAATTTCAAAATTTCATAGTTCTAACAAGGACAACCTTGCCTTGTTTGGAGGCTTCTTTAGTCCTTCACTTGGCTTTCATCTCTTTTTGGAGTAGAGTTTTTCCCATGAGGTTTTCTCTATTTCTCCACATTATAAAGATCTTATGTTTGTACATGGGTACCTTACTTGGTCTTGTTTGTCGGGACCCATCTTGTATTTTTTTAGGGTTTATAGCTACTCCCTAAGTTCATCTTAAAGGGGGGTGTTAGAGTTATCATACATTAGCTAATAATTAATTAATCTTTAATTGATTATTAGTCTATTTTATTCTCACACACTTTAGCTAAACTTAGGAATGCTTTATTAGTTGAGTTGTTATTAGATCATTATGTCACATCTCATGTGATATTGACACTTGTCATGATCTAATCCCTTTCTTATTTATGGATTTTCTCTTATAAGCATTCAACCCTTATTGTAAATGTCACTCAGATATTATTCACGAGAAATATTACGGCTTTCATATCTTTTTTGCAAAAGGAAAGGCTAGTCTTGAATATCACAACTCCAAAACAAACCATCCAAAACATGACAAATTTAAAGGTTATATGCAACCCTATTAGGGTGAAAAAAATTCAAACACATTTTAGCTCTATGAAAAACAAAAAATCCTACACTATCAAGCGATGCTAAGCTAAGATTGCTCCAATGGGCTTCCATCTATATGAAGTGAACCTAAAAGATTGATTCTAAATTACCACTACACAGGAACCCCACCTTCAAATCTTATATCCAATCTACATATCATATGTAACTAC
The DNA here is from genome assembly GCA_007258455.2 of Sequoia sempervirens. Classification (NCBI taxonomy): domain Eukaryota; kingdom Viridiplantae; phylum Streptophyta; class Pinopsida; order Cupressales; family Cupressaceae; genus Sequoia; species Sequoia sempervirens. The sequence goes on along the minus strand of VDFB02270651.1, from coordinate 536,605,473 downwards.
AACAAATGACAAAAATATCCATGTTGTTCTATTTTGATGGATGTCCCTTCGTTATTACTGGATATATGATGTATTGTACATTATTATAGTGCAAGCCTATTTTTATATTTTTTCATTTAGCACCACCAATATTCTCTACAAGAACATTGACCTTGTTTAAAATGATGGAAATGGTTCACATCTCTTAGAACAATTTCTCTTGCAATTGTTTGCATTTACTTAAATATCATAGATTTATGTAAAAGAGATCGTTTCATTTGACTCTCATGGATTTCTTTTTACAAACCTAACACCTCTACCCCATCATGCATATTCATGGGATTATTTTCCAATGACCAGTCCCTCCTTCTTTGTTATGTACCTCCATCCTAGTGTTCATGCCATGTGGAGTTTGACTATCCATCATTGAACTGCTCCCTATCTAGTATGTCACTGTGATGTCTCTTGTGTAAGTCATTGTCATGCATGATTGAAAATTGTCATGTTGATCTTATCTTTATCTATCTACTTTTACTATGCATTTTAATAGCTTTAAGAGCCACCCCTTTTAAAATATTTGGCAATGCTTTGCAATGAAAATATTCACAGTCTCCTAAAGTGTGAAGCCAAATATTTATCATGTGGGAAATCTCCTATGAATAGGGGATAAACACCATACCCTATGAGTATCGTTTGTACATGATCTAGTAACAACTGTCACTATATCTAAGTAGTTGTATCCATGAGCTTTCTTGATCTTTTCAAATTGTGAATTATTGTCATGTTTTGGTGTAGATATATGTGCTTGAACCAATATTTTCATGATTTAAAGTGCTTTTAAGTTTTCCTTTTTTCCATGCCATATGAGTTTGACTTATTTGGTTACAAATGGTTCTTGATCATGCACCAATACCACTAGTTTCTTGTAATTATACATTTGATAGTTGTAGAGCCTTGCTTATGATTATCTTGTGCATGCCTATTTTTCATGGTGGGATTGCAAAAGTGTGAATGTTAAAGACAAGAAAATGACTTTGATTCCACAAGATTAAGTAAAAGTATTGAATCTAGAAATACCTCATTTCCTTCATTTGCTAAGCCAATTTCTCTAATTTTGCATAGCTCTCCCATGTTTGTGGATGTGATATGTCTCCTACACAAAAAGTCATGTTCCATTTTATGCGCTTCAATCCAACTACATGCAGAAATCATTTTAATTCCTCTTATCTTTCATCAATCTGCTTACTATTTGAACCTCACCACACCTTCCCACTTTTTCACAATGCTTTAGAGAAGAACATTAGTTGCAACATTTTTAGGATCTAACTAAAAAAGTAGTGTTGCTAGAATACTCAACCTATATTCATATATGATCCACAAGCAATATTTTTGGGATTATCAATTGTGTGAAAGGAAATTAACACTCTGTTGTAACTCTTTCAAATGAGTTTGATTATGATTTTATTTTTTTGCTTTTACTTAAAGTAACACATACTCTAAGTTGTATTTTAGAATATTTCAATATTTTGAGCATATTTTGAAATGTTTTTCAACCCAATTTCTTAGTTTTTTCCTTGTACTCTCAACCTAAATTTTCTTTTATCCATGGTAGTAGGAAAAATGAATTATATTTCATGGTTAAGACCTAATAGGAGGTTTGTATTATATGCTTAGAGTTTTGACCATTAAATATGCCTACAGATAAGAAATTTATCATAGCTACACAATTACACTTGTGGTTGTATATTTCATTCTCGAAGTCAATGTTTAGGATACCTTTATATGGAAACATTTTAGTTTATTCTATATTGTTTTCCTTCTTTGTTATACTTATGTAGGATGCTTTTTATTATTTTAATTTTGGATATTCAAAGAGATAAGGATAGTGCTTATATTTTAGCTATATCTGGCATTTTTTTGTTTTTTATGGCACTAGTAAAGAAAGTGGAAAGTGAATATTTGAGTTGTAATTTTATGTTTTTTTGAATCAAATCAGGTAAGTTGGCGTTCACAAAGAAATAGGTGGATCTATTTTTCCCACTAGATTTTGCAAATGATTTTCTAGTATCCTACAAATAAGATTTTCACTGATAGAATTTTATACATGAAAATTATTTTCTAATGACTATGTTGTAGGGACAAATTGAGATATTGGTCTCCTAACATGATTCTCTGGTTTGAACAAATATCACATAAGTATAGTCTGATATATGTCATTACAAAGCTAGGAATTCTGTTTTTTTATGATTTAGAAACAACAATAGTTTACATGAATCAGATCAGTCTTGATCCAATATTTTAACATTTAAAGCAATTACAGTTGGTGGGTTCTTTGTTGTTAATCAGATGGGGCAAGTGTTGCTTGCAACTATCAATGAAGCTACAATTGTTCCTTTTGTTAGTGGATAGGTCATTTTTTATATCGTTATATATGTATTTGAATGAAGCTTTTGTGTTTTTAATTTAAATCTCTCCATGTATTAACAAATATGCTTGTTGCATTTCTCCTTTAGCTTATTGTGAATCTTGCTAAAAGAGGAAACCTTCTTGGGGTAGAAAATTTGGTACGTGTTAGCAACTATGATTTTGCATATTTTAGTCCCTACCTAATAGTTGTACCAAGCCAAGTTTAACAAACCAAATGCAATTGCTAACTTTTAACTATGGTGGTAGATAAATGATTCTTTTTTCTTCTATTCCATGGCATTAAGTAAAAGCCTTGAATCTAGAAATACCATGCTACCTTTATTTTCCAAGCCAACTTCTCTAATTTTGCATAGCTCTCCCATGTTTGTGGATGTGATATCTCCTACAATTTTTTAATTAATTTATCTTTCTATTGTGTTTGGACTTACTTTTGTAAACTTGCAATATACAATGCAATTTTATTCTTTCTGAATTGAGACTAATAGTACTTTTATTGGTTGTATTGAGGCACAAATTTATTCATGGTGGAAAAGGCAGACCCTGTTGCTCATATTAAATGGAATGTTGGATATAAAAGGAGGAAAGATTCTAGCTAGTTTATTGTTGACTGCATTGAAGGAGAGAGCTTCATATATGGGACACAATCAACACTCTCCTTCTTGGATTCTACATGTTACAACTTTCTCCAAGAAGATTTCCCATGTTGTAGAAGTTTTAAGAGATGAAAGGGGTATGTGCTCACATTGAAGGGCTTCAAGCATGTGTTTCCATCATTGTAAAAGTTTCTTTCTTGCAATCATTTATGTGCAATATTGTAACTCATATTTTCAATCTTGTGACTAAAAATAAAAATTGTAATACTCTATTTCTAAGTTGTAACTAGAACACCTTTCTTTTATTAATAGAGTTCATTGATTTTTCCTTCTCAATGGTCGTCTTATTGTGTGCAATTGATGATTGATCTATATTTCCATGTTTTATGTTTAAATCCTCAAATATCAGTCAATTAAAATGACTAAATATATTACTAATTGACATCAATTAATAATGAAATTGACTAAATATACTACCACTTAACAAAAATAAGTGAACAATGAATAATATGGCTAAATATACTACCACATTGATCAAAATGATGATTAAAATTAATGACTAAATACACTACAAATGCATAGAAATCAGTGAATAAAAATGACTAAATAAGTGGCCAGTTAACAACAATCAATGATTAAAAATATCAGTGAATAAAAAATGACTAAATAAGTGACCAAATTACAACAATCAATGACTAAATAAGTAACTAGTTAAATATATCAAGGAATAAAAAATGACTAAATAAGTGACTCGATTATAACAATCAATGACTAAATCAATAACTAAATATATCAGTGAATATAAACTGACTAAATAGGTGACCAAATTACAACAATCAATGACTTCCAATCGATCAATCAAAACAATCAATAAATGTCTAGAATTGGTTGAGTCATCAATTTGGTCATGTTATAAATGACTAGCAATAAACTACTAATGGTCACATGACTAAGTACAGTCATTTATAAGCAGTTTTTGGTAGTTCTTTTAGTAGTTTATTGTTGTTTTTGTACTAGTGATATCATCAACACATAAAGAATATAGAGTACAACACCAAAGCACACTATGAACATTTGTACAACATAGTTTACTCTTTTTATTAAATTTTCTCAAAAGTACTTAGAAACCAAGTACCAGAGACATCATCTTAACTCATTACTTTATCCCAACTCATCTTCAAACTCTATAACAAAAGAATAGTGAGTCAGGTGATCCCACAATAGTGGTTTACATTTTTTGCCTAAACTTGACATTGAACTAATTTTTTTAACTAAATCTTCACTTTCAAGCATGCATAGCTGCTAAACCATGAGGAATTTGAAGATGATACAAACTAGTGATTTGTGACATTTTTTCTATAGATTCTAAATAATTTGTTTAAAATTTTTTGGAATCAAATTGAATTTATTTTTCCATCTCTTTTGAAAACTAGTTTTTAATAGTAAACACCATTTTTAAAGAGTGATGCTCATCGTAAACAACATACATTTTTTCCTATGAAGGATAAATTCTAATATTTTGGAATTTATATTTTAACTATGATATCTAGCATGTCCATTTGGTTTCATAGTGTTTTATTGAATAATTTTTTCTTAGGTAAGTTTTGAAGTCAAAATAAATACAATTTAGACATAGGCGGACTGTATACAACACAACTTTCTTGTATGTATCAAAATTCAATTTTATCTTTTCTCTGGATCAAGGACATCAATACCTAACATGAACATATTTTCATATTTTTTTTGGTAATCTACTATCTTTCCACATGTGTAGAACAAAGAGCTTTATTTTTGGTGAAAACCTACATTCACAAGAAATAAAAAATAAATATAATAATCAAATTAAATAAATTTAAAATTACACTTTTTGGGAACATTATAATAGGGACTACATACAAAAAATGAATTTTAAATGAATTTATTTGATCCCCCAAAAGGTAAATCAAAAGTGGTTTTTTATCAACATTTTGATAGGTGTAAAGGAGACTCCACTATAGATATGGTTTTAAACTAGTGGGGTTCTATCCAAGGTGGTTTGATCTAAGGTGATTTGATCAAACCCTCTTCAATTGGAATCCTTTAAATGGAACTTTTCAATGCTTAAATCGATATATTTTTTAAAAATATGCTACTTTAGAAAAAATCAAGATGTCCCAAAAAGTGTAAGCCATTATTGTTGGTAGCTATCCATGTACACACAACACTTCCTCAAGGTCTCAACTACACATGCATAACCTATTTCCTTTTTTCCATAATTTTCTCAATATCCTCAATATCTTCATCCCATAGCTGACATCAATGACAACACCAATCAGTATACTTTATGTTGACATCAATGACAACACCATCATACTTGCAACATGTTCAACTCTTCACTCTCTGCTAGAATCATATAATGAGATGCCTTATTCAAAAAAATGGCTCTATGAATCAAGTCCATCTAGTGACTAATCTTCCTTACTGGAGGAAAACCTTTAGGCACATTATCATAAACAATATCCTAAAACTCATTAAATAAACTTGAAACTTCTACAAGTACCTAATTAGTATCTTCTTTATCAACTGTAGGGATCAATGTGAAACACATATGCTCATGTCTCATACCTTCTAAGAAATTTCTTCCATAAACCAAACAAATATTTTCATTACTACTTACCTTTTTCTTTTGCCTCCTTCAAGGGTTTCAACTTATGATGAACTCCATCCTTTTTCAAGGAATAGGTGTTAGCATGTCCATCATGCACCACTCGTTGATAAAAGTACCATAATCTACCTAACAAGATGTGACAAACATCCATAGGTATAATATCACACAATACCTCATCTTGATAGTTATCAATCTTAAACTTTACCAAACACTTCTCATTGACCAATGCTCTATGGTCCTTCTACAACCATACGATCTAGTATGGTTTTGGATGCTTTCTCCTCTCCAACTACAAATTAGTAACCATTTCCTTTGAAGAAAAATTATTAGTGCTACCTCTATCAATGATAACATTACAAACTTTACATTCACACTTGCATCGAGTGTGGAACAAGTTCTTTCTTTGATCTGGTTCTTCTCATTTAGCAAGGTTGTTCTAACAACAAAGGCCTCTCCTCTTTCAGTGTCCTTAGAATGTGAAGACTCGACATCTTTGTCTACATGTGTAGCTTGTGAATTTCCTTTAGGTATTCTATTTTTCCTCCCTTGATGTTGAGGAAACTCATAGGATCTATGTATTTCTTCTCCACATTGAAAACAGGTTCCACATTAGCCTCCTCTTCCCACACATTGTCTAGATCTTCCTCTTCCTCTTTGATCTTCATTATTTTGATATCAAGGATGGTAGTTATTATCTCCTTTCTAGTTCTAACTACTACTGGATCATTCAATCTTCTTTTGATCTTCACTTCAGCCTCCATAGGATCATTTAGTAGTATTTCCACCATGACCTCCACCCCTCTACTTGCTCTTGACCCTATATATTCAACTACTCTTCTAGATTTAGGGAAAATTGATATGCATCTTCAATCATGGTCATCCCCACCAAACTTAACTCTTCTTGAATACTCAGCTTCAACCCATTTATGTAATGAGCAACTTTCTCCTTGTTGGCCTTAGAATGGCCTGTTCTGATCAAGACTTAGTAGAATTCTTTTGTATACTCCTTAATAGATTTTCTTGCTTGTTTCAACTCTTGCATCTTCTTCAACAAATCTAGCTCATAGTCCACAATAATGAACTTTCTCTTAAATTTTTCCACCATCTAATCCCATCTCATTATTTTATATTTTCCTCTTTTATTTCTCTCCAATTGAACTTCTTTCCACCATATGCTAGTATGGCCTTTTAGCTTGGATTTTGAAAATTTGACCCTCTCTATATCTTCTATTTCCTCATACTCAAAATACTCTTCCATGGCATTGACCTAATCGATCAGCTCCTCTAGATTTAGATTTCCAAAAAAAATAGAAATTTCTATCTTTAGTCTCATTCCAATCTTGGAAATGTCCCTAAGCAATTAGACTTCTCCAGGATCTATTACATCTTGTGCTTATTCTTTGAATGGCTCTTCATTTTCAGCCTCATCTTCACTTTCATCTCTTCTTCTAACATCAACTCCTGTATGCAGCTCCTCTTTTAGTTCTTGAACTTGTCTCTAGAGGGCTCTAAAACCCTCTTTTATTACCCCAACATCTCATCCACCATGGTTTCTTCATAGAGGCATCCTTTTTCACTAACCCACAACCACAAGTCCTAGTGTAAACTCCTCACATTCAGCAATCTATCTACAAACTCAGAAATACTTGCACTAATACCACTTGATGAGGGTACTCCCCTTACAAATCAACACACACACAACTAAGCAAGAGGGATAAACAAAAAATGCAGAAAGAAACACTTACTTTCTATCATCTTGATGAAGTGAAATTACAATACTCAAAAAATAACATACTACAACCACATGGGCCTCCTCATTACAAAAATATGAAACCAAAAACCACAATTTTCACTATTGGAGCTCTCTTTTATAACCCTTGTTCTCCTTCTTTATCCAAGAAGTGTAACTTCCTTAGAATATTTTGGAAGGTGTTACCCTATTTTGGTGCTAGAAATTCCACCATCTATTTCCTACTCTAGAAGATTTTTTTAATTATTTTATATCAACTTCTCGAGGTCATAACTTTTGATCCTATTTCCCGCTCTAGAAGATTCATTTTTATTTTTATTTTATATTAACTCCTCAAGTTCATAATTTTTTCTCCAACTGTCATATTTTCAATTGCAATATATCATTGGAAAGCTTGTGAAGAGATCTACAACCATCTTTCATCATATATAAAATATTAAAGATTTCACACCTTGTTTTGGGGCTCTAAAGGGCCTCAATTTTTAGTTTTAAACTTCATTGGATGAAAATTTAATATCCTCCAAAAAGTACAAGATTTTGAGATGATTCTTTCACCAAAAATCTTATTTTCCAATTCACTCCTTGGGGTCAATTTTTGTGTCCATAGGAACCTAAATAGGTTGAATTACTAAAAATAGAAGGTGGCTATTTTTGGCTATTTCAAACTTCTAATTATCCCAAAGACTACATGATTGACCATGGGCCCCAAAACAACTAAGAAAACTACAAAAAAATAAAAAAATAATATTTTTGGGTGAAGCAAGATTGCCATCACACCATTGGATGCTCTTGCATCAATTGATAATATGAGGTTACCATTTGCACTCATGAAGTTCTTAGGATAGGTTCTCATAAGACTTGAGCTTTTAGTGATCCGTAATGGTAGTACTCTTTGTAAAAAAAGGATTGAGGTAGGTAATCTATCACCAAATAATCTATATAAAAAATAAAGACCTAGAAATAAATAAATAAAGAGTTGAATAAGTGGTTAGTGTCCCCAATATCCAAAAGAGAGTAGTCATGGGGGGAGGTGGGACAATTGGACTTTCTAGGAGGGTTTGGTGTCAAGATGAAACCGGCCAACATTGTGTAGTTGTGCTAAGATATTATGGATAATATATTATAGGTCAAGATCGACTCTATTATGGTAAAGAGAATAAGGAGTATAATAGACCATGCAGAGATACAAATTGGAACATACCATAAAAAATCTCAATTCAGGTAGGATATAGGGCATTGGAGAACATAGAAAAACATCTAAATTTCCAAATGCACTTGATAATTACTTGTTAATAGGTCTAAGAGATAATATTATGTCTTTTGAAGGCTCATGTTTCCACTTTGAGCCTCCCCTTTTATTTACCATCAATTATAACTGATCCAAGAACTCCTCACACTCAAATATGCCTCTAGTCTTGTTGTATTCTCCCTTTCCTAGAATTTATTTACATATCATTTTGAAAAGTTCAAAAAAGTAACTAAGGATAATTTTTCTTCCTTTGGTCTCATCAAAAATTTGGTCTTGCAGGGAATGTTGGACCAAGTTATTAGGTCCAAATTCCTTCCCATTCCTTTCTCCCCCTTTCTTCCTTTGGTCCCATTATAACTTTGGGTCCCTTAGGGATCTTTGCACCAAATCCTTGGGTCAAAGTTCCTTCCCTTTCCCTACTCCTCCTTTCTTACTTTAGTCCCATTAGAACTTCAAGTCCCTCAGGGATCTTTAGACCAAGTCCTTAGGTACAAGTTCCTTTCCTTACCTTGCTCCCCCTTTCTTCCTTTGGTCTCATCAAAACTTTAGGTCCATATTGATCTTTGGACCAAGTCCTTTAGTCCAAGTTCTTTCCCTTTCCCTACTCTCCTTTTATTCCTCTGGTCTGATCAAAACTTTGGGTCCCTCAAGGATCTTTGGACCAAGTCCTTGGGTCTAAGTTCCTTCCCTTTCCTCACTCTCCCTTTCTTATTTTGGTTCCAAGAAAACTTCACATCTTGTAGGGATCTTTAGACTAAGTTCTTGGGTCCAAGTTCATTCCCTTTCTTTTCTCCCCCTTTCTTCCTTTGGTCCCATCAAAACTTTGGGTCCCTCAAGGATTTTTGGACCAAGTCTTGGGGCCCAAGTTCCTTCCATTTCCCACTCCCCCTTTCTTCCTTTAGTTTGATTAGAACTTTGGATCTTGCAAGGATATTTGGACCAAGTCCATGGGTCCATGTTCCTTCCACCTCCCCAATTCCCACCACTCGCTATATTTTTGTATTTTGATCTAAAAACCACCATTAATATTGTAGTGACTCTCACAATTACTGAATCTAGATTCATGAAGCTCTAGAAAATATTTTAAATGTATTTTTTTACATATTCTAAGTGGAAGTAGTGATAGTCATGCTTCATTTATTCATTGAAAACTATTTTTTTTAAAAGGGCCATCCCTAGACATAATTTTGTAGTAGATTTTGTGGGGATTCCTACTCTTTATCCACATATTCAACAATATGGATGCATGGCATGGATGTTAGGGCCATTTTTCATGCTTTCATCTTCATTTTTGAGGTGCATAAATGTATACAACTGATTTGAAACATTGTGGTTAGGTTTTGTGTCTCTTCCACGTGTTACTTCTTTCTTCTATGACCTTAAGATGAATAAAAGGAAATTTTGTGCTCACTATAAGGGTTATTCCCTAGGTTTTCTCTAGTAGACTATGTAATCTCTACATTCAATCACTATAAAATTGGATTTTATGCCTTTGTGTTGATAAAAAACACTTGTTTACCTCTTCTTAGTGTAGGCATCCTATGTAATGTTTGATACATCTATATATGATAGGGTTGTATGATTATGATAATTTTCCATAAGTATTGATTATGTGTAATTCCTACCCCTTTTATGATCTTTTAGACCTCAACCTTCATGATTACTTGTAAAATTGATGAAATAAAGAATTTTGTAAGATTCTTAATGATTTTTTTGACTCTCTATGTAAATAATAATGCATGAAGAAATGTGTTATGATCTTGGTGCATCACCACCTATTTAACTTCCTATATTCCCTCCCCCTTTCCTCTTGCAAGTTGATAGAATAAGATTATCTTAGGGTTGTTTAGTGTTGAGTTGGATTTGTATACACCTAAAATTAGTCTAGAGAAAATTAATTAAATACAAGTTATTTAATTAATAAATCTTTAATTCTTCTACTTATAAATAAATCGACAAATTTATTTATATAGTTCACTTTCTTTATTTCTTCTTATTCTAAATCATTTTCTTCATGTTTTAGTTAAATAAACAACTTTAATTAGTTAGTTTTATTTAATTAACTCCCTTTTATTAAATTCAAATTTTATATTTGAATTTAGTCACATTTCTACTAACTTATCATCTTCCACCTCATCATGTGTCTCATGAAATTAATATTCTTAATATTTAATTGGCATTTATCTCCAACAAATTATAACCAATTTGAGAAACTTGGCTCTCTCCTCCATTTGATTCTCCTCCACACTTGGCAATTTGTTATACTAAAGGGAACACACTCTTTGATTCTCTCCAACCTCTCCATCCTCAACCATCTATCTCTCAAGATTAAATCTAGACCATTGAATCCTACCACATAGGCTGATACCTTGGAGAAATATATAAATACAACCTCATTTACAATATTTTAGATATAGAATTGAGCATAAGTACATTCTGTAGAAATTTAATTAGCATTTTTATCTTAGCATCTTAGCATCTTAGCATTGAACATTTTAGCATTTGCATTTAGCATCATTTAGACTAAATCATGGCTTTATCATTAGTTGCATCTTAACTTTTGTAATTACACCACATCCTTTCATTATCAATATCATACCATTATCACAATCTTTGTGCAATCATCTACAATATATCATTTAGCAATCAATCATGTAGAAAGGTTATTGCATTTCCAACATCTTGTTCTTCAGGTTGTCATTTGACAAGTCATGTGCATATACACAATCTGAGAGCCACATAATGACTTGAAAAATACTCGGAGATAGAGGAAAATTGGACAACATTAGAGAGTTTGTTTGTTTCAATTTGGTTATTGTTATTAGAATTATCTAATATAATGTTTCATTGAATGTGTTGTATTTCTTTCTTTTTCACTCACATATTTTATACACACATAAATTTGGCGACCACTGTGGGTCATAGCCTCATTTTTAAAATTTTCTGGCAAGTTGTTGTTCATAGGTTTGATCATGAATTTCAATGTAGCACACCCGATGCATCTTTTAGTGCATCTATATGTTGTTTTAGCACATCTGGCTACTCTATTGGAACATTCAATCTCTATTTTGGTGCATCTGCATTCTCTTCTAGCACATACAAGACTTTGGTTTTCAATTTATGCTTTCCAGAATAGCACATTTAGAATATTTTGTAGCACATATAGTGCATCTTTAGCGCATATGGTTCATGTTCTAGTGCATTTGTCTTTATTTGCAAAAACTTAAAATTCTAGAAGCTAATTGAGGTCTTTCTATTTTGAAGGTACTTTAAATGTTGTCAAAGAAAATTATCTGAAACTACTAATGGTGTTTACAGGGTCTAGATTTTTTTTTCCTTTGATTAAATTAGGCATCTAGTTTAATTAAGAGGTCAATGAACACCCTATATGTTGTGCTTGTAAAGTGATAAGTCTATGCTCTCCCCTTCACTGGGTGACTAGAATACCAGACTCACTCTTTCATTTATTACAATAACACCTTTAGAATGCCTGTTGTAGTGGGAAAAAGTACTCACCCTACAGGAACAACCTAAGTGGGAATGGCTAAAGCCAAATATTCTAACCCACTATAATCAAACATGATTGCGAGGAAACTCCCATTCAATGATAGTGTGCATTGATAACCATCCCAAAATCCTTTGTTCTAAAGGTTGGGAGGTCCCTTGAGGGAGTTCATCATTTGCCACACCAAATGGAAACTCTTACTAAGAAATTTAAGTGTAGTAGCCAACCAAGTCAGTTTCTAAATATTTTTAATATTCATAGTGCAAGAGGAAGGAAGAATCTACCCCCAAGATACTCACCATATAACTACCAGGTATTACTAGCCGAAAGTGGAGGATTCAAATTTGGTTAAGGCCTAGGAAAGGAAATACATGGGCGCCCTCTAGGGGGTGACATAGTTGTGTAAACTGACGTAGTTCTAAGATGTGGATTGTGATATTATGAAAGACCCTTGACATTAGAAAAGTGACTGATCTATTTGCTATTGTTTAATACCTGTGGAAATAAAAGGGATCAAACTAGATCCTTGAACAAACACTTAATGTTTAGTTCATAGGGTGAAACAACTATTTTACAACTTGCTGCTAGTTTGAAATCTTTTTTCAAGAGATCATCCATTTAAAAACACTTAATTCACATGGTCCACAAATAAGAAAACCAAGTAAAATCACTATTTAGAAGATCTTTCATCCATAAATCACCTGATTCACTGAGTTGAAAACAAGAAAACTAGACAAAATTTCAAAGAATGGTGACCATTTCTAGTTTAGCACATCAACTTTTTGTTCCAATGCATTTGCCTCATTTTTTAGTGCATCTAGGTTCTATTGTAGCACATCCATCATACTCTATGGTGCATTTAGCTCATACTCTAGCACATCTAAGTTCTTTTCTAGAGTATTTAGCTCATACTTTGGCACATCTGAGTTCTTTTCTTGCACATTTAGCTCATATTTTGGTACATTTGGGTTCAATTTTAGTGCATTTGGCTCACCTTCTAGCACATTTAGCTCATACTCTAGTGCATCTGGTTTCTGTTTTAGGGAATTTAACTCAACTTTCCATGCATTCACGCCATTTTCTAACACATTTTTCCCATCCTCCAGCACATTTGAAATTTTTTTAGTGAATTAACCTGATACTACAGTAGAGCTAAGTAAAAAATCTATTAAATAATCTAGACCAAAATTTAGGGGCAGTCTAGCACATCTCTAGCTTTTTCTAGTGCATTTTTCTTATCTTCCAATTCATTCAAAGTCCTTTCCAATGCATTCAACAAATCTTCTAGTACATACAATTTCCTATTATGGTGCATCTAGGGTATAGTCTAGTGCATCTAGGCCATCTTTTAGGACATTGGTGTCATCTTTTACAACATCTAGTCCTTGTTTTAGCATATCCATTTGATTCATAAACAAAGAGATAATTTGAACATCTGTTAGACAATTAAAACTAGATTTAGAGATCTTTTCTAGAGAAGAATTTATTCCTCATCCAAACATCAGTTTAAACTTGAAGAAACTATCCTTTTCAAGTGAAATTCTCTTAACTAAACTTGGATCTAACATCTAAAAGTGCCTAAATCATCAAACCTATCATCTGATTGTTATTTGAGTTTCATCATTAGGATTTATCATCCTTCATTATGAAAAAAAAATTGTCATCATAATTATCACTTGGTCTCATCAATAGAATCCATCATTCTATTTTGACTTAGGTATCTCCCTAGCACTCTTAAAAAAATCAAAGTATAGTAAAATATTTATCACTTGTATGCCCATTTTAAAAATATCCCAAAAACAAAAAATCAAAGAGAAATAAATTGAAACCCAAACCACCATGGCTAAAGCTGAAGAAAATCCCTTAAATAGATTCCAAAAAAACCTAAAAATGATTAAATCACTGATGAATACATTCAACAAGCTCAACAAGACCCCAAATTCCACAAATTCATGGAAAAGATTTTAGAAAAAGATGGAGAAAAATATTTTATGATTTTAGCCAACCAATGTGTGAAACTACCAACTAATTTTCATGCTAACCAATTAAAAGGAGCTCCCAAGAGGACAGAGGATGATTCATGAACCACAGATCCAATGAATGCTTTGACCCAACAAATGGAAAACCTACAATAGCATATTCAAGACATGTAAAGAGGAACCAAAAAAATTTTTTTTGGAAGACTTATCCCTTTGAAAGAAGTCTGAACATGATACCATTTCAACCAAATTGTGATCTTCCAAAATATGACAAATATAATGGAAAATTTGATCCTATGGATCATGTAAGGGAATTAGATGAAGAGACCTATTTGATGAGATTATTTCCACAAAGTTTGGGTGGCCATTGCATGGAATAATTTTCAAAACTCCCACTAGGTATTAGGTCCTTTGAAGAGTTGGTCAATAAATTTATCACTCAATATTCCTACAACATCCAACACGAGATAGCCATGAAGGATCTTTGCAACATAAAATAGAAAAAGAGTGAATCATTTCTTATATTTTTACAAAGATGGAGAAGATTTTTTGATAGATATGCTTGTCCTATACCTGAAAAGGAAAAGATGGAAATATTCATTGATAATCTAAATGATGAGATGAGCTATAGAATCGAATTGCAATGTCCACCCAACTTTGAAGAGATGATTGAAAATGGAATTAAAATGAAAGAAGATTTGGTTTAGAGAGGAGTCTTAAAAATATACAATGAAGGAAACAACTAAACAAACTCCTCCAATCATTATAATGGTAATGAGAAACCCATATTATGGCAAAGAAACAAAAATGTTGGTAATGATGGTGCAGCTGAAACACTTAATGAAAAAACCAGTCTTTAATCTATCAGGAATTACACCCAAGACTAACCAAAACACTAATCAAAATACCAATCAGAATAGAAATCAAAACAATACTAAATCTAATACCACCACCATATCAAACACCATCAAATCGAAGAATATTTACACCTTTGGGACAGTCACTTGAATCAACATTAAAAGAGCTTCTTGCAGCCAAGCTTATAACATTACTAGAGGCACAATATTGGGAACCACGAGTTAAACCATCATGGTGGAATGATGTACATTATTGTGAATTTCATAGAAATAAGGGTCACAAAACAAATGATTTCATGCAACTAAAAATTTGGTGCAAGATTTGATAGATAGAAAGGAAATATCAATAGAAGGATCTCAAACAAATGTTGATCATGGAGCATTTAAGAACCCTTTACCCAACTACAAAAAAGGGGAGTCTTCTTGAACAAACATGAAAGGGAAAAATGTGAGCTATGTCTATGATTCTACCATCCTTCATATTGAGGTAGTTGATAACCAAACCAATGGCATTGCTACAACTAATAATCAAAACAAAGACATTGTTACGACTGAAAATAAACTCAATGACATCACCAGCAAATCAAATAAAATCAATGACATCAAAAAAGACATGGCAACAATTGATAATCAAATTAATTTCATTAAAATCAAAGACAAACAAGACAACATGCCAGTAAATGTGACCACAAGATCTGAGTCTAAGTATGTATTGAAAGGAAGTACATCTAGAACATCTACTTCCCCGTCAAATCAATACAAAATTGTAGACCAATTGCAAAAGATCCCAGCTCAAATATACTTACTAGCACTTCTCAAAATTTCACCAACTCACAAGGATGTTTTGGAAAAGGCTCTAGTGGACACTACAGTACCAACAAATTTGGATTTCTATCAATTCCAAGCCATGGTGGGACATTTGACCGCACCCAATTGTCTACCATTCTCAAAAAATGATGATGCATCCCTTACTCATCCACACAATGCATCGCTCCAAATTGAGGTTATGATCCATAAACATTAGGTCAAATGTGTTTTAATAGATGAATCTGATCTAAATATATGTACTTTAAAGTTTGTCTATGCACTAGGATTTTTAGAAAATGCCATTGATGCTAGAAGAAAGATCACTATCAAAGTGTATGATGATGAAGAAAGACCCTCTCAGGGACTGATTGTCTTGCCAATTCAAGTAGGTCCAATTCAAAAGGATATATTTTTCCAAGTTTTATACAAAGGTTTGACATATACTATACTCTTGGGTTGACCTTGGATCCATGAGATGCAAGAAATTCCATCAACATATTATCAATGTTTGAAATTTCCTTTCAATGGACAAGAGATCACCATTTTAGCTAATTCCAACAATTGTCAATATTGCAACACTCTTAAGACAATCTAAGATAATTTTGTTTCACACAATAGGGAAGCCCACACTTTTGATCATGTAATGAAAATCAACTAAACTCTTTGTCAAATCAATCTAAGAAGAAGGTTCAGCCAAAATATAAGGGAATTGGTGACTCTACTTCCTCAAGCAAGGAAATTCAACTAAATTCTTTGTCAAAACTATTTGAGAAAAGAGTTTAGTTGAATGATAAAGGCATGAGTGAATATTCTTTTGAGCAATCCTTATGTATCTCACAGCTTCTACCTTCTCCCAAGTCATATGGATAACCATCAACATCAAGACAACAATCCTCACAAACAATCATGATCTTTGATGGTAAGTTTGTAAAAGTAGGAACTCTAGTTGATGAGTCTAAAGAGAAGGACATTTTAAATTGGTGGTACAAAGATGAAGAAACATTAGAAGCATCAACTTCCAATGTTTTAATAGAGCCATATGGTAAAGGGTTTACAATCCTAGAATAGATGGGATATGAAGGAAAAGTTCCTATTGGAAAAAGAAAAGAAGGTATCATGGAACCAATTTATCCCATCACAATGAATGCCAAGGACAAGATAGGAATAGGCTACAAAAAAGAGACAAAGGAAGAAACCAAGCAGCAAATTTGTGAGAAAATCCTCCAATTGCAAGCTAGTTCTAAAACAGATTCAAATGAATATGGATGGGACTCACTCTTTGAAGAATCTTGTGAAGACAAATAAATTTATGTGATACAAAGGTATGCACCCACACGTATCGAGGGACAAAGTTCAGGGTCTAGACCACTTGAATTTGGATCATTACATATCGATGACTCTAGTGAGGATGATCAAACATTGAGAGAGATAGATTATTCGGAGGAGAGTAACATAATAGACCTCAAAATTGCTATCAAATAGTTTGACAACATTTCGATCATGACACTTCTTTTGATCTAAATCAATCTAATGATTCCTTTCCATTGATACACCCAGAACTAATTGACTGGGACCAAACCAAGATGCTCGATATCCCTATCTTTTTTAGATGACCACACCATTGTCAACTTTCTTTGCTCTGAAAATCCTGAAACAAATTCCACTAGTGAATCTCATAATGAAGCTTCAGACAAGGGGAGTGCCAAATCTCTTAGCTGCAAAATGAATATCAAAAATCAATCTAATGGTAAAACCATTTAATGGTAGTATTAGATCAAGAAAAATTAAAAATAAATAGCATATCCAATGGTGAAAACCTCTTTGAGGCACTGAAGGATGGGATATTTGACACTCTTCCTAAACATTATCATCAGAGATCTTCAGTACTAGTTGAGCCTACTCAATCTATGAACATTGGCACTGTAGAAATAGTGAAGACTCTACATCTAGTTGCATCCATGATAGAGGAAGAAAAGCCTCACTTCACCAAATTATTTGAGGAGAGACAAATCAATTTTTCTTGTTCCTATGCTAACATGCCAGGGATAGATCCAAATCTTATAATGCATTATTTATCTCTACCACCTAGAGTGAAACGAGTAATGAAAAAATTGAGAAAAATGCATCCACACATCACCCTACTGGTGAAAGTAGAATTGAAAAAATTATTGGACACATGATTCATCTAATCTATTAACTATACAAAATGGATCTCAAACATTGTTTCAATCTCTCAGCTAGACAATAGTATTAGAATATGCATATATTTTAGAGACCTTAACAAGGATTGTTTGAAGGATGATTTTACTCTTCCTAACATAGACAACATCATGGATTTAATAGTAGGACATGTAATGCTATCACTCATGGATGGATTTTCAAGCTATAACCAGATAAAAATTGCACTAGAGGACCAAGGAAAACCATCTTTCACATGCCCCTAGGGGACATTCTATTGGAAATTCATGCCTTTTGGGTTAAAGAATGCAAGAGCCACCTATCAACGTGCAATGATGACAATATTTCATGACACATTCATGGAGGACTATGTAGATGACTTGTTAGAAAAATAATTCATTAGAGAAAGGAATCTAGAAATCTTGGACAAAATATTTACTAGATTGGAAAAGTTTAATGTACGCTTAAACCCAAAGAAGTGGGTAGTTGGAGTGACATTAGCTAAACTTTTAGGATACATAGTCTTTAGCTAAGGGCATTGAAGTAGATCCAACAAAAGTTAAAGTTGTAATCAAAGGAAAATCAGATTGTTAGATTGTTAGATCAAACAACATTAAAATCCAATGAAATAATGAAGTACAAAGGAAACGTGATGAAAACAAATAGGAACGATATTACCAAGAATCTCCATCTTCCATGCTTCACCTTCGTTACACCTCCTAGCTTGCAGTAAATGAAGATGCCCTCAGATTTGTATGAGCAACTATGACAAATGACCAAGTCCTATGCAAGTGTTGAAGGATTTACTTGAAATCTAAATGCCTATGTCTAAAAGTCTAAAGCCTATGCCTATGCTCAAAACAAAATGCCAATATTAAAATATTACAATTGCCTATGACAATAAATGTGAAACTAAGCAAATGCCTATAATGCCTATGCAAAATGTTAGCATGTGTTTGAAAAATGAGAAGAAGATGGCATTTTATACAAAAGGCCATTTTGAACAGACGGACGAGATAAATTGAAGAAGAGACCCTAAAACGAACGATCCAGATTTAACCTGAGAATCCCTAATTAGGGTTAGGGCAAAATCCTTAATCGAATGGTCAGAATAAAATCGGATTGATGGTGGAGAATAAATGAGACAAACTAATTAGAAAATAAAGATTTTCAAAAAATCAAGAAGATAAGATTTCCTGATTTGCAAGATTTGAAAAATCAAAGAGATAAGATGCAGACTGAAGATAAGATTTGGAAAATCAAGAATCTGCCCGATTGCTTGATTTTTGGAAGATTAGCTGCCAATTTGAATTAAAATAATTCAAATTATGGATTTTAAGAGATAATAAATAATCTTTTTCAGATTATTTATCAAAAAGGACTGACAGTTAAGATTGAAATGACATTTTAAATAATTTAGTTTATTTAAAATGAGAAGAATATCAATTAGCAATTAAATAATTAAATTTAATTATTTAATTTATAGATAAGACCAATTAATTAAATAAATTAATCAATTTATTTAATTAAGACAATCAATGACATATTAAATAAATAAATGAAATTCATTTATTTAATAGTCGATAAGGATTAAATGCAAAAAGGGGAAATTTAATTAATTAAATATGTCATTAACTGTCTAAGTCTTTCTTTAATTAAACTAATTAATTTAATTCCCCTTTTTGCATTTAATCCTTATCGATTATTAAATAAATGAATTTCATTTATTTATTTAATACGTCACTGATTGTCTTAGTTAAATAAATTGATTAATTTATTTAATTAATTGGTCTTATCTGTAAATTAAATAATTAAATTTAATTATTTAATTGCTAATTAATATTCTTCTCATTTTAAATAAATTGAATTATTTAAAATGTCATTTCAATCTTAACTGTCAGTCCTTTTTGATAAATAATCTGAAAAAGATTATTTATTATCTCTTAAAATCCATAATTTGAATTATTTTAATTCAAATTGGCAGCTAATCTTCCAAAAATCAAGCAATCGGGCAGATTCTTGATTTTCCAAATCTTATCTTCAGTCTGCATCTTATCTCTTTGATTTTTCAAATCTTGCAAATCAGGAAATCCTATCTTCTTGATTTTTTGAAAATCTTTATTTTCTAATTATTTTGTCTCATTTATTCTCCACCATCAATCCAATTTTATTCTGACCATTCGATTAAGGATTTTGCCCTAACCCTAATTAGGGATTCTCAGGTTAAATATGGATCATTCGTTTTAGGGTCTCTTCTTCAATTTATCTCGTCCGTCCGTTCGAAATGGCCTTTTCTATAAAATGCCATCTTCTTCTCATTTTTCAGACACATGCTGACATTTTACATAGGCATTATAGGCATTTGCTTAGTTTCACATTTATTGTCATAGGCAATTGTAATATTTTAATATTGGCATTTTTTTTTGAGCATAGGCATAGGCTTTAGACTTTTAGACATAGGCATTTAGATTTCAAGTAAATCCTTCAACACTTGCATAGGACTTGGTCATTTGTCATAGTTTCTCATACAAATCTGAGGGCATCTTCATTTACTGCAAGCTAGGAGGTGTAATGAAGGTGAAGCATGGAAGATGGAGATTCTTGGTAATATCGTTCTTATTTGTTTTCATCATGTTTCCTTTGTACTCTGTTATTTCATTGGATTTTAATGTTATTTGATCTAACAATCTAACAATCTAATTTTTCGTTGATTATACATTGGTGAACCCGACTCCATTTTTCTTGTTTCCATACAATTTTTTGTTGTTTTCTATTATTTTTTAGGTACAGGTACGGATCGACGCAACTGTCTTTTTTAAAAAAATCATGACGCATTTGATGCGTCGCGACGCATCTGTTGATAGAAGCGCCACAATCGCCTTGACAAGCCACAACTGACAAACAGAACGACACATTTGATCTGCCGAGCCGCATTTGAAGACCTGAATGACGCATCTGCCCTATCAAGCTGCATCTGTCTGGTAAAATTTTCTTTCATTTTTGCCATTTTGATTTTCAAATTTTTGGGTTTTTCTATTTACTGGTTTTCTGGTTTTCTATTTTTTCTTTTTTGTTCTTTATTCCTGCATGTTAACTAGATTAGATCTTTTGTGTTACTAATATTTTCTTGTAGCATGTGGCGATCCTCATTCGTGTGTCAAAGACCATTACATAAGAAACTACTAATATTCATTGTTTGCAGATTCGCATGTCAAAGAAGGAATAAATAAACTTTGTGTTTGTTTTTCTTATATTAGAAAACATTTGATTTTGGTGCTTATAAAATGAACTCATGTCTTCTATGCTTGATTGTGGTTGCGGAATGGTAGGTGAGTATGCTCTCACTTGGTGAAAACCTTGTGATCAGAAAACCAGACCCATTCTATTCTGTTATTTACCCTGACTTGGTACATCGGAGTATCCTCTCCCCTCGTGCTTTCGGGCGATCTTGGGTGTAAGAGAACGGTTACCAACTCTAGAAATTGGGCTTGCCTAGGGATTTCATCACCCCAACATGACTCAAATTGGCAATGGAGCTAAAGCCAAGCTACCCCCAACTAGTATATAAATGTAAACCTTAAGGGAAAACCTAAGGTTGTGAGTGCGGATGTGTCATACGGACGGAGTTGTACTCCCTTAAACCCTATTGAGCTTAACCTCTTTAGGCTGGAGTGCCACCTTAATGGTGATTAATCTCTTGCCCCATGTATGGCCACTCGAACAGGGGTCCTGAACTAAAAAATCTTGTTTAGTAAGCCAAAATCCTTATATTTGCTAGTGCAGCACCGGTCGGTGTGAAGGCATCCACACCTTCGCAATTTGTAGTAGAGGTGATCAGCTCGCCATGGGAGTTTCATGGGGCTGGAATCTTGGTTGGCCTGAGAGGAGAGTGCACTGTAAGGGGGAGCCCGTGCAGCCAAGCTTCTGAATTCACACGCTACAGATATGCGGTTACGTGGAATCTAGCGAATACTGTCATGGCCTAACCTAGAATTGTACTTTTCTGATGTGTGTTTGGTTACTTTCTAAAACACTATGTTTGTCAAGTGTTTTCTTCTTTTTACCACAATTCAAAACAAAACATTCACCAAATAGATCAAAATATCCATCAAAACAACATGAAAATCATTTTGAAAACAAACTGTGTTGCATCTGTCAAACCACAACTGATTTTCTGCAACACAACTGCTCTGATAAACTACATTTGAAAATCAGAATGCCACATTTGTAGGCGTCATGATGCATATGTTAACTTAAAAGCCACAATTGCAAAACTAAACTGCATTTACTAAACTGTGATGCATCTGCTAAACTGTGATGCATTTGCCTATCAAAATTTTAAACTTCACAATCGAAACCTGAGGTCTTCAAACTATCAACCATTTGTCAAACACTGTCATCAAGAAGACTATGTCAGAAACCTAACTTGAAATTGCTCAAAGTCTTGTCTATTAGCTTGCATTAGTCACCATAGGTTTCATACCCCATTCCTTTTAGTTTAATACATTCAACATTACGTTGTCCCTAGGTCCATACTTGCATACTTAGGATTAGTCAAATCCTTAGCACACCTTTGCAAAGTCATTGTTTTCAAAATTTGACCCTCTTGGACTAAATTATCAAACCTCCTTTAGTCATTGTCCTCTTTTGTGAGATTTCTTCCAACTCAAAAGTCTAGTTAGGGAGACTCACTAGTCATTTAGACCTAGTCAACTTGTCATTTCCAACAAAGTCCTTTAGTAGTCAAAATCGAAAACAAAGTTCTAGCTTAGAAGTGCTTAGATAACCTTGTCTTACATTGCATACACATTACATACCTTATTCACAAAAAATCCAAAAGAATTAGTCATTCTATAGTGTCATACTTGCATTTGGTTGTCATTCCACTTTGAGCAATATCATTTCATGGTTGAAATCAGACTTCAAAAACAAAAGAGACAAATGGAAAACTTTAGGCAAGACCCCCTGTTTACTGACAGCAGTCCTCCGCATGACCCAAATTGGACCTTTTACAATCCATTTACCAATCACGACAATCAACCTCCAGTAAACAATACATTCGAACTCTACTTGCAAAGAGATGAAACTGGTCAACTACTTCAGGAAAACATAGAGGCATTGACACAAGACCCAGAGGTCTATCAGCTTGCTAAAACAATAGCTTGTCATGACAGAGACAAATTCGTAGCTATGCTCTTGAGTGAAGGAGCTAAGTTACCACAAGGGTTTGACATTAACACGCTAAATTTGACACTTCATGACCCTAATGCCAACAATGCACATAACATGTCACATAGTGGTCAACCTCTAAATACTACAAGAAATACTTCCTTTGGGACCACAAAAAACACCACGACAATCAATGCCACGACAGTCAATGCCACGACAGCAAATGCCATGGGGGCATCATCAAGTCACAATAATCCCCCCTTGACAACTTCATTTACTTCCATGAACACAACTTCGACACATCCATCCAGTGGTATTTCACAAAATCCTTTGGGAGGAGCCACATGACGTATCTTTATTCAAGGACAACAACAAAATGTCAACACGACAACAAAATCAAATGTCATTGCCTCCCAAGGTACAAACACAAACGTTCCCCTTGTGCAAAATCAACAATCTACACAAGGTGGTCAAATAACACAACCCATGACATCATTGATACACCATAACATGCATGGTCACAACATCCCCCAAATAATGACACACATGGCTGGGGGACATATCCCAACATACTCATCCAACATTCATACTCATCAACATGCACCAAATCATAACTTTCAATACCAACAACACACGTCATACGTACCACAACAATCCATACCACCACAATACACCAACATCCACGCCCACCAGACAAGAACACATGGTGTGCCAGGCAATCCAACTTACAGAAACGTAAACGACCCTACCATAGATGAACTCAAAGCAAGAATGAGGGATATGGAGAAAACTATGCAAAACATGTACATTTCAGGCAGGAAATTAGAAATATCATATGACCTGGATGTATACCCATTTGACACGAACTTATACATGCCTACATTTCCACCAGGATACGTGTCACCCAACTTCACAAAATATAGAGGCAAGACAAATCCCATTGAACATGTTCGTGAATTTGCAACCAACTATATGGATATTGCCTACGAACCAACATACTTGATGAGACTTTTTTCCAAAAGTTTGGTGGGTCAAGCCCTTGAATGGTTTTCAACTCAAAAAGATATCCAGACATAGGATGAGCTCAAACGAAAATTCATAAACAATTACGCGTACAACATTGACATGGATACCTCTATCACTAGCTTGTGCAATCTCACACAAGAAGACTTGGGTGAGACATTTATTCCATTCTTTCAAAAATGGAGAAGCCTCGCTAGTCGATGTCACATTGACATTCCTGAAAGGGAAAAAGTTGACATGTTCATCCAAACACTTCTAGGACCCCTAAAATTTGCATTACAAATACATTGTTGCACAAACTTCACAGAATTGGTTGAAAAGGGTGTCCAGATTGAGAAAGCCCTTATCGCAAAGGGAGAACTGAGATATGGTTCCAAAAACATGAACACCAACCCACCCATTGACAAAAACAAATATTGGGTTAAGAATAAGCATGTTACAAATGACGGTGTTGTGGACGCCAAGACTACAAGTCCTGTATTGGCCCTGAAAAGGGTTCAACAACAAAATAGACCAACAACAACATTGACACCTCCTCCCAATACTTCTTCAAACAATCAAAGTGGTCAAAACAGTCAAGGACAATATTGTCAAATAAGACAATTTCCTAGGGGTCGCACATACACCCATTTGGGTGAACCCATTGAAGAAGTCCTTAAGAAATGCATCCAGCATGGGGTCATCACACTTCTGGAAATAAAACCTTATGACCCAGGACAATTCAAACCAGCATGGTGGAATGATAATGCACTTTGCGAATACCATTGAGCCAAAGGACATACAACCTCTAACCGTCGACAATTGAAAAACCTAATTCAGGATCTTATCAAAAATTGCACTATCGAAGTAGATGGATCACAATTCACCTCCAACTCAGATCATACTATCCTCAAGAATCCATTGTAGGACCATGGTTCTCATAATGCTTCCACTTTAGGGTCACATAATCAAGCTAACTTTGCCCGATTCAAGTATGACTATTCTGGTGGACCTACTATAAACAATGTCTGAACTGAAGATGAGTACATCAATACCATTACCGTCAAGAGAGCACCCCAGTGTAATGCTACTACTCGCAGTGGCAAGGTCACCATAGCTAGTCCACCTCCCCCTAGACAAGCCAAAATCACTATACTGGGCCCATCTGTTAAACAATCACAACTTGCTTCATCGGCTAAATAGCCAAAACCTGTCTCAACCCCACAACAGTGGAAACCCAAAAGTCAGTTCAACCTCATTGACCAACTAGGAAAGACTCCCGCACAAATATCTATCCTTGAGCTGCTTCGTATCTCTCCTGCGCATAAAGAAATCCTAGACAAAACTCTCCTAGAGTCGTTGGTCCCCAAGGACATCGATGTCAATTAGTTTGAAACTATGGTGGGATATCTCACCACGCCACACCACGTCACCTTCTCAGATCAACACTACTCATCACATAAAACTAACCACAATGACGCATTACACATAGAAACTTTTGTCCACAAGCACAAAGTTAGACGAGTTTTAGTAGATGGCGGAGCAGGGTTGAACATATGCTCCCTCAAATTGGTTAAAGCTCTAGGGTTCTCTGATGCATGCATAGACCCAACAAAAAGCATAGTGATCAAAGCATACGATGATGAGGAACGCTCTTCACGGGGTGTTATCTCTCTCCCTATCAGAGTGGGACCGGTCATTGTAGACACAACCTGCCAGGCCTTGGATTTGGAATTACCATATAACATTTTACTTGGCCGTCCATGGATCCATGCCTTGAAAGCCATTTCGTCTACATACCATCAATGCCTCAAGTTTCCTTTTGATGGCACAGAAGTAACCATATACGGAGACCCCGACCCTTTCCAATATTGTACCAATTTAAGGGGTATCTTTAAAAACTGAGTACCTATTAATCGAGAAGCACCTGGCTCCTCTTCATCCAAGTACATCGCCCCTTCCACACTCACGTCATCTTCCACATCCACTCCATCCACATCTTCCGCCATACCACCACCTTCCACCGGCCATAAGACTGAACCAACCATCAAAATCCAGGACCTCAGCTGCAGAGAGTTCAAACTAAATAAAGCATACAGCATAACCACAATACCCACTCCTCCAAAGATATATGGTCGGCCATGTTTTAGAATGGAACCTCAAGAAACCTTCAAAGTTCCACCGAATACAGTTTTTATCAAGTGGGGAGACATGAGTGATGAAGACCTTGTTGACATCATAGGATGGATCTATAAGGATGCTGTCACACTACCTCTGTTACTAGTTCAAAGATATGGCAAAGGTTACAACATCATGAAGGCTAAAGGCTACGATGGTACTAGTGGCCTTGGAAAAAATAAAACTAGTTGGAGGGAACCCATAGAAACTTTCCAAATTCTGAAGTATCTTGGATTAGGGTTTGGATCACTTGCCAATGATGATCGATGTACTTTTGGACTTTCAAATGAGCAATTACATGCTTCTGACAGTGTTGAGACCACTAGGGAAACCCTAACCGAAACTGACTCCCATGAGTGGGAATTTGGCTCAGAACGATCCCTAAGTGACTGCTGTCTTGATTTGTTTGTCGAACCCAGAGAATTGACCTCTGAACAACGGTTTTGGAAAACATTCAAAATTGAATAGGCACCAAACAATCAAAGTCCTACTACCACTTCCCATGACACACAACAACCATCATCTGAACCCCCTCAGTCTAATCTATTTGAAGTGTCAGACAACATTGATAACCAGGGCTCTAGAACCTTCACTCATTACGATAATGAATATGACACTAGTGAAGGAGAATATTGGATAGAGTCCAGTGTAGAGTTGGATGATGATAACCTCATCTACAACATCAACGAATCCATTTGCATGTTGTCCAAATCCTCACCCCAATTCATTAGCATTGACGATGGCATCTCTTTAGTTTACCCTGAACTAGTCGATTGGGACCAACAAGGACCCCCAGTTCTGGACACATTTCAAAATGATGAAGCCATTTCCAAATTCATGGGACTACAAAAAGGCATACCCAGTGGGGACCACAAATCAGGATTTTCCATTGATTTAGATTGCATGGCATACTTCGGCGAGACTGTTCAGTCCTCTAGTCACAAAAGTAAAAATAAAGTAAAAAATGAAACGTCTCTAGGTGAAAACTGAAAGGCACCTCTTGATGATAAAATAGTAAAAATAAAGGACAAATCTGCAGGTGAAAACCTCTCTGAGGTGCCCAAAGATGGAGGACTGGACTTTCTCCCCGTGCAACAGGAGAAATCAGCCATGCTTATTGAGGACACAATAGAGGATAACATTTCAACTACAGAAGACCCAAAGATGGTCCTATTTGTAGCATCACTGACTGATGAAGAGAAACCAGAATTTCATAAATTCTTTGTAGAACAGAAAATAAACTCTGCATGGTCCTACGCAAACATGCTAGGATTGGACCCCAAATTGGTTTTGCATCATCTGCCACTATTACCCAATGCTAAACCAGTTAAGTAGAAGTTGTGCAAAATGCACCCTCAAGTTGCTCTACTGGTCAAGGCCGAGTTAAAGAAATTATTACATGCTGGATTCATAAGGTCTATAGATTATGCTGAATGGATTTCCAACCTAGTGTTGGTGACAAAGCCAAATGGACTGATTCGGGTATGTACAGATTTCTGAGACCTAAATAAAGCATGTCCAAAGGATGACTTTCCTTTGCCCAACATTGACATCATAGTCGACCTAATTGCAGGACATGAGATGCTATCCCTCATGGATGGTTTCTCCATCTATAATCAAATCCGCATTGCTCCTGAGTATTAGGACAAAACAACATTTATGTGCCCATGGGGTACATACTATTGGAACGTCATGCCCTTCGGTCTCAAAAATGCAGGTGCCACATACCAAAGGGCTATGACCACGATCTTCCATGACATGATGCACAATATAATGGAAGATTACGTAGATGACTTATTGGCCAAATCAGCAACAAGGAAAGATCATTTGAAGGTACTCGACAAAATTTTCAAGAGACTGGAAGAGTACAAAGTTTAGCTAAACCCTAAGAAGTGTGTTTTTGGGATCACATCAGGTAAACTATTGGGGTACATAGTTTCTTGAAGAGGCATAGAGGTCAATCTGGAAAAGTTCAAAGCAATCATAGACATACCTCCGCCCAGAGGGATCAGTGAACTCAGAACTCTACAAGGCAGAGTGCAATCTATTCATCGTTTCATAGCCCAATTGGTAGATAAGTGCCATCCATTCTAGTACCTATTGTGCAAAGGTGTCCCCTTTGTATGGACGGATAAATGTCAAGAGGCCTTCTAGAAAATCAAATATTACCTATTGTCAACACCTATCCTCAAGCCACCCATTCATGGAAAGCCATTGATTCTATACATCTCAACTACTAGTTCAACACTAGGGGCATTGCTGGCCCAAAATGATCATGAAGGAAAAGAAAGAGCAATCTATTACATCAGCTACACACTGATAGGCTATGAGTTGAACTACACACACATTGAACGGGCATGCCTCGTTGTTGTTTTTGCATCCCAAAAACTAAGACACTATATGCTTAGCCATCAGACACAACTGGTTGCCAAGATTGATCCATTGAAATATCTACTAAGTCGAGCAGCATTAACGGGCCAATTGACAAAATGGGTCATGATACTAAGCGAGTATGACATATAGTATGTTGAGCATAAGGAAATAAAAGGGAAAGTAATAGCATATCAACTGGTGGATGCACCAATTCAAGCCACTCATCCATTAGTAACTGATTTTCCCAACGAGTCTATT
Source organism: Sequoia sempervirens (assembly GCA_007258455.2). Classification (NCBI taxonomy): domain Eukaryota; kingdom Viridiplantae; phylum Streptophyta; class Pinopsida; order Cupressales; family Cupressaceae; genus Sequoia; species Sequoia sempervirens. The sequence goes on along the minus strand of VDFB02270651.1, from coordinate 536,576,522 downwards.
TTTCATGCAGAACCGGCATCACCATGGAAGCTGTATTTTGATGCGTCTCATACTGGTCATGGCTCAGGCGCTGGAATCTTGTTTATCACACCATAGGGGGATTCAATTCCTAAGTCATTCAAGATCGCTTTCCCTTGTACAAATAACATTGCTGAATATGAAGCACTTGTCATAGGTCTCAAGTTGGCAATCAAATGGAAAATTCAGACATTGCTTGTATTCGGGGATTCCCAGCTAGTAATCAACCAAGTGAATGATGACTATGAAACAAAGGATGAGAAGTTGCTTCCTTACAAGAGGATGGTGGACAGTTTCTTGACATAATTCCAACTTATTTCTTTTGAGCAAATCCCCAGGGCACAGAATAAGGCAGTTGATGCAATGGCTACTATCAGCTCTCTCTTGGACATCCCTAAAAATGTGCCACAATTTGAGTTTTTAGTAGAACAACTTTTGATACTGGCATATGATATCCCAAAATCGGAAATGGTTTGCGAACTTGTTGGTCCCAACTCTCCTTGGTATCAGGAGATTTATGACTACTTGAAATATCAAACCCTTCCACTAAACCTATCCAATAACCAAAGGAAGTCCTTCATTAGGAAATCTGCAAGATATGCCATTATCAGTGACACCCTATACCACCGTAGTTTTGATGATACCCTCCTTAGATGTCTTGACATCGACGAAGCATGTATGACCTTACGCGAGGTACACGAAGGTATATGCGGATCTCATTCGAGTGGTCCTATGCTAGCTAAGAAACTAACGAGACTTGGGTATTATTGGCCGACAATGGAAAAAGATGCAATTGAATATGTCAGGACTTGTCACAAATGTCAAATACACAGTAACTTGGTCCATGCTCCAGCACAAGAACTCCGGCCGATCACTTCTCCATGGCCCTTCACTCAATGGGGACTCGACCTCATGGGTAAGATTCACCCAACTTCATCCAACGGCCATAAATTCATTATCACCGCCACCGAGTATTTCACAAAGTGGATTGAAGCCATCCCATTGACATATATTACTGGCAAACAAATATCAAAGTTCATCCTCAACTACATCATTTGCCGGTATGGCCTCCCATAGTCCATCATCACTGACAACGGACATCCGTTCAAAAACCAAGATGTACGTGAGTTATGTGAGCGATTCCATATCCAACACCACTTTTCATCTCCATACTACTCACAAGGAAATGGCCAAGCTGAGGCGTCCAATAAAACCATTGTCAAGATTCTCAAAAAGACTGTCAATGATGTTGGCCGTGACTGGCACATCCAACTTAACCCTGCTCTGTGGGCTTATCGAACTAGCATTTGTATGCCTACAGGGGCCACTCCATTCGCCCTAGTCTTTGGCGCCGAAGCCATCTTACCCATTGAGGTCAAAATTCCTTCACCACAAGTCTCCTTGAAGGGTCTAACTAATGAAGAGGAGTACCGACAATCATGCTTGCACGAGCTGGAAATGCTAGAAGAAAGAAGACAAAACTCACTAAATCATCTCCAAGCATATCAGAACTGCCTTTGTCGCAGCTACAATAAAAAGGTTATGGTCAGAAAGTTTGAGATCGGCGACCTGGTTCTAATGTAGAACCCCAAGAACCAAGCAGATAGAGAAAAGCCAGGAAAATTTGAACCAAACTGGCTAGGTCCCTATATTATCATATCTTCTTTTGGTTTTAGAGCTTATCAATTAGCAACTCCAGATGGGGAACAGTTGATAGAACCCATCAATAATTTACACCTCCGCAAGTTCTACGCATAGCATTAGAGGATGGAGCTGAAAGCCAAAAAATAAAAAATAAAATTATGAAAATAGTAAAGAGAAAAATGATTCGTTCAATAGTGAAAACCTGGCAAACAAGCACTTTGGACAAGTACCATGGTGAAAACCTGGCAAACATGCACCATGTGTAATCAATCATTGCTCTGCCATCTACTGTCACTTTGTCTAAACTTGGCTTAGGATGAAAGGTATGTTCACCATTATTCTACAAATCACCACCACATCCTACTCGTCCTGTCTTAGTGGATAAATGATTGACATCAAATCCTAACGGTTGTCTGTCTAGGAAGTCAACAATATTCTGTCCATATTCCTTGCAACTGGCTAAGTCTTAGACCTAACTGGGGGCAAAATGTTTATCATGCAACTGCAGTGGATGTCACATATGATCACAAAAACATTGGTAAAAAGACCTGAAAAAAGACCAAAACATCACAAAAAGTCCTGAAAAAAGACCAAAAACATCATAAAATGTCCTGAAAAAAGACCAAAAACATCACAAAAAGTCTTGAAAAAAAGACCAAAAACATCACAAAAAGTCCTGAAAAAAGACCAAAACATCATAAAATGTCCTAAAAAAAGACCAAAAACATCACAAAAAGTCCTGAAAAAAGACCAAAAACATCATAAAATGTCCTAAAAAAAGACAAAAACATTGGCAAAATGTCCTGAAAAAAGACAAAAACATTGGCAAAATGACCTGAAGAAAGACCTAAAAATCATAAAACATCCTAAAGAAAACCACAAATAGAATCATTAGACTGCTCGAAGCACACAAGTGCACTGTCATCTCTTGTCAAATTCAATCATGTCAAGTCAGTCTTTGTCACTGTCGAACTACGTTGTCTCTGCGCATTTGCTATGTAGGCAAGACTCATACTTGAGTCCCCGAGACATTAGGTCAGTCCTTTTAGGTTTGTCAAAATAAAATCATGGTGCAATCTTTGCTCATCAAGACAAAGTTATTGGTCATGTCGAACTACAAGGTCTCTGAGTGTATGACGTAGGCAAGGCCATCTATCGATGAGCCCCTGAGGCTGCACTAGGTCAGTCCATTAGGGTTCATGGCACTACACTGGCACACACGTCAAAGGTCTTCAATCATTTTCCACATGGGAAAACTCCTAAAATAGAGTAAAACAATCATTTATTCAACATGGAAATTTCATTAGTGCGTCGCTCATATCATCAAGGTAATATCAACATATAGTCATACACAAGTCAAATTCGGTCAAAGAAAGTCAAATCATCAGAAACTAGTCAAACTGTCAAATTTCGATTAGTCTTCAAATGAGTCCTTCTAAACGATAACCTTTGTCATTTATGCCTTAGGATGTGTCCTTCCTAGGCGTCGTCATTGTCATTTCGACATTTTGAGCGATTTTCTTGACATCTAAAGATCACTCTTCCTGACATAAGTATTCTTCAGATGTGTCCTTCTGAAGAACCAACTCTGTCATTTATGCCTTAGGATGTGTCCTTCCTAGGCATCATCATTATTTCGAGGGATGCCTTACAACCATTAGGGATCAAATCCTCTTGACATCGACATTATTCAGGATGTGTCCTTCCTGAATTCACCAAGTCTCGACATTTTTAAAGGTCATCAAAACTTTAAACATTCGGACATCTCAACATTATCAAACATGGCATCTTGACATCAGAACAATGGATATCCAGACGTACTTGGCAAACACTTGACAATTGTCTTTTGATCTTTTATCATGTTATTAGTTTTTCAGTGAGATTCCACTAAGCAGGATTTAGAGAAGCAACAATGTAGCATGACAATTGACACACATGACTACTAGCTTCTCAGCGAGGTCCTAATTCTGGGATTTAGAAAAACAACAACATATCATGATAGAGACTCTATTTTTGTATTTTGGCAATCATGTCACTAGTTTCTCAAGGATGTCCTAGAAACAGGATTTAGAGAAGCAACGATGTGTCATGTTTTGTACTTATCTTTTTCTGCTTGTGGTTGATTATGACAAAAAGACTGGGGCAGTCATGCTCTTGGTATAAGTCATGATCATCCTTGTTTGTGACTGTTTGTCTTACATAATGGTACAACCTTGCACACCTTGATCTATGTCATATCATGGTGTTTGTTGGCCATTACAATAGACCGCCCAATGATGATTAAGAGCAATAAATATTAAAGTCCTATGGCAATGTTTTGAAGGATTTGGTCTAGGAACTAACATGCATCTCCTTTTGTCTTGTCATCTTTTCTGTCTCATCTCATATAGGCATTGCATCAATATCATCATCCATATCTTTTTCACTAGCATTTCTTTGTCTCTTCATATTCTAAGTCTTCTCATTAATTTCAAGAGCACACCCATGTTCTTGGAACCTATCTGTCCTATCGAGGGGCATACCATAACCCTCCTCGTCATTCTTCCTCATCTTATTTTGCACTAGGGCATTTTTTGACTTATTTTCTTTGTCATAATGCGACATGCTACATTATGACAAAGAGGGGCAAAATGTAGAAACCTAAAAATGACCTAGGCCTGCAAGCTTCATTTTTATCACTTTCGTCCTAGCATAATTATGTCATTTAATTATGTCCTTAGTCCACATTCGACTATTGATTAAATAATTCATAATTATTTAATTAATTCATGTCACCTATTCTTCACGATTATTAAATAAATAAATTTTATTTATTTATTAAATACATCATTAACTATCTAAGTCTTTCTTTAATTAAATAAATTTCTTAATTTATTTAATTCCCCTTTTTGCATTTAATCCTTATCGATTATTAAATAAATGAATTTCATTTATTTATTTAATACGTCACTGATTGTCTTAATTAAATAAATTGATTAATTTATTTAATTAATTGGTCTTATCTGTAAATTAAATAATTAAATTTAATTATTTAATTGCTAATTAATATTCTTCTCATTTTAAATAAATTAAATTATTTAAAATGTCATTTCAATCTTAACTATCAGTCCTTTTTGATAAATAATCTGAAAAAGATTATTTATTATCTCTTAAAATCCATAATTTGAATTATTTTAATTCAAATTGGTAGCTAATCTTCCAAAAATCAAGCAATCGGGCAGATTCTTGATTTTCCAAATCTTATCTTCAGTCTGCATCTTATCTCTTTGATTTTTTGAATCTTGCAAATCAGGAAATCTTATCTTCTTGATTTTTTGAAAATCTTTATTTTCTAATTATTTTGTCTCATTTATTCTCCATCGTCGATCCGATTTTATTCTGACCGTTTGATTAAGGATTTTTCCCTAACCCTAATTAGGGATTCTCGGGTTAAATCTGGATTGTTCGTTTTAGGGTCTCTTCTTCAATTTATCTCGTCCGTCCATTTGAAATGGCCTTTTCTATAAAATGCCATCTTCTTCTCATTTTTCAGACACATGCTGACATTTTGCATAGGCATTATAGGCATTTGCTTAGTTTCACATTTATTTTCATAGGCAATTGTAATATTTTAATATTGGCATTTTGTTTTGAGCATAGGCATAGGCTTTAGACTTTTAGACATAGGAATTTATATTTCAAGTAAATCCTTCAACACTTGCATAGGACTTGGTCATTTGTCATAGTTGCTCATACAAATATGAGGGCATCTTCATTTACTGCAAGCTAGGAGGTGTAACGAAGGTGAAGCATGGAAGATGGAGATTCTTGGTAATATCATTCCTATTTGTTTTCACCACGTTTCCTTTGTACTTCGTTATTTCATTGGATTTTAATGTTATTTGATCTAACAATCTAACAATCTGATTTTCCTTTGATTACAAAAGTCATCATGGAAATGCCTCCTCCTAAGAATATCAACCAACTAAGATCTTGACAAGGAAGATTTCAATCTATCAGGAGGGTCATCGCACAACTGGTAGAAAAAATTCATCCTTTCACTCACTTGCTACACAAGAATGTTTCTTTCAGATGGGATGAAAAATGTGAAGATGCTTTTAATCAATTGAAACAATATCTAATGATACCACCTATCCTAGTACTGCCAATAGAGGGAAAACCACTTTTTCTTTATATACCAACTACTAAGATATCTTTGGGAGCTTTGCTAACACAAGAAGACTCTACAGGAAAGGAAAGGGTGATCTATTACATTAGCAGGACACTAAATGTCTATGAAATTAAATACACATTCATTGAAAAGAATGTCTAAGCGTGATGTTTGCTACCCAAAAATTATGACACTACATGTTAAAAAATACCATCAAACTGATAGCCAAGATAGATCTGTTGAAATATCTACTCAACAAAGCCAATCTAATAGGAAGACTTGCAAAGTGGGTAATGATATTGAGTGAATTTGACATTCAGTATGTGGATAGAAAATAAATCAAGGTCCAAGTGATAGCTGACCAATTAGCTAAAGCACCATTACTAGATGATCATCACATGAACATTAAATTTCTAGATGCAGATGTCCTCACAGTGTCAACACAACATTGGACATTACACTTTGATGGGTCTTACATGCAACATGGATCAAATGTTGGGATCTTATTTGTTACTCGTCAAGGACACACCCTTTCAAAGTCTTGTAGGTTAATTTTCCCTTGCACTAACAAAATGGAAAAATATGAAACATTAATCATTGGCATCAAGGTAGCAATAGAATGGGAAATCATAGAGTTACAAGTCTATGGAGATTCTCAATTGGTCATAAATCAGGTTAGTGACAACTACCAAATGAAAGATGACAAGCTAATGCCATACAAAATAATGGTGGATGAATTCAAGAAGTATTTTTTGAAATCAAATTTGAAGAAATTCCAAGGGTGGACAACAAATCTATAGATGCCATGGCAACCATTGCTTCTCTATTACAAATACTAGAAAAATGAGCTCGTTATGAATTCATGGTGGAACAATTTTTTAATCCTGCCCATGACAACCTTGAATCCCAAGTAGTGTACCATATAGTTGAGGCTAAGGCTTCAATCTATGGGAAGATCTACACCTATCTGAGAAACAATACCATTCCACCTAATCTATCTCTAAACCAAAAATGAAACTTTATACGTCAAGCAACTCGACACACCTTGATAACTGATACACTTTATGTACGAGGTCTTGATGGTACTCTCCTTCGATGTATTGAATGCAATGAGTCTGAAACCTCTTTACAAGAGGTTCATGATAGTATCCATGGTACTCATTCAAGTGGTCTTATTCTAGCTAAGAAACTTTTACACTTGGGTTATTACTAGCTAAACATGGAGAAAGAGTCTTTTAAATTTTCAAAGAAGTCCAAGAAATTTCAATTCCATAGAAACCTCATTCATGCACCAACACAGGATTTGCAACCATTCACATCAACCTGGCCTTTCTATCAATGGGGACTTGATCTTGTGGGAAAAATTCATCCATCTTCCTCTAATGGACATAAATTCATCATCACAACCATGGAGTATTTTATAAAGTGGATTAAATCCATGCCATTAACCACCATCACTGGTAAGCAAATTGCCTCCTTCATCATGAATTACATTATTTGTTGGTATGGCATCCCTAGCTCCATTGTCACTAAAAATGGTAGACCTTTCAAAAATGAGGATGTGTAGGAACTTTGTGAAAAATTTCATATCCAACATCAATTTTCCACACCTTACTACCCTCAAGGGAATGGCCAAGCAAAGGCGTCAAACAAAACTATCTTTTAAATCTTGAAGAAAACTGTTAATGATGTTGGACGTGACTAACATGTTCAATTAAACCCTACTTAGTGGGCATACTGTACTAGTATCTGCACCCTAATAGGAGCCACACCATATGCCCTTGTCTATGGATTAGAGGCCATTTTACCTATTGAGGTTGAGTTACCTTCACTCCAAGTGTCATTGAAAAGAATCATTTTAGAAGAAGACTATCAAGTGTCTAGACTATAGGAGTTGGAACTATTGGATGAACATCGTTAGTATGCAATTGATCACCTGACAACCTATCAACAAAGAATGTTAAGAAGCTATAATCATAAGGTAAAACCAAGAAAATTTTAGGTTGGTGACTTGGTCCGAAAGGAGAATCCTTGTAATCAACAAGATAGGGAAAAGAAAGGAAAATTTGAACCTAATTGGCTAGGTCCTTCTGTCATTGTATTAGTCTATGGATCTAGGGAATATCAATTATCTACACCAAAAGGGGACCTATTTGAAAAAACCCATCAACAACCTTCATCTCAAGAGGTTTTACACATAACTCATCCAGTGCATGGTCAAAAAGTAGAAAAAATATTAAAAAAAATGAAAAAATGAAAAATAAAAATAAAAAATACAAAACAATACAAAACAATACAAAAAAATCAAAAAAGTGAATAAAATAGTGAAAAATTAAAAAAATCATTACCTTGATGAAAACCTAGCAAACAGGCATTTGGTAACAACAAAAAAAACATAAAATCTAAAAAAGTGCAATAAAAACAAGTAGTGAAAACCTGGCAATAGGCACTATTTGTGATAGATTAGCTTCTTCCATCTATTGTCACATGTGTCAGCCATCCACTTTCACTATCATTATTCCTGATCATCGATGAACCTCATGTACATATCTGGGCATTGTGGTCTTGTCTCATCTTGGCTTGGTTATCATTGGGCATATTCACAATAAATGGTTGGTTTCTCACTGGGGGAAAAATCCGGAACTCACTAGGGGTAACCTACTTTGGGCTTAAAACAACAGACAAATGACAGTCAAACAACATAGCAAACACAACAAAATTGAAACTCAAACATTGAATATCAATCACAAATTTTAAACATCAACTATCCAAACCAACAACAAAATCGATCGAAAACAAATCTAATTAGATGATACTCTTTTGAAGCATGGTTTTATCACTTTGGCATGAATTTTCAACTATTGTACCTTGATTTTCATTATCTTTTCTCTGGAGAAAACTCAAGGATGTCATGGACTAGAGAATCTATGAAGGAGTATGATTTTTCTTTGTCTGTTGTTTGTGATTTAATCATTACTACTATGTAAATCATTGCAGGACATACTCTACAAAGTATCATTGATGAAATTCTAAATTTGCATAGGAAAAGGATTAACTATTGTCTATTTTATGCAAGTAATACTCAGGTCATCTTGGTTCAATTAGGACTAGATGCTTGTATTACCTTGCAATATAAAACATCCATGGAAGTTGTACTCAGGTCATCATGGTCTAATTATACCATTGATGTTTGCACTAACTTTCAACATATTAAAAGCTCAATGATGATACCAAGCACGACAAATTAGCTGACGAAATGAAAACTTTCATATTTAGATTGTATGGTTAAGATAGATTGCATCCATATTAGTTTTGCATCTGTATTTTATATTTTCCAAGGTTGGAAAATTTTAAAAAGATTTTATCTCTCTCGTCAATGGATTAAGTACATTTGACATTAACAAAAAAATGATCATCCACATGTAGTTGCATAAGCATATCATACATTAGAAATCATTATCATATCATGCATGCATTAGAATCATCATATACCCATCCATGCATTAGATCATATATTTGCATAAGAAAAATACAAAAAATAAAGTGCATCACATTTCATTTGCATAATCACATCCATCTTATATAGCATAAAAGCATCATCCATAAAACATATAGAATCATAAACCATGCATCATCATTTCATTATTGCATCCATACATAACCATATGCATAAACATATAGACATCGCATAACATATAGAAAAAAAATAAAATGCATCCATCATAATCATCTAGCATAACAAGCATCTAGACAACATATAGATCGATAAACATCGGTTGGATCTCATATATAATCTCAAAATAAATGTCAAGAGTACAATGATATCAAAACATGGAGAGATACATCAACAAAATGTGGCAGAATATCATAATGACTCTAACTAAACAAGTGTATACATCATCAAGTACTAATACATCAAAGGTGAACATCATAGCTATGTGCTTCTCCCCCTAGACAATGTCGGTCCCACTACGCCTCCTGTTGCACCACCCGATGGCCCTGCACCTGGATCTCTGGGAGGTGGCCTAGTCACACCTCTGCTAGTTGTCTATGAGTGGCTTTGACCTAATTTGGCACTAGTTGACTGTGCATAACTTCCACACAGCTCTACATGCACTACCTCATGATATCGCAGCCTATAATACTCATCCTCCCTAGAAAAATGCCATACCTCTCTAAGCATATCTGCTATCATGGTATCCTCCACAAATCTTTGTAATTTCTCTGATAAGGCCTTTTCCTACTCGCATCTCTATCTCAAGGTGTCTCTCTCTACTGTCAGAGAGGCAATTTGTTCCTGTGCCTGTGCCTATACCTATGCCTATGCTTGTACCTATGCCTATAAAGTAGCTATCTATGCCTATTACTAATGGGAGGGCAAGAAAATCTAAATTTGCTATGGTCCTGCAGACACCATTGATCTTCTCCTCCAAGCCACTCTCACATCCAATACCGGCCCACCACCTCCATCATCTCCATCTCTACCATCTCCATCCCCTCCATATCCACCATCCCATCCATCACCACCATCTCCCTCCTCCTCATCTCCATCTCCCCCATCTCTCCTCCATCTAGGTGCATAAGGTGTTGTCCTCTCATCATCATCTAATGTTGGTACTAACTCCTCTAGGGTGGATATCCTAGGAAAAGGGTGTGTAAAGAAATGTTGTGCATAATTGTCTATCATCAAGGCATCAACAATCTCTAAATGGTAATCCCATATCTGTGCCTGTAATCTAAAATACTCCTAACAAGCAGCATCATAGGATAAGTTGAGTCCCCACTCTAGAATGTCATGTCACCTCTGCGCATACAAGGAAACTCCCTAGGGCATAACCTAAGCTCTGCCATATTGTTGAAGCACCCTCATAACCAAGAATCTCTTGATCACATATGGTGTCCAACCTATCAGGTATCTATAAGAGAATACATACGACATCCCAATGTCATCATCTAGCCAATCCTTGCAATCAAAGTATGGCCACCATGTCACGGTCTCTAGATCATCTAACACATGCTACTAGTACTCCAATTTCCTAGCTTATGTTGGACAACTAGACCTATGTATCCAAAGACATAGCACCTCTGAATAGGAAAATCTCTATCTACAACAAGCTGAGTGATAGCTATGTGCTCTCATGCCCAATATTGTAGGAATTTAACCCCAGTCGATAGACTAGCCGCTCCAAGGTATACCACTTGATGAAGATCATGATACAAATGTGCTAGCATGCAAGATCCCCACACATATCTAATCCCTTGTGTAATCATGCTCTCCAATATCTGACCCCAACTGACTGAGAGTCCCTTTGACCTATGGTCGACACATAGAACACCTCCAATGAATCTAGCTAGCACACAAGTTAATGGTTGATACAATGCAACCATCTCCTACCATGGGATCTCATATCCATTGATCTCATCATCATGAAAGATCCTTTGCAATACATCAGTACCCCCTACTCTGCGTGATCATAAGAAACTAGCTCACCAACAATAGGAATCCCCAAGATATGGTACACATCCTCTAGCATAATTGTCATCTCACTAGTGGCTAAATGAAATGTGTTGTGGTCATTGTGCCACCTCTTAGCCAAAATAGTCAGAAGTCCCCTATTGTTCCTATAATGGGGCATATCAATTAGAGAAGTCAACCTTCATTGCCTAATCAAATCTAAATCAGCCTACACCAACTCTAGAATCATGTCCTAGTTCTTTAGGAATTGCTCCTGAGACTGAAGAATCCTAAAATCCTCCTATAATCATAACATATTGCAAATCAACAGTTTATCAATCAACCTATCAATCATTTCAATCAACTTAAATGAGATTTTGATCAAATATTATTGAGCATCTATCATTGACCCTCACCTATCATGAGGTCAATCATCATCTATCCTATCATTGATTCTCACATATCATGAGATCAATCATTAACATCATCAAAACAACAACTAACACGATCATCAAACATCAAAATCAAGGAGATTAATCAACAAAATTCAACTCTAGTGTAAATGCACTAAAACCATGCTTCTATGTGCTGAAATCACATATGCACTAGAAAATTCCATCTATGTGCCAAAATAGGTTCTTAAAGTGCTAAAACCCTAGATGCACTACAAAAATCACCATATGCACTATTATGTGGTATCTATGCACTCATACATCAAATGTGCTAAAAAATTTATCAAATGTGCTACTTTGTGACCTAAATGCACTAATAAAACAAATGCACTACAATATTTCATCAATGTGCTAAATCTAGGCATGAAAGCACTAATTTACAAGATGTGCTACATTAATCAATCTATGTGCTACACACTTTCATCTATGTGCTAATCTACTCTGTGTTATAATAGCTACCCTACATGCTATATCGGACTCCCTATGTGCTAAAACATGTAAAACCGAATTCAAAATCATAAAAAATGTGGGAAAAACACATTTCAAAAGTTAACAAGAGGTTTCTCAGGGTACGTATCAGAGGTCCATATGTGGTCGGGCGGTTGTGACGTCAAACTTGCTCAAATCGGTGGGTTTGGAACAGGATCACCAGTTTTGCTTAATTGCTCCAATCAACGCAATCTCCAAAAATGAATCAAATGAGCTCCTCTTCACATCTTTTAACCTTTTAAGGGGGCAATTAAGTGGGTAATTAAATGGGATTTAAAAAAAAAAAACTAGGGCATCAATTAATCAATTAATAAAATTGGTAGGTTCAGTATTATTTGTTGGGAGATAAATTGTCCTAGCATCATAAAATTTGGAAATCATTAAAATATCATAAAAATTTCAAAATTTCAAAAAATTCAAAAAATCCTAAGAATTCAAAAATTCCTTGATTTATCTCCCGAGGGGGCATATATCCATCATCACTTGAAAATTAGCGTCTGGGGCATATCAAAAAAATTTCAACACCATCAAAAAAAATTTCTTTGAAGTAATGTATCGCAAACACATCACTTCAAAGAGGGGAAAATTGTATACACCTAAAATTGGTCTAGAGAAAATTAATTAAATACAAGTTATTTAATTAATAAATCCTTAATTCTTCTACTTATAAATAAATCGACAAATTTATTTATATAGTTCACTTTCTTTAATTCTTCTTATTCTAAATCATTTTCTTCATGTTTTAATTAAATAAACAACTTTAATTAGTTAGTTTTATTTAATTAACTCCCTTTTATTAAATTCAAATTTTATATTTGAATTTAGTCACATTTCTACTAACTTCTCACCTTCCACCTCATCATGTGTCTCATGAAATTAATATTCTTAATATTTAATTGGCATTTATCTCCAACAAACTATAACCAATTTGAGACACTTGGCTCTCTCGTCCATTGGATTCTCCTCCACACTTGGAAACTTTTTCTACTAAAGGGAACATACTCCTTGATTCTCTCTAACTTCTTCATCTTCAACCATCTATCTCTCCATATCGAATCCAGTCCATTGAATCCTACCACATAGGCTAATGCCTTGGAGAAGTCTATAAATACAACCTCATTTACAACATTTCAGATATAGAATTGAGCATAAGTACATTTTGTAGAAATTTCATTAGCATTGTTATCTTAGCATCTTAGCATTGAGCATTTTAGCATTTGCATTTAGTATCATTTAGACTAAATCATGTCTTTATCATTAGCTGCATCTTAATTTCTATAATTACACCACATCCTTTCATTATCAATATCATAGCATTATCACAATCTTTGCACAATCATATACAACATATCATTTAGTGATCAATCATGTAGAAAGGTTATTATATTTCTAGCATCTCATTTTTCAGGTTGTCATTTGACAAGTCATGTGCATATACACAATCTGAGGGCCACATAATGACTTGAACAATTCTTGGAGATAGAGGACAATGGGATGACATTAGAGAGTTTATTTGTTTCAATTTGGTTATTGTTATTGGAATTCTCTAATATAATGTTTCATTGAATGTGTTGTATTTCTTGCTTTTGCACTCACATATTTTATACACACATAAATTTGGCACCCACTATGGTGCCTAGCCTTGTTTTTAACATTTTCTAGAAATTTTTTGTTCGCAGGTTTGATCGTGAATTTCAATGTAGTGCACTGGAAGCATCTTTTAGCGTATTCATTTGCTCTTTTAGCACATCCAATCTCTGTTTTAGTGTAGTTGGCTACTCTTTTGGCACATTTAATCTCTGTTTCAGCGCATACGTGACATCTTTGAGCACATCTATGTTCTCTTCTGGTTCATACAAAACTTTGGTTTTCATTTTATGCTTTCCAGAATAGTGCATTTAGTCTATTTTGTGGCACATATAGTGCATCTTTTAATGCATATGGTTTTTGTTCTAGTGCATCTGCCTTTATTTGAAAAAACTTAAAATTATGGAAGCTAATTGAGGGTTTTCTATTTTGTAGGTACTTTAAATGTTGTCAAAGATAGTTATCTGAAACTACTACCGGTGTTTGTTGGGGCTGGAGTTTTTTCTTCCTTTGATTAAATTAGGCATCTAGTTTAATTAAGAGGTTAATGAACACCTTGTATGTTGCAATTGTAAAGTGATAGGTCTATGCTCTCCCCTTCATTGGGTGACCAGAATGCTAGACTCACTCTTTCATTTATTGTAATAGCAAGTTTAGAAGGCCTGCTATAGTGGGAAAAACTACTCACCCTACAGGAACAAACTAAGTGGGAACAGCTAAAGCCAAGTATTCCAACCACTATAATCAAATGTGATTGCAAGGAAAATCCCATTCAATGATAGAGTGCATTGATAACCATCCCCAAATAATTTTTTCTAAAGGTTTGGACATCTCCTGAGGGAGTTTATCATTTTCCACATCGAACAAAAACCCTTACTAAGAACTTTAAGTGTAGTAACTAGCCAAGTCAATTTCTGAACATTTTTAATATTCACAGTGCAAGCAGAGGGAAGAATCTTCCCCTAGGATACTCACCATATAACTACTAGGGATTACTAGCCAAAAGTGGAGAATTTGAATTTCATTAAAACTTAGGAAAGGAAAAAACATAGGTGCCTTCTAGGGGGTGAGACAGCTATGTGAGTTGACATAGTTCTAAGATGTGGGATGTGATATTATAAATGACCCTTGACATTAGAAAAGTGAATGATCTATTTGCTATTGTTTAATACCTATGGAAATCAAAGGGATCAAACCAAATCCTTGAACATACACTTAATGTTTAGTTCATAGGGTGAAACAACTATTTTACAACTTCTTGTGTTTGAAATCATTTTTCAAGAGATCATCCATTTAAAAACACTTAATTCACATGGTCCACAAACAAGAAAACCAAGTAAACTCATTTTTTGAAGATCTTTTGTCCAAAAATCACCTGATTCATTGAGTTGAAAACAAGAAAACCAAATAAACTTTCAAAAAACGGTGACCATTTCTAGTTTAGCACATCAACTTTCTATTCTAGCACATTTACGTAATTTTTCAGCACATCTAGGTTTTGTTGTAGTGCATCCATCATACTTTCTGGTACAGTTCGCTCATACTATGGCCCATTTGAGTTCTTTTCTAGCTCATTTAGCTCATACTCTAGTGCATCTGAGTTCTTTTCTAGCACATTTAGCTCATATTTGGTGCATCTAGGTTCTGTTTTGGCGCATTTGGCTCACCTTCTAGCCCATTTAGCTCATACTCCAACACTTTTGGTTATTTTTTCAAGGAATTTAACTCAAATTTCAGTGCATTCATGCCATTTTCTAGTGCATTTGTCCCATCCTCCAACACATTTGCAATTTTTTTAGCACATTAACTTGATACTCCAATAAAGCTAAGTTAAAAATCTATTAGATAACCTAGACCAGAATTTAGGGGAAGTCTAGCACATCTCTAGCTTTTTCTAGCACATTTTTCTTATCTTCTAATGCATTCATAGTCTTTTCCAATGCATTCAATAGATTTTCTAGCGCATACAATTTCCTATTCTAGTGCATCTAGTGTACAGTCTAGTGCATCCAAGCCATCTTTTAGCACATCTGTGTCATCTTTTAGAACATCGAGTCCCTATTTTAGTGCATCCATATGTTTCACAAACAAAGAGATAATTTGAATGTCTGTTAGACAATTAAAACTATATTTAGGGATCTCTTCTAGAGCAAAATTTATTCCTCATCCAAACATTAGTTTAAACTTGAAGAAACTAGCCTTTTCAAGTGAAATTCACTTAACTAAACTTGGATCTAACTTCTAAAAGTGCCTAAATCATCAAACCTATCATTTGATTGTTAGCTAAGTTTCATGATTAGGATCTATCATCATTCATCATGAAACAACACATTGTCATTAGATTTATCACCTTGGTCTCATCAATAGAATCCATCATTCTATTTTGAATTAGGTATCTTTGTGGCACTCTTAAACAAAAATCAAAGTATAATAAAATCTTTATCACTTATATGCCCATTTTAACAAGATCCCAAAAAGAAAAACTCAAAGAGAAATAAATTGAAACCTAAACCACCATGGTTGAAGCTAAAGAAAATCCATTTCATAGATTCCACCAACCTAAAAATGATGAAATCACTAATGAAGACATTAAACAAGCTCAACAAGACCCCAAATTCCACAAATTCATGGAAAATATTTTAGAAAAAGATGGAGAAAAATATTTTCTAATGTTAGCCAACCAAGGTGTGAAACTACCAACTGATTTTGATGTTAACCAATTAAAAGGTTCTCCCAAGAGGACAGAGGTTGATTCACAAACCATAGATCGAATGAATGCTTTGACCCAATAAATGTAAAACCTACAACAACAGATTCAAGACTGTTGTGCAGTTTTTGCACACATGCCCCGCTAAAAGTAGGGACCCACTTTCACTTTGGTTTTTGGTGTCTTGGCCCTTTCTTTTTGAGAATTTATCTTGCTTTGGCATGTGCTTAAATGTTTATTTTGATTTCCTAGGTGATTTCCCTAAGTTATTTATTGAAAATCTTAAGTTATGGGTGAAATTCGGGTTTTTACCCTGGTTTGAGATTTTCCACCCCATGCGGATTTTCCCGGATCTTGCTTAAATTCCAATTGAACACTATAGTTTAGATATTTTTAGTCTTTGTGGAATTCTATGTGGACCAAATTTTTTTGAATTTCATCCTGTCGTCGGGTTCCTAGATTTTCCTAGTTGTCTTGTCGGCGGCATTAATATCACTCATACTATTGTAAGGGATGCATTTAAACCGATCTTTGAGGACTATTGTGCCATTATGCTTTGTTTTCTATGTTCAATTGAGCTGAGGAGTACATTCTTTTGGTGATTGACTTGATTTGAGGCATTTGATCTACGAATTATTCAATTTGGTGGTGATTTCTTGGGCATTGTTGTTGTTGTCTTTGCTGGGCACCATTAAACTTGCATTTGATATTTTTGATATTGATTTCGATTCATCAAATGGTATGTACACATTTCCTCTCTTTTAATTGATGAATGTGATTGGTCATTGATGTTCTAGACATGTTCAGGGTCCAAATTTCTGTTTCTTTTAGCATTTGATGCTAGGGTTGCCCGATATTGCTTTATTTATCATCTTCCAAGTAAGTTCTAAGGTCGCTTGTTCATTTGCATTATGAAGTATCTTGCTTGAGAGCCGTGAGTAACCCCTAGTGAAGACTTAGCAATTGAAATGTTTGAATCCTAAGCTTTCCTATGCGTTAATGGCAGATTTGTAGGGTTTGATATCTAGGGCATCACCGTTTCACTTTAGTCTGCTTTTGAATTGGCCTAGAATTCTAAGAAAATCTATAGAAGACCCATATCAAACTTGTCTCAGGCCCAAATCCTTGAAATTTATGATCGATCCATTAATCTAGGTGAAATCATGATTTAATACCAAAGTTCAGGTTTTTCCTCCAGTTCGGGATTTTATGGCTTTGGCGGATTTCTCTGATTTTCCTTGTCCTCTTAGTTTCCTCGAAAATCACTATTTTTCAGATATTCATCTTCTTTGTGGATTTCCTTCGACTCCGAATTTTCCCAAAAATTTTGTGTTCCCCAGTTTTTCTGAAATGTGCAGAATGTCTCTTCCTTCGTGGAAATCCATCCTGTGTAGATTTTCCTGGAATTTGGTGGAAAGTGAAAGAATATGAAATAGCTTGATTTGTTAATGAATGATGGTGTATTTTATGATTAATTTATGCTATTTTGAGATCTCACATGTTTTTTATTGATTGGTAATGATCAGATTGAGTTGTCAATAGGTGTTTTCATGTTCATTCCGCTGGAATCTGTCTAGCCTAGAATTTTCTAAAATTCTTCCTTGGCTCGGATTCCATGGGTGGTCTTGAAACCCAAAGTTTGTTATGATCATTTTATATGAGATTTAATGACACCTTGGTTATCTGGATTCATTTTAATGGTGATTTTGATGGATTAACATTGCTTTCCTATGGTTTTTACTATGTTTCCTTTGTCAAGTGTAGGCTGAATCTAGCAAGGTAGTGGCTGGAAAGGCTAAGAGTGACATGGAGGGATCTTCAGTATCTAAAGCAAAAAGGATTAAGTTAGATATCAAAAGAAAAATACTGGAGAGCAAGATTACTTCTATCTAGTCAGAAGTAATAGATACCAATGTTGGACTATGGGACTATGAGGATTTCAAAGGAAGAATGGAAATGTAGGATCTTCCTCTGGTAGCTACAAGAATGTTGGAGTCAGGCCTAGGACATGTAGCTGGTTTTCTCTCTACAGTGCAGTGTTATGAATTAGTCCTTGAGTGTGCCACGTATTACGACAGTGATACTAAGAGAATAATTGGTTCTCAAGGGAGGATTGTGGAAAATTTAAATCTCGTCTCCATAGCTCAAACCTTTGATATGCTAGATAGATCACATGTGGTGGCATTCAACATGGAGACAACTAAAAAGTTCTATGAAGAGGAGACTATTAAATCACAACAGCTCATTAATTCCTAGCTGGAGAAGCCCAAGTCTCATTATTCTAAACTGCCTAAACAACTATTCAGGGCAAAGTTTAAGGAGTATTATGATGCCATCACTCTTCTTAGTAGGGTGGTTGGATTAAAAAGTGTAGGTATGTTTGAGAATTGGATGTGCCATGTCATTGCAATGATGGAACGGGAAAAGATCAACTATCATTGTGAAGGTGTCATAAGTAGAGTGATTCATGAGCAATTGTCCAATGTGCTGCAAATGAAGACCTTCACAATGACCTCGTACTTAGTATATGCACTTGCAAGATTTCATCCATACAAGGGACTAAGTACCAAGGGTTTCTTTGGGAAGGATGTTATCTATGAGGTTTACCCTCAATTTCACTTGGGAAGCTCGAGCTACAGGAGGGTGAATGATGCATTCACCATGCATATCACCAGATTGCTTCAGGGTGCTGAGCATATGAGAATTTCTGACCAAGCCAAGGAGCTCATCAAGAAATATGGTGCTTAGTTCATTTAGTTCTCAACCTTCTCATACATCCGGATTGATGGCTGTCAAAGGGCTTCATACAGGCTTCCAAGGTATCCTACTGATCATATCCTACTCCTAGAAGTCACCAGAAAAATATGACTTTGATGCTATTATTAAAAGAGACAAACATAAGACTAGTTTTGGTGGGGACTTCCATTTAAGGATGGGTACTAGAGAGGCATGCCCTTCCATTAATTCAACTTAGGATTTAGAGGAAGAGATGAGTACTCTTGGTTTATCTTTCCACTCCAAGAGATCTAGATTTGACATAACAGGTGAAGCCCAAAAGAAGGCCAGTAGAGAATACAACCACAAGGTTAATTTGGAAGACTACTGGGCCAACTGTAGTGACGAATATGAGGTTAGAAAGAAGAATTTTTCTTTCCTTCTAGTTGAATCAGTCCAATTATATAATGTAAAGGTAGTTCCTAACCAACTCGAGGATGATGCGAACCTAATTCAGGGCCATGCTTATGAGGCAGTGAAGGACAAGCCAATTGGTGATGTGGATTGGCTAGAAGAAGAAAAGACAAAGTTATGATAGATAATGGATCCAATTACCAAGTATACCAAGATGTGGCTGAGGCATAAAATGTGGGAGTTGGAAAATGAAGGTGTACAGTGCACCTATGATCTAATGGGAGATTTGGACCCTCACTCCACTTCTGAGGAATCAACTGAGCAAGATCCTAAAAGTAAAGGTAAGGTGAATTATCCTTTTAAAATCAAGATAAAGGGTGTTCAAGGGGAGGAAGCCCAAGAAATAGAAAAATAGAGAAGGCCAATTGCCAAGAAAAGGGAACATACTTCGAGAGCCAAGAAGTCTAGAAAGGAAGAAAATAAAAAGTAGAGTCCTGAGGTTGATGCTACTGTGCCTAAAAGGAGAAGAATCATAAGATTTTCACAAAAGGTAGGTTCTACGGATGAGGAAGAAGTTTCTCCACCTATGGTGAATGTAGAAAGTTCAGGAGAAAAGACATAGGTGTATACAAGGAAGTCAAGGACTCCTCCTAAGGATAGTGTGCCCAAAGCAGATCATCCTCCAGTTACTTCTCATGAGAAGCAGCATGATGATGTTCCTTCTTCCCATGAAGCTCAAAGAAAACTAGGTGAATCTGAGAAAGCTGAAGATCATGCAGACACTAAGGGATAAGAGTTTCATGAGGGTGGGCTTTACAATGTTGAGGTCGAAGTAGAAAAGGTGATGTAGTCTCCTCTAGTTGCATATGAAGAGTCATCTGTTGGAACTGAAGAAGTCAAATTGCCTCCAAGAGAAGAAGTAGTGAAGGTTCCATCACCTGAGCACAAGGAAGAGCATGTTGAAGAGAAGGAGAGTAAGGCAGAGGAGGTTTCTGAGAAGAAGGGTTTGAATAAAGAAGTGCCTAAAGACTAGTAGGAGGAAGTAGGACAAAGTGAAGTGCAATTGGAGTCCACTGTTCCTGATTGGTTGGATAAAGAAATAAGGAGAAAGCAAGTTGTTGTGGAAGATACCCCACCCAATTGGGTTGAATTGATGGCTAAGATAGGAAAGGATAAGGGAAAGAAAAAGGCTAGGGTCATTTCAAAGATAGAAAGAGACGAGGCAAGCAATAGAGTGGTCCACATTGCAACTCCTACTCCATCTAAGAACATGGATGATGTAACTACAAAGGACTACAACTTGTAGACTATCAATTTAGGGCCTACTTCCATTGAGCAAGACATTGAATAATATCAAGGTTCTAGCATAATCATCCTAGGGAGATTGAGGAAAGAAGTTCAAACTAAGCAGGAGTTGAAGAAAGAAAATGAAAAACTCAGGAAATGCTTGGAAGATCTGATGAAACCCTTTCAATTCATTAACCCCTCATCCTCCACTACAAATCCCTTACCCCAGGAAACTATCACTAAGTTGGAAAGGATGAAGGCTTCCACTCTTGCTACTACAAATTGGCTACAAGGGGTGCAGTCCAAAGGAAATGAAGCTATCTAGGGAATTCTCTCAACTGGGAAAGATTCTATAAGGGTGATAGATTGGTTGAAAGAGGTGTTAGCTCAAGATAAGGAAGATATAGACCTCTTGTTGAAGAAAACTAAGACTATCATGGAGTATACCAAAGATAAGATTATAAGTGATGGAATTATCCCTTCCTCCAGAGCTACCGAACCTTGGGAGTGGTTTGATGCTTTGCAAATAAGGCAAAAGGTTCTGAAGAAGATCTACAAGTAGAGGAGGAAAATTGATGATACTCTAGCTGGTGTCTATAATGGATGCATTACTTTCTTTGAGATAATGATAGGGAGAAGGAAGATTGCACCTAAATATTTGAGTTTAGAGCAATTGAGAAAGTGGTGGTAGGATGTTTATGCTCTAGTCAGTGATGATTCTATTACTGAGCACCAATTAGATGATACGGCCACCTACATTGTTGTTATTGATAAATATCTAACATATAAGGTTGAGTGGAATAATTTATCGGTGAAACAATCAAGGGAAGATATTACATCAATTGAAAGTCAACTTAAGGTTCTTCCTTTACCACCTATGGCTGACTTGGATAAGGTGCTTTTGAAGGTGTATGAAATGCTGGATCAAAATAAAGACAAAGGGAAAGATAGTTAATGATGGGCTACATCGAGATTTGTTCTTCCCTATTATTTTTCATGCATTGGTCCGAGTTGCATTGGAGATCCCAGGCAGACTTGGATGAAGTTCATGCATTTAATGCATATTTTATTTTATTTTGAATTTCTCTTGGCCAACTTGTTTTGTGGCCAAGTATTATTGTAAAACCTAGCTGGGCTGACATGTTTTGGGGATTTTCTATAAATATGGAATTTTGCCTCATTTGTAAGGGTTAAGTATAGACATAGACGAATAGCGAGATAGCTAGTATAGAAGCGAATTAAGTAGAGAAAGAGTTAGAAAGTAGTTATTCTCAAGCAAATATTGTAATAGAAAGCTGGAATTGTTGCTACAGTGGATAATTTGATGCAAGTAATGACATTTTGATTTGGTGCCATACTTGTACTCTTCTTATCTTACATGGTTCTTGTTGTTCTATCTTTAAAGTTGCTTGGAGGAAATTTGATAGCTTGATATTTAGAGTTATATTTGATTCAATGATGTTTATGGTTTGATCTTTTAAGTGTTGCAGAAATCCCTGGTCCATACTTTTCGCAACCAACTAATTTTTAGTTGCTTTGTAAAGTTAGACTGGACTTTTATATTCATTGTGCTTAGTTCAATTGTGAGGTTTTATTCATTTCAATTGCAATAGGTTTGTTTGAATGAATGTTCATGATTTGAAAATTTTTAACACCTTAGAAGATTGCACTGTTTCTATAAGATTGTAGATCCATCTGGGTCAAGTAGAAATCAGTTTTTGAGGGATTTTTCCATTTCGAGTGTTTGTCATTTGCATTGTTAATCTTAGGAGTAGTATTAATCTATAAATCTCTTTGAAACCCTCATCTTTTGTTATTTCTTTTATTATCGGGTTAGATTTAGGATTGAAGTATCATTACATTGCTAGATCTAATAAATTAGAGATTCAGTATTTTGCTTGTAGTAAGGTCCCATTGTGATTACCAATATTTTCACATTTATCACTAAGTTGTTTATGCATTGTCAATACCTGACATTAGAGACCTTGGGGTTATCTCTTGAGGCTTGCTAATAGAGATTTACCTTTCAAGAGAGATAGGATATTATATTCTATTTGAGTTGTTGTTGTGCAGAAAACATCATTAACAAAGACATGCAAAGAGGAACCACAAAAAGATATTTGTTGCAAGGCATCTAGCCTTATCCCTTTGATAGAAGTTTGAACATGATACCATTTCCACCAAACTGTGATCTTCCAAAATATGACAAATATAATGCAAAATCTCATCCTATAGATCATGTAAGGGAATTTTTCACCATGATCTTGGAGTTTGCACATGAAGAGACCTATTTGATGAGATTGTTTCCACAAAGTTTGGGTGGCCATTGCATGGAATGGTTTTCAAAACTCCCACTATGCATTAGGTCCTTTGAAGATCTGGTCAATAAATTTATCACTCAATATTCCTACAACATCGAACATGAGATAACCATGAAGGATATTTGCAACACAAAATAGAAAAAGGGTGAATCATTCCTTACATTTTTACAAAGATGGAGAATATTGTTTGCTAGATATGCTCATCCTATACTTGAAAAGGAAAAGATGGAAATATTCATTGATAATCTAGATGATGAGATGAGCTATAGACTCAAATTGCAATGTCCACCTAGCTTTGAAAAGATGATAGAAAATGTTATTAAAATTGAAGAAGCCTTGGTTAAGAGAGGAGTCTTAAGAATATACAATGAAGGAAACAACTCAGCAAACTCCTCCAATCATTATAATGGTAATGAGAAACCCAAATTCCAGCAAAGAAATAAGAATGTTGGTAATGATGGTGCAACTATAACACATAATGTGAAACCAGTCTTTAATCTATCAGGAATTACATCCAAGACTAATCAAAATAGCAATCAAAACAATACTAAATCTAAACCACCACCATATCAGACACCATCAAATTGAAGAAGATTTACACCTTTGGGATAGTCACTTGAATCAACAGTAAAAGAGCTTCTTGTAGCCAAGCTTATAACATTACCAGAGGCATGATATTGGGAACCATGAGTTAAACCATCATGGTGGAATGATGCACATTATTGTGAATTTCATAGAAATAAGGGTCACAAAACAAATGATTGCATGCAACTAAAATATTTGGTGCAATATTTGATAGATAGAAATAAAATATTAATAGAAGGAACTCAAACAAATGTTGATCATGGAGCATTAAGAACCCTTTACCCAACTACGAAAAAGGGGAGTCTTCTTCAACAAACATAAAAGGGAAAAATGTGAGCTATGTCTATGATTCTACCATCCTTCATATTGAGGTAATTGATAACCAAACCAATGACATTGCTACAACTGATAATCAAAACAAAGACATTGTTACAGTTGAAAATCAACTCAATGACACCACCATCAAATCGAATAAAATCAATGACATCAAACAAGACATGTCTACAACTGATAATAAAATTAATGTCATTAAAATCAAAGACAAACAAGACAACATGCTAGTAAATGTGACCATAAGAGTTGAGTCTAAGTATGTATTGAAAGGAAGTACATCTAGAACATCTACTGCACCACAAAATCAATACAACATTGTAGACCAATTGCAAAAGATCCCAACTCAAATATTCATACTAGAACTTCTCAAATTTTCACTAGCTCACAAGGATATTCTAGAAAAGGCTCTAGTGGACACTACAATACCAACAAATTTGGAATTATGTCAATTCCAAGCCATGGTGGGACATTTTACCACACCCCATTGTCTATCATTCTCAGAAAATGATGATACATCCCTTACTCATCCACACAATTCACCACTCCACATTGAGGTTATAATCCATAAACATCGAGTCAAATGTGTTTTAATAGATGGAGGATATTTTCTAAATATTAGTTCTTTAAAGCTTTTTCGTGCACTACAATTTTTAGAAAATGCCATAGATGCTAGAAGAAAGATCACTATCAAATTCTATGATGATGAAGAAATATCCTCTCAAGGATTTATTGTCTTGCCAATTCAAGTAGGGCCAATTCAAACATATTTAGTTTTCCAAGTTTTATACAAAGATTTTACATATAGCATACTCTTGGGTCAACCTTGGATCCATGAGATGCATGTAGTGCCCTCAATGTATCATCAATGTTTGAAATTTCCTTTCAATGGACAAGATATCACCATTTAAGTTGATTCCAACAATCCTCAATATTGAAACACTCTTAAGACAGTCCAAGATAATTTTGTGCCACACAACAAGGAAGCCCACACTTCTAGTTCATCATGCAATGAAAGTCAACTAAATTCTTTGTCAAATCAATCTGAGAAGAAGGTTCAGTAAAAAGATAAGGGCATTGGTGACTCTACTTCCTCAAGCAATGAAAGTCAACTAGATTCTTTTTCAAAACTATTTGAGAAAAAAATTCAATTGAAGGATAAAAGAATGGGTGAATATTCTTTAGAGCAATCCTTATGTCTCTCACAACTTCTACCTTCTCCCAATTCATATCAAAAACCATCACATCAAGACAACAATCCTCACAACCAATCACGCTCTTTGATGGAAAGTTTGTAAAAGCAAACACTCTAGTTGATGAGTCTAAAGACAAGGAAGTTTTAAATTGGTTGTACAAAGATGAAGAAGCATCACAAGCATCAACTTCCAATGTTTTAATAGAGCCATATGGTAAAGGGTTTACAATCCTAGAAAAGATAGGATATGAAGGAAAATCTCCTATTGGCAAAAGAAAATAAGGTATCATGGAACTAATTCATCCCATCACAATTAATGCCAAGGACAAGAAAGGACTAGGCTATAGATAAGAGACAAAGGAAGAAACCAAGTAGTAGTTTTGTGAGTGAATCCTCCAATTGAAAGCTAGTTCTGAAACATATTCAAATGAATATTAATTGGACTCGCTCTCTGAAAAATCTTGTCAAGACAAAGAAATTGATGTGATACAGAGGTATTCACCCACACATATGGAGGGATAAAGTTCAGGGTTTAGACCACTTGAATTTGGATCATTACATATTGATGACTCTAGTGAGGATGATCATACATAGAGCAAGATAGATTATTCAATGGAGAGTAACATCATAGGCCTTGACATTATTATCAAACACTTTGACAACATTACCATCATGACACTTACTCCTTTTGATCTAAATCAATCCAATGATTCCTTGCCATTGATACACCTCAAACTATTTGATTGGGACCAAATTGAGATGCTCGATATCCTTATCTTTTCAGATGACCATGCCATTGTCAACTTTCTTTGCTCTGAAAATCCTAAAACTGTTGGAAAATGTACCTCAATATCACAGGCTGAAACCTCTGAGAAAGCATGGTCCCTATGACATTCATGTTTTCTGGCTGATTGGTAGTTTAGTAACCTTGTGTTTTCTCATGATACTGAGACTTTGCTTCTATCTTTCCAACTGATGATGTTGCTGTGACTTGTGGCCTTCACTGTAACCTTCTGCCGACTGGATACCTTTGGCCGGTGATTTGGTCTAGCAAATGTTGGGGAGACTCATGGTGATTGGATCATCAAGGTAACTCAAGTGTGTCAGTATGTGGTCCTAGTGATAGGGAGATGTCTCACCGATTGTAGTCATCGGGTTGAATTGAACATTCAGGGAGATTTATAGCTGACTGTATACACTTGGAGTAACTCAAGGGTCTGAAGAAGAATTCTTGGTGACCGGGAGATGTCTCACTGATAGGAGCCATTGGTGTAACATAAGGCTTTGGTATGAAGTCTTGGCGAAGAGCATTTGTCTCACCAATGGTGTGGGATGTGTTTGGCATGACTCCTGGAGAAAGGTGATCTCGAGCTAACCTGGAAACTTCGGTATGAAGTCTTGGCAATGGGTGTTGGTGTTGCTGATGGCTATTTGTCTTTGGTGTAACTTAAGAGGCTCGGTGTAACCTATTGGCAACAGTGGAAAGTACTGCCGAAATTGGTGTTTGTTAACAGGTGTCTTCGGTGGGACTCCCAACGACTGAAGTCTTCAGCAAAAGGTGTGACTCGGTAAGACATGGGTGCTCGATGTGAGGTCTTGGTGAAAGACAAAAGTCTTGCTGACTTGGCATGACTTGAAGACTTTTGTATGAAGTCTTGGCGAACTGTGGATGTCTTGTCAATGGAAAAGCTAACATCGATATGACCCTTGAACTTCAGTATGATGTTTCATCGAATAGTGATTGTCTCACCGATGAGAATGCTAAGATTGATGTGACTTGAAGACTTCAGTGTAATGTCTGGGTGAAGAGCAATAGTCTTGCTGACTGATGAACTCTTCAAAATACCTTGTGATCTTCGATGTGAGGTCTTGGCGACATGGTGAAGTCTTAGCAATAGCTCTCTGGACTCAATGTAACCTCTTGCTGATAGTGAAGACTCTTGGTGATGAATGTGAAATCAGTCCTATGGCATTGAGGAGACACGATTAGTGTCTCACTGACATGCAAGATAGGTTGAATGCCTTTGACCATTGGAAGATTGTCCTACGTGGTGCGATTTGGACCTATTAGAGAAGGAAGAACATGAACCATTGGCTGAACCAAGGAAGTGGAAACGTCTTCGATGATAATAATGCTAGGTTGGATGATTCATTAGTTATAATCCAATAGTCAGAAATAGAACGATTTCATAGAGCCTGCAGAGAACAAATGTATATATGTATGCATTGGACATTCTGTAAGGGGGTGCTGGTAAGAGTATAGTAAGATTTGAGAGCCAAAGAGAGAATGATAGAGAGAAGACCGAGTGGCTAGCTAAAAGGCCAAAGCCATGAGGTTGAAGCAGAGGATTGAGAGGCAGAGTTAAGTTACTGGAATGTCTCGTGATCATAATTTCTTTGGTTGATCTCTCAGGGATAGTTTTCTACCAGTTGTATCCAAAATGAACAAGATGTAATCTCTGAAAAGCTAAGAGCTTGAAACTATATTGTAACTTTTTGTTGCTGAATAATACAATGGCTCAAACTTGGAGAGTGGGGTATTTCACCTGAAAGGGTTTTCCACACGTAAAATCTTTGTGTCCTATTTTCCATAGTATCTTTCTTCTGTGTTGTTGCTTGTTGAATTTACATGTGTTTTTCTTATAAGGATTAATGTAGGAAATAAATTGTATGTTTCTGTTTTAAGACATAGTAGTACGTGTCTTTGAGGAAACCTAATCAAAATTAAAGTTACCGAAGGCACTACTGTTTGGAGTTTTCATTAGATGCGCTTGATTGATTTCCTTAAAAGTGGTATCAGAGCTTTCTTCTAGTTGTTGGTTCTAGATATTTCTCCTGTGAAAATTTCTTAGCTTGATGGGCTGGAAGAAATTTGGAGGAATGGACTAATGTATTGATCCTTTGATGAGTGGAAGCCTTGTGGTATTTTGAGATAGCATGCGGCTTGAAGGATGGTCAAGATGAAAAAGGGAGTTGGTCATGTTGTGATCTGTGTCTCCTAGGTGGTAGAGGTATAACCTTGGAGTATGAGGTGGATTTATTTGCTCTGTGGCTATGTAGTAGTAAAGCTTCCATATTGGGCGTCTGTGTGTTAGGCTCTTGGGTGATATGGAGAAGCCTAGGTTCTTTCTCAGTCATGGAAGAGAGTGCTTATGCTAGGTGGTGGTTCCTAGTGTTGGAAGGCACTATTTCCTATTAACCTTGAATGCTTGAAAGCTATGGATTTAATCATTAGTTGATTTTCAAACTTCTGAAATAGCCTTTCTCTCTTTCTTGGATGCATGTACATGGTGGTGGTTTAGATTTGGCCTGAAAGGGGCCTAGATTTCTTGAATTGCTATTTTCTTTCTAAGGATGATTTGTACTTGCATGGCTCTATGGTTTTGTAGGTTTTACATGGTTAAGAAAAACTTGTGAAAATGTGGAGTTGTTAAGCTATTGTCTAGACACTAGCCTTTTGGGGTGTTATTGGATGAGATAGTTGTAGTTCTGCATGCATGCTTGGTGCATGGTTTTGAGGAGGTGTGTTTTCTTCTCTGCCTTGGAGTGTTGGTACATGATTTATCACTCAACATTCTTGTGGTGGTGTTTGTGGGTTCTTTCATTATGGTACCCATTGTGGACATGATTGGAAAATCAGATTTGGTGTGATTTGGTGGTTGATTCATGTTGTCTACGTGGTTATTCTCTTTGAGATCTTAGTTTTGCATTTCCAATGCGATGATGTGTTTGCATGTTTCTGTTGAATGGATCTACAGGTTATACAATATTGTGGGCTATCTTTACCTACATGGTTGCTATGAGACAACTCACAAGTGGACTATCTATATCTATGAGGTTGATTCATTTTGGTTCAAACTTGTTAGCTGGCCTTGTCATTGGTCACGTGTGCATTGGTGTGATTGTTTTGAATGAGAGAATGGATACTATTGAGTACCTGAATAATCGGTTATGGGAACCTGAAGTGGGTGGTCATGATGCTTGGAGAGCTTGGATGTCACGTCTTAGTAGGAGCTCTAGCAGTGACTGTGGATTCATCACATGGTGGTGAATGGTCTTCTTTAGTGTTGTAGATGTTTCTTGGGATCCTGTTGCTACAGAAGGGTTCTTTCACTTTTGCATGAACATTATTTTAATATGTGCAACATCTTGGAACCATGGAGGATACTTGGAGTCTTTGGCTGAGGTGTTGGTGGTGCTTGACAGGTAATGTTGGTTTTGAGTCTGTTTGCTTTATGTCATGTATACTCTTGTTTGTGTACTGGCGTTTTGGCATTGTGCATTGTACTTGAGACAATGGAGAAGTCACTTGAAGCATGGTATCTCCTATGGGGATATGTAGATCATGGTTTCATGATAAGTTCCTGATTCATATGATTGGAGCTTTGACAATGGTCTGGTAATTCTTTGTGTATTGGGTGCTTTGATTATTTGCTTGATACTTCATGATAGTGCAGTAATGCAGTTGAAGTTTAGCATGAGATGATCAGTTCCTAGTACTCATGGATACATGAAGAATAAGGTTAGGTTGTTTTTCTCTTATGAGAGAAGTGTTGATTGGTATTCCTAATGGATTTTTTCAGTAGAAAGTCCGAGAAGCCTACACCTTGGTTGAATGTGAGTTCAATAAGAGACCTATGAGGAGATAGCTCTTGGATTAGTAATGATGGCTTGTATATCTTGGAGTATTCTCATTCCCACTCTTGGTCTACTCGGTAGTCTATCTAAGAGGTATTTGGCCCTTTATATCTTTTAGATGTGTTTTATGTTTACTTTCATGATATGGATCTTGAAATGTTGTTTAATGGTTCTAGAGGATTCATAGTTGAAGTTGTATAGTTTCTCTTATCTCCTTGAGTTTTTGTGTTATTTACTAATGAGAATTGGTAGGAGATAATGTATGAGCTGATTTCTTGAAATAGGAAATGATGTAGTTTGGTCTTCTTTGAGAGGCTTACATCCATGTTTTTAAAGTTGGTTTGATCTTGGTGATCAAACAGATGGATGTTGTTAAGGCTTTCATTTTGGGATGTGAAGGAGATCATTCTTGACACAGTTAGCTATTAGAAGTGTATTTAGGATGATATTCTATAGGAAGATGATGTGCAGAGTTTCTTTCTGTGGCCGTGAAGGTTTGTTGTGAGAGAAATGTTTCTTGTAGTGGTTTGTTGTAGGATGTGCATGTCATTGTGGATATTTCCTTGGTACTACATGGTTACATTTTCTATGTGCCATTATTAGTAGACTTTTGATGTCTTTTGATTACTCAGACAGTGGGAGTTCCTGTTGTGTTTTTTCTTCTTCGAATGGTTGGCACTTGGAGATTGCATATGTTGTTGATGGGTTGTTTTTGGAGTAGCATGAGTTTACTAATACTGATACCTGTGAGGTATGTGAGATTGGATGGAATGGCACGAGCTATGGGTGATACTTTTAGTCACATGGGTTTATCAGTTGGATGGGAGTAATCAGTCTCACTGTTGTTCTAGCTGGTGTTTTATATCTTGTTTCTGGAGAATGACTTCACTAGTGTGTTTTTTTGAAGCTTTGAAGCTGATATTGCTTCTATATAGCGTTTGAACACAGTGAAGTGGGAGCAATATCTTGTTGATGGTATCACTGGGATCTTTTGCTTGTTTTCATTGGAATGGTGCTTATTCACCTTGGCTTGTATCTTTCTTCCACATGTGCCATGTTGGAAGATGACAAGGATTGTTGCCTGACTGGTGGACATCTTGGATGTTTGAGCAGAATTCTTGATGGAGCATGAGAGCATGTTGAGGTCTATGTGGTTTCCTGGAAGGCTATGATCAGTTGCATTTCAGTTGCTTCATGGGACAGTGGGCTGTTGTTGGATGCCTAGTCTTGGTTGCAGATTGTCTAGTGGACTATTATCTATGGAATCATGTTGATCCGGTGTCTTGAGTATTGTTGGGTCTAAACTAATGGAATTACTGTGATAATAGTTTCTAGTTGTTTTGGAGGTGCATGTGTGATCTTCATCAAGTGGGAGATTGTTGGAAAAAGTGCCTCAATATCATAGGCTAAAATCTATGAGAAAGCATGGTCACTGTGACATTCATGTTGTCTGGCTGACTAGCAGTTTAGTAACCTTGTGTTTTGCTCATGTTGCTAAGACTTTGGTTCTGTCTTGCTGACTAATGATGTCACTGTGACTTGTGGCCTTCGCTGTAACCTTCTACCAAGTGGAGACCTCTGGCCGATGGTTTGGTCTAGTGGATGTCGAGGAGACTCATGGTAATTGGATCATTGAGGTAACTCAAGTGTGTCAGTATGTGGTCCTAGCGACAGGGAGATGTCTCGCTGATTGTAGTCATCGGGGTGACTTGAACATTCAGGAAGATCTCTTGGCGACTAGGAGATGTCTGGCCAACTATATACACTCGGAGTAACTCGAGGGTCTCGGGAAGAAGTCTTGGTGACTGGGAGATGTCTCACCAATTGGAATCATCACTATAATGTAAGGCTTCGATATGAAGTCTTAGCGAAGAGCGTTTGTCTCACCGATGGTGTGGGATGTGTTCGGCATGACTCCTCAGGAAAGATGGTCTTAGGATAACTTGGAAACTTCAGTGTCAAGTCTTGGCAATGGGTGTTGGTCTCGCCTATGGCTATGTGTCTTTAGTGTAACTTAAGAGGCTTGTTGTAATCTCTTGGAAATAGCGGTAAGTCCTACCGACATTGGTGTTTGTTAACAGGTGTCTTCAATGGGACTCCCAATGACTGAAGTCTTCGGCGAAAGGTGTGAAAATTTGGAGTAATGTCTCAATGAAGGTCAAATGTCTTGTCGACTCAGTAAGACATGGGTGCTCGATGTGAGGTCTCGGTGAAAGACAAAAGTCTTTCTGACTCAGCATGAATTGAAGACTTTGATATGAAGTCTTGGTGAACTATGGATGTCTTGCCGATGGAAAAGCTAACATCGATATGACCCTTGAACTTCAGTATGATGTCTCATCGAATGGTGATTTTCTCACCAATGAGAATGCTGAGATCGCTGTGACTTGAAGAATTTGGTGTAATGTCTGGGCAAAGAGCGATAGTCTTGCTGACTGATGAACTCTTCAGAATACCTCGTGATCTTTGGTGTGAGGTCTTGGTAACATGGCGAAGTCTTAGTGATAGCTCTCTGGACTTGATGTAACCTCTTGCCGATAGTGAAGACTCTTGGCGATGAATGTGAAATTGGTCTTGTGGCATCATGGAGACATGGTTAGTGTCTCACCGACATGTGACATAGGTTAAACACCTTTAACTATTGGAAGATTGTCCTACGTGGTACAATTTGGACCTATCAGAGAAGGTAGAACATGAACTGTTGGCTAAACTAAGGAAGTGGAAACATCTTCGATGATAATGATGATGGGATGGATGATTTGTTAGTTTGGATCTAAGAGTTGGAAAAAGAATGATTTCATAGAGCCTATAGAGAATGAATGTATATATGTATGCATTGGACATTCTGTAAGGGGGTGCTAGTAAGAGTACAGTAAGAGCTAAGAGCCAGAGAGAGAATGCAAGAGAGAAGACTGAGTGGCTGGATGAAAGGTCAAAGCCATAAGGTCAAAGTAGAGGATTGAGAGGTAGAGTTAAGCTACTGGATTCTCTCATGATCATAATTACTTTGGTTGATCTCTCAAGGATAGTTTGCTACCAGTTGTATCCAGAATGAACAAGATGTAATCTCTAAAAGGCTAAGAGCCTGAAACTGTATTGTAACTTTCTCTTGCTGAATAATACAATGGCTCAAACTTGGAGAGTTAGGTTGGTCACCCGAAAGGGTTTTCCCGATGTAAAATATTTGTGTTCTATTTTCCATAGTATCTTTCTTCTGTGTTCTTGCTTGCTATTGAATTTACTTGTGTTTTTCTTAGAAGGATTAATGTGGGAAATAAACTATGTTTGTTTCCACTTTAGGACATAGTACTACATGTCTTTGAGGCAACCTAATCGAAATTAAAGTTACCGAAGGCAATACTGTTTGGAATTTTCATTAGATGCACTCCATTGATTTCCATACAACTTGTAAGGGAAAATTAGTGAAGAATTGGGCTAACCTCCATAATAGTAGTGCCTTTGGTAACTTTAATTTCAATTAGGTTGCCTCAAAGACACATACTACTATGTCCTAAAGTAGAAATAGATAGTTTATTTCCCACATTAATCCTTCTAAGAAAAACACAAGTAAATTCAACATCAATCAATAACACAGAAGAAAGATACTACAGAAAAAAAACATAAAGATTTTACATGGGGAAAAACCTTTCAGGTGAAAAAACCCACTCTCCATGTTTGAGCCATTGTATTATTCATTAAGAGAAAGTTATAATAGAATTTTAGGCTCTTAGCCTTTCAAAGATTACATCTTGTTCATTCTGGATACAACTAGTAGCAAAATATCCCTAAGAGATCAACCAAAGCAATTATGATCATGAGAGATTCTAGCAGCTTAACTTTGCTTCTCAATCCTCTGCTTTGACCTTATGGCTTTGGCCTTTTGACTAGCCACTCATTCTTCTCTCTATCATTCTCTCTCTAGCTCTCGGCTCTTACTGTACTCTTACCAACACCCTCTTATAGAATTTCTAATGCATATGTATATACATTCATTCTTTGCAGGATCTATGAAATTGTTCTTTTTCCAACTATCAGATCAGAACTAACAAATCATCCAGCCCGGCATCATTATCATGAAAGATGTTTCCACTTCCTTAGTTTAGCCAATGATTCATGTTCTGCCTTCTCAGATATGTCCAAATCACACCATGTAGGATGATCTTCTAATGGTCAAAGGTGTTCAACCTGTGTCAAATGTCGGTGAGACACTAATTGTGTCTCCCTGATGCCATAGGACAAATTTCACATTCATTGCCAAGAGTCTTCACTTTCACAAGAGGTTACATCAAGTCCAAAGATCTATCGCTAAGACTTCACCATGTCGCCAAGACCTCACACCGAAGATCACAATGCATTTTGAAGAGTTCATCAGTTGGAAAGACTATAGCTCTTCACCTAGACATTACACCGAAGTCCTCAAGTCACATCGATCTCAGCATTCTCATTGGTAAGACAATCGCCATTGGATGAGACATCATACCGAAGTTCAAGGTCATATCGATGTTAGCTTTTCCATTGGCAAGACATCCGCAGTTCACCAAGACTTCATACCGAAGTATTCAAGTCATGCCAAGTCGGCAAGACTTTTGTCTTTCACCGAGACCTCACATTGAGCACCCATGTCTTACCGAGCCAACAAGACATTTGACCTTCACTGAGACATTACTGTGAATGTTCACACCTTTCCCTGAAGACTTCAGTTGTTGGGAGTCCCACCAAAGACACTTGTTAACAAACACTAATGTTGATAGGACTTATCGCTATTGCCAAGAGGTTACACCAAGCCTCTTAAGTTACACCAAAGACACATAGCCATCGGCAAGACCAACACCCGTTGCCAAGACTTCATGTTGAAGTCTCCAGGTTATCCCAAGACCACCTTTCACTAGGAGTCATTTTGAACACATCCCACACTGTCAGTGAGACAAACCCTCTCCACCAAGACTTCATACCGAAGCCTTGTGTTACACCGATGACTCCAATTGGTGAGACATCTCCCATTCACCAAGACTTCTTCCCAAGACCCTCGAGTTACTCTAAGTGTATACAGTCAGCTAGACATCTCCCAGTCACCAAGTGATCTTCCTGAATGTTCAAGTCACCCCGATTACTACAATCGGCAAGACATCTCCTTGTCACTAGGACCACATGCTGACACAATTGAGTTACCCCGATGATCTAGTTGCCATGAGTCTCCCCGACTTCTGCTAGACCAAATCGTTGGCCAGAGGTCTGCACTTGGTAGAAGGTTATAGCGAAGGCCACAAGTCACAATGACATCATCAGTCAACAAGACAGAAGCAAAGTCTCAACGACATGAGCAAAACACAAGGTTACTAAACTGCTAATCGGCTAGACAACATGAATGTCACAGCGACCATACTTTCTCAGAGATTTTAGCCTGTGATATTGAGGCACATTTTCCAACAATCTCCCACTTGACGAAGATCACATAGGCACCTCCAAAACACCAAAAACTAGTATCACACTAGCTCCACCAATTCATACCCCACAATACTCAAGACACCTGATAAACATGATTCCACGGATAATAGTCCAGCAGACAATCTGCAACCAAGACCAGGCATCCAACAACATCTCACTGTCCAACGAAGCAACCAAAATGCAACCGATCATAACCTTCGAGGAAACCACATAGACCTCAACATGCTCCCATGCTCCATCAAGAATTATGCTCCAACATCCAAGATGTCCACCATTCAGGTAACAATCCTTGCCATCTTCCAGCATGGCACATGTGGAAGAAAGATACAAGCCAAGGTGAATAAGCACCATTCCAATGAACACAAGAAAAAGATGCCAGTGATACCATCAACAAGATACTGCTCCCACTTCACTGTGTTCAAACACTATACAGAAGCAATATCAGCTTCAAAGCTTCAAACATAACACACCAGTGAAGTCATTCTCTAGAAACAAGATATAAAACACTAGCTAGAACAATAGTTAGACTAACTGCTCCCATCTAACTGATAAACCCATGTGACTAAAAATAGCACCCATAGCTCATGCTATTCCATCCAATCTCACATACCTCATAGGTATTAGCATTAGTAAACTCATGCTACTCCAAAAACAACCCATCAACAACATATGCAAGCTCCAAGTGCCAACCAGTCGAAGAAGACAAAACACAACTCCCACTATCCAAGTAATAAAAAGACATCACAAGTCTACCAATAATGACACATAGAAAATGTAACCATGTAGTAGTAAGGAAATATCCACAATGACATGCACATCCTACAAAAAACCACTACAAGAAACTTTTCTCTCACCACAAACCTTCACGGCCACAGAGAGAAAATCTTTACATCATCTTCCTGTAGAACATCCTCCTACATACACTTCTAATAGCCAGCTATGTCAAGAAAGATCTCCTTCACATCCCAAAAGAAAAGC
This sequence comes from Sequoia sempervirens, assembly GCA_007258455.2. Taxonomy (NCBI): domain Eukaryota; kingdom Viridiplantae; phylum Streptophyta; class Pinopsida; order Cupressales; family Cupressaceae; genus Sequoia; species Sequoia sempervirens. The sequence continues at coordinate 536,540,112 of VDFB02270651.1, read as the reverse complement.
CATAACAACATCCATCTGTTCAATCTCCAAGATCAAAACCAACTTTAAAAACATGGATGTAAACCTCTCAAAGAAGACCAAACTACATCATTTCCCATTTTAGGAAATCAGCCCATACATTATCTCCTACCAATTCTCATCAGTAAATAACACAGAAACTCAAGGAGATAAGAGAAACTATACAACTTCTACTATGAATCCTCTAGAACCATTAAACAACAATTCAAGATCCATATCATGAAAGTAAACATAAAACACATCTGAAAGATATAAAGGGCCAAATACCTCTCAGATAGACTACCGAGTAGACCAAGAGTGGGAATGAGAATACTCCTTCAAGATATACAATCCATCATGACTAATCCAAGAGCTATCTCCTCATAGGTCTCTTATTGAACTCACGTTCAACCAAGGTGTAGGCTTCTTGTACTTTCTACTAAAAAACTCCATCAAGAATACCAATCAACAACACTTCTCTCATAAGAGAAAAATAGCCTCACCTTATTCTTCATGTATCCATGAGTACTAGCAACCGTTCATCTCATGCTAAACTTCAACTGCATTACTGGACTATCACAAAGTATCAAGCAAATAATCAAATCACCCAATACACAATGAATTACCAGACCACTGTCAAAGCTCCAATCATATGAATTAGGAACTTATCATGACACCATGATCTACATATTCCCATAGGATATACCATGCTTCACGTCACTTCTCCATTGTCTCAAGTACAATGCACAATGCCAAAATTCCAGTACACAAACAAGAGTATACATGACATAAAGCAAACAGACTCAAAACCAACATCACCTGTCAAGCACCACCAACACCTCAGCCAAAGACTCCAAGTGTCCTCCATGGTTCCAAGATGTTGCACATCTTCAAATAATGTTCATGCAAAAGAGAAAGAACCCTTCTACCACAAAGGATCCCAAGAAACATCTGTAACACTAAAGAAGACCATTCACCACCATGTGATGAATCCACAGTCACTGCTAGACCTCCCACTAAAATGTGACATCCAAGCTCTCCAAGCTTCATGACCACTTGCTTCAGGTTCCCATAACTGACTATTTAGGTACTTAATAGTATCTATCCTCTCATCTCAAAACAATCACACCAATGCACACATGACCAACGACAAGGCCAGCTAACAAGTTTCTACCAACAATGAATCAACCTCATGGATATAGATAGTCCACTTTCAAGTTGTCTCACAGCATCCATGTAGGTAAAGATAGCCCGCAACATTGCACAACCCATAGATCCATTCAACAGAAACATGCAAACTCATCATCACATTGGAAATGCAAATCTGAGATCTCAAAGAGAATAACCACGTAGACAACATGACTCAAACACCAGATCACGCAAAATCTAATTTTCCAATCATGTCCACAACGAGCACCATAATCAAGTAACCCACAAGCAGCACCATAGGAATGCTGAGTGACAAATCATGTACCAACACTCCCATGTAGAGAAGAAAACACACCTCCTCAAAACTATGCACCAAGCATGCATGCAGAACTATAACTATCTCATCCAGCAACACCCCAAAAGGCTAGTGTCTAGAAAATAGCTTAACAACAACTCCACATGTTCACAAGTTTTTCTTAACTGTGTAAAACCTGCAAAAGCATAGAGCCATGAAAGTACAAATCATCCTTAGAAAGTAAATGATAGTTCAGGAAATCCAGGCCCCTTTCAAGCCAAATCTAAACCACCACCATGTACATGCATCTGAGAAAGAGAGAAAGGCTATTTCAGAAGTTTGCAAATCAACTAATGATTAACTCCATAGACTTCAAGCATTCAAGGTTAATAGGAAATAGTGCCTTCCAACACCAGAAACCACCACCTAGCATAAGCACTCTCTTCCATGACTGAGAAACAACCTAGGCTTCTCTATATCACCTAGGAGCCTGACACATAGATGCCCAATATGAAAGCTTTACTGCTACATAGCCACATAGCAAAGAAATCCACCTCATACTCCAAGGTTATACCTCTACCACCTAGGAGACACAGATCACAACATGACCAACTCCTTTTTCCATCTTGACCATCCTTCAAGCTGCATGTTGTCTTAGAATACCACAAGGCTTCAACTCATCAAAGGATCAATACATCAGTCCATTTCTCTAGATTTCTTCCAGCCCATCAATCTAAGAAATCTTCACAGGAGAAATATCCAAAACCAACAACTAGAAGAAGGCTCTGATACCACTTATAAGGGAAAATTGGGCTAACCTCCATAACAGTAGTGCCTTTGGTAACTTTAATTTCGATTAGGTTTCCTCAAAGACATGTACTACTATGTCCTAAAGCAGAAACATACATAGTTTATTTCCCACATTAATCCTTCTGAGAAAAACACAAGTAAGTTCAACAACAAGCAACAACACAAAAAAAAGATACTACAAAAAATATAACTCAAAGATTTTACATGGGGAAAATCCTTTCGGGTGAAAAACCCCACTCTCCAAGTTTGAGCCATTGTATTATTCAGCAATAGAAAGTTACAATATAGTTTCAGGCTCTTAGCCTTTTAGACATTACATCTTGTTCATTCTGGATACAATTGGTAGCAAACTATCCCTAAGAGATCAACCAAAGCAATTATGATCACGAGAGATTCCAGCAGCTTAACTCTGCCTCTCAATCCTCTACTTTGACCTCATGGCTTCAGCCTTTCAGCTAGCTAGTTGGTCTTCTCTCTATCGTTCTCTCTCTGGCTCTCAACTCTTACTGTACTCTTACCAGCACCCTCTTATAGAATGTCCAATGCATACATATATACATTTGTTCTCTGTAGGCTCTATGAAAATGTTCTTTTTCCAACTGTTGGATCAGAACTAATGAATCATCCAGCCCAACATCATTATCATTGAAGATGTTTCCACTTCCTTGGTTTAGCCAACGGTTCACATTATGCCTTCTCAAATATATGTCCAAATCATACCATGTAGGATGATCTTCCAAAAGTCAAAGGCATTCAACCTATGTTGCATGTTAGTGAGACACTAACCGTGTCTCCTCAATGCCACAATATCGATTTCACATTCATCACCAAGAGTCTTCAATTTTGACAAGAGGTAACATCGAGTCCATAGAGCTATTACTAAGACTTCACCATGTCACCAAGACCTCACACCAAAGATCACAAGGTATTCCAAAGAGTTCATTAGTTGGAAATACTATCGCTCTTCACCTAGAAATTACATTGAAGTCTTCAAATCACATCAATCTCAGCATTCTCATCGATGAGACAATCACCATTCGATGAGACATCAGACCGAAGTTCAAGGGTCATATCAATGTTAGCTTTTCCATCGGCAAGACATTCACAGTTCGCCAAGACTTCATACCGAAGTCTTCAAGTCATGCCAAGTCAGCAAGACTTTTGTCTTTCACCAAGACCTCACATCGAGCACCCATGTCTTACTGAGTCAGCAAGACATTTGACCTTCGTTGAGACATTACTCTGAATGTTAACAGCTTTCGCCAAAGACTTCAATTATTGGGATTCCCACCAAAGACACCCATTAACAAACACCAATGTAGGCAGGACTTACCACTATCACCAAGAGGTTACATCGAGCCTCTTAAGTTACACTGAAGACACATAGCCATCGGCAAGACCAACACCCATCGCCAAGACTTCACACCGAAGTCTCTAGGTTATCCCAAGACCACCTTTCGTGAGGATTCATGTTGAACACATCCCACACCATTGGTGAGACAAACACTCTTCACCAAGACTTCATACTAAAGCCTTATGTTACACCGATGACTCCAATTGGTGAGACATCTCCTAGTCCCCAAGACTTCTTCCCAAGACCCTCGAGTTACTCTGAGTGTATACAATTGGCCAGACATCTCCTAGTCACCAAGAGATCTTCCCAAATGTTCAAGTCACCCCAATGACTACAATTGGTGAGACATCTTCCTTTTGCTAGGACCACATACTGACACACTTGAGTTACTCCGATGATCCAGTCGCCATGAGTCTACCCGACATCTGCTAGAACAAACTATCAACCAGAGGTCTCCATTCGACAGAAGGTTACAGCGAAGGCCACAAGTCACAACAACATCATCAGTCGGCAAGACAGAAGAAAAGTCTCAGTGACATGAGAAAAACAAAAGGTTACTAAACTACTAGTCGGCCATACAACATGAATGTCATAGTGATCATGCTTTCTCAGAGGTTTTATCCTATGAGATTGAGGCACATTTTCCAACAATTACTCCTTTTGATCTAAATCAATCCAATGATTCCTTGCCATTGATACACCTCAAACTAATTGATTGGGACCAAATTGAGATGCTCGATATCCTTATCTTTTTAGATGACTATACCATTCTCAACTTTCTTTGCTTTGAAAATCCTAAAACAAGTTCCACCAGTGAATCTCACAATGAAGCTTCAAACGAGAGGAGTGCCAAATCTCTAAGCTAAAAAATAAATATCAAAAATTGATCTAATGGTGAAAACCATTCAATGGTAGTACTAGATCAAGAAAAAGTAAAAAATAAAGAGTGTATCCAATGGTGAATACTTCTCTGAGGCACTGAAGGATGGGATATTTTAGACTCTTCTTAAACATTATTCCTTAAAATTTATACCTTATTTCACTAGTGAAACAACTACTACCCCAAAAAAACACCTTCAAGAGGTTGCCAATATATGCTTTGTACATAATATCATAAAAGATGACGTGGTTGTTAAAATCCTAGTCACATCCTTGAAAGGAAAAGTGTTACAACAGTATAGAGGTTTTCATCCTAACTCCATTCACACTTGGGATGTGTTAGGTGGGATGAGTTAGGTGAAAATTTATCTAAATAATTTGAGGACAAGAGTGATCACTTATTCTTGGTAGAGAAATTGACAACAATTCAAAGGGCTCCCCATGAATCCATGGGAGATTTTAACTTTAGATTTCAAAAGAATTGGGATAGAATCCCTACCTTTGTGAAACCATCTCCCAATCATGCCTTGTTATACTACTTAAGGAATCTTAACAATGATGTTGTTGTTATGATATAGTCTATGGGTTGAGTGACTCTACCAAATTCATATGATGTTTCCATCAAGGTAGATAAATGTCTAATACATCCTAGGAAAATATCTCTAAGGCAACCGATGCCTCTCTTCTTAGAATTTCCTCCTTAACAACCCACCTTGGCACCTCTACCAATTATATCTACTTGCCAGCAACCTATTTTTGCTACACCTTCAAATTAATTGCATGAGGTTAAAGCCTTATTGAATAATTTTGGTAATTATTTAGTGAAAATAAAAGGTTATAATATCAAAATAATAGACTAAAGGTCAAAAAGGATCATCATATATAATTGGCAAAATAATAGACCCTACTAGTCTCAAGGTCAAAGGGTATGTGTAGGATCATCATGGAAAAAATAGGCCCTTAATTGGCAAAAAATTTAGAAAAATCAAAGTTAGGCAACTTGACGTAAAAATTTGAATAAGTTATCTATATTATTTCAAAAATATGTAAGAATAGAATCTATAGCAAATTGAATGTAGTTTCTAAACTACTAAGTTTTTTTTTTTTAAATCTGTTTGGTGAAAAATTGAAATTTCAATACAGTAGTACTTCAATTTTAGGGAAAAAATAAGTAGGTGTTTGTTTGACCACCCTAACCACAATAAAATGATAATATTTTTTTATAATATTTTAGATATAAGTATAAGACTCATCTCCCAATGTGATGCATATTTTTTTGTAATTTTTTTCCAAGTAAATAATTAATTACAATTTTTTTATTACAAATTTTAAAAAATATAAAAACTTGTATGTCTGACCACCTTAACTTGGTCAAAAATTCATGAAATTCAATTTATTTTTTAATCCTGTAGTATGAAAAGCATAAAATGTGACACACATTTTGGATTCAAAAAATGTGATATCATTTGAAAGCTATAGATGTTTTTTAATCAGTCTATCAATTAGGACTTTAGTCGTAAATCAAATAGAAAATGAATAATATTTATTTATTAAATTCAAATTAAAGCATTATTTATATTGGTGGAAATATGAGAATCTCCTTTAAAAACCCTTTTTGTTTCATCAATTTTGTGTAAAAAAAAGTTGTCAACCACATACCCATCATATTGCCACTTTTTGGCCCACCATGATCTTGCACATACCCCAAAATTACTAGAAAAATAGGGGGCCATATTTAGCGAAAAACTAATGGAATTATGCTAATGCCTTTAGTACTATCAATTATAATGGTATTGGCACTTTAAAGGAACTTGTTACAACCTAGAACAACTTGACTCAAGAGCATGACTAGTGTCATCTGTGCAATCAACTACATAATCAAGATGTTTGTTAAAATGGAGAGTTTATGCAAAATATAATGGTTTAAAATTAACATTCAACTTGATGAAACTATTTTGATATAAACCATGTAGTTGATGGTAGAGAAGATCACGTGTAAGGAGACACAACATATGTATGAATATGTTTTTTGTGGCCTAAATCAACCAAGTTTGGATGTAGTAGCTCAAAACACAAGATCAAAAAAGAGGGCAATGGAGAGTGGAATATCTTCCATATTGGATCAAGCATCAACTTCCAACAATCCCAAGCGGATACATAGGTAGGTACAAAATATAATACAACTAGATGTTACATCCAAATCATAATAATGCTAAAGCTAACAAGACACATGATCAACCTCATATTAGCTAATCAATAAAGTTGGACCCTTCTTTTTCAAAGGTTTCCTCGAAGGTTAGTAGTGTCCCCATCAATATAGTTTATCAAATAAAGAATATTAACCTAAATGTCACCATGTGGGAGAATTTTTCTACCCATTTAAAAGGGATTTTCTACAACAAGATTTGGAGGGGCTCAAGTGGCCAAATGATATGTCAACAAAGGAAGGAGTTACAATTCCAATCAACCTAGTACAAAAAAATGAGGAAAATAAGTCAAGTAAAATCAATAAGTGACCTCCCTTTTACTTTTCCTTGATTAATGGAGATCACATTGTTCATAATTGTATGATTTATTTAGGGGCTAGTAGCTCTATTATGCTAAAAATGTTAGCTAATCTACATGACATTAAGTATGAGCATGTGATTAAGGGAGTTGTATATTATAGAGGGGTCATTAAAGATTTATGATTCACCTTACATGCATGCCCTATATGTACTATATTGCAAGATATATTAGTCATAGACCTCCCTTCTTTCTTTGCTATTTGCTTATATAGAGAATTCACTACCAAGATTGGTGGGTACCTATCCTCTAATTGGTTCCACATGTTATTCATGAAAAGTTGATTAGAAAAAAAATATATTTAACCTTATACTCCCAACCCCATAAATATGATTTTTTTCCTTGCATTCAATCAAGAGGAAGAGTGTACTATTCATGAGGCTATACCTCCTCTAAAAGAGGTTCCTAATTTCTTTCTAGATAAATGGGGAAATGTTTTCGAATTTGACCCATTTAATGAAGAAGATACCCACCTAGGCACCTATTACATTCATAAGAAAGAAACTCCTTTTCCCCATTTCATAAAAAATCAAGAGGATTTGAAAGGTTTTTGGTAATTATTTTTTGATGGATGAAGGAACAAGAATGGTGTTGATGTTGGTATCTCCTAGCAAGGAGAAGTAATTATTCTCCTTTAGGCTTCAATTTAGTTGCACCAATAACATGGCTAAGTATAAAGCCCTAGTCAAAGGAATTCAACTTGCAAGAAAAAGGAATATCAAATTATTGTAGGTCTTTGAAGATAGTAAGCTAGTTGACAACCAAATCAAAACTCATGTAGTATAACCCAAATAATATAGTCAAATTCTACAAACATATTATTTTTAGGTCTTTTGCATCCAAACTATCCCTAGAAGTTAGAGTAAACATGCTAACAATATTACAACAATTGGTGCTTAGTTTGACATACTAGCACATGCTACAAACAAGAAAAATAATAATATATCAAGACCATTTTAAGGCTTGCTATACCAGATAGTCAAACAAATTGGAAACTGTTTAAAAATGATCAATAAATTATTAATTTATTGTAGAAGGAAGCATGATTTTCTACTAAGAACCAACCCATGATACAAAACCAATATGGAGATCATATTATTTTGTTTAAACCCAAAAAATTGCCAAAGGGTCTTAACACCTTTGAAGATATATTTAACTCTAATGACTACTTGAAAGGTAAGGTGATGAATCTAGCTAGGAAGAAAGGTTTTCATAGAATATACAGGGTTGTGAGGCACCTCATAAGTCATTTGGATCTTTTCTAGACCCACATATCCATTATATACCTCTTAAACAACCCTAAAACACCTCTAATATGCTTAAATGAGATATAAAAGTGTAAAATATTATAACTAAAAGAGTAAACTTGTGGGAATAAAATAATTAAGTGTTGTTATTAAAGAATGTGATGGAAATGTATTATGAAAAGGAATTAAGAGTATATATAAAGAAGGGAAAATTGGGAGAAAGAGTGTGAAAGAGTGTAGAATCATATGTATTATATATATGAGAATAAGGAAGTGTGGAAGGTATATATATTGTTGATTGAATTATAATACATGTATAAGACATTAAAGTATATTAATATAGTATGTAATGGATGTAAATATACGAGTGTATAAATTCATTATAATTTGTTCTATAATTCTTGCATATCTAAGTTACCACTTTTTATTGCATCACATCAAGGTTGACTATATATAATAAAATATTAAACTTTAGACTTTGGTCAAGGTTGACTAAAAGAATTCATAGTTGTAGAAGGAAAGTGTTGACATGGCTGTTACACAAAAAACAACATGCAGACAAATCTTTTCCACCTAAACAAAGGAACCTATATATCTTGAAAGAATCACTAGGATTTTCTAGTTAGAGGCAATCTTAGCTATCCCAAGGCTCAAGAATGTCATTTCTTGATACACTAGGTTTGGTCAAGGTTTGTTTTGAAAATTATTGTTAATCATAATGGGCCACTTGTTTTAAAGACTTTTAAACTTTGACAAGATAAATCAATGTAAAGATTCAATAAATATAATGTGCATCACTCTTCATATTTTGTTAGTCCAAATCATTTAAATAGAAAACTACTAAATGATCAAATTTAAGAGAGAAAAGAGCCTAAGAAGTTAAGTGGCCCCAGCTATTATCTACACATTCACAAAGAAATAATCAAACCAAGCATAAAATATTTTGTACTTCACTAGATTTATTTATAGCTACATTCAAAATAGTGCAATAATTTTATACAAAAAAACCATTCCCCACTAGAATAGTATCAAAATACACCAAAATTTGGCACAATAAAATGACTCTTCTAGTTAAATCAAATAACTTATGTTTACATATGATTTATGATTAGGAAATAACCTTCAAATTTTCTTTGATATTAGAAAATTGTACCATGAATACAAGTTTTTATGCTAGAATTGAATAAAAAACATGACAAACATAAAATTAGTGATGTTCCAACTTTAGTCCAATTCTTTCAACAATTTTTTATCCTCAAAAAATAAATAACATTCTGCCTCCTATAGAATACAAGGAAATAGCCAATAAAAGAGAGCACATGGCTAAGAGAAAATAAGCCAATCATGAAACATCATGTGATACAAGAGCACTACTAGCATTCAAGAGATATTTGTCCCAACTTCTAAAAATAAAGTCAAAGTCTACACTTTTACTTCCTTCGCTATAGTTGACATGCTTGAAAATCATGAGCAAATATCTAGCAGGCTTTCTTTAATCTTCCAAAATTTGGGAATGAGTCCCTAAGACTTTCCTTCAAAATTCTTGATCTTGATGTTGATTTTTGGTTCCTGGAAAAATGTCTACTAGTTTAAATTAGGAAAAAGATTGCAATTTGGTCAACTGGTCAAAAGCTCAAGTCCTCTTTTTCCCTAGTTAACCATTACTTACCTTTAGATATTTCCTCTGTGGGCTTGTCTCCTCCATTTTTGAGACTATATTTCTTGAAAGATATCAACACTTGATTTATATCCTCCCTTAGGATATTATGTATCATCTTCCAACTAAATTTCTACCATGCATACTCTTCTATCACATTTCTTATGGCTTCATTTCTCTATATCAAATCAATCTCATATCTTCCCATGTGGTTTCGATAATTAATTAATTCCTCAAAATCTTCCCAATTTAATGAATAAATGGGGCCAATAAAAACTTTTCCAAGCCAACCTTTAATGATTTTACCTCAGCATCATCTTGTCCTAAGTTGTCTAGATAAAAAAATTGTTGTGTTAGCATTTCCATAAGGTCTAATTCCTTGTCTACCATTTTCTCATATTTTACTACTATCTTTTCCAACTCTTTTATACATTGCATCAATGAATCTCTCTCCAAAATTTTTTGTCACCTCCAAGTCCTAAGCTTTACAACATCCTATTTCATTATCACTTTATCCTCTAGCAATAACTAGATTTCTATCTTTTGAATAAATTTTAGATGTTGTAGCTCTATTTCATTTTGCTTGTTGTGGTCCTTCCTTTCAACTAGAAGTATTTTAGACTTTCTAAGTGAATGGAATGCTTATTTACACTTTCCAATAGCTTCTCTTATCCTTTCTTCACCATATGGCATCATACTTCCTATTAAGTCATATAACACAATCATTTTGTGCTTGAATCCTTCAATTGCATCTGCTTGTTATTTGGACATCAACATTGGATTAGGTGGTAACTTTGTTAGTGACTGACTTGGTTGAGCTATGGATTTGATGAAGTTCTATGAGATATAGACTCCTTTAACTCCCTTTTATTTTATTTTTGTTTCCTCATGCAAACAACAATTCCTTCAAAGTGCATTCTCATCTCTTCTAATTCTTGCTCTTGTGAAGATTTCCCTATGTTGATTGCTGAAATTTAATAGTTTCAAGTAGTTACCTCATGTTTATCCTTCTCTCTGATGGGGGTGTCTATCAGGAGAACCCTCCCACCATAGTATTCTTCCTAACAATGTGTCTATCTCTTTCTCTAGGCTTAGGCCTTGGTGTTTCCACCTCTCACATTATACTTTTGAAATCTAGACACACCAATTGTGCCTACAATGGTGGATCCAACTATTAGACAACTGATTCAGAGGGTCTAGGACTTTGAAAGAAACACAAAGTTCTCAAGGTTTGCAAGACACAATCCCAACCACTCTTCCTCGCACTCTGATGGAGACAAACCTCAATAATGCACCAAATGACTTATTTTCCTTCCTTATGGACCCAAACCATAGGAAAACTCTTAAGAGACCCAAAAAAACTTGTTTTTAATGATTTAAAATCCCAACCCTTTGACTTAGACACAAAACCAATTTTTCACCTTAACTAGGCTACTAGCCCAACTAGGCCTCTAGCGAAGGATTTTTGACTTTTCACTCAAAATTTCCAAAGGAACCTCCAAAATAATGATTGAAATAGATGGGTTTTTTTATGATACATAACATACTAGATTTTTGATGGCACTTGTTTTGGAGCACACCAATCAAAAATCTGTTGTTTCCTCCAATTTAGGCCTAATTAGCCCACTTTTACAAAGAAACCCCTCTTTAAACTTAACCCCTGACCATGAAACTTTCAACAATCCCTTAAAATGATTCAAAACCAAGGATTCCAAGTTTTTAGGCTTCTATGACACCCCTAACATGCTCAAACACAAAACCCTCACCAAATTGCTCCAAAACTAGGGCCTCTTGAAAACTAACCTTCCAATCACTCCCAGAGCTTTCTCATTGACTATACACCATTAGGAAAACATATTTAGTCTATCCCAACTCAAAAACATTCCCCTAATTAAGGCAGATCTTCTGCTGCTATACCCTAGCCTCCAACTTCAAGCACTTTCCACAGTCAAATCTTGGTGTACACCATAGTATTCATCTCTCTTGCACATTATATTGTTAGTACAGTATGGTACATGTTAAATATGATCCATTCACAAGATAAAATCATAAACTCCCATGAAATGGATCATTTATCCATGAAAAACCCTCAAACTAGTGTAATTTTTGTGTTCTTTTTTAGGACAGTCAATATAAAATGCAAAGAAATTAATTATTACTGCTTTCAGAGCCTTCAATGGTGTTAAAATATGTAAACAAAAACTACTAAATCATCCTACTAGACATAAATTCAATACAAATTGAGTTTTCATCAAAAGAACACCATAAAATGCAAGAAAACTGTGTTTTTTCACTATTTCCAGAAAACAGTCCGTACAGTACTTGCTCCAAATGCCCAACCTCCGTACAAATGATCATTTTGGGGTTTTAAACCCATACCACAACTGCCCAAACTGTTTTGCATTGATTTTATTCCATCAAAGTGCTTAAACCTCCTAAAACCCATCTACCCGCCTAAAGTGGACTTCCAAATATTTGAATTTACAAACTTGGAATTTATTAAATTCTACCATCTAAAACTATTGGATTTTCAATATCCAACCTTATTTGACCTCATTAAAGCATTATATCTCTATTTAAAGCCCTATAACATGATAGTTCCATTTACATAGCATTTTGGTCCTATGGTCCTTTTAGGACCCTTAGGACTTTTGATATTCCCATTACATCTATTCATCCCAAATACCATTATAGGCTCCAAGATACCATAATTGATGTTTTGATTTGATGGAAAGGTCCTTCTGACCCCTGCACACTTCTGACCTTTGAAGATCTCCTTGAAGGCCTTAGGTGCTTCTGCACCATTCTCCCCAAGAAAGAAAGATTTCTTGCCCCAAGAAGTGTCCCATGTGTTGCCACCAAAAGACCCCTTGCTCTCATATGATTTCATCTTTCAATGAGAAGGTATGTAGTCTCCCGAAGTCACTGTCTTCCTCTTCTGCCAATCTGCATTCTTGACAAAATCAAAACTTGGATGACACTACCCTCTTGGTTGTTTGATCTCAACCCACCCTTGTACCCTGTTCTTGCCCTTACTACACTGTCTCCTTTGTGAAATGACATCACCTCTATCACCCTCAATTATAGGGCATTCAATATTCCCCACCTTAGTACTGTCCAAGTCCCACAAATTCTGATTTTTAGGACTATCTCCTTCACAACCTTGTTGCAACTTGTCTTTTTTCAACCTACCAATGTCTTCCCCTATTTTACCCTGCTCATTTACCTGCAAATGATTCTCAAAATAGATCATAAAACTTTCATTTGACTGCTCCAAAGGCAAAGGAACTAACTTGTATCTGACTACATCCTTATGCACCAAATATGTGTTGTGAAAACCATCATGCAATGTCCTTCTAGCATACTGCCATGGTCTCCCCAAGATGATATGACCACAAGTCATTGGAATGACATCACAAAGCACCCTATCATGATATGATCCAATTGAGAAATCAACAAAATATCTCTTACCAATCTATACATGTTGTCCTTGAGTTACCCAAGTGGCCTTGTAGGGTGTAGGATGATCAAATGTTTCAATCCCCAACTTGGTTATCATATCAAGTGAAACTAAATTGCTATGTGACCCTGAGTCTATGAGCAATTTATAGATCTTACCATGACTGAGACAATTTGTTTTGAAAATAGTTACCTTTGGCTCTTGATGAAGTCTTTCTCCTTGCTTGATCATAAGAAACTCACCATCAGTCACAGGGTCTGCCATAAATGTTTTTGATTCTTCCTTCTTGTCTTCTTCTTGTACCAAGTTAGCTCTCCTATCTCTACCCCTATCAGCTTGTTCCCATTTAGGACACTTGAAGGAAGGATGCCCTGGTTCATTGCAATTGAAGCACCTACCTGTGAATGGTCCTCTACCTTGTCCAAATCTGCCTCCTCCTCTAGGAGTGTATCCACCTCTTTGATTAGAAAATACCTCTTTGCCTTTGTCATTGCTGCTCTTGTCATTACTGCCTTGTCCTTGTTCTCTATTACCTCTGCCCCTATTTGAACTACCTCCTCTTCCACCATTGCTTGATCTTTCTTGCTTCCTTTTCACCTTTTCTTCTACTCTAATGGCCAATTGAAAACATTCTCCTAATATCCTTGGCAATTGCAAACCAATCTCATCTTGTAGATTGTACCTCAAGCCATTGATATACCTGGCTACTTTCTCATCCTTTTCTTCATAACCTCCTCTAATACTAAGCTTGTGAAATTTCTTAGTATAGGACATAACATCCATGTCCTTTTGTTTTAAATTCTGCCTCATCCTCTTCACATGAATTGTGTAATCAGATGGTAGGAATTTCTCTTTGACCAAACTCTTCATCCTAGCCCATGTAGAGACTTTTGCCAATCCTCTAGCCATTCTATCATTCTAAAAATTAGTCCACCATGTCAGTGCTATACCTCTCAACTTGGTTTTGGCAAACTTAACCTTCCTCTCTTCATCCATCTCCTCAAACTCAAAGTAGGTTTCTAAGGCATCAAGCCATCCCAACACCTCTTCACTATACATCTTCCCTTGATAAATAGGAAAATCTATGTGAATCTTTCCTCCATGACATTTTACTACTTTCAACAACCTCACTAACCTCCTTTCCTCAGGGTCCTCTCTCTCATCTGCTTGCTGTTCCTAATTTACCCTCACATGCTCTTCATCTTCATCATTGTCTTCTTGGTATTCTTGGTCTTCTCTCCTCCTACTCCTCTCAAGGTTATTTATCCTTGCTTGCATGGTCTCTCTCTCCCTTCTCCATTTCCTTTCTTCTCTTGCTCTAGCCTACTCTCTTGCTGCTTCTTGTTCCCTTCTTTCTCTTCTCTCCCTTTCCAAGATTTCCTTCAACTCTTCCAACTCTCGTGCCAATTGGTTTTTTGGTGCCATTGTTGTTTCTTCAATCCCTAAAGGACCTACTCACTACTCTGATACCACTCTAATGAAGAGGGTCTAGGACTTTGAAAGAAACACAAAGTTCTCAAGGTTTGCAAGACACAATCCCAACCACTCTTCCTGGCACTCTAATGGAGACAAACCTCAATAATGCACCAAATGACTTATTTTCCTTCCTTATGGACCCAAACCCTAGGAACACTCTTAAGAGACCCAAAAAAACTTGTTTTGAATGATTTCAAAGCACAACCCTTTGACTTAGACACAAAACCAATTTTTCACCTTAACTAGGCTACTAGCCCAACTAGGCCTCTAGCGAAGGATTTTTGACTTTGCACTCAAAATTTCCAAAGGAACCTCCAAAATAATGATTGAAATATATATGGTTTTTGATGATACATAACATACTATATTCTTGATGGCACTTTTTTTGGAGCACACCAATCAAAAATCTGTTGTTTCCTCCAATTTAGGCCTAATTAGCCCACTTTTACAAAGCAACCCCTCTTTAAACTTAACCCCTGACTATGAAACTTTCAACAGTCCCTTAAAATGACTCAAAACCAAGGATTCCAAGTTTTTAGGCTTCTATGATACCCCTAACATGTTCAAACACAAAACCCTCACCAAATTGCTCCAAAACTAGGGCCTCTTGAAAACTAACCTTCCAATCACTCGCAGAACTTGTTCATTGACTCTACACCATTAGGAAAAAATATTTAGTCTATCCCAACTCAAAAACATGCCCCTCATTAAGGCATATCTTTTGCTGCTATACCCTAGCCTCCAACTTCAAGCACTTTCCATAGTCAAATCTTGGTGTACACCATAGTATTCATCTCTCCTACACATTATATTGTTAGTACAGTATGGTACATGTTAAATATGATCCATTTCACAAGATACAATCACAAAATCCCATGAAATGGATCATTTATCCATGAAAAACCCTCAAACTAGTGTAATTTTTGTGTTCTTTTTTAGGACAGTCAATATAAAATGCAAAGAAATTAATTATTACTACTTTCAAAGCCTTCAATGGTGTTAAAATATGTAAACACAAACTCCTAAAGCATCATAATAGACATAACTTCAATACAAATCAAGTATTCATCAAAAGAACACCATAAAATGCAAGAAAACTGTGTTTTTTCACTATTTCCAGAAAATAGTCCATACAGTACTTGCTCCAAATGCCCAACCTCCGTAAAAATGATCATTTTGGGGTTATAAACCCATTCCACAACTTCCCAAACTATTTTACATTGATTTTATTCCATTAAAGTGCTTAAACCTCCTAAAACCCATTTACCCGCCTAAAGTGGATTTCCAAATATTTGAATTTACAAACTTGGAATTTATTAAATTCTACCATCTAAAACTATTGGATTTTCAATATCCAACCTTATTTGACCTCATTAAAGCATTATATCCCTATTTAAAGCCCTATAACATGATAGTTCCCTTTACATAGCATTTTGGTCCTATGGTCCTTTCAAGACCCTGAGGACTTTTGATATTCCCATTACATCTATTCATCCCAAATGCCATTATAGGCTCCAAGATACCATAATTTATGTTTTGATTTGATGGAAAGGTCCTTCTGACCCCTACACACTTCTGACCTTTGAAGATATCCTTGAAGGCCTTGGGTGCTCCTGCACCACCAACCAATCAAGTATCTCTTCATTTGTACTTGCCTCTTCTTGTCTCTATTCATGTTGAGCTTGTTTCTTAGGAACACCTTCTCTTGATATTAGACCTTGATCTACTTCAACCTCAGAGTCTTCTGCTATATTACCTTCTAGTGGTAGAAAATCCTTGTTTATTTGTTCTTCCCTTCTTTTCCTATGTTCTTCCTCTCTGAGTCTTATATCTTCTCCATACCCACTCTCCTTTTCAACATGACTCTCTTAAGTGAGTGATTCATGTTGTTTTGGGGCATCAATGTTTTTAGTACCTGTTTGTTCTTCATTTGTGACTCTGGTGGGCTCAACATCTATATCTTTATCTAAACTTGCTTCTTCATTAGGTTTATGTGACTACCCTGTAATAGTCTTTTTGATAATTTCCATTTGTTGAGGCTAGTCATCAACTACCTTATTATGAATTACATCTTCATGTATTTCCTCTTCTTCTTCTAGGGAAATGGGAACTAGAGATGTTGTATTGAGCTATTAATATGGATGTTGGGAATCTTCTTCCATCATTTATTCTCCCTTTTTTTGTTCCAATTTATGGGTGGGTTGATTCACTATGATTCCTAGACCTTCAACAATATATGGGTGCAACCCTCTCTCAATTTCCTTCTCAATAGTTGACCTAGCCATTGGTTTTATCTCTGTTTGTCATTTTCCTTTCATTTGTTGTACAAAATTACTCCACTTCTCCATCTCTTTCATGGTGAGGTCCATAGTTATATTGGGTAATTCTTCTTGTATTGAATGGATATCTCCCATAGTTTTCTTATCATAGAAGTACCTACTAATGAAGAAGAAGAAAACATTGTAGCCACATGTTGAGATGTTGATCCCATCCATATGTATACCCATATATTTTTGACCTTTTCCTTTGGGGTGAGATATTCTACCCTAAGTATTGTAGCTAAATATGATGCCATTGTTGGTGTTTTCAATAGATTAGTTGGAATTAACCTAACCTCCCTGTTGGGGTCTTCTAGTGCAACGCCACTAAAACTCCATGACTTGGGTTTTCAATAATTATTTCCTTGCATTTTTCAAGAACCTTAGCTTCCAAAATATTTCTTCCCTTTCCCAAAAAAATCATCATAACCTAAATCATCAATTAACTTTTATTTTTTCTTTCTTCCAGTGGGATATGTGACCTTTAACAAATCGATATATTTGTCTATCCAAATTTTACTTAACTTTGTTACTCACTCAAATATTTCCTCTAATGTTGTAAATTCACACTCTTTCCAATTAGGGTCTAGAATATGGTCATTGAAAATCTTATCTAATTCATATATGGGGGTATGTGCAGGATCATCATGGAAAAAACAGGCCCTTAAGTGGCAAAAAATTTAGAAAAATCAGTGTTAGGCAACTTGACATAAAAATTTGAATAAGTTATCTATATTATTTCAAAAATATGTAAGAATAGAATCTATAGAAAATCGAATTTAGTTTCTAAACTACTAGGTTTATTTAAAAATAAATAAAATCTATTTGGTGAAAATTTGAAATTTCAATGCAGTAGTACTTAAATTTCAGGGAAAAAATAAGAAGTAGGTGTTTGTCTGACCACCCTAACCATAATAAAATGATAATATTTTTTTACAAGATTTTATATATAAGTAGAGGAATCATGTTCAGATGTGATGCATATTTTTTTATAATTTTTTCCAAGTAGATAATTAATTGTGAATTTTTTATTACAACTTTTAAAAAATATAAAAACTCGTATGTCTAACCACCTTAACTTGGTCAAAACTTCATGAAATTTATTTTTTATTTTTTTAATCCTATAGTATGTGAAGCATAGAATGTGACACATGTTTCAGATTGAAAAAATATGATATCATTAGAAAGTTATAGATGTTTTTCAATCATCCTATCGATCAAGACTTTAGTCATAATTCTAATAGAAAATGAATAATAATTATTTATTAAATTCAAATTAAAGCACAATTTGGGGTTGGGGCCCTAGCTCAGTTGGCTAAATCTTTCCTGTTGCAGGAGTTTGGTCATGAGGTCTAGTCTCCCCCACTCCCGTGGTACCAAAGGGCATGTCGCGCCAGCACTGCCAGTCACGTTAAAAAGTTTACTAGGCGCACTGCAGTTTATATGGGGTCGTGCTACCCAATTCATGCAGTCTAAAAATAAAATAAAAATTAAAGCACAATTTATATTGGTGGAAAGTTGAGAATCTCCTCTAAAAACCCTTTTTGTTTCATCAATCTTGGGTAAAAAAAAGTCGTCAGCCACATACCCTACAAGTACCCATAATATTGCCACTTTTTGGCCCATCATGATCCTACACATACCCATGGGATTCATGACTTCACCATTATCCTCAATTATTTGTAATAGAATATCATGTGTTTTGAAGGTCATCATCTGGTCTAATGTTAACCTCTGGTATGACCATCTCCTAGCTTCACATGTATCTAGGAAATCACTCCAATTATCATCTAGATGAGGTATATGAGCATAATTTTTTTTTATTTTTCTTTTGTATATGAGACATATTCACAAAGCCACTTCCTAAGGAGACATTTGAGTTTCTCCAGTAGAAGTTGGGATTTATTTATCCCTCCTCTTGAATCAAGATGAAGCTCAGGTTGAGCAGGAGAGTGGTCTCCCTACTACAAGAAGGTTGGGTGGTCTTGCAATATATTTTTAAAGGCAGTAAAGTATGGACTCAAGGGGAGTCTATTTGGGAAGCAAGTTTTGAGATTGTGTAGAGTACCAAAAGTGAAGAAGTGTTGTTGTAGATAGGGAGGGAGGTTTAGAGAAATGCACTATATTTGAAGTTATTGTCCTACAATGCTATAGAGAATAAATCATTCTAAGGTGGAGTAAATATCTTCATGTGTAGCTATCTGGTTTGGTGGCCCAACATTTTGTTGCTTTCCATCAATGAAAAGGAGGATATTGTTGAAGAAAGGTTGTCATTGATGTCAAAGATGTTTCATTGATGAAGAAGAATATTATCAAAGGTTCTCAATAATGAAAAACATTGTAGGAGTACTAGAGTTATTATTATACTCCCTTTGACTCAATTCCAAAAGCATTATGTATATAAATGGTTCAATATGGTTGCATACCTATCTGTATTGGTAATTTTGATATCATTATCTAATCAAGTAACATACAACATTAGTTTTATTCAGGAGTGATTGGATATCTGAGAGTTGTTGTGTACTATATGCTTATAACACTATGCAGAGTATTCAGTCACTATGACTCTAGTGGTCTAAAAGTTTGTACAAGGATTTATTTGGGATAAAAAGATTTATTTAGAAATACAAATTTGTTCATCATTTCTTTTAGAAATGCATGTTTTCTTTTCGGTTTGGAAGGGGAGTGTGTCTATACTAGTTCTATCATTTCTTAAGTTTTTGAAGGATATGTTCAACATGCAAGAATTTTGAAGTGACAAAAGGTTCTTTTTTCTTGTCTATCAAGCTATTTAAGTTCAAGGCCTATGCAGTAATAGTTAGTAGCATACAAAGTTCAAATATTATGTGTGGTGTTAGGATAGTGTTGATGGTGTTTTCTACATAGCAACAACTCAGACAAAATATTGAAATCCTATCTCTCTTGAAAGGTAAATCTCTATCAGCAAGCCTCAAGAGATAACTACAAGGTCTCTAATATCAGGTCTTGACAATGCACAAATAGCTCAGATAATATGTAAAAATCTTGGTTAATCACAAAGGGACCTTACTGACAAATGCTGGATCTTAGAACTTATTAGATTTTCAATATTGTGAAACTTCAAATACTAAGTCCAACACAAATAATAAAATAAAAGGAAAGAGATAAGGGTTTAAGAGAGATACTAAGACTAGAATTAACCCTAGAGTCAACAATGTAAATGATAAAATACTTGAAATGGACAAGTCCCTCAAAACCAATTCCTATTTAACCCAGATTCAATTTGCAATTTGACAAGAATAGTGCAATATTCTAAGGTAATAAATATTTTTAAAATGTGAAGCATTCACTCAAAACAACCCAAATTTTTCAATTGAAATGAATAAATAATCACAATTGAACATAGCACATTAATATAAGGTCTAGTCTAACTTTACAAAGCAATTCACAATCAGCCAACTGCAAAAAGTATGGACTAGGGATTGCTACAAACACTTCAAGCATACTCAAGACACCAAAGAATTATTCAAACTCAATAATCAAAAGCAAGGCAATGAATACATACCATTAATGAAATGAATTCGATTATAACAATGACTAGTAGCAAGCTTTGATGCCCTAGAAAACAACAACAACAATGATGACGCCCAGGAAATTCACCACCAAATCCAAGAATGCATAAGTCCAAATTCCAAATCAAGCCAAACACTCAAGATCAAGCCCCTCATACCAACAAAAGACAAATGATAAAATTTAAATGGCATAAGAATCCCTCAAAATTGACTAAATACATGCCGCAAAAATTGTACAATCAAGCATTAATGCCATTGACAAGACAACCCAAGACGTAACTGAGGAAATAAATGAGGTGTAGGAATTTTAGAAAAATCCGGTTGACACAAAATTCTAAAAAGGACCAGAATCTATGGATCACAGTGTAAACTCCTCATTAGGTTTTCAAGGAAACCAAGGAATTCCACTAGAGGAGGAAATTCCCGAAATCAGAGGAAAACCTAGAAATATCCTGAAACTTAATATTTCAATGAATAACTTAAGGGGATCATTTGTGCAAGCAATATAAAAACTCAAGCACATGCCAAAGCAAATAAATCCTCAAAACCAAAGGGCCAAAGCATCAAAAAATAAGAGCAGAAAGAGGGTCTCTACTTTCATTGGGGCATGTGTGCAGAAACTATACAAAAAATGGTGACTCCATTGGGGAAATGCTCCAGAGCATTTCAATGAAAAACTAGAATCAAGAACCCAAAATGTCTAGTTTCAATCCTTTCATTAGGTCACCAAATTTGGTAGAGATTCAAAACTCATAGGCAAGCAAACCTTTCCTATACCAAGGTCAAAGTGTGTAAACATGCTTTCATTTCCCTTTCCTTAGTTGCAATAGGAACCCAAATTTGATCTGACTAGGTTACATAAAGATTCTAACTACAAAAGTATCCTGGATAGAGCCTCACTGCCAGTCAGGCATCCATAGCCCCGATGAGGTTATCGCTATGGTGCTCCCTAGCATAGATCTACTACCAACCAGACATCCATAGCCCTAGTAGAGATACTAGGATATTCCTAATAAGTTGAATTCATTCTTTTTTATTTTCAATATTTTCTCTTTTCTCTTCTTTTCACTTTTATTTCAACCTATGATCAATGAAGTTCATACTCAGGGCTGAGAACCACAGTGGCGCTGAAGCAAAATATAATATTTTTCACCTAACGAGACTTCATAAGGAGACTATGCAACCTTGGAATTCTTTAAGATCTATGTAAAAAATGTAAGACCCAAATAAATTCTAGTTTCAACTTAATCCCATGACTTATCCACTCAAAACACTTAATACATATGACACCAAATAGAGGACCTTCACCAAATGAATCTGGAATGATGATTGAAGTTTGTAAAAGAAATATTCAGAACAGTCCCAGATAATAAAATGATTGCCATGTAGATGCAACAAACCCAAAATAAAATAGGAAGACCCAAAGCAAGAGTAGAGAAAAATCAAACAAAAGAAAAGCTAAACTAACCAAAGCAGCAAACAAGCAAAGAAAAATAGAAAGGAAACCTACTCTACCAAAGAAAAAATAGAACAAACAGAAAGGAAACCTATTCTAACTATGGAGAAGGGAAGAGTTGTGAACAACTTAGGACTGGAAATAATGCTTTAAGTACTACCCATTGATAGGCAGTGGGATGTCCTCTCCAATGAGAGTTTTCAAGTGAAAGGCATTATCTCCTAGAATCTTTGAAATTTGGTAAGGGCCAAGCCAGAGTTTGTCAAATTTATCGTGCTCCCCTTTTCTATCATGTGCTTTATCCTAGTAGAGAATGAAGTTAGAGATTCTAAATGCTTTTACCTTGGCTCTTCTGTCAAACCATCATTTCACAACACCTTGATTTTTGGCAATTTTTTCAATGGCTTCATCTCTTTTTTCTTCAAGGTGTAACAATTTAGCAAGTCGGGCTTCTCGTTTATCCCCTTCATCATAATACTCATTAATGAGCTATAGGGTGGGGATTTTTAACTAGATGGGAAACACAGGTTCCAACCCATAAACTAGGTGGTAAGGGGAAGTCCCTATGGAGACCTTATGTCTTGTATGATCTGCCCAAAGAGGAAATTGAAGTTGGGTGTGCCAGTCCTTAGGATTTCTTTCTAAAAATTGATGAATGACTGTCAGGAGGTTCTTATTGGAGGACTCAACTAGACCATTGCCCTATGGGAAATAATTGGATGCAAATTTAATGATAATTCCATGATCAAAGGCCCACTTAGAGAATTTTAGTGATGCAAATGTAGGACCATTGTCACAAGCAAAAGAAAAAGGACAACTAAAAATGATTAATGATGCTAGACTCAAGGAAGTTGATTACTAGCTCTGAAGTGCATTGTTTGCATGCTAAAGCCTTATTCCACCTAGTGAAATAATTAGTAACAATGAGAATATACCTATGGCTAGCAAAGGAAGGTGGGTTTATTGGACCTATAAAATCCAATCCCCACTGTGAAAATAGTTTTACCTCTATGATTGGTTGGAGTGGAAGAGCTACATTCTTTTCTTGGCTGGCTAAGATTTGAAAAACATGGTAGGTTCTGACATGGTTATGTGAATCTTTGAATAATGTTGGCCAGTAATAACCAGCCCTCAAAATCTAGTTCGTAGTGGATGGTCGAGATGAATAATGTTGGCCAGTAATAACCAGCCCTAAAAATCTTTTGTAGAATTTTTTCATCACTCTTTTAGCTTCCTACTTTCCCAAGTACCTTAATTAGACACCTTCATGGTTCTTTTTGTATAAAACAAATCCCTTCAACATGAAACTGTCACTCTTCAAGTGAAATTCTCTCCTTTGTACAACATTAAGGTGATCTAGACATTGCTAGTTCAACAAATAATAAATGATTTCATCATACTAGTCCCTTGGAGAAACATATTCAAGATTATAGTGTTGGGCTACAAGGTCAGGACCCATTTCTGCCATTGTTCTAGTAAGTCTCTGCCCTCTTACCAGCTTCATGGGTTGAATTTCAATATCATACTCATGCAACATAGTTACCCACTTAGATCTACGTTCTACTATTCATTTGCATTAGCAGCAACTTGACCACAGGATTAGGAACTATTGTAAAGACCTTATTCCTCAGAATATAATGTCTAAATTTCTTTACAACTCTAACTAAGGCATAGGCCTACTTCTCCACACTTGGGTACCTTAGTTTTGCATCTTTGAGGGGGACATTCATAAATGCTATGGGATGTTTTTTTCCTTGATCTGACTTTTGTGTTAACATCCCAGCTCAGGAATGATCTGAGGTAAAGGATTAAATATAAAATGGCTTGGAGTAGTTAGGAATTACTAAGACTGGAGCTTCAACTATGGCTCTTTTGATCTTTACAAATGCTTCTTTTTCTTTTGCACTCCATTCAATTTTAGCTTCCTACTTCAACATGGCATTCAATGGCTTGACTATCTCAACAAATCTAGTGATGAACTTCCTTACAAAGTTAATCTTGCCAAAGAATGATTTCATTTCCTTCTTGCTAGTAGGTGGCTGAATCTTGAATATGGATTCCACTCGTTCAAGGTCATTAGCAATTCCTTTCTCTGAAATAACATGTCCCAATGTTTTTTCCTCAGTAACTCCAAAGATGCATTTATTTGGATTAAGAGAGATGCCAAACTCTTTGCACCTCTGAAATACTTTGCATAAGTCTACTATATGATCGCCTCACTTTTTAGAAAAGACTGCCAGATCATCCATATAAATTATTATGCACTTACCACTGATGTCCTTAAAATCAATGTCCATGGCCCTCTGGAATGTAGCTCTAGCATTGATCAAACTAAAGGGAATCCTCCTATAAGAAAAAGTGGCCCCCTTCATGGTGAAATTAGTCTTATCCCTATCCTCATATTGTACCATAACCTAATTATATATACAGAGTAGCCATCTAGAAAAGACATCATTTGAGATCCATTGACAATCTGAAGCACTTCATCCAATGAAGGAACTAGATAGTTGTCTTTTTATGATGCTCTGTTAAGGTTCCTAAAATCCACATCTCCCCATTCTTCTTTCTCACAACAACCAAATTTGCAACCCAAGTTGAATGCCTTACTAGGAATATGATATGTGTTGATAGTAGTTTCTATACCTCCTTTTGAATTATGGGCTCCAGCAAGGCATTGATTGGTCTTTGCCTCTATCAGAAGGGTCTTTCTCTTGGCTTAAGAGAGATGGTATGAGTTATAATTAAAGTGTCATATGTCTTTAGGTCCTCATAACTCCAGGCTATCACATCTTGATATGTATGTAAGGCATTGATGATTCCTTTTCTCTCCTCTAGAGTACACACTTTACCAATGAAGACATTTTTGATATCATCTGGAGTCCCCATGCTGAATATTTCACATTGTCCACTGATAGACTCTTTCTTAGCATCTTTCTCTTGATCTCTAACCTTATCCAGATCAAAAATACTCTCTAGCTACACCATTCCCCTTGGAATAGTATTAGTCTTCAAATTACTAACCCCTTCCAAATCCATCTCTGCTTCCTAGGGTTCAACTTCATCAATGATCTAAGAAGTAAAGACATCTAAACTTGTGATAAAATCTAAAATATTCTTATCATCCTCAAATACCTAGAAGTTGGTCACATTGTCAGGAACTAAAGGTATTGGAGTCAGCTCTATAGTAAACTTCTTCAATCTAGAGAGAGACAAGGGTTGTAAAGTGCTCGCTTCCTGAGCTAGGGAGTCAGCAGTTTGATTCTTATTGTGTGGTATCAACTGAATGTTGAAGGCATCAAAACCCTCAATAAGGTCCCATACTTTGTTCCTATAATTTGTCATCCTTTTGTCATGACACGAGTATTGCTTTCTAACCTGTTTGACCACTAACTCAGAGTCCCCAAAAATTTGCAAAATCTTGACCTTTTTTCTTAGTGCCATATGCAACCCATGAATCAAAGCCTCATGTTCTGCTACATTATTGGTACAATGAAATTGAAGTCTATGAGCAGAAAGGAAATTTTTACCTCTTGAATTGATCAACTCAATTATTGCTCCAAAACCTTTCTTTGATTTGGATCCATCAAACCTTAGGGTTCAACAACCAGCAACTCCAAATTTCTTTGTTATATCCCATGTACTATTGCTATTGTAAGGCTCTTCAGAAAGCATCACCTTCTTCCCTTTAGAATCCTCTTGAATATTATGTATATTAATTTTGACTGTTGGAGTGGGGTTGATACAATTTTTCACCTATTCTACTTTTGTTTGGCACAAGCAACACTAATTATGAGCGGGAGAAATTATGAACTCTACACCAATTAAGCAAGATTAATTCTCCAAAATTCATTCCTCTACCCAATTGAATCTGATCTTCAATGCACTTTTGGATGAATTCTTGAAAATTATCCAGCAAGCTAAGCTAGTTATCTTCAGGATCATCATCATTAATTGATTCCACCAGGGCTCTAGTACCACTAGATTCTACTGTGATGTCAATGGGTGTAGTGTGCAACATAAGAATTTCTTCTACACCAGTCTCCTCAATAGGGGCTTCTAGCACATAGTTACCCATGCTTACCTCTGATATCAGTATTTCATTTGAAGTATTCTGATATTCTGTGATCACAAACTTCATCTTGGTCTCTCTTTCAATCCTAATATGGTTTGGCACTCCCTTCCAAGGAATCCACATGTGGGATTAATCTATTGATACATATCCATTCAAAGCCTTAGTAAAGTTTCTTCCCAAAATCAGACCATAAGTGTCAGGTATGTCTACCACCTATATATTAATGACTTGTATTATGGGATCAGAGGAAATTTGCATGGGGATCATGTTCAATTCCCCTACAACATTAACTTTAGTTCTGTCCAGTTGAGTGAATTTATTTTGGGAGACAACAGAGGTAATCCCTAAGGCTCTACAAACAGCAAAGGGCATCACATTGGTGGAAGAACCCCTAGCAAGCAATTGTGCAATTCTTACCAAATATATGAACATAAATAAAAAATGGAGGAGTTTCTGTTCTTCCTTGAAATAGAGTTAAGGGAGTATCAACCTGAGCAACTTGAATTTTATCTTTTTCTTTCCCTTTGTCTCCAGGTTGTGTGTGAACTTGATTATTATCTTTTACTACTTGAGCACTAGATGCTTTATTAACACTCCCATTGACTAATCTATCCTGTGATACTGAATTTGTACCGTAAGCTCCTAAAACTACATTTTTAATAGGTGGGACTCTCAATAATTAAAATGCAAAGAGATGTACCTTTAGCTTCTTGAGTTCTTCTACAACATATATAGCCAGCTGCTCTATACTTAGGTCAGTGAGAGCCTTCTTGAGACATTCCACCACCTTGTCTTTGGTTGTTTTAGTACCCCTTCCTTTTGATGGATCCACTTGTCCTTGATCTTTAGATAAGTATTTCATAGGCACATGAGGATATGTTGGATTATTTTTGGCATTGGGATCTGGAGGTGTGCTGAAGTTGTTTGGAGGGATATAAGTGGTGAACGGTCCTCTAGCTTGTGGGCATATGTTTGGTAGATCTCTTAAGTCATATTTCTTAATGGGCCATTGGAATGTTTGCACCTCTTCGACATAGGTTTCCTCCTCATCTATGGGGCCATTATCATTCATAGGATTTTCATTAAAAAACTAGGTAATCTCATCTCCAATGCACACTTGATCTACCTCCTCCTTAGACTGGCTTGATTCTTCTTCAGGCCCATTTTCTTCAATTTGTGGGAAAGGAGCATGATTTAGCACAAAAATAGATGAGTCAGAAGGAGTAGATGGCACCAACTCCTAGATAATTGCATTATTCTCCACCTCATACTAAAATATTGAAGCAGTTGTTTGGACCTCAGGGCAATCTAACTCAAAATGTTGGCCCATCTTATTGAGCCTACACCAACCTGATAAAGTGGCTTCATCCAGGTATACACCACTTGGAGGATTCTCCTAATTAGCTGGTTGATCCAGTGGGGTGGGGACAACTCTATTGTTAGGCCTTGATTTCCAGGTCTTGTTCTGTCTAGGTGGTTGTCTTCTGTCAAATCCTTGTCCACCACCTTGCCTACTATCAAAGTTTTGGCTAGAGGGTTTCCCTCTTTCATAATTTTTTTCTCTATCATAATTTTCTCCCCTTTCACAATGTTGGCCCTACTGAAACTCTTGATTTTACCTATTATGGTTAGATTGCATACTTATTTGAGAAAATTGTAGTTGATTATTCTAGTTTCTTAGATAAGTGACCTCCATGTTCAACTTCTTCACTTGTTCAGTTAGTTCATCTAACCTTTCCTTGTCAAGATTATTGTATGGAGTCTTGTTCACACTACTTTGAGGGTATCTTGTTGCAACACCAGGGCTTAGTTATTGGTTCAATACCTTAGAATTCTATAGATATGTAGGGAAACTAGTCTAAGGTTGTGGATGGAGAGGTTTATTAACATCTTGCTAAGGATACCTAGCCACAGGTAGGACTTGATTCAAAGGGGGTCCTGGATGAGGGACAAGAGGCAGCTGAGGCACTAGATTCATGATAGGGCCATGATTAGTAAGGCTCTTTTTGATGGCCTAGACTTTACATAGATAAGTAGTAGGTCCTAATGATGGTAAAGGGTCATAAAAGTTTTTTCCTTAAATTAGTTCTAACCTTGACAGCCTCAGTATATGCATCAAGCAAAGTAGCTGGAGGATTGGGCCTCACTTTATAAAGGTGGCTATGAGACTATCCAAAGCTTCATAATAGACCTACAAGGTAGTAGCATCATCAACAACATAAGGAGCCTATAATCAGGTATATGCACGATGAAACCTATTATTAAAGGACCCTATGGGCACATTGACCTCTCTCTTGACCTTGGTGAATTGAAGGTAAAGCTCAGTAGCACTAATGGGAATCCTGAACTTCTACAAGATTATGTTCTCCAATTCAGTCCAGTTATGAATTGATCCAACTGGTAAGTGATTGTACCAGTAAAAGGCATCTTCTCCTAGGGAATAAGGAAAGAGCCTACATGCCACATCCTCATGGTTGATTCCCCTATCCCTGAGACAAGTTCAGAAAATCATGATATGTTCCTTTTCAGTTCTATTAGGATCATTAATATGGAACTTTGAAAATAAGTGTTTAGGGTTCTTGGGCATGATATTGTAATTAATGAAGGTCAAGGGAGATGGATTGTTAGCAAGGAAAGCCATTGATGGGGGTGGGGTGGTAATGGATGATTTATGGCTTGTTGGGGCTGTTGAATGGGGATGGCTTCAAAATCATAATCAGATGGACTTGATGAAGATGAGGATGATGGAGATGATGGAAGTGGTTGGGTGGATGATGATTCTCCTCTTCTTTTGGTCCTCCTTGACTTGGTGGGAGCTTGTAACTCTTGAAATTCCTCTTCTCCTAGAGTAGATCTAGTCCTTCTTTGAAATCTCTGAGGAGAAATGGTGGAAAAGAATTGATCTAGCTTGTTTATTTAGGCCCTCCTTCTAGCACCAATCTGTTGATGGTGCTTTCTGCATGACAATGACTTAGACAGAATATGGAAATCCTATCTCTCTTGAAACATAAATCTCTATCAGCAAGCCTCAAGAGATAACCCCAAGGTCTCTAATGTTAGGTCTTGACAATGCATAAAAAACTCAGATAATATGTAAAAATATTGATTAATCACAAAGGGACCTTACTAACAAATGTTGGATCTTTGAACTTATTAGATTTTCAATATTGTGAAACTTCAAATCCTAAGTCTAACATAGATAATAAAAGAAAAGGAAAAATATAAGGGTTTAAGAGAGATACTAATACTGAAATTAACCCTAGAGTCAACAATGCAAATGATAAAATGCTTGAATTGGACCAATCCCTCAAAACCAATTCCTGTTTAACCTAGATTCAATCTGTAATCTCACAAGAACAGTGCAATCTTCTAAGGTAATAAAGATTTTCAAACTATAAATCATTCACTCAAAACAACCCAAATTTTGCAATTGAAATGAATAAATACTCACAATTGAACTTAGAACATTAATATAAGGTCTAGTCTAACTTTACAAAGCAACTCACAATTAGCCAACTACAAAAATTATGGACTAGCGATTGCTACAAACACTTCAATCATACTCAAGATGCCAAATAATTATTCACATTCAACAATCAAAAGCAAGGCAATGAATACATACCATTGATGAAGTGAATTCGATTATAACAATGACTAGTAGAAAGCTTTGACACCTTAGCAAATAGCAACAACAATGATGATGCCCAAGAAATTCACCACCAAATCTAAGAATCCACAAGTCCAAATGCCAAATCAAGCCAAGCACTCAAGATCAAGCCCCTGATATCAGCAAAAGACAAATGATAAAACTTCAATGACAGAAGAATCCCTCAAAATCAACTAAATACATGCTGCATACATTGTACAATCAAGCATTAATTGCATTGACAAGACAACCCAAGACATAACCCGAGAATTCAATGAGGTGTAGAAATTTCAAAAAAATCTTGTCGACATGGAATTTTGTGAAGGACCAGAATCTTCAAATCGTATTGTAAACTCCTCCTCATCGGGTTTTCAAGGAAACTAGGGAATTCCGCCAGAGGAGGAAATTCTTGAAATTAGAGGAAAACCTAGAAATATCCTAAAACTTAAGATTTTCAATGATTAACTTAAAGGGATCATTTGTGCAAGCAAGATAAACAATCAAGCACATGCCAAAGCATAAAAAAAATTAGAGCAAAAAGAGGGTCCCTACTTTCAGTGGTGCATGTGTGAGAAAACTACACAATAGATAGGACCTAGTTAAGGTCCCTATGGTAGTGCATGTCATCATGTTCTTTTGGTAGAAACTAAAATTAAAATAGGATAGACATATTACATGTTAGAGTGAAAAGATTTTTAGATTAAAACTGTGTGCCAATTTTTACATCAATATTTTAAATTATACTCCATGATCCATCATCAGGATGCAATGCAGAAAGAGAGAAGAGACATGAATTAAAATTACATGTTTCACGTAATTTGAATTAAAATTATATTTTAATATTACATGTTTCATGTAATTTGAATTTAGGTCCACCTTATGTCATCCTAGCTTTTTATAGATCCTTGGATGACATGGAATATTTTTAATGTAATTTCATGTATATATTTCAAATGTTTAGATGCATGTGATATGATTTGAGTTTAAGTATGTGAAGCATAATTACATTGATGTGAAGAAAACATGTTTGAAGGGTGTAAACTAAAGATAAATTGTGAAGAAAAGAGAGTGAACTAGTATCAAAAGATAATTTTCAGTGAGGAAGAGTGTTAATAGAGATTTTGGCACTTGTATGTGTTGTATTAAAGATCTACAAGCTTTATCATTGTATTTTGGTAGGATTGGTGTTCTACTTGTATTATTTTATTTTTGGATTGGTGTCTCCATTAGGTTGGTGCTTACAAGCACAATAGGGGATGGATGTCTTTGGTAGGTTGGTGACTACTTCATTGTATAAAATTCACTTGCATGTTTTTACATTTTGAGGCTAGATTTAGATAGTAGATCGAAGAATCTATCCTCACCATAGTTTTCCCATCTTCAATTTTCCATGTATATGTAGTGTCCTCTTCTATGTTCTATGTTTTTATTTTTTGCTTATTTATGTGGGTTTTGCTATGATGAGTCATATATTCTGATAATTATTTAAAAAGTTAAGAAGTTTAAATAGTTTTGATATATTGATTCAGCTCCCCTCCTAGTAGATTGTGTGCCCTTCACAAAAAATTGAAGACCCGCTTCTTGCAAAACCAATTTTTTTGACAAAACATTTTATTTCTTTTAAAACCTACATTTTGGTTTGTTTTATCTTGGGAAAAACACTATTTTTCTTTAAACTAGGTATTCAATCATAATAACATCCATTTTTACCATTTCCTCCCAATGAAATGAAAGAAAAAAGAAAAAAAAGTGGGTCCCTATTTTGTGAGATGGAAAAATGGGGTGTGTTGTGAGAATACTTAATAACTAGCAAAGAAATCGAATATGAAGTTTGGTAATGACAACAATGTTCCAAAGCTGTGTAACCTTCATAATTATGGATTATCAACATATCATTTCTAAATCATTTCAACTTTAATCAAGATATAAAAAGTGATTTTTTTTGGGCTTAAGTGTGTGCTTGTGATTCATCCTTTTTATAGAAAATTCAAGTCCTAGTAGATGCTTGCATCAACCTACATAGGTTGGTGTTCCATTTTAAGATAACCTTGGATATTTCCTTATTGCCAGTCAATCATCCATAGCCCCACAAGGTTATCTTTATAATTCCCTCCAACATATCTCTACTACCAGCTAGGCATCCATAGCCCTGGTAGGGATATTTGGGTCACCTAAAGAGTTGATTTATATTTTGGTATTCAATTTTTATTTTATTTTATTTTGATAAATGGGTATGTGCAGGATCATCATGGAAAAAATAGGCCTTTAAGTGGCAAAAAATTTAGAAAAATTAGTGTTAGGCAACTTGATGTAAAAATTTGAATAAGTTATCTATATCATTTCAAAAATATGTAAGAATAGAATCTGTAGAAAATTGAATGTAGTTTCTAAACTACTAGGTTTATTTAAAAATAAATAAAATATATTTGGTGAAAAATTGAAATTTTAATGTAGTAGTACTTAAATTTCAGGGAAAAAATAAGAGGTAGGTGTTTGTCGACCACCCTAACCATAATAAAATGATAATATTTTTTTATAATATTTTATATATAAGTAGAGGACTCATGTTCAGATGTGATGCATATTTTTTTGTAATTTTTTCCCAAGTAAATAATTAATTATGATTTTTTATTACAAATTTTCAAAAATACAAAAACTCGTATGTCTGACCACCTTAACCTAGTCAAAACTTCATGAAATTTAATTTTTCTTTTTTTAATCCTATAGTATGTGAAGATAGAATGTGACACATGTTTTGAATTCAAAAAATGTGATACCATTTGAAAGTTATAGATGT
This sequence comes from Sequoia sempervirens, assembly GCA_007258455.2. Taxonomy (NCBI): domain Eukaryota; kingdom Viridiplantae; phylum Streptophyta; class Pinopsida; order Cupressales; family Cupressaceae; genus Sequoia; species Sequoia sempervirens. The sequence continues at coordinate 536,507,383 of VDFB02270651.1, read as the reverse complement.
TTTTCAATCAGCCTATCGATCAGGACTTTAGTCGTAATCCTAATAGAAAATAAATAATAATTATTTATTAAATTCAAATTAAAGCAAAATTTATATTGGTGGAAAGCTGAGAATCTCCTCTAAAAACCCTTTTCGTTTCATCAATTTTGGATTTAAAAAAAGTCGTCAGCCACATACCCTACAAATACCCATAATATTGCCACTTTTTGGCCCATCATGATCCTACACATTCCCATATCTTTGTAAGCCTTTTTTTCTCAACTTATTGACATTGAAGTCAACTATTAGGTTGGGAATTATAGTGGTAGTGAAGGGAAACCTTTATATTTTTCACTTGATACAACCAACAACTATGTTGAATGAAAAAGATAGCTAAGATGAGGGGTGAATTAGTTGTATCTATTTGAAACATAAAAAATCCTCAATAGTAATAAGATCCACAAGCATTAATTAAATCCTTATTTGGTTATAGTGATTAAACATGAAATGTCAATAAAAATAATTGAAACAACACCATACACGAGATAATACTATATTTACATGGAAAAACCAATGAGGGAAAAACCACAATGAAGATTAGCTCACAATATAAGTAATTGCAAAACCAGTACAAGGGCTCATTGCTAGAATAGGACACACTATCCAATAAGGCTCACAACCATGGCTCACTACCACAAAAAGAAAAGATAGAAGAGAAATGTTACATAGAGAAAAACTTCTTAATGTGACATAGAGTCCAACAAAATAGCTCCAACACATTTATAGTCTTGTTTGAATGATTACAAACACCTTTAGCTCACTAGATTCAGATGTCCAACACTTTTAATTTCACACTACTCTGCTCAAATTCGCCTACATTCATTAGATTTATATATCACACATATATATTAAGATATCACAACAATACCACTCTTATTTATATCACCCTCAACCTTGAAAACCTTCTCTAAGGTCAAAAACACATTATTTACATTTACAATTTCAAACTAGGTTAGCAACCAAACATTCCCGCATTGGATAGGAATGAAGGTGACCCTCACAAATCCTTAGTTGGGACCCAAATTTATCTTAACACACCTTCAAACACTTCCACAAAATTGAAAGTAGCTTCACATGTAGTGTTGAACCATAGATTTTTGGCGCCCTAATCCTTTCTAGCACTTCTAGGTTTTTTCACCTAAAAGGAGAAAGTAGGGCCAAAAGTCTAGTTAGGTTCACTCAAATTGTGCAATGTATGATGATATTTGAACTAAATGGAATGATCTAAATGTAGTTATATGAACTAATTGATTGATTATGAATTCAAAACCTAAGAATTATGTAATGTTGGAAAATATAATGTGATATGCAAACAATGGACTATGGATGAACAAATGCAAAACAAAGAAGAAAAGGGATGAATTAGAGTGCACCTGGGCAAAGATTGGAGAATCTAGAATCTTCTAAATGCTATTTTAAATTACTAAAAATCACCAGTGAGACTCATTCACCACTAATGGAAAATTAGTCCTACTTTTGATGAAAACTATCAGGAATAGGTTTCTGAGTGTCAGCATCCAGAATATGACAAAACTTAGATTTCTAGCCTTAAGGTGGGACTCATTCGCCACTAATGGAAGATCAGTCCTCTCCCAAAATTATGAGAAATCAGGGGACAATTTTGTAGCACCAGATCTAAGGGTGTCTTCTTGTCAAGTTGTCAAACTCAAATCTATAGAAAACAGATAGAATACCTTCTCCAAGCTTGAAATAGGATGTAGTTGACTTGAAACAATTTTTTGACTTCTTGTCCACTTTTCAACACCTAAATGCTTGTCAAATCCACACACACAAGTTTGCAAACAAACATGCAAGAGGGAAAAATGGTTGAGGGTTAGAGAATAGGGGTTTTCCTTGGTCAAACCCCACTTTGGTAATCAAACCCTTAATGAAATAATGAAATGAAGGAGAATGATAAAAAAACAACATGCAAATGCTATCAACTTACAAAACCCTTGTTGAAGAAAATATGAAGATATGTCAATGGATGCTCCAAAATGCTTGATTAATGCTGGATTATAGGATGCAAAGTGCTCAAATGCTAATTGAACGATTGGATGAATTATGAATACTTGAATGAATGGAGGTTAAAATGGATGTAAAACCACTTATTTATACATTCTTATGCCTTAGTAACCCATTGATACCTCATCACAGGCTGACATCAAGTGATTTTGAATAAAAAATTGAAAGGAAATTTGAAATATTTTGAATTTGGAGCCAAGGGGGACTCATTCGCCACCCAAGGAGAATGGGTCCTACCTCAAGCTTGAAAGTGGGAATTGGGAATTAAGTCACATTTAATGGTGTTTTTAAAGCTTACATTCAAAAATACACTTAATTAAGCCTTATAAGGGCATAAAGGGGTCAAATAAAGCATAAGGGTGTAAATAGTGAAATTAAGCCTAGAAAAGCATGAAATCTTGTTACAAAACTTTACAAAAATTCAAAATAGGACTTGATTAGTGATGAAAAGGTGATTTTTAGGGAAATGCAATGATTAGAGCCTAGAAAAGTGTAGAAATATTTTACAACACTTTACAACACCTTCAGAAGATGCCATTATTTGAATTTTAAGGACCTAAATGTGTATATTCAAGCCATATTACATCAATAAATCAAAGCAAAATGGACCAAGCATCATGAAGAAAGGACTAAAAGACCATGAAAATGACAAAGGGCCATTTTTCTATGGTGCAAGTGTTAACACTAGGTCAGTCATTCAACAATCCATTCAAGTGTCTGGGTATGATCAAGCCTTGGTTTTGAAGGAGAACATCCTTCTTTCTAGATTGCATAACATTGTGGCTAAGGAGGAGGAATTATGTAAGTAGAGATCTTGTGTTATGTGGTTAAAATGTGGGGATAGAAACACAAGGGTTTTTCACCTCTCTACTTTGAAACACATGGCTACTAATCATATTAATGCTATTAAGTTCAATAATCAGGTGTTGGAGAAGGATGTTGATCTATAGCAAGCAACGTCTTCCTACTTTTCCAAATTGCTTTTCGTGGAAGGCGAGCTAGATTTGGAGTGTTAGGAGGATCTTCTTGGGGATATCCCTCATGTCATCTCTAATGAAATTAATAGGCAGTTGGTGTGTATTCTTATGGGGAAGGAGATTAGAAGTGTTGTGCTCTCTTTCGAAGGTAATAAGGCATCGAGGCCTAATGGCTTCCCGATGTTCTTTTTTCAATCCTTTTGGGATATTATTGCCAAGGATGTTGTGGAAGCTACTAAGGAATTTTTTGGTAGTGGAAATCTTTTGAAGGAATTGAATTCCTCTTTTATTGTTCTTGTGCCAAATAAATCGGGTGTTGCTTCCTTTGATGAATTTCACCCTATCAGTTTGTGTAATTCAATTTGCAAGATTTTTCCAAGGTGTTGGTGGTTAGGTTGCAAAAGGTTATTCCTCTTATCATTTCTCCTTGGAAAAATGGTTTTGTGGCTGGTAGGAAAATTCTGGACTCCATTCTTACTATCCATGAGAATATTCACTCCTTAACCATTAATAAGCATGATGGTTTTATCCTAAAGCTTGATCTTCTTAAAGCTTATAATAGAGTTGATTGGGGTTTTCTTTCTAAGATTATGAAAGATTTTGGTTTTGGGGAGAAAATGGTGGTTCTTATTAATCAACTTATTTCAACCAATAAATTCTTTATTCTTGTTAATGGCTCTCCATCTCCTCTCTTTGATTGCTTAAGAGGACTAAGACAAGGAGATCCTATATCTCCTTTTCTTTTTATTATCATGGTGTAATCATTGGGTTGCCTCATCTAGAGATTTATTCATTCTAGTTCAATGTTTGGGATGGCTCCTTCGTCAAGTAATCTTATTTGTTCCCACCAGCAGTTTGTTGATGATTCTCTCATGCTTGGGGAATTGTCTATTAAGGAGGTAGGTATGTGTAGGATCATTATGGGCCAAAAAGTGGAAATATGATGGGTATGTGGCTGACGACTATTTTTTACCCAAAATTGATGAAACTAAAAGGGTTTTTAAAGGAGATTCTCAGCTTTCCACTGATATAAATTATGCTTTACTTTGAATTTAATAATTAATTATTATTCATTTTCTATTCAAATTATGACTAAATTCCTGATTGATAGGCTGATTGAAAACCATCTATAGCTTTCAAACGGTATCAAATTTTTTGAATCCATCTATTCTATGTTTCACATACTATAGGATTAAAAAGAGAAAAATTGAATTTCATGAATTTTTGACCAAGTTAAGGTGGTTAGACATACGAGTTTTTATAATTTTTAAAAATTTGTAATAAAAAATTCATAATTAATTATTTACTTGGAAAAATATTACAAAAAAATATGCATCACATCAAGGCATGAGTCCTCTACTTATATCTAAAATATTATAAAAAAAACATTATCATTTTATTGTGGTTAAAGTGGTCAGACAGACACCTACTTCTTATTTTTTCCTTGAAATTTAAGTACCATTGCATTGAAATTTCAAATTCTTACCAAATAGATTTTTTTTTTTGAAACATACCTAGTAGTTTAGAAACTACATTCAATTTTCTATAGATTCTATTCTTACACATTTTTGAAATAATATAGATAACTTATTCAAATTTTGGCGTGAAGTTGTCTAACTCTAATTTTTCTAAATTTTTTGCCACTTAAGGGCCTATATTTTTCCATGATGATCCTGTACATACCCAGGCCAAAGCTATTAAACTTATTTTTCAAAGATGTGAGGCTATAAGTTGTGATTCCTAATAGATGCTTCCTTTGTTAAGAGGATGCCAAAAATTCCTTTCACCTTTTGATTGGCTACAGATTTGTTAGAGAGGTTTGGGCCCATGTTCTTTCTCTTTGGAATCTCAGTTGGGTGTTCCCTTCATCGATTGGGGAAGTGTGATCTCAATGGGTTGGACCTTCTTCCAATCCTGCTTTACTTTTTCTTTTGTATCTTTCTCTCCCCCATATTTCTTGAGGTGTTTGGCTTGAGCGCAATAACAATATTTTTAGAAGTTTGGCTCTTCTTGCTATCTCGATGGCTTATAAAATATGTGCTGCTATCAAAGAGAATTTTTTCTTTGGGATTTATTTTTAGAATGGTCCAAGGTTAATGCTTAGTCCAAATGAAATTTCTGTATTACATAATTGGAAGCTTCCCTGTGATATTTCCCTTCCTCTCACTAAAGGGAAAGCCTCTAGTGATGATGTTGTTTAGAAAGCTCCTCCTATTGGATGGGTGAAGGTTAACTTTGATGGAGCTACTCAAGGTAACCCAAGATCTGCTAGTTGTGGGCGAGTGCTAATAAATTCTAATGATAGGTTTGTTTCTACTGTGGCATTCCCTTTGGGAACCTAGACAAACCACTATGCAGAAGTAGCTATAGCCTATCATGGCTTGAAGATGACCCATTTGAAAGGTTATAAGAAGGTGTGGATTGAGGGGGACTCTCTTAATATTAATAAGAATCTAAAGAAATGTTTTTCCCCTTCATGGAGTGTTGAATCCATCATCTTGGTGTTAGGGGTTCTAGGGAGTGGGATGTGAATGAGCCTCAATTGCTAGTATAAATCATGATTATCAAAATTGCTAACTTGGTTGATGATATTTTAATGCTTTGGGTTCACATGACTATTATCACATGGTAGGTAATTATTTGGAGTGATGACAAGATAGATCATGATCAAGTTGATGGTGGCTTGTTTTTTCTTTGTATGGGGAAGAATTCTAGGATCATCATTTTCCTATACCATAATACTATTTCCACATGGATTGTGGGCATTTTTTGGCTCTCCTTCTCAAGCTTCTTAGTTTTGTAAATTCTAGGGCCATGGACAGTGATAGATATCATGTGAAACCTTTATCCTTTGATACTGTTAAGAAAAAGGAGGTGTGGCATATATTGGAGAAAGGTAGGCTCACACCTTATTTGGAAAGGTTGCAAGGAAATAACCCTTAGGTGATAGCAGTGTTTGCTAAAGCTTGGAATAACTAGATTTTGAAACTGGGTGGTATAGAATTTGATGTGAATGAGGATTTTATTGCTAATATCACTAGGCTCTTGAAAAAAGGAAAGAAGGTTTACAAAGACAAGAAGGAATCTAAGGCGGCTATGCATATTTTTTTCAAAGGGACTGAAGAACAAGACCTTAAGATGACCAAGAGTGGTGGGTACTAGCGAAGCACTTTGGGGGATGTTGCTGAGGAACTTATGAGATATATTACCCTTGAAGGTCATTTTTCTATAATAAATGCTTATCACTTTGTCCTCCTAAATTATTTTCACCATAAAAATAAAGTTTCCTTTCCCTTTTATTTTTTGGTGTCTCTAGAATATGGTATGAGGGATCACAAAAAGGACCCTAAGAATCTGGTGCTGCATGTCAGGCTTATTCTATTAATTATTGATTATGCTAAAGCTTTTGAGATTGGTAAATTTCTTGCTAGTCCCAAGGGTAAACAACATAAGACAATTGTGGAATATGAAGTTGTCTCTAAAGAGGAGCCAATCAGTAAGAAAGGGAAAAAGAGGAAAATTGTCCTTGACAAGGAGTCTGATTCTGATGAAGACACAGATTATGTCCTAGATTCCTAAGCCTCCATGGAAGTGGTCTTGAATTATCCTGATGTGGGAAAGTCTAGTAAAGAGGAGTCGGGTCCTAACCTCTATGGCTATGAGAGTAGTAGTGAGGAAAAGGCTATTGAAAATTCAAGTACAAATAAGCTTGCTACTCATTCAACTATCTTGAAGGAAAGGATTGAAGATGTGTCCCCACCATCTCCTATTTTTATGACCAAGACAAAGAAGGATCCGAAGGAAAGTAGTAACAAGAAATTGGCTATTAGGTCTGCAAGTCAATTGGTGGAGATGCAAGGAGCTTCTCCCTTGAAGGTAGATGGTGGAAAAGATATTGTGGATTCCCCAGGAGTGGACTTGGAAATGCTGAATATAAGAGGCTTGTTGCTTAGGTAATTGTTGACTCAATTTGCAAGATTCAAATGTCGATTGTTGGAGGTAAAGGTAAGGAGGTCAATGTTAGCCAGGAGGATGCTACTAAGGGTAAGAATGTTTTTAAATTTGATCATGAGGACATACCCAATTTTCAAGGGATGGCTAAGGAGAGATCCATTTCTTTGTTTAAATTGTTTAAATGGGTGTTTCATGAACTCAACATGACTAATTTTAGGGTTTGAGGTGTGGTGAGTAAAGTGGTAGAGTCTTTAGTTTAGAATCAAATTGATGTGTTGTTTGACTCCTTGAAGATTGTTGCTAAGGAAACACTAAACATGAAGTAGATGTTAGAGAAAAGAATCTTGGGGTAAGTGCAAAAGGATGGGTCCCAAAAAGGTGGCTTAAGTGGCCACTTTTTTCTAAAATTAGGAAATACTAACCTTGGATGTGAAATTGAGGATAGTTATAGTCAAAATTTTGAGATGGAACAAAAACAAGGATCGAAGTGCTCCGAGTCTACTTTATAAACTACTAGTTTATTTTGAAAATGGTTGAGACTAAGGGGTTCAAAAGAGGGATGTACAAAAATTGGTGTTGTTTTTGTTAGAAAAAACATAACTTAGCAACTCTTGTACGTCCCTAGCATGGTGAACCTTTTTTTTAGTATTTTTAAAATCACTCTGGTGAAAAATTAGATAATAGTATGTAGTTGATGCATGATTTTTCTGATAAATTTTTAATGAATTTTTTATTTTTTTACTAATTTTCTAAGTGGAAACTTCCTAAAAAATAGAATTTTGGTCATGCTACCCCTTCAAATTTTGGAAACTAATTGATTTTTTTTTAATTTTTAGAATGGAGTCTAGTTTCTAAAAATGTAATTTATTTAAAAATTTAATGAACAGTTAATTTATAATGAAAATAACACTAAACACTTCTTTTTATCAAAAAAGAGACACACAAACAAAAGAAATTATAGATGAAAGGCTTAACATTGTTAGAAAGTGAAAAAAATTACATCATTGGATAGCTACAAAAGAACTTAACATTACCTAGGTGTTCAATTTTTTTGACATTGAACCACATGCAACTCCGATGGTGAGCATGGACTCGATTATGTGAAATATTGTAGAATTTGCAAAAACACATCTTCGATCATGGGCAATGCCCTCCAATCCTTTGGGTTGGTATTCCAAGGAAAATACCAAGCCCAAGCCTTGGGATTCCCAAAGTCAGATATAATACACTTGCGTTATATCTTAGTTTTGACATGGTTTTTGTGTTGAGGGACATGTCTAGCAAGACATAATGTGAGCGCGGTATAACGTGCTCATGTTATGTCTTGCTTTATGTAAAATGCTACTCTATTGAATGTATGTTTTTATATTTGTATGTTTGTATGCACATGTATGTTTGTATTTCATGTATGTATTAATGTATGCATGCTTGTATGTATGTATGTATGTATGTATGTATGCATGTGTGTATGTATGCATGTATGTATGTATGTATGTATCAATGCATGTATATTGTATGTATGCCTATATGTATGTAGGATTGTATCTACACATGTACATGTATGCTTGTATGTATGTAGAATTTTATGCACATATATATTATGCTTGTATGTATGTATTTATGTATGTCTTTAGAGGGAGGGAGAATTTTAAGAGAGAGAGGGAGAGAGAGAGAGGTAGTGATAGAGAGAGAGTCTAGAGAAAGGGAGAGGGGGTCGAAGTGAGAGTTTAAGAGAGAGGGAGTTGGAGAGAAGGGGTTGGAGTGAGAGGGACTTAGCTAGGTAGGGTGGGAGGGATAGAGGGAGAGAGAGAGGGGGGAGAGAGAGATGGAGAGAGAGAGAGATATAGGGGGTGGGAGAGAGAGAATTGAGAGAGATAGGGGAAAGAGAGAGAGGGAGAGAAAGAGAGAGTCATGTAGGTTGGGTGCCAAAGGGAGATACTTGAGAGTGTGAGGAGGGGTGAGAGGGAGATACTTGAGAGATAGATAGTGAAAGGGAGTGCAAGAGGGAGGGAGTGTGTGTGAGAGACTTGAGAGAGGGAGAGGGTGTGGGAGGGAGTGACCTAAGAGAGGGAGAGATAGAGGGGGTGGAATGAGAGGGACTTATCTAGGTAGGGTGGGAGGGATAGATAGAGAGAGGAGAGAGAGAGAGTTTCCTAGGTAGGTTTATAGAGGGAGAGACCTAAGAGTGAAGGGGGGTGGGAGGGAGAGACTTGAGAGAGAGGGAGAGAGAGGGAGTGGGAAGGAGTGGGAGGGAGAAAGAGAGAGATAGATAGAGGGAGTGAGAGGTACATATAAAGAGGGAGAGGGTAGATAGATACAATTAAAGAGGTTGGGAGAGAGGGAGGAAGAGAGAGGTGAGATGTATAAATAGAGAGAAAGAGATAGGGGTTGAGGGTATAGGGTTGGGGGATTAGGATGGAGGACTTATAGGGTTGATGGTTTAGGGTATTAGGGTTTAAGGGATGAGGGTTGAGGGTGGAGGGTATTGGGTTGAGGGTATAGGGTAGTGTGACATAAGTTTTAGGAACCCAAAATGCTAGGCTCTCTTCCTAGGGTTTTCCACCTAGAAAGAGAGAGATTAGGGCTCCTAAAATACTTATGCACATTCAAATTAGGATGTATACAGTGTGATGTGATGTAAATGAACTAAAATAAATGCAATTGACTGATTAAAATTATCTAAAATGAATGTTAAAGTGTAATTTAAGCTATGTTTGAAAACACACTGTGATATACAAACAACTATGAAAGATGAAGAAATTAAAAGAAATATGTAGAACAGAATGTACAAGGTCAAATCTGAGTGCACTTGGATGTTGTATGGGATTTCTAGAGTTTCTGGTATACTGGTGATTTTTTTATTTTTTTCACAGTGCCAAGGGTGGCGAATCAGTCCTACTGTTGAAAAAGTGTCGAGAATTGATTTCTGATAGTTGGGAGTTGATTTATGACAAAATGAAAATTTTCAAATTTCAAGTGGGACTCATTCACCAAGGGTGGTGAATCATTCCTCCCCAAGATTTATAGAAAGTCAGGAGGTAACAATACTACACTAGATCTGGCAATGTCTGAATGTTAGGTTGTTGGGGCCAATTCTACAGAAAACACTCAAAATGCTTGAAAAGATGATGAATTGAATTGAAGAGCCTAGTTGAATTCAATTACACTTTTCAATACCTTTAAACCTATTAAATCTGCAAAAAAAAGTTGCAAATACACATGCACAAAGGGGAAAAATGTTGGAGGGTTAGTGAATAGGGGTTTGCCTTGGTCAAACCCTACTTTGGTAATCAAATCCAATATAAATGAATGAAATGTAAAGGAAATGATAAATGAATAACATGCAAGTATTACAAACTTACCAAATCCTTGAATATGAAAATCTAAAGTGATGTCAATGGCTGCTCCAAAGTGCTTGAAAGTGCTTGAATTGATGATGAAAAATGCTTGAGTGCTTGAATGACTTAGAAGATTGAATGCTTGAATGAGGAGATTGCTTGAATGTGTTAGGAGATGTAAAATGAGGTTAAAATCACATATTTATACAAATCTTGTGCCTTACTATCCATTCATACTAATGGAACTTCAAATTTTTGCTCGTTATGTTCCATTCCTACCCTGCCTAGTGTTACTGGTCTTTCATGGTGTTGAAAATTTCTTAGGGTTGGGGTTATAGCTTTGCCTACGTGTAAAACCCTTGTGTTTATTTTATGTTGTGTTCGAGATCTATCTCACTATTACTTTTTAAGGGGTTTTAAAACATCTTATGTCCTATCATTCCATCTAGGCTTGGTCCCTTTGGTCTTAATTTTTATTTCCTTTGTGGGTTTTATTTTCCCTAAGTCTTGGTTGGCCCTATGTTTCATCATTTAAAAACAACTTATGTCATTGTTTACCATTGGCCTAGCAATGTCCCCTTGTCATTTTAATGAATGTTTTATTTTGTAGAGGGATGAAATTCATACTACCATTGATCAATTTCCTTCAGATATCAATTGTTTCCTGCCATAGCGTCATCAAGAATTTTAGGATCTTTATTGATCATGATATCATGGGTGGGTGCCACGTATCCTCTCTAAGGGATTAAAATTGTGCTACCGTTGATCAACTACCATTTGATCTTAGCCATTCCTTGCCATCCCATGATGACCCCACCATAGTGTTTTGGTTGATTGTGATATCACAGGTGGGTGACATGTGTCCTTGTTTGCCGTGGCTGAAGGATATAAGTTTGGTTGACCATTGATCATTTATCACAAGATCTCAACGATTTCCTGCAATCACATGATCAAAAGATACAAGGTTGTTACTGATTGCGATATCACAGGCAGGCACCAAGTGTCCTTTCTAAGGGATCAAATTTGTGCTATTGTTGATCACCTACCATTTGATCTCAGTCATTCCCCACAATCCCACGATGGCCCCACCATAGTTCTTTGGTTGATCGCGATATCATGGGCGGGTGCCACATGTCCCATCTGGTGAGGCTAAAGGTGATAGGCTTGGTTGACCATCGATAAATTATCATTAGATATTAATGGTTTCCCACCATCGTGTGATCGAAAGTTACAAGATCTTTACTAATTGTGATATCATGGGCAGGTGCCATGTGTCTCATCTGATGAGGCCGAAAGCATAAAGGAAATACTGTGATAAATTAATCCATCCTTAATACATTAAAAGGTGGGTTACTAAAGTTTTCTTGAGATGCACATGTTTTAAATCAATGGGTATGTTATAATCTTGATGGAAAAGCTACTCAATAGTTAATGATAAGGCTGGTGAATTGTGTTGACTGAACAAGATCATTGATGCTCAAGATCTACGATTGCCCGCCATTGCATGATCCAAAGTTGTAGGATCTTTATCGATTGTGATATCATAGGCAACCACCAAATGGACTTCCTTGGTAGAATATGGTATGGTGGGCCCCTTATTGCCATGTTGCCAATTGTGTCAGCCTATTTTGAAGGTAGCCATTAGATGATTTGATCAAATTGAAGGATCAACAGCTAAGATTTAAATCTGCATCAAATATGGTTGGAGAAATTCGTGTAGCATGTGAGTGAGTTTTAATGGTAGATGAGACATTTATTGGCACAATTTGATCAAAATAAAATCAATTCTCTTGATTTATGTGTATCACAAAGAATTCAAGTATTTTGCAAAGCAGTTTTAGAGCAGAAAGCGGAATTGCGAGTCATTGCAGCCAGAAGTTGGGATTTCTGCAAATAAAGCCATGAGTTTATTTTCTATGCCTCCCAGTCATTCTGCACTTGAATTTGGGAAAATATTTTCTATTCTTGACATTGAGCTTGTTGATGAATGTGTTAGGGCTATAGTTTAATTATAGTTGTGAGAAATTGTAGTGTTTTGTTATGTAATTCTCTATCTCTGGTTAGTCCTAGCTATTTGAAGTATAGCATTGTAAAGAAGCCCTAGTTTGTCCTAGATGGCACCACCAAAGCAACATCCTCGCCAAGTTGATTATCTAAGAAGAAACCTATACGATGATTTCCTAGATCAATTTCCCTTGTCAATGAATGATAGGAGGAAGGGATTGGTCCTGATGCAAGGGAAAATCCTGGGGGAAGGGTTAGTATACAATTGCTCCAACATAGCCGATGCTAGGGTTCCTCTCATAGGCTTGGAAATGTTTAGATTGTGGTATGGACAAAGGAATTTTCCTCACCTTTTTTCAAACAGTTGGATGTATCATTTGGGAAAGCTGGTGGTACCAAATGTGTTCCCTGATGTAGACCTGCTTAGGGCAATGGCTGCAAGATATGACCCTGTCACATGGGTAATCAGGGATAATGATGGAGGGTTTTTATTAAGCATTAATAGAGATGATATCTAGCAGATTTTTGACTTGAGTGAACTGAGTGAAGACTTGGTTCCTATCAATCTTGAGGAAATGAAGCAGGAATATTCAAAGTTGAAGTCTCTTTTTAGAGCTAAGTTGCTTCCACCTCATTTGGCTAGGGTAGGAGGTTCCAAATTTCATATCAGCCCCAGTTACTAGGAACCTTTCAGATTAATTTTTTTAAAAAATCATTTCCTGGACACCTTATATTCATTATGTCATATTTTGGGTTTTAGTCTTGGTGTGGTGATGCCCATTGTATACATGTTCATGGGGGTGCAAATACAACACCCTAACTTCTCTGTCACATATGACTTTGCTTCTTTCTTAGCTGAGAGGATACATGAAGGGCTATCAAAATTAAAGAAAAATGATACCCACACTCAATTCTTTTGGTATTCTATGCTAATACATATGTTCTTGTTCAAGAATGCTGATTTTTTCTTTGAGAATATGAAATTAAGGCAATCAGTTGATGGAGAAAGATTGCCAGTACAGATATGGGCTACAGATTTAACTTGCAATAAGGAAAGGACTAGTTATGTGCAATTTGATAATTGTTTTGCTTCTAGATTAAGGGCTAAATTGATGGTGAATGTACCTAGGATCCTTGAGGAATTACATGATTTCCTTAGGCCAAAGGGGTGGAAGCCAGAATTAAAGGTTTGCCATAACTGGGGTGACATTATCCCATACCCATTCAACACTATTTTGAGGGTATATGGTTTTCAAGGAGCCCCTCATATACTGCCATACAATGTGCCACCAAGAGTGGGGTTTGCAGAAGTTATGTGGAAAATAGGTTGTATTCATGAGGACAACCTGACTAGGAGGGGTAAGGGAACATTTTTTTGAGATTATACAATGGTGTCTGATTTTGCATTTTCAAAGGGAGGTAGGGTGCATTTTGAGAAATTCTTTGAGGATTATCATTTGAGGTGTGGTCCAAAGTGACAACATGATCCTAAGGGTTTTTATACCCTTTTCAGACAAAGAATAAAAGATGGAAAGTTTGTGCATGAATTCAACTTTCCTAAGGACCTGACTAGAAACAAGTTCGAACTAAATAAACATGAGTTGAACAAGGAGAAATGGATAGCTTATAGTAAGCTATTAGATGTTGTGCACAAGATGGATCCAAAATATGATCCACTATTGGAGTTCAGTCCCCACCATAAGAAAATTGATTTTCTGACGAAGAACTTCAAAGAGATTATGGGTACCTTGAGAACCAAGAAGATAAACTTAGAACTAAGTCTTGGTGTACAAGAACAAGGTACTAGACTAATTGAAACAAGGCCAACATACCAGCCTATAGAAAGGTGGCCCATTTACATGAGGAAAAAGGATAACAACAGTGATGAAGAAGTAGTGGACAGAAAGGGAAAGCAAATAATGAAGTTTCCTTCACAACCAGGTCCAAAATTCAAAGTGCATGGGGCAATTAAAATCATTGATTTAGAATCATCACCAGAAGATAGTCCCTCATCACCACCATCTGAACCCAACCCTAAGAGGAAAAGAATTGATCAACCACAAGAGAATTTGATGGATGAAATTATTGTTACTGATCGTGAGGCCTTCCCCTCCTAGACTAGCTGAATTGGTTTTATCTAATTTAGATATGAAAGGTAAAAGTGTACAAGATGCAATAATGGAAGCATGCAAGGAGTTTCTAGATGACAATATATTTGTAAAAACACCTGTATTCTTGCAATTGGTATGGAGGATGAAATTTGAAGAATATCAAGATAAATGTAGGTAGAGAAGAGAACTAAGACCTGACAGGTCAGACCAGGAGAATGATGAGGAAGTAAAAGTTGAATTAATGGAAGAATTCAAGAGCATCACTCTTGAAGAAGGAAACTGGTGAGTCAGGCTGGAGTATTGATTCTGCCTGAATGGGACATTGCAAATGTTGTAGCATTTAATGCCATTCTAAAGTCCAAGCATCCCTTACAAGACTCTGAAGAAGAAGTCAAGGCAACACTTCAAGACTTTGCTTTCAGTGAAGAGTATGAAACCTTGGAAATTTGGGCATTGGCCCCACAAGGGAGAAAACCAGATGTTTCTGATATTAATCCAAATTTTAGAGGAGGATTAATAATAAAGAGAGCTTCAGAAACCTCAACCATTGAGGCCACTAATTTGATTGTGAATGTGGTCAAATTGGTCCAAAAGACTATTGAAAGGGAGGAGGCTGAAAAGAAGAGCCTAATGGATAAGAATAACATTTTGATTGAGTAATATAGCAAGATGCAATAGAAGAATGTTGAGTTGTAGAGTAAGGTGGAAAGGTTTAGGTATAAACAAATTGGGGATACATCAAGTACTCCAGGAACTAGTACATTAGCTTCCACAGTAGGGTCAGTGCCTCCTACTTCTCCAATTGTTTCCGCACCAGGGTCTCCCAGTCAAAATCTTTCCATCACCACTCCTTTAGAACAAGTTGATGAAGAAACATAGTGTTATGTTGATCCTATAAAGAAGTAGCTCTTGCAAAGAATTGATGAATTACAAACATCATTCAAGGTAAGTGAGGAGGGATCTCTTTCAAGGAAAAAGGAGACTGTTACTACTATTTTGAGGAATTTAAATGAAAAGGTTGATAGTAAATTTCTATCTATTCATTCTTTATATTCTATGTTGTATAATAGTACTAGTATTTGAGTTAAAATGATAAATTCAAGCTCATGTCTCTCCATTGTACATGCATATCTAAACTTTGAATAAAATAACTAAGGGTTGTTTCATTCATCTCACTGTTATGGTGTGTATGATTCTATTTTAGCTTTAATTCAAGGAATTAATTAAAATGCTCAAATGGGATTATAGGAAGATATGTTTTGTATAAATATTTGATAAGTAGGATTGAGTTAGAATACATATTGATGAGATTACAATGCAATTTGCTCAAGTATTTCATATGTAATGTGTTAAATCTGTCATATACCCTTAGATGCTTATGAATTTGACTCCAATGGATAAATGGCACTGATCTAAGTTGTAATTATCCATATGATTTAGAATTTTTTTATCTTTGCCTAGAGCTTGCTACAAAATTGCAAATCAATGACCCTCTTATACTATGGATTGTGTTGTAGATATCTCATGCTCTAGATAGTTGATATTGTCAATTAATAGCCAATTCTATTCGATATTATCCTATCTGTTGAGATATTAAGTGAGATTATCTGCTATTGTTAATGTCATTTATAATACTAGTGCAGAGGTTGTAAACGCATTAAGGGATCAACCTCCTAGGTCTTGCAGAGCCCGAAGTGTAGGAGGCTTTTATAGTCCTCGTCAATTGGTCCAGGTCCTTTGAGCTGCCTTTGATTGGAATTGGAAATCCCATATGTAGATTAGAAGACCAACCTGGTTACATTGTAAAATGCAACCAAAAAAATGGCAACTCTACTAGGGAAGCTAATTTTAATATTTCTTGTCAGTGTGTCGATTGTCCATTTTGCATAGAGTTTTCATAGTATTTATGTGATTTGAAGGTTGAGCCTAAAATTTTGTGTTAGGTTTGTCCACTTCTTCTATTTTCATAAGCATTAAGAGTTATGTTGTAAAGAACTTTTTTTTGTTGTTAGTATGTGGTTCCAAAGGTTTTTATATTCTACCATATGTATTTAGGTATTTGGTATTCCCAAGAAACTTGGGTGGTGACTCTAAAGTATCTGCACCAGTGTGCATTTTATTTTGAAAGGTTTATTACTATAAGTGTAAAGAAATTTTGGACAAGTATGAAGAATGAAGAACACTAGGTCATTCATGAAGAATCATCCAGAATAGAAATTGGAAGGTGAACTTCCCAAAGTGAAGAAGAACTGGATAAAGAAAAACCTAGAATCTAGTACTACTACTCTTGCGTCACAAAACCCTATACACCAAGGTATGTGTAAGCTTTTACACCCTATCCCTGAGAATCTGGAAGAGGTGTCTAGAAATTTTGAGTTGGATGGTGGTGGATTTTTTGATTCATTATTTAATACACTAGTTTAAGAAGATGTGACATGTCAAAATAAAGGGCTTGTTAGTGTCAAATATACTGAAAAGAGAAGAGGTAGGAGCAGAAGTCACAGCCATCACAAAGAATGCACCATTGATGTGCCTCCTCCTCCTGCTAAAAATGATGTAAACCCTTTATTGTCTGACCATGTATTGGAAGGGGTCAATTTAATAGATCTAGATGATACATCGAGTTATGATGTGACTTTACCTGACCTTGACGATGTTTTTGGAGACATTCACTCCTTGAAGCGGGAAATCCAAGACTGAGCTGAGCTTGAGATGAAAAGAGAAAAAGAAAGGGAAGAAGAGTTAAGGAATGTTGTGATTTAAAGGGATAGGTTAACAAGACAATTGGGAACAATGAAGTTCTTGAACCAAGAAGAACCTAAACCAAGTGTTGAGGGTCCAGTTGTTCAGAAGATTGCTAATAAGGAAATAAAGCATGTGTCTAAAGAAAACCGAATAGGCCACATTGATGTCCAACCCAAACCTACTGACCCAAAGCCCTCAAATCATGACCCAATGCCCTCAAATCATGTTAAGTCTCAACCGAGTAATACAAACCTTAAGCCTGCCAAGGAAAAAGGAAAGAAAAAGGTTGAGGGGATTAAAATAAATCAGAAAGTGACTCCCCATTCCACTCAACAAGATCTCCAGCCACGTGTGTCATTTCAAATAGAATCTACCTTAGAAAAGGCTAAAAGGGAGAGTGAAGATCTAGTAGAAGAGCTGGTGAGAACATAAATTGAGGCTACAAATGTAGAAATGAAGAGGAAAATAAGTTTCCTAAAGATGTCAAATATGGATGAGGCTACACAAGCTGCAACCTCATCAAATCACCAAGATGCCTTAAAGGACAGTCCTAAAATTAGTCTAGACCCCACCATAAATAATTCTAGCCTAAAGAATCATGCAACTAAGTTTGTAAATCCAAATCAGGACGGTTCTAGGGTACAAGATTTAGGGTCTGGTGATGATTCTTAGAAGAATGAAGGATTATTTCAGCGATGACCTATACAGTTGGAAAGGTATAGGCCATTGTTCTTTGATGGCATCCCTGGTTATCCAAATCCCATCCCTACTAACTTGAGAGAAAAGATGAGTAAGTTTGTTGGAAATAATGCTGTGACAGCTAAGGAACACTTGAAATCTTTTATGGATATGCTAAATGATTATGAGGTAGAACATGAAGATGTTGAAATGAAATTGTTTGTACAATCTCTGGTAGAGGATGCAAGGGATTGGTATAGAAGTCTATCTAGTGCTAGTATTGGTTCATGTGATGAGTTTGAAAAGTGTTTCAAGGAGTAGTATGGTGATAAAAATAATGCAAGTTTCATGCTAAATGGGTTTAATAACATTAAGAAGTCATTAAATGAGCCTGTGACAGAGTTTAATTTAAGATTTTAGAAAGCAATGTATAAGTTGTTCCAGGTTTTAAGGCTTGATGAAAATGTTTGTTTAACTACATATTTAATGATTTTGATGCTAAAATGGGATATCTCCTTAGAGATAAAGACCCTTAGACTATGAGGGATGCATTCAGGGTGGCTATAAATATTGAAAGTAATAGAAGAGCTTTTGGGAAATATAGTAGGAGAGAAGAACCTACACTTTTAAAAAATAATAAGAATAAGACTAAGAAGGTTTCAGCTACAAAGCGTAAAGATGATGAAAAGTGGGAAAAGGTTTACAATACTTTGAAAGACATAAATCAAACCATTACTAAGCAAGAGAAGGGTATAGGAAATGAAAGGAAATCCTATAATAAAAATGATAGGTAGCCTAGACTGCAAAATTATCCCTACAATACAAATTGGAAAGATGGAAAACCAATCTTGCCTAGCTAGAAGCTTAAAAATGATCAGCATACACCAGACCCCTTGCAGAAACATTCATTGAATCTAGTACCGAATAGACCATGGTGTGAAGTGTGTGAACATCCACATGATTAAAATTACTATGGTATTTCTTAATTGCTTGTTGCTGAGGAAATAGAGGAGGATGCTCATGAACAAACATCAGAATATGAGCAGGATGATGTAGATATTTGTATGGATAGATCATACATTGATGAAGCAAAATGTTCCTTTAATGATGAAATACATGAAGCTGATGTGGATAATTAGAGGCTGAGGAGTGAGATGTATCATCAACAGGTATTTTCTAATGAGGAAGGTGATTTTGATCATAATGCTTGCAATATGGAGCAGGCTGAAGATTCAGTGTCCTTAAGGAGACTGTCAGAAGAAGAGATTGCAAGATTAACTAAAGAAATGCCTACTAAAATGAGAAGTTCACTTCAATTGAGAAATAGGACTATGGGTGGTGAGTAGGGTAAACCTGTTGGCTTATTTATTAAAGAGAAAAAGGATAAAAACAAAGGTGTTAAGGTTGAAAACAAAAAGGATGTTGTAAAAGTCAAAGAAGTTAAGAGTGATGGTTTAGGGTATTGGGTTGAGAGTATAGGTTTGAGGGATTAGGATTGAGAGTACATATGTTTCAAGGATGAGGGTTGAGGGTCCAATGTATAAGATAAAGAGTATCAGGGTTGAAGGTTGAGGATTAAGGGTTGAGAATTGAGGGTTGAGGGTAGAAAGTAGAGGGTATACAGTTTAAGGTTTAAGGTTTAAGGTTTGAGGGTTTAAAGTTGAGGGTAGAGGATTGAGGGTATAGGGTTCAGGGATTAGGGTTGAGGATCCAATGCATAGGGTAGAGGGTATAGGGGTTGAGGGATTAGAGTTTAAGGGTTGAGGGAGTAAGGGTCAAGATGGTTGAGGGATTAGGGTAGAGAGTTTACTAAGTGGTTTTAAGGGTTTAAGGGTTGATGGATTAGAGGGTAGATGGTAGAGGATTAAGGGTAGAGGGTAGAGGGCTTAAGGGTTGATGGTTTAGGGTTGAGTGTTTAAGGGTTTAAGGGTTGAGGGTAAACAATTGAGGGATTAGGGTAGAGACAAAGGAATGGATGGAGGGAGAGATGTAGGGATAAGTGAGATAGAGAGGAGAGAAAAGGAGGGAGGGAGAAATATATATGAGGGTTGAGGATCCAATGTATAGGGTAGAGGGTTGACAAGTGAGGGTATAGGGTTGAGGCCCTATAGGGTTGATGGTTTAGGGTATTGGGTTGAGAGTATAGGTTTGAGGGATTAGGGTTCAGGTTACATATAGTTGAAGGATGAAAATTGAGGGTCCAATGTATAGGGTAGAGGGTATTGGGGTTGAGGGTTTAGGGTTTGAAGGTTGAAAATTGAGGGATTAAGGGTGAGGGTTAAGAATTGAGGGTTGATGGTTTAATGTAGAGGGTAGAAGGTAGAGGGTAGAGGGTTCAAGGGTTTAGGGTTTAAGGTTGATTTTTGAGGGTTAAAGGTTGAGGGTAGAGGATTTAAGGTATAGGGTTTGGGGATTAGGGTTGACGGTTCAATGTATAGGGTAGAGGGTATAGGGGTTGAGGGATTAGGGTTTAAAGGTTAAGGGATTAGGATTGAGGAATTAGGATAGAGGGTATTGGGTTGAGGGTAGAGGGTAGATGGTTTAAGTTTTTAGGGTTTAATGGTTGAGGGTTTAGGGTTGAGGGATTAGGGTCAAGAGGGAGGGATGGATGGATAGAGAGATAGAGAGATAACTGAGATAGAGAGGAGAGAAGAGTAGAGAGGGACAAAGATATATGAGGGTTTAGGATCCAATGTATAGGATAGAGGGTTGAGAATTGAGGGTATAGGGTTGAGGACCTATAGGGTTGATGGTTTATGGTAATGGGTTGAGGGTATAGGGTTGAGCGTTCAATGTATAGGGTAGAGGGTATCAGGGTTGAGGATTAAGGGATTAAGGGTTGAGGGTTCAATGTAGAGTGTAGAGGGTAGATGGTAGAGAATTTAAGGGTTTAGGGTTTAAAGGTTGAGGGTCAAGGGTTTTAGGTTGAGGGTAGAGGATTGAGGGTATAGGGTTGGGGGATTAGGGTTGAGAGTCCAATGTATAGGGTAGAGGGTATAGCGATTGAGGGTTGAGGGATTAATGGTCAAGAGGGTTGAGGGATTAGGGTAGAGAGTTTAATAAGTGGGCTTAAGGGTTTAAGGGTTGACAGATTAGGGTATCGGGTAGAGGGTATTGGATTTAAGGGTTTAGGGTTTAAGGGTTGAGGGTTGAGTATTTGGGGTTTTGGCTTGAGTGTTTAAGGGTTTAAGGGTCTAGGGTTTAGGGTTGAGGGATTAGGGTAGATAAGGATGGATGAATGGATATAGAGATGGAGGTAGAAATGAGATAGAGAGAAGGATATAAGAGGAGGGAGGGACAAAGATATATGAGGTTTGAGGATCCAATGTATAGGGAAGAGGGTTGAGGACCTATAGGGTTGAGGGATTAGGGTATTGGGGTGATATTATAGGGTTGAGGGATTAGGGTTGAGGGTCCAATGTATAGGGTAGAGGATGTCGTGGTTGAGGGTTTAGGGTTTGAGGGTTGAGGATTGAGGGATTAAGGGTTGAGGATTGAGAATTGGGGGTTGCTGGTTTAATGTAGAGGGTAGAGTGTTTAGGTGTTTAGGGTTTAAGGGTTGAGGGTAGAGGGTAGAGGATTGAGGGTATAGGGTTGGGGGATTAGAGTTGAGGGTCCAATGTATAGGGCAGAGAGTTAGGGGTTGAGGGATTAGGGTTTATAGGTTGAGGGTTGAGGGTTGAGGGATTAAGGGTGAAGAGGGTTGAGGGATTAGGGTAGAAAGTTTACTAAGTGGGTTTAAGGGTTTAATATTTGAGGAATTAGGGTTGAGGGTAGAGGGTATTTGGTTGAGGATATAGGGTAGATGGTTTACAGCTTTAGGGTTTAAGGTTTGAGGGTTTAGGGTTGATTTTTTAAGTGTTTAAGGGTTGACGGTTTAGGGTTGAGGGATTAGATTAGAGAGGGATGAATGGATGGATATAGAGATGGAGGGAGAATTGACATATAGAGAAGGATAGAAGAAGAGTGAGGGACAAAGATATATGAGGGTTGAGGATCCAATGTATAGGGTAGAGGGTTGAGAATTGAGGGTATAGGGTTGAGGACCTATAGGATTGATGGTTTAGGGTATTGGGTTGAGGGTATAGGGTTGAGGGATTAGGGTTGAGGGTACATATGGTTGAAGGATTAGGGTTAAGGGTCCAATATATAGGGTAGAGGGTATCAGGGTTGAGGGTTTAGGGTTTGAGGGTTTAGGATTGAGGGATTAAGGATTGAGGGTTGAGAGTTTAATGTAGAGGGTGGAAGGTTTAAGGGTTTAGGTTTTAAGGGGTGAGGGTTAAGTGTTTAAGGTTGAGGGTAGAGGATTGAGGGTATAGGGTTGGAGGATTAGGTTTAGGGTCAATGTAGGGAAGTGGGTATAAGCGGTTGAGGAGTAGGGCTTAAGGGTTGGCAGTTGAGGGTTGAGGATTAGGGTAGAGAGTTTAATAAGTGGGTTTAAGGGTTGAGGGATTAGGGTTGAGGGTAGAGGGTATTTGGTTGAGGGTAGAGGGTAGAGGGTAGAGGTTTTAAGGGTTAAGGGTTTAATGGTTGAGGGTTGAGGGTTTAGGGTTGAGTGTTTAAGGGTTTAAGGTTCAAAGGTTTAGTGTTAAGTGACTAGGGTAGAGAGGGAGGGAGGGATGGATAGAGAGATGGAGGGAGAATTGAGATAGAGAGAAGGAGAGAAGAGGAGTGAGGGACAAAGATATATGAGGGTTAAGGATCCAATGTATAGGGTAGAGGGGTTAGATTGAAGATAGAGGGTCCAATGTTTAGGGTTGAGGGTAGAGGGTTTAGGGTTTGAGGGTATAGGTTTTAGGGTTTAGGGTTGAGGGTAGAGGGTTTAAGTTTGAGAGTATAGGGTTGGGGGATTAGGGTTGAAGGTCCAATGTATAGGGTAGAGGGTATAGGGGTTGAGGTATTAGGGTTTAAGGGTTGAGGGTTGATTGTTGAGGGTTGACGGTTAAGAGAGGGAGAGGGGGTAGGATGGAGAGAATCGAGAGAGTGAGAAAGAGGGAGAGAGTGGGAGAGATATAGAGGGTAGAGGGTTGAGGGTTGAGACTTGAGGGTATAGGGTTGAGGACCTATAGGGTCAAGATGGGTTTAGGGTATTGGGTTGATGGTATAGGGTTGGCAGATGAGGGTTGATGGTAGAGGGTAGAAGGTTAAAGGGTTGTGAGTCTAGGGTTTGAGGGTATAGGTTTTAGGTTTTAGGGTTTAGGGTAGAGGGTAGAGGGTTGAGGGTTTAAGGGAAGAGGGATTATGGGTTGTGGGTTGAGGGTATAGGGCACAGGTTTTAAGGGTTTAGGGTTGAGGATAGAGGGTTTAGGGTAGAGGGTTCAAGGGTTGAAGGGTAGAGGGTAGAGGATTTAAGTGTTAAGGGTAGAGGGTAGAGGGTTAATAGTAGAGGGGAGAGATAAGAGTGAGTGAGATAGAGAGAGAATTGAGGGTATAGGGTTGATGACCTATAGGGTTGATGGTTTAGGGTATTGGGTTGAAGGTAGAGGGTAGAGGGTTTAAGGGTTTAGGGTTTAACAGTTTAGGGTTGAGGGTTTAAGGTTGAGGGTAGAGGGTTTAGGTTTTAGGGTATAGGTTTGAGGGTACATGATTGAAGGATTAGGGTTGAGGCTCCAATGTATATGGTAGAGGGTATAGGGGTTGAGGATTGAGGGATTAAGGGTTGAGGGTTGAGAATTGAGAGTTGAGGGTTTAAGGGTTGAGGGTTGAGGTATAGGGTTGAAGGTGAAATTAGAAACCTAAGTTGGCCTATTTGAAAAAATGGGTCAAGAAATGGGGTCTCTTGGTGATTTGTAAATCACCAAGAGACCCCATTCTTGGACCCATTTTTTCAAATAGGCAACTTAGGTTATTTCACCCACTAGCTTACCAATTCGGTGAAATTGGCAATGTAGTGGCTTGTTTGAAAAAATGGGTCCAAGAAATGGGGTCTCTTGGTGATTTAAATCACTGAGAGACCCCATTTCCTAGGCTACATCACCAAGAGACCCCATTTCCTGGACCCTTTTTTCAAACAAGCCAAGATAGGATGCCAATTTCACCCACTAGCTTGCCAATTCAGTGAAATTGGCAATGTAGTGGCCTATTTGAAAAAATGGGTCCAAGAAATGGGTTCTCCCGGTGATTTACATCACCAAGAGAAACCATTTCTCAGACCCATTTTTCAAACAGGGCAAGTTAGGTTGCCAATTCCACCCACTAGCTTGCCAATTTTGTGAAATTGGCCATGTAGTGACCTGTTTGAAAAAATGGGTCCAACAAATCGGGTCTCCTAGTGATTTACATCACCGAGAGAGACCCCGTTTCTTGGACCCATTTTTTCAAATAGGCCAAGTTAGGATGCCAATTTCACCCACTAGCTTGCCAATTCAATGAAATTGGCAATGTAGTGACCTGTTTGAAAAAATGGGTCCAATAAATGGGGTCTCTCAATGATTTACATCACCAAGAGACCCTATTTTTTGACCCGTTTTTTCAAACAGGCCAAGTTAGGTTGCCAATTTCACCCACTAGCTTGCCAATTCGGTGAAATTGGAAATGTAGTGGCCTGTTTGATAAAATGGATCAAAGAAATGGGGTCTCCTAGTGATTTATATCACCAGGAGACTCTATTTCTTGGACCCATTTTTCAAATAGGCCAAGTTAAGTTGCCAATTTCACCCACTAGCTTGCCAATTTGGTGAGATTGGAAATGTAATGGCTTGTTTGAAAAAATGGGTCCAAGAAATGGGGTCTCCTAGTTATTTATGGGAAATCACTAGGAGACCCCATTTCTTGGACCCATTTTTTCAAACAACCCACTACATTGCCAATTTCACTAAATTGGCAAGCTAGTGGGTGAAATTGGCAACCTAAATTGAGAGGGATAGGAGTAAATGAGTGAGAGAGAGATACTTAAGAGAGGGAGAGGGGTATGAGGGAGAGACTTGAGAGAGAGAGGGAGGGAGTGGGAGAGACATAGAGGGTAGAGGATAGAGGGTATAAGGGTTAAGGGTAGAGGGTAGAGGTTTAAGCTGAGAGAGGAGAGAGATAAAATGAGTGAGTGAGAGAGTGAGAGAGAGAGAATTGAGAATGGGAGAGGGGGTAGGAGGGAGAGAGGGAGGGAGTTGGAGAGAGATAGAGGGTAGAGGATAGAGGGTATAAGGGTTAATAATAGAGGGTAGAGGGCTAAGGGTAGAGGGTAGAGAGATAGAAGGAGTGAGTGAGAGAGAGACTTGAGACAGGGAGAGGGAGTAGGAGGGAGAGACTTGAGAGATAGAGAGGGAGGGAGTGGGAGAGAGATAGAGGGTAGAGGATAGAGGGTAGAGGGTAGAGGGTTAATGGTAGAGGAGAGAGAGATAGAGGGAGTGAGTGAGTGAGAGGTAGAGTCTTGAGAGAGGGATAAGGGGTAGGAGGGAGAGACTTGAGAGAGAGAGGGAGGGATAAGTGAGACAAAGAGGAGATAAGAAAAGGGATAGACAAATATATATGAGGTTTGAGGATCCAATGTATAGGGTAGAGGGTTGAGGACCTATAGGGTTGATGGTTTAGGGTTTAGGGTTTAGGACCTACATATGGTTGAAGGAATAGGGTTGAGGGTACATATGGTTGAAGGATTAGGGTTGAGGATAGAGGGTTGAGATTTTAAGGGTAGAGGGATTAAGGGTTGTGGGTTGAGGGTAGAGGGTAGAGAGAAAGAGAGAAAATAAACCTTTAAAAAAATAAACTTTCTCATAACACAAGCGCATTTTGAAGTAGTAGAGATATGATCATTGTTTTAGCAAGACATAACATGAGTGCATTATAACGCAAGCACATTTTGGATTGCTCTAAAAATGGTAAAAAACTCACTATACCCATGATCTCAAGGCCCATATTCAGAATATTCTCTTGGTTTTGTATGTGTTTTGACAAAACATAGATTTTTGATGATGTTCTGAAGTGTGCAAGCATTTTTTTCACATTCCACGACCTTTTTCATTATCTTTCCACCACCTTTGCATGAAATATCATATTTTTCACGTTGAAAGAAATATAATATTAATTCAAGTCTGAATTACATTCAAAAGTGATATACAATTGAATTTTGGAGGGGAACAAGCTTTTGAAAAAGTCAAATTCTTGAGGAGTTTAAAGAAAGAAGAAGCAAAGGATACATAATTGGGTAGAACTCCTCCATTTGAAACTCTATTTTTTTAGGTATGTGAAGTCTTTACACATTTTCTTCCATTCTATTATGGATTGCTTTCATTTTTTTTATTTTGCATATTCCATGTTGATCATTTTTTGTTTTCCATTATAACCTTAGCTTGTCAATGTACATTTTAAATTACACAATTCTTTACACTTTCCAATTACATTTTTTAAACCACATCTCTTTGAAGCATTTTTTTATTTAACAATTGACTTACCTTATGTATGCTTCCACATTTTGTATACACATATATATGACATAAGATATAAGGAAGTAAAATAAAAAATGATTTCTCAATCTTTTATTATGGATGTGCATACCACTCTCTAGAGCTTTCATTTTGGTATAGGCATGGGGGATGTTGGAAAATGTAGTTGAATTTGGTTTTACACCTACAATTTGCATATGCTTGAAATTTTCTAAATACTTTTCAATAAATATATTGTTTTATATCCTACAATCATTATAGTCAATGAGGACATATCTCATTGAGGTACATCACCTTGAGACCCAATTTCTATGAGGCATACACTACCCCTACCATCTCAACCCTACCGCATTGGCAGGCTAGTGAGTGAGCTCACTAGTGTGCCAATGCGGTGGGGTTGAGAAGGTAGGGGCAGTGTACGCCTCATAGAAATTGGGTCTCATGGTGATTGGTGATGAAGGTAGGGGCAGCGTACACCTCATAGAAATTGGGTCTCATGGTGATATATAATCACCATGAGACCCAATTTCTATGAGGCGTACGCTGCCCCTACCTTCTCAACCCCACCGCATTGGAAGGCTAGTGAGCTCACTAGCTTGCCAAGGCATTTGAATTGTTTGACAAGGAATTTGAGTTCACATTCCTTGTGCATGCTTCCATTTTAAGTCTATCTTTCAATCATGGCATGCCACATTACCACATTTCTTTAAGGCACTCCATTGGAAAAATTCAAGTGACCTATATCTATGCTAGAAATACTCTTCTATAGGATGATTGTAAGTTTTTTGTATGAAGCCTTGAATGACATATATTTCATTTATTTGTATGGATTCATTTTTTAGGAAATAATATTCATCTCATTACCATGGTATAGGTAAAATTATCTGCCATACCAAGGAAACAAACAACGAATAAACTAACAAATAAAGAGTATGAAACCAAAAAAGAAAAGGAGAGAGAATGGTTGAGGGAATATTGTGAAAAGAAGAAATTGAATACGATTAACGAAAGCAAGCCAATTGAAGAGGAACCTCAACCATCAAAAAGAGAACCAGCATTCGTAGCACAAATGGAATGAATGTGAAAGGATCATGGTAAGACAAATTTAGATACTATAGTTGGTGACACACCCCCCACCGCAAGTCAATACGAAGGGACACCATTAAGCACAAGTGAATATGGAGGGACACCATCTACCACAAGTGAATATGGAGGGACACAATCTACCACAAGTGAATATGGTTGAACACCATCCACCGCATCTCAGGTTGAGAGTACATCACTCAAATTTGACAAAGAAGGTATGCCATCATCCTCATGTGTACCTAAAGGTATGTCTTCTACTCCACCCTCAATCGAAGGTACACAATCTATCCTACCTCAATTAAATATTGAGGAAATTCCTAATGTTGACATGTATGTACCTAGGAGAATACCACCTAGAATTTTGCATAGAAAGCCAAAGTATTTGATTAATATTGATGATGATATTTTGCAACACATGAAAGGTAATATTCTAGCACACACTTGTAGAAGATATGCTGATAAGATTTGGAAATTATTCTTTGAAAGGATAAATGAGACTGCAAGATGTCAACTATTTTTTGAAATGATGTGGGGTATAAAGTATAGAAAATGATGAAGACTCTTGGGTTAAGAACATTGAATGCTTCAAGTGAAAACACTATTGTGAAGAATCTAATGGATTCTTATGAGAGTGAGGGTAAGACCTCACACTCAAAGGATAGTAATGTCACCCAAAATTTCATTACATCGACTTTGGTAAGTAGTCAAACAAAGAGAGCTCGTCTCACTAGAAAAACGGGTGAACAAATGAGAATTAGTCAAAAAAACTTTATCAAGAGTGTTTAAGGCGACAAATAATTGAGGGCATCTATTCAAATGAATTATGGGCATTCTCAGGGAGACTTCCACAAAAAGATAAAAATGTTGTTGAAGCATTGAGAACACTAATTGAAGAGTATCAAAAGAATAACACAAGGCCCTCTCTGAGTCAAAGGGATGTGGTAAGGAGAATCAGTAGTCAAAACCATTAGCCACATCCAAAGCATATTTTGGATATGACTTAAACCCAATTTTTTCATAAATTTCAACATGATTATCCTTAAATTAGTAATTTTCAAAGATATTTTAAAATGTGTAAAACTTTTTATGTCAAAATAAATCACACATGCACTACTTGTTGTTGTAGACTACATATTGAATTCTCTAACCATTATTATGTTTATCATTCTATATGTTTAGATTTGCATACTAACGATGTTTTGCAGGATTGTAGTGTAGAAGCCCCACCAAAATCTTCAAGAGAGTTCTTATCAAAGAAATTATTTGAAATAGAGGATGGCCAAATATTGTACTATACAACATGATTGGATGGTTCATGTGAGTGTTGTGGTGGCTTGCAGCGTATGCTAGTATGTCAACATATGGAAAGCACAAATGAGGTGGGACAAAAACTAGTAGAGTTAGAGAAGTATAAAATAGTGGCATACATTACAAAAGATGGTAATCAAGCAAAAAGGTGTGATTTGGTTATTCAGAAGATTCCAGTGTATCAGTTTATGTTCATATTTCATGACAAAATAGTGTATGAGTATGCAAGGAATACTCATAGAGCCCGATGGTTGGACACATAATTCAAGCTATGCAAGGACACATTTCCAGTTGGTAGCATAGTACCAGTGGTTGAATTTTCAAATAAATACACTCTATAGCCACAGTTTGAGGTGTAGTCACAATATTACAACTCCACATAGGTTTCGATATTTGTGCACATACCATTCATTCATGTAGCTGATAGTATAGATGGCTAAAGCAAGTTATTGAGGGAGTATCACTTTTATATTAATGATGATCACACACATTCTCTGAAGTGTTGGAAACAATCAACACTGAGAGGGGGGTGAATCAGTGTTCTACAAAATTTGATCTGTTTCTTTTGATCTTTAATCCACTTAAAACATTTAATTAAAATCAATAAGCAGAAACTGAAAGCAAGAAACCACACAACCATAACACAAGGATTTTTATGTGGAAACCCTGTTAAGGGAAAACCCATGGTGGATGGCCAATCCACAATAAGTTCTGAGTATACTCAAAAGAAATATTAGAAAATGAGAATGCACTTGCATTCATGCTCATTTCCTAGAGCTCACTGCTAAAAAATGGACATTCATGCTCATTGCCTGGAGCTCACTAAAAAATGGACTTACTATCTTTACAATAGTTTGGATTAGATCCAAATAGATTAAAAAGAATGAATAGAATCTACCAATACTTGATTACACTTTTGATTAAACTCTGATGATGAACTTATGTCCTGATGACTGATACCAAACTTCTGCCCTTTTCTGTTCAAGTTCATACACAAAAATCTTTATGTGCAAGTGAAACTACACATGATATCACTCAAACTATCTTTAGACATTTTTAGCTTACATCCATGCACCTTCTACTACTTCCACAATGATATATCTGATCATCTAAATATATCCATGACTAAGGATTTTATCGCTATAGGTCGGCTTAACAAAACTTAATAATACTTGCAAATTTTCAGCCCAAATCATGAACAATTTCAATGCCTATCTAAACAAGTTGGCTAGAAAGTAGCTAGGACCAACAATTAGGAATTCTAATTTGAAAACAACTTAAATAAGTTCACTTTTATACATCTGCAATGCACCACTTACACTGATTCAGTTCTATCAAGCAAATAAAAATAAAATGTCCTATTG
This sequence comes from Sequoia sempervirens, assembly GCA_007258455.2. Lineage (NCBI taxonomy): Eukaryota > Viridiplantae > Streptophyta > Pinopsida > Cupressales > Cupressaceae > Sequoia > Sequoia sempervirens. Next base: position 536,477,376 of record VDFB02270651.1, on the reverse strand, counting down.
GACCTCCAAAATTGTATAACAACTCATACAAGAATCGCAAAACTCAATTATATGATGATCCACGTGCTCAATAGGTAATTCTAGAGATCCATAGCATAAAAAAATGACCTGGTGAAGCAATCTGACCAGATACCTTGTTCCAAAAGTATTCTGTCGATAATACATAGTATTCCACATCATCTGCCGGTATGAATGGAAAGATATCTATGGACCATGGAGATGACCTTAGTTGCCATCAATGACAACATTAGAAGCCAAAAACCATCTCACAAAACCATATGCCAACAATCTTCCCCTTTGGCATTGATGGTAACACTTAGAGAAAAATGACTAAGTGTCGAAATTGATAAGCACATTGCCAAAATTCAAATATTGTATATAGATCCATTGCAAAAAATTGCTCCCCCTAAGAGTATCAAGGAATTTTTCACTTAACTCTCTCCCCCTTTGACATCAATGAAAAAATCAAGGAAACCAAAATTACAAAATTCTATAAGTATGTTCAGAGACTTACAAAAATTTGAAGATTTCTGCAAAGAAATTCTTCAGTCCATTTATATTTGAGTCCCACACACTTTTCAAACTTTCTAGAATGGTAATATGACCACAGAGAAGATAAGACAATTTTTTTGCAGCTTTTAAAATGACTGGATTAGGAGCAATCACATCACTATTTGCTTCTTTCAAGGCATTTACCAATATCTCAATTTTTGGACTTATCAGCCCCCTAAGTTCACTTACTCTGCTAATAACTCTTTCATTTTCAGACTTCAGATTCTTTATTTGGTCAAGTAGAGACATTCCCTGACCATCTTGATGACAAACACTGTCGTCCAATGGATCAAAGGTGTTGGAAATAATAACTAACTACTACTCAATACCTTTTATCTTCTTCTCATTTTCCTCAGTAAATTTTGACAAGATTAGGTAGGATTTATACAAATTTCCTCCTACAGTTACAACACCTTGGACATTTTCTATGTAAGTACTCAACAAACCTTTATCCTTGGCAATCAGTTCTTTTAGGCTACCAATTCTCCCCACCTTAAATTCCTTTTGCACTTTAACTAGAGTAGAATCCTCAAAAGATTTGAAATGAGAATCTACAGAGTTTATTAACTTTTTTTAATTCACCAGAGGAAGAGCCTGATGGGTCCACGACATGGGTAGGCATAAGTTTATGTAGAACTCTAGAAGCGAGATTCAATAGTTCACTATCTTCAATGTGAGATTGGAATATTTTCTCATTGGCTTTATCTTGAGCTATTTTGGCAACTTTTAGCATTTGGATTGGGGACAAGGTGGATAAGTTGATTGAACTCACATCAAGCTCAGAATTTGATTCTATTTGTTGCTCCAATAGGGATTCTTTTGCCTCTTTTGGACTGAACTCCTAATTCTTTCCCTTATCAATCTTAGATTGAGCTTCTAAAATAACTTTTGGTATTTCCTTTTCTTCATCAAGCACATCTTTCTCTTCAGTAGTCACTTCAATTTTGAAATTAGTCCCCATAGGTGTCTCAATGTTTTCAACATTGGGGGATGTCAAAATATCCTCAAAATTGGAGGATTAGCTACATTTATGTCTTCCTTATTTTCATTTCCTTCTTCTGACTTATTCACCTCCACATTCACTTCCTCATGACCTTCAACATGTTCAATATTGATCTCTTTAGTATTTACCTTTTCCTTTGACAAGTATTCTTCTAGAACCATTTTAGTCTCATTGATAACAATATCAGTGTCACCAATCATGAGTTTGTTTATTCTAGACTTTCTTTTGAAATCCTTTTTAGCTTTATGAAGAAGTAAATCCATTTCTTCAATTCCCATTTCTAGACACAAGTCAGCAAGAACTCCTTTTTTGAAGTTTTCTGTAATAACCCATCCATAACCCAAAATTTACCACTACCTTTTTTTTGTTTTTTAATTGTTATCTCATATGTGTTTATTCAATTATATACTCAGGTACTTCTATCCATACGGGATAGGCATCCATCCATCTGAGACAGGCATCCAACCATACAGGTTAGGTATTTTTCCATACGAGACAAGGGTTCATCTATCCATCCGGGATAGGCATCCACCCAAACGGGGTAGGTATCTATCCATAAAAGATAGGAATGTGCTCTAGCTAGAGACTTAGACTCATCAAGACCATTCGGGTCCTGAGTCACTCACTAAAGACTACACCTCCCATTGGAGGTGCACCGAGTTCGTCATCCTTAGGAGTATGTAATATTAATTATATAGCTTGAGTCCCACCTTAGAATTTGGCCTAAGGCCTTGATGAGTTAAGTGAATCCATTCGGGATTCCTTTTGAGTATACAAAGAATGTGTTTTAATCTTACTTTTATGTTACACATTATTCACATCCCCCCCCCCTTAACAATCAAGCAATTCTCTTGAATTATTAATTTTTAATTTTATTTTTTTAATCTAACTTTTCCTAACCCCATCCTCGAATGCCTGATGTACTGGGAGCATTCATCATTTCCTAGACTACCTACATACCCTGCTTCCAAATAGGATCAAGGTGTAAAATATGTAGTTCTATTTTCTAAACTATGTTTGATGTGAATTGTTTTGTGGGTATGCAGCCCTTTCTAGGGCCCCATTTCCCTAGATAGTTCCTTTTTGACTGCTACCCATGAAGGGAGCAATGAAAATATAAGTAGATAGTCTCTGAGACTATTACTTGTTTCCTAAATATCTAAATCCTAATTCTTAATGACGTCTCCCTTGAACCCATTTGAGATTCAATTACCTTCAATTAACATATCTTCAAAATCAATTCTATCAATCCTACAATGGGGTTTTCTAGGTTTGAACTAGCGGAGTTTTCATTCATTTACAATTATCTTATTAAATTATTGATCCAAGAGAGATTACCCATCTCTTGGATTTTAATACATCAGATGTTCCTTATTACTCTCCAGTGATTTAAAGGGACGGTGCCACAGATGTTGTTGCAGCTGTATTAGGCTATGGATGCAGTAGCTCAAGTGCGACAACATTATCCGTGAACATGAGCCAGAGGCACCACTGATACCGAATGCTACTAGGTTTTAGTTTCAACTCTTGATTAATGTTTACCTAGCTAAGAAAGAAAATAGTAACTAACTAATTACTTCTTGCAAGAGAACATACTTTTGAAAATGAAATGAACATTATTGTATACTAACTATACCATGGCCAATACAAATAAATTTTGAGATACTAATCTACTTTTCAAAAATAAATAATAATAATAATAATAAATTGGGATTAAACATTTCATACATAAGGAAAGTAAATAATTACTAAGGATTAATGCAATGCCATCGTTTGATAATTATCCTCCTTAAAGAAATTTAGCTATTGTTTAATTCATCAATCATTAACCACTTGACAAAATATAATTAATTTAATTTTATTGACATTTCTAATTTATTTTGTATATAAATTAGTGCACTCATATATAAACAATATATATGTACACAATAACATTAATTTATCACAATTTCACTAAGTGAAAAGAAAAATTAAATAAGTTGAAGCAAGACATTAAAAATTAAAGGGAACTTGATAAGTAATTAAATAAAAGAAATTCCAATCCATTTTGTAAAATTAGATAATAATAATCATTTGAAGGATTGTAAACTATTTTACTTTCTTACACTACAAATCTTATAATAAATTAAAGCAATGAGTACATTAAAATTTATTGTGTCAAAGTCAAATAAGTTAACTTAATATTAATTATATGAAATAAAAATAATAGTAATAATTTTACTCAACTAAAATTAAATTAGTATTTCTAAAAGAATTATGAAATAATTTAGAAGTAAATAATCCATTTTTAAAAGAACAAATCTGATTTTGTGAATTATAAAATAATTTAGAAGTACTTAATCCATTAAAAAAAAAAAAAACAAATCTGATTTTGTGAATTATAGAATAATTTAGAAGTAAATAATCCATTTAAAAATAAATAAATCTGATTTTCTAAATTATAGAATAGTTTAGAAGTAAATAATCCATTTAAAAAAATATATATCTGATTTTGTGCTTTATTGTTTTAAATTTCCATTTTGTACAACTTACTTAAATTTTCTCGTAAATCTATAAATTTATTTCCTTTATAAAAGAAATCTTTTATATTTTTGTTTATTTTTCTTAATTTATTGTTATAGTTTCCTCTTCTAAATGATTTGTTGAAAAAAATCAAAAAAATATTTCCTTTTGCCATAGTTTTCAAATTTATAACTTTTGTTTATAGAAACATTTCCTAAAAATTTATAATAAAAAAACACAAAAGAGATTAGATCTATCTAGTTACTTAAAATTTCATAATTACTTATTATTATTAATTATTAAATATTCATTCTACTACTTATATATATATATATATATATATATATATATATATATATATATATATATATATATATATATATATATGTTTTGAATTAATAAAATTTTTATTATATAAAAGACATTTTAAATCAGAAAATATTATTTAGAATTTAAGAAAACTAGGTTTTTAACTCAATAAAGTTTAATAAAAAAAAATCTAAAAATATTAAAATGATTGTCAAAACAAAAATCTAAAAATATTAAAATGATTGTCATAGCCTTTATACAGGCCGAGCCATCATGCCCTTAATTAAACAATTTAATCTTTAATGTATATATTTTTTCCTCTTTGCCTTTCTTTATTAAATTTTTCATTATTTAGTATAAATAATTTACTTTAACTAAATTTTCTAAAGTAAAATAATTTACCTGAATAAATTTCTCATATAAAATAATTTACTGTGAACAAGTAAAATAATTTATTTGTGGATAAATTTCTCAAAAGTAAAAATAATCCAATCATATTACAATAAAGATAAATGAACCTAAATAGATTTTTCCAACATTCAAACTTTGGTAATTTTATTTGCTCTATTAGATTTTTTTGAAGTAACAATTTTTTTTTATATAAAATTTAGCAAATTTTAGTAATATTTCTTAAAGAAAGTTCCAATAAAATTTTCCTTCCATAATTTTTTTTATACAAATTTTTAATTCCTTAATACTATTTCAAGTAAGAGAAGATTTAAATAAAGTTTTTCAATGGAAAACATAAATTGTCCTTATGGAATTCTCTTTTTTTTCTTCCCAAAGCTTTTCTACAAATTAAAGTCTACTTTTTTTTTTATAACAAGATTGACATCAAATATCCATAATTCTATTAAGGAGAGAAGGAAAGTCTATGGCACTTACTTGTAATGCAATAATAAAATCCTTCTTTGTTGAACCAAGTCCTTCGACCTTTCAAATCTTCCTTCTTCTACAACAAGTATGAAAAGCCACTTTCCCTACCCCTATCTTACTTTAAGAAATTACTACTCTATGAATGCAAATAAGATCAAGATGATAAATAACCATTCTCAAGGATTCTTCGTTCTATCTGCCCCCTCTCAAAAGAGGTTGGAGTATCATATTTATAGCAAAATGCATACAATTTCAACAGTTAAACTTTGTTGGTAAAATCAACAGTCAAGATTTAATATTTAAAATCAACGGTTAAGATCAGAAAAGTGAAGGGAAAGTTTCTATTCTAACTCGTGAGGGGATAATAATAAACTTTTAATTTTAAAATTATGGATAAAGATGTACTTGAAGTTTCTTATTTTACATATAGTTATAAAATGATGTTTCCCAAAGAAAGAATAGTTGAATGATAAGGGAAGATTTAATTCCAAAATGAGTGGAATTTTTTTTTTTAATTTTAAAAGTATGGATAACAATGCACTTGAAGTTTTCTTATTTCACATATAGTTATAAAATGATGTTTCCCAAAGAAAGAATAGTTGAATGATAAGGGAAGATTTAATTCCAAAATGAGTGGAAAAAAAATAGAATGCTGAAGTAGGAAAATATGTAAACTTTTTAAATAAAATAGAATTTAATTACTATTTCATCTATAATTTGAAAAAGATTCTTATTTCTAAAATTAAATTTTGCATTGCAAGTTTATTTATTTATTTTATTTTTTTATAAAGTAACTATTTTATTTTCTCAATAATTTAATTTATAACTTTAACTTTATTATTATTATTATTATTTTGGTTGATTTTTGATAAAATAAAACAATAATTACCATCAAACCAACTTAATTTAATAATCAAAGAGTCTCATTTCAAATGTTCTAGAAGGAGGGTTGTGACATCCTCCCCCCCTTATATTGTGCATATTCTTGATGCACTTATTCAACAACTTCAAAAGTGTCAAGTCTAAAACAAGAAAGGAAACAATTGTTGCATTTCATTTTCATCTTCCCATGTGGCATTTTCTTCATCATACAGATCCCATTGCACCTTACACTGCTTAACCTCTTTGTTGCGCAATTTGTACCTATGCCTCTCCAAGATTTTGTAAGGCTCTACTGTTATTCCCCCTGGCTCCTACACCTATAATGCATTCCAATTTAGAATATGTTCTTCATCATGTACATATTTCTTAAGAAGTGATATATGGAATACATCATGGATACGACTCAGTTGGGGAGGTAAGGCCAACCGGTAAGCAGTTGGATTTATCTTTTCTAGAATTTCAAAAGGGCCAACATATTGATGTGTGTGTTTAGCTTTCTTCCCAAATTTTATGGAACTCTTGTGAGGCCTAACCCTCAAGAATACCCTTTCACCTACCTCAAACTCCCTTTTGGTCCTCTATTTATATGCATAGCTCTTTTTTCTATCTAAGGCTTTCTTTAATCTTTTCCTTATTTCTTTAGTTTTTTCTTCCATTTCCTTCAACATATCAGGACCAATTATTATTCTATCTTCAAGGCTATCCCAACTTAAGGGTGTTCAACAAGGCCTTCCATATAAAGCCTCAAAAGGAGCCATTCCTAGAGAAGATTGGAAAGTGTTGTTATAAGAAAACTCCACTAATGGAAGGTACTCTTCCCACTTTTTTTGTTGGTCCATGCAGTACATCCGAAGTAGGTCTTCTACAATCTAATTTGTTCTCTCTATTTGTCCATCAGTTTCAGGATGGTATGCTGAACTAAAATTTAGTTGTGTTCCTAATGCTGACTGAAGAGTTGACCAAAACCTTGAAATGAAACTAGCATCTATGTCTGATATGGTTTTCTTAGGAATGCCATGAAGCCTAAATATTTCCTTTACAAAACATTTTTCCAAGATAGGGGCATCATCAGTTAAGTTACCTGGTATAAAGTGAGCCACTTTGGTGAGCTTATCAATCACCACCATTATTGCATTATGCCTAAAAGGTGTCATAGGTAGCCCTTGTACAAAATCTATGCTAATGACCTACCATTTGTGAAGTGGTATATCATGAGGATACAACCCTGCTAGATGGTTATGTTCTACTTTTACCCTTTGACATTCCAAGCACTTGGCCACATAATGCACTATGTCCTTTTTCATCCCATGCCAAAAGTATAATTTCTTTAGGTCTGCATAAAGTTTATTTACCCCAGGATGCCCTGAATAAGGAGTATTATGAGCCTCTGTTAAAACTATCTTCCTTAATTCACCCAAGTTAGGGACATAGATTCTATTATTGAATCTCAATAATCTATCTTCATCAAGAGAGTACGCTTCAACCTTTGGGTTAGTTGGATCATTTTCCAAGATTAACTTAACTTGTTCATACCATGGATCTTGCTTTTTCTCTTCCATCACTTGTTCCTTGAAAGATGTTTTGAAGGTTGTTATGGTCATCAAGTGCCTTCTTCTACTTAAAGCATCTACCACCCTATTTTCCTTACCCTTGATGTACTCAATTTCAAAATCATATTCACTTAAGAACTCTAACCATCTTCTTTGCCTGGAATTCAAGTGGGTTGAGTGAAGATATATTTGAGCCCTTGATGATCTATTTTTAATTCAAAGGGATTTCCCAATAAAAAGTGCCTCCATTTTTGTAGGGTGTGAATGATGGCTACTAACTCTAAATCATGGGGGGCATAGTTTATTTCATGGGTCTTCAATTTCCTAGATTCATAGGCCACCACACCTTCATCTTGAATCAAGACTCCCCATAATCCTTCAATAGAAGCATCTGTTACCACTGTGAAGTGGCCATTTGGATCAGGGACCTTTAAAATAGGTGTAGTAGTTAGCTTTTCTTTCAAAATTTTAAATGCCTTGTCACTTTGTTCATTCCATAAAAAAAATTTACCCTTCCTTTGCAATGAAGTAATGGGGTTTGCAATTTTAGAGAATCCTTCAACAAACCTTCTATAATATCCTGCTAATCCCATAAAACTTCTCAACTTTAAAATTTTTTTAGGAATTGGCCATTCCACTATTGCCTTTATCTTTTCAGGGTCAACTACAATTCCTTCCTTGGATATGATATGCCCAAGATAGTGAATTTTCCTTTCAAAGAAACCACACTTTAACAATTTCCCATATAATTTATGTTCCCTTAATCTTTTCAAAACTAGTTGAAGGTGTGTCAAATGCTCTTCTACATTTTTTGAGTAAATTAGAATGTCATCCAAAAACACCAAGACAAATTTGTTAAAGAATTCATGAAAGACACTATTCATTAGGTTCATAAAAGCACCTGGAGCATTAGTTACACCGAAGGGTACAACTGTAAACTCATAATGCCCATACCTTATCCTAAATGTTGTCTTTGGGATGTCTTCTTCTTTTATTCTAAGTTGATGGTACCCTGATTGAAGGTCAATTTTGGAAAACACTGCTGCTCCCTTCATTTGATCAAAAATATCCTCAATGCGTGGTAAAGGGTACCTATTCTTTATTGTGAACTTATTTAACATTCTATAATCAATACACAACCTTAAAGTCCCATCTTTCTTTTTAACAAATAAGACTAGTGCTCCCCAAGGAGATACACTTGGCCTTATCAATCCCTTTTTTAGGAGTTCTTCTAATTGCATCTTGAGTTCTGCTAGTTTTTTTGTGTTCATATGGTAGGGTGCCCTTGAAACTGGTTTGACTCTAGGTATAATATCAATAGGGAAATCAAATTTTATTTTAGGAGGCAAGCCAGGTAGTTCTTCTAGAAATACATCCTTAAAGTCTTGGAGGAAAGGAGAATTTTCAAAGATTGGAGTATTTTCATCTTCCTTCTCATCTAGATAAACCATATAAATTTGGGTCCCTTTCTTTCTTTCCTTCTTTAATTGCATGGCTGATATAGTCTCCACACTTATGGGCCTAACGTTACCTCAAATTTTAACCCTTTTACCTTCATCATCCAAACACTCTACCAACTTGTTGTAACAATCTACATTAGCCTTATGATCTGTTAGCCAACTCATCCCAATAATTACATCATATGACCCTAGGGGTGCCATATAGAGATCCACCCTAGTCTCAAATTCAAGGAATTGTAGTTTTTCTTTTGATAAACACTTGGTCACTTCCCTAGTTGCCTTATCCCCATACTGAACTGTCCATGATGATTTCATATGAATAACTCTTAATGACATTTTCCTTACTAATTCTGGAGAAATAAAGCATTCAGATGATCCTGTGTCAATTAGGATTGAAATTGGTTGCTTGAAAAGTGTACCTGTGGTTTCTATGGGTACATTCTAGTATCTAGTTTGCCAGTTTCTAACTGTTGCATGAATCCTTTGTTGGGGACTTCATTGTGGTTGGTTGGCTCTAATTTTACCTTGCATTCTTAGACATTCTCTAGCATACTAATTTTCCCTACACATGAAGCATCCACCTGGTGGTCCCTATTGCACTTGATTCCTTGGGGAATTTTTTCTCATTTCGTTGAACCTTGGTGGGTTAGTTGACCTGTTGAAGTTCCTCTGATCATTTCTATTAAAGTTGCCCCTGTTATTTCCATTGTACTCATTCCTTTGATTTTGAATTGGTGGTGGTCTTCTTTCATATGAGTTATTCCTTTGATTCTTGTTAAAGTTATGGCTCCCCTTGAATTCTTGTTTCCTTTTAAAAGATGGGTTCTGTTGTGCAGTTTTGCACACACGCCCCACTTGGAGTAGGGACCCTCTTTTTCGGTTGTCTTTTGACCTTTGGATTTATTGGATTTGTCTTTTTTAGGTCTTGACATGTTGGTCTTGTTGGCTCTAGTATTTCCTTGGGGCTTGAATTTGTTAAAATTGAGTTTCAGTGAAAATCCAGGATTTTCCAGCTCCAGCGGATTTTCCCGGGCTCTGGTTCATTGTCTATTCGTTGCTGAATTTTCTGAATCTGGGTTTTTTCTTGACTCTGAGATTTTTTGGTTTTGGCGGATTTTCCCGGACTGTGCCAAAATCCCGAACTTCATTATATTCCTAGTTTCTGCCTTATTCGCGAAATTTGTGTTCATCCAGATTTTTCACGTATCTTGGTTTTTTTCTGAAATTCTGCCTTGGGCTCGGGTTTCTAGACTTTTTAGACACGTCTTGTCACTCATTAATGCTCGAAGTACCTTTGCTCAGATGTGTATGGGGATGGATTTAAAGTCTTTTAGGCATCATTTTAACTTCATCATTCACTTGTTTGCTACTTTGGCGTTTGAGTGCATTCTTCATTCGAGCTTCAAGCATTGATCTTGAGCTGCTTGCGTGGGGATTGTTTGGAGCACTGATTAAGGTTTTCATTGCTAGGGTGTGTTTGCTTTGCAATTGCTTCTTCGAGTTTTAGTTTCATCTGGGGTAATCCATGGTAAGTTTTCGATGGCCCTTTCATTTGTTTACGCGATGAATGAGTTTTTCTGGGTTGAATGATGATCATTTCGGGTCGGCTTATGCTTGGTTACATTTTTGTTTTTATTGAATTGGGGTTTGACCCATCTTTTTATGAATCTCCATCACTCACACTTTTCCCTACTTTGTTTTCTTAATAAATGTCGAATAGGTCAGTGTTGATGGTGTTCAGGGTAGGATTTTGTTTCTAGATGTGTAGTTCATCATATTTAGCGAGATTAGGGTTTTGGGTGTTTTACTCGAAACTGCTAAGAGTGGTTAAACCATCATAATTTTTATATCTCGCGCCAAGGTTTAACTAACCCCTGCCTTGTGAGGATTCAGAGTGCTTTATATTGATCTTTATAGATAGCATTTTAAACCTTGAGCTTACCCTGGTTTTCATGGCAGGAGGTTTATTCAGCAAAACTAGGGCATCGTTGTTTCACCATGAAGATTAGTCATTTAAAGGTTTTGGAAATTTGAATCTATTTACATTTGGGACCTTGCTTATTGGCGTTGATTTTGGGGCCATTAGAATCCAAGTGGAGAAGTTTACATGTTCATTCGGTCACTGGTTCATGTGTTGTCTTTCGTCGGGTTCCCGTGGTGTTCGCGGAATTTTTGCGCACTCAGATATTCCTGATTTCGGCCAATTCCATGGAGTATAACGATTTCTGGAGTGTTTTGACTGTCTGCGAAAATCCATCCTGTCCAGACTTTTTTGGTTTTCCTGTCTAGTTTCATTTCTTCTGATTTTCAGAAGATAGGATTAATGGAGTAAATGTTGAATGCTAATTTCTTGTTGCCAATGGATGAATTTCATGATAATCTGATGATATTTTGTCTGTACTAACAATTTATTTGACTAACAATGTTTTGGCAGCAAGAATCCGTCTGGGTCGGATTTCTCTGAATTCCGCCCTGACCGGATTTTCCCAATTTACCTTGCTTTCCCGGAGTGTTCTATTTTTCTGGATTTTCAAAGATTGGCATTTGTGATAGATCTTCATTGGTTGATATGATTTTATGCTAACCTTTGGATTGGAATATGCATGATAATTGAATACTTATGACATTCTTTTGTGAGTATAGGCTGAATCAAGCAGGACAACTGTAGGAAAGTCCAAAGGTGACACGGAGGGGTCCTCCATTTCAGAGGTAGAGAGATTAAGATTGGACACTAAGAGTCAGTTGCCAGAAAGCAAGATATCTTCTGTGTGGTCCGAAGTCTCTGACACCAATGTTGGAGCTTGGAGATATGAAGAGTTCAAAGAGAGAACGACTCAAAAGGATCTGTCAGCCTTGAGACAGGGAATGATGAAGTCTGGACTTGTTCATGTGGCAGGGTTCCCTCTAGCAATCCAATGCTATGAGCTGATACTTGAATGTGCTCGACAGTATGATTTTGATACACAAAGGGTTGTCAGCACTGAAGGAAGAGTCTTGGCCAATTTCAATCCCGTCTCCATTGCCCAAGCCTTCGACATGCCAGATTTTCCTTCTGTGTGTGCTTTGAACATGGACTTGGCCAGAACATATTATGAGAATGAGCCAACCAAGGCTCAACAGATGATCAATTCTTGGTTGGAAAAGCCAAAGTCACACTATTCTAAATTGCCCAAGCAGTTGCACAGGGTTAAATTCAAGACAAACATTTATGATGCTATAACATTTTTGAGTAGGGTAGCAGGATTGAAGAGTGTCAGAGTGCTAGAGAGTTGGATGGTCCATGTGATCACCAAAATTGAACAAGGAACCAACTACCACTGGGCAGGACTTATTAGCACCATAATTGACAAACAGTTGAGGGACGTCCTAGAAACCAAGAGGTTCACCATGTCCTCTTATGTCATGTATGTGCTGGCCAGATTCTACCCATACAGGGGTTTGAATCCATGGGGGACATTTGGACAGGACATTGTCTATGAGGTATACCCGGAATTGCACCTAGGACACAAGAATTATAGAAGGGCCAATGATGCATTCATGATGCACATCACTCGGATGCTTCAAAATGTCGAGCATGTGAGATTGTCAGATGGAGCAAAGGAGTTGATAAAGAGATATGGGGCATGGTTCATTTAGTTTCCCACCTTCTCCTACCTTAGAATTGATGGAAGCTCGGCTGCTCCATATAGGTTACCTAGATACCCTACTGATCATATCGTGTTGTTGGAAATTGTTAGACAGATATGTGAATTTGATGCAATTTTCAAAAAGGAGAAGCATAAAACAGGTTTTGGTGGGGATTTCCCTCTATGGATTGGTGTGGCAGAGGTGTTCCCTTCTATCCAATCAGCACATGTAGCAGGTGATGAGTTGGCATCTCATGGTTTCTCCTTCCACTCCAAAAGGACAAATTTTGATATCACCGAGGAAGCACAGAAGAAGGCCACCAGGGAGTACCATCACAAGGATGACCTGGAGGACTATTGGGCCAACATCAAGGATGATTTTGAAGCAAGAAAGAAGAGGTACTCTAGGCTTTCTATCAATATGATTAGGCAATAAAATGTCAAGCTAATCTCTGACCAACTAGAGGATGATTGAAACCTGGTGCAAGATCATGCCTATGAATCTGTTAAGAATAGGCCAATTGGGGAAATAAGCTGGAATGATGATGAGGTCACAGAGCTAGAAGACCTAATGGCCCCTGTCATGAAATTTACTTCTTCATGGCTAAAACATAAGGTTTGGGAGTTGGAGAGTGAGAAGGTTCCCTGTACCTTCAATTTGATGGGAAACCTTAATCCTATGTCTACTTCAGAGGAATCCAGGGAAGATGACCTGAAAGGGAAGACCAAAGAGAGCTCACCCTTCAAAATAAAAATTAGAGGTCCTAAAGAAAGTGAGCCAGAACCAAAAAGAAAACCAAAAGGAAAGAAAAGATGTCGAGCTTCGAAGATAGGCAGGTCCTATGATGAGGAAGAGTTGGAAAAAGTAGAAGAGGATGCTCCGCCACCACCAAAGAAGACAAGAACAACTAGGGTTTCAAAGAAGAAGGGTCAGGATACCTCAAAAGATGAGCCTCCAATTGTTGATGTGGAGAGTTCAGGGGAGAAGACAAAAGTTTATATGAGGAGATCAAGTACTCCTCCTAAGGAACTGATGCAAAAGATGGACCCTTCTCCAAAGATGCTAGTTGTAGAAGCATCTAAGGCTGCTTCTCCTCCACCAAGTGTGCCTAAGCAAGAGACTCTTGAGGAACATGAGACTAGTGGAGAGGCAGAGCCATTCAAAGAAAGAGAACTCTTTGGTGCAGCGGCTGAGCTTGAGGTTGAAGAGGTAGAGAAGCACCCCTCTCCATTAGTGCAATATGAGGATTCTCCGGAGGATAGCAGAGGAAACAGATCACCTGAGAAGGAGAAAATCCCGGTTAGAACCCCATCACCGGTGTAGAAAGAGGAGACTGAAAAGGGTGATCAAGGTGAGCAGCTCCCTAAAAAGGAAGAAGATAAAGCAGCAGAACAACATGAAAAGGAGCAAACCAATGAAATCCAGGTGGAACCTACTGTCCTGGATTGGCTTGAAAAGGAGATCACAAGGAAGAAACAGGTCGTTGTTGAGGACACTCCTTTGGACTGGGATGAGATGCTATCTAAGATCAGCAAAGGCAAGAAGAAGAAGGTGAAAAAATTAGTTTCAAAGATAGAAAGGGATGAAACAAACAATAGAGTTATCCATATTGCCACCCCTGCCGCGGACAAGACTAGAGAAGAAGTCACTGGTACAGATTACAATGTACAAACTTTTAACCTTGGACCAGCATCAATGGAGCAAGATATAAAGGAGTATGAAGGGTCCAGTGCTGTGATAATCAACAGGTTAAGGAAAGAGACCCAGACCAAGCATGATCTGAGAAAAGAAAATGAGAGGCTTAGGAAATGCTTGGAAGATGTGATGAAGCCCCTGCAATCTTTTCACCCATCTTCCTCCGCCACTCCTGGTTTCTTACCCAAGGAAACCATCTCTGAAATTAAAAGGATGAAGGCCTCTGCTCAAACTGCAATAGATTGGTTGAAGGATGTACAAGTAAAAGGAGACAATGCCATCAAGGAGATCCTTTCAGTTGGGAAGGACGCAGTTAGAGCCAAGGAATTGTTGGAATATGTGTTATCTCAGGATAAGGAGGACATTGACCTTCTACTACAAAAATCCAAAGTCATCATGGAACATGGTAAAGATCAATTCGCTGTAGATGGGATCCTTCCTTCCTCTAGACTAAACGAGCCCTGGGAATGGTTTGAGACTTTGTAGATTCGGCAGAAGGCCATGAGGAAGATCCAGAAGTGAAAGAAGCTGATAGATGGTGACCTGACTAGAGTGTACGATGGATGCATTGCATTTTTTGAGATCATGACTGGCAGAAGGAAGATTTCTCCTAAGTACCTTGGTCTAGAGCAACTAAGGGAATGGTGGCATGATGTTTATGCTCCAGATTTTGAGAATGTTATAACAGGACACTAGCTGGATGATGCGGCAACTTTTCTAGCAGTGATGGATAAGTATCATGCCCACAAAAATGATTGGGATAAGACTGTTAAGCAGTCAAAGGAGGAGATTGGATCCATAGAATATCGGCTTAGGATCTTACCTTTGTCACCTGTCACCGAGCTGGATAAAATATTTTTGAGGGTTCAGGGATCGTTGGCCCAAAGTAAGGATAAGGGAAGTGGTAGTTAATGCCCATTTTTGAGATTTGTGCTTCCCTATTATTATAGGGCATGTATTGATCCGGACTACATTAGGGATTGTGTCTAGGCCAACCTTGATGATATATCAGCATTTAATGTGTGCCTTATTTTGAATTCCTAAGGCCGGCTTGTTTTGGGCGGTTATTTTTATTTTGTAAATGTTTGGCTGGGCCAACATGTCTTGAGAATTTGCTATAAAAGGAATTCCCGCCTCATTGCAAGGACATTAGATGATTAGAGATAAGAACTAGAGAGAAGAGATAATAGAGTTAAGGAGCTAGAGCATTTTGTGAACTTCTTGAAGAAAGTATTGTAAACAAAACAGTGGAATTGTTGCAGTATTTTGATGATCTAATACAATTGAAGACATTGTGGTTTTCCTGGTGAAATCTCTTGTGTTATTTTATCTTGCATGGTTCTTGTTTTTTTATCTTTCAAATTGCTTGAAGATTTAAGGTTTAGTGTTGAGAATTAAATTAGTTTGGTGAATGATGTTCATGATTTCATATTTGGAATGTTTGTAGTAATCTCTGGTCTATACTCCCAGTAACTATCTGATTGTAGTAGGCTGGTGAAGTCAACCTAGACCATACATTCATATGTGCTTAGTTCGATTGTAGATGAATATCTATAATTTGAAAATCTATATGCCTTAGAAGATTGCCCCATTCTTGTGATATTGCATTATGGATTAAGCAGGAATTGGTTGTTTGAGATTGGTCCATTCCAGATATCTGTCAGTTGCATTGTTCATTCTAGGAATAGTATAGATCTTATCATATTCTTGCACCCTTATCTTTTGCCATTTCTTTATCATCTAGTTAGATTTAGGATTAGAGATCATCGTATTGCAAAATATGATAAATTGAAAAGGTACAGTTTGCTTGTAGTAAGGTCCAATTGTGATTACCAACATTTCACATATATTATCTGAGTTATTTATGCATTGTCATGACCTGACACCCGAGAGACCTTGGGGTGATTTTCATTAATTTATTGTTGAAAATAACCTTTCAAGAGAAATAGAATATTGCATTCTATCTGAGTTGTTGCTGTACAAAAAATGCCATCAATAGATTGGCACTAGAAGGAGGGCCTAAATGAACACACTGGATCAATTCTTGAATGCCATCTCTCCTAAAAGATATAGGAGAAATACCAGATCTACCATAGGAGAGAAAGATTTACAGGAATTACAGTTTCCCACTAGGTCAAGGACTCAAGAAAGGGGAGAATCATCATCACCCATCCCTTCACCAGCATCATCCACATCTTCACATCCTGAGGTTGAGGCTATACCCATCCCTGAGGCAATTCCCATTCAATAGCCCCAGCCTATAGTTAACCAACCACAACCACCACCCCCACTCTTGCCAATGGCCTTCCTTGCTAATAATCCATCCCCCTTGTTCTTTCACGCTTACAATGCCATGCCCAAAAACCCTGAGCATTTCTGTTCAAAATTCCATGTTAATGACCCAAACAGGACTGTAGAAGAACATATAAGGATTTTCCAAACCTGTCTCAAAGACAGAGGGATTGTTCATGAGGATGTTGCCTATAGGTTATTTCCTTATTCACTAGGAGAAGAGGCCTTTTATTGGTATAATTATCTCACTGCTGGTTCAATCCTTAATTGGAATGATCTTGAAACTGCCTTCTTATAAAAGTTCTGAATACCTATTAGTGCCAACGAATTATACCTGCAATTCACCAAAGTTAAGAGGGAGGTTAATGAACCAATATCCAATTTCAATAATAGGTTTCACCGTGCATACACCAGACTTCAAGACCCATATATTTTAGACAATAATACAGCCCTGGGGGTCTATTATGATGCCTTGGATAGCTTGACAACAACTTTTTTGAAGTGGAGACCCAATCCTCCGGCCACCCTAACTGATGCTTATACAGAGGCTGTTAAGCTTAGCACAGACTTGAGACAACACCTGACTGGACCATTTCCTTCTTTAGGACCAGTTGAACATCCCAACCAGGTTCAGGCCGTGAATCATGCACTTGCTAGTCATACTCCAATCATGAATCTAGTACCTCAGTTACCTTTGGTGCCACATCCTGGTCATCCCATGAGTCAGGTCTCTCCTATGATGAACTTTCCTTAATAGCAGGTTAACCAGCCCATGTATCAGCCACAGTCGAATAGTTTCCCTGCCTATTTGCAGAATTCTGAGGTGTTGCATCAGTTTATGGGATCTGCTACAATGCCTACCCCTCCTCAGAGTAATCTACACCAGATCCTTTATCGAGATCCAAATAAGGAGAGGATTGATAAAATGGCTAAGCAGATAAAGAAGCTAAATTTGGAAGTGACTTACCTAAGAAATCAGAATAGCCAATTACAAGCTGCCCAGAAGAGTATGCAGTCTAATCAAAACAGAGAATTTCCACAAGGGTAGAATTTTGATAGAGGATAGCGTATTGAAAGAGGATTTCACAATGATAGGGGATATAATCAGGATAGGGGTTACAACAATTACAGAGGGTTCAATAGTGATAGGAGACAAAATTTCGATAGAGGCTAAGGTAGTGGATCAAGATTTGATAAGAGGCCATCACAAGGACATAATAGAACTTGGAATACAAGCCCTAATAATAGAGGAGTCCCCACCCCATTGGATCAACCAGCTAATCAAATTGCCAACCAATCTACAAATTAGCCAGTCAGTCAAGACAAGCCTCCCAGTGGTGTATATCTGGCTGAAGCAGCCCTATTAGGATGGTGCAAGCTCCATAAGACAAGTCAGCATTCAGAGTTAGAATGTCCAAAATTCCAAACTGCCACCTCTATTTTCTAGTATGAGGTAGAAAATAATGCAAATAGATAAGAGATTGTTCCCTCCACACCATATGACTCTGTCGTGTTGGTGTTAAATCATGCTCCCTTCCCAACAAGTAAGGAAAATGTGCCAGAAGAGGAACCTGATTCTCAAGAAGAAAGGGTAGATCAGATATGCAATGGAGAGGAGGTTGCTCGATTATTCAATGAGGAAGCAATGAATGATAATGGCCCCCTTGATCAAGAAGAAAATTATGTTGAAGAAGTACAAATGTTCCAGAGGCAAGGTCTGAGGGATTTGCCTCATAGGCGTCCACAGGCTGGGGGACCTTTCACAACTTCCATTCCTCCTAACAACTTTAGTACCCCTCCAGATCCTAATGCTATCAATAATCCATCTTATCCACATGTTTCCAAGCAGTATCTTTTGAAGGAAAGACAAATTCAAACTAACCCACAAAAGGAAAAGGTTGTTCAAGCAAGTAAGGATAAGGTGGAGGAACCTTCTAAGGAAGTCTCCACTGATATGAGTGAGGAGAATATGGCTTCATATGTTGCTAAGGAGTTCAAAAAATTAAAGGTAAATCTTTCAAATTTTGAGTTATTAAGGTTCCCTGCAATTAGAAAGGCTATTTTAGGTACCTATGATGCACATTCAATGTCTTTGGATAAGCCTTCTAGTGAGAATATCAGCAGGACTTCTAGTTCTCAGCCTGTGAAGACACAAAACTAGGCCCATGGTTAGACTAACTTACCCCCTTGTGATAAAGGAAAAGAAAAGGACAAGACCCAAGTAGCATAGGTAGATACTCAACCAACTTTGTTCCAAGGGAAGACAGAAACCCCACCATTTCTGATTTTGGTGCATATATTCGGTAAGAATCTACACAATTATTTACTAGATTCTGGTGCTTCCACCAATGTGATGCCATTTGGAGTTTGTAGAGCTCTAGGAATTACATGAGCTGACTCCCAGAAGAAGGTAACTTAGTTGGATAGAACTAAAGTAAATGTGGTGGGAGAATTGAATATGATTCATATGCAAATAGCTTCTGACCCAAGAGTTCAACAGGTTATCAATATTCAGGTAGCTGATATCCCTGATGCGTATGGATTGATTCTAGGAAGGGATTTTACTAAGGATTTGAATGGATATGTGTCTACTGACCACTCTCACATGTGGCTTCCCTGGAAAGGAGTGCCAAACCAGATTAGAATTGAAAGGGAACCCATAATGAAATACATGATAACCGAGTACCAAAATACTTTGAGAGAAGTCTTGATATCAGAAGTAGGAATGGGAAATTACATACTATCAACTCAATATGAGGAGTCAGACTCAGAGGAGGTATTGATGCTACAAACGATGCCTATTGATGCTGAGACAAGATCCAGTCATGTTGAAGTTTTGATAGAATTAGTTGAGGAAGAGGAAGAACCTGAAGATAATTAGATCAGTTTATTAGACAATTTCCAGGAATTCATCAAGCAGTGTATTGAAAGTCAAATCCATTTAGGTAGAAGAACAAGCTTTGAGGAATTACTCTTACCAAATTGGTGTAGAGTTCATAATGCTTCTCATTTAGAGTTGGAGTGTTGTTTATTCCAGACAGCAGTAGAACAAGTACAGAAATGCCTGAATCCAACCTAGGCTATTAAGACTGGTGTACAAAATCCTCAAGAAGGATATCAAGGAAAGAAGCCTAAACTGACTGAGGAATCCTCCAACACCGACAAGCCAAAAGAAATGATGAAGAAAACTACCATTGCAGAATGCTAGACTCTCAAATTTGACGGATCCAAATCCAAACATGGAGCCGGAGTAGGGTTCGAATTGATCAGTCCAAAAGGTAAAAATTTCTTTGTAGCCCATAGACTTCAATTTCATTGCACAAATAATGTAGTAGAGTATGAAGCGTTAATTCATGGATTTCTCATGGCACTTAAGAAAAAGGTCAAAATTCTGTAAGTTTTTGGTGATTCTGAGTTAGTAGTTAAGCAAGTGAGGAAGCAGTATTCATGCCACAATAGGAGAATGACTAACTATAGGCATAGAGTGTAGGACCTCAATGAGGAATTTGATGCTTTCAATATCCAATTGATACCGCGGTGGAAGAATCAAACTGCTGATTCTCTAGCCCAAGAAGCAAGTACTTTGCAACCTTTATCTTTGTTAGGATTGAAGAAGTTTACTGTTGAATTGACTCCTGTGCCATTGGTCCCAGACAATGTTACTAACTTCCAGGTATTCGAAGATGACAAACATATCCTAGATTTTATCACAAATATAGATGATTTTGCTTCCCAAATCATCAATGAAGTAGAACCCCAGGAAGCAGAACTAGATTTAGAAGGTGTGATGAATCTGAAATTTAATACTATTCCAAGGGGAATGGTACAGTTGGAGCGAATTTTTGATATGGACAAGATCAAAGATCAGGAACAAGAGTCAAAGAAGGAATCAATCAATGGACAGTGTGACACTCACAATTTAGGGACTGAAGACAATGTTAAGAACATTTTCATTGGCAAGGTATGCACTCCAGAAGAAAGACTATGGATAATTGAAGCCTTACACAGCTTTCCAAATATAGTAGCCTGGGGTTATGAGGATTTGAAGACTTATGATACATCAATCATAACTCATACTATACCTCTGAAGCCAGGTGCTAAACCTTTTAGGCAGAGACAAAGACCTATCAACGCATAATTGGAACCACTCATACAGAAAGAAGTTTAAAAATTATTGTCTACCAGAATTATTTTTCCGGTCAGGCACTCAACATGGGTAGCAAACCTGGTTCTAGTGAGGAAAAAGAATGGAGAAATTAGGCTCTGTGTTGATTTCAGAAATTTAAACAGATCATCAAAAAAAGATAACTATCCAGTTCCTTCATTGGATGAAGTGCTTCAAGTGGTTAATGGATCTCAGATGATGTCCTTTCTGGACAGTTATTCTAGGTACAATCAAGTAATGGTTCAGTATGAGGACAGGCACAAGACTGCTTTCACAACTAAGTGGGGTACCTTTGCCTACAGGAGAATGCCTTTTGGACTCATTAATGCAAGGGCCACATTTCAAAGGGCTATGGATATTGCCTTCAAAGATATCATAGGAAAATGCATCATCATTTATATGGATGACTTGACTATTTTTTCAAAAAACAGAGGGGATCACATCTCAGATTTGCGTAAAGTATTTCAAAGGTGCAGGGAATTTGGCATATCCCTAAATCCTAAAAAGTGTATTTTCAGAGTAATAGAGGGAAAGCTATTAGGACATGTTATATTATAAAAGGGAATTGCTATTGATCCAGAGAGAGTGGAAGGCATACTAAAGATTTAGCCACCTACTAGCAAAAAGGAGATGAAGTCCTTCTTTGGCAAGATCAACTTCGTCAGAAAATTCATCACTGGATTTGCTGAAATTGTTAAACCACTGAATGCAATGCTGAAATAGGATGCCAAGGTCAAATGGACTGCAGAAGCGAAGGAAGCCTTTGTAGAGATTAAAAGGGCCATTGTTGATGCTCTAGTACTTGTAAATCCTAATTATAGTAAACCCTTCTATATCTATTCATTTGCTTCAGACCATTCATGTGCCAGAATGCTAACTCAAAAGTATGATGAGGGAAATGAGCATCCTATTGCTTTTATGAGTGCACCATTAAAAGATGCTAAGTTGAAATATCCAAGTGTGGAAAAGCAGGCGTATGCTCTAGTCAGAGCAGTAAAGAAATTCAGGCATTATATCCTCAGAAATAAGGTGTATGCAATTGTCCCAGATTCTATAGTCAAGTTACTTTTGATGCAAAATGAATTAGGTGAGCGTAGAGCTAAATGGGTGACAATGCTACAAGAGTATGACATAGAGATCTAGCCCATGAAGCTAGTAAGAGGGCAAGGAATCACTCAGACTATGGTTGAAATAGGTCATGAACTAACTGTTCAAAATTATAATGTTGAAGAGGTTTCTCCAGATGGTTGGTATGACGACATAGTTTATTATCTGCTAAATCAACGATCCCTAGGTCATCTTAATGCAGTTTAGAGATGAGCTCTATGGTTAAAGAGTGATGGTTTTATGCTGAAAGGAGCTGTCATGTACAAGAAAAATCATGAAGGTATTTATTTGAGATGTCTCAGGAAACAGGAAGCTGAGAGAGTGATGAATGAATTTCATGAAAATATGGTATTGGTCATGGTTCTACAATTGCCACAACAAATCAAATTTTGAGGGCAGGATATTACTGGCCCACACTATTCAAAGATGTTCACCATCATGTACGGACCTATCACACCTGCCAGACTACAGCGATGAGGGAAAGGTATGCAGCACTTCCACTCCAATCGGTCACTAAGGTAAGACCTTTTGCTTAGTGGGGTATGGATTTCATAGGCCCCATCAACCCACCATCTTCTACAAGACATAGGTACATTCTCACTATTACTGATTATTTTACAAGATGGACTGAAGCTTTTGCTTGTAGGCAATGTACATCTGAAGTGGTGATTGATTTCTTAGAATCTGCTATTCTTAATCGATTTGGGTGCCCTATTGCGATTGTCTGTGATAATGGTCCTACTTTCACATCTTTAAAATTTTCAAATTGGGCTTTTGATCATGGCATTATTGTGAAGTTTGCGTCCAATTATTATCCTCAGGGTAATGGCTTAGCAGAATCTTCTAATAAGAACTTATTGACTGTCATCCATAAGCCCGTTAGAGAGGAACCCAAAAGACTAACACACCCAGCTTCGGTTTTCCCTTTGGGCAAATCGTACAAGACTTAAGTCATCCATTGGAACATCTCCTTATCACTTAGTGTATGGTCTAGAGCCAGTATTCCCTATTCAACTCAAGATCCTAACTTTATAGTTTATAAATTAGTTTTATGATGAGGGGGATAGAAGGGAGGCTAGGTTGACAGAACTACTGCACCTTGAGGAGAAATGAGACAATGCCCTTGAGAATTTTTCCAAACATCAGGGGGTAGTTAAGAGGTGGTTTGATAGGAGGGCTAAAGTCAAGGCCTTCAGGATTTCTGAGCTTGTCCTATACTGGGATAAACCTCATGATCAAAAGGGGAACCATGGGAAGTTTGATAAAGTGTGGCTTGGCCCATATCAGATTTCTGAAATATTTGGAGATAATGCCTTCCGTCTGAAGACTCTCATGGGAGAAGATATCCCACTGCCTGTCAATGGGCAGTATTTGAAACATTATTTCTACTCCTGAGCTGTTTTCAACTCCCTGCTTTGTAAATAGTTAGAGTAGGTTTGCTTTGGTTTATTTGTTTTGGTTTGTGTTGCTTTTGCTCTTGGTTCCTTCTCTTTTGGGATCTCTGGGCGCATCTGTGTGATAGTGGGGAAAAAGTGGGTCTGATGTTCTTGGTATTTCTCTTACAAACTCTAATCATCCTTTCAGGACACCATGGTGCAAATTCTCTACCCAATGTCATTTATCCTAATGTTGAGGCAAAGGGTTTCTAGTCAATTTGAATGGGAATATATTAGGGTCTCATACTTTCAATTATTAAAGATACCTGAAGTTGTAGAAGGTCCTTATAAGGCTTGAACAGGTGAAAAAACCTTTTCTGCTCTAGTGCCACTATGGTTCTCATCCCTGAGTGTGAACTTCATTGTTCACAGGTTGAAGTAGAAGCAGTGAAAAGAAAAGCAGTATATAAAAAAAGGAAAATATATTGAAATTAAAAGGTTTAAATTCAACTCATTAGGGGAATCTGAATATCTCTACTGGGGCTATAGACGCTTGACTGGCAGTAGAGCTATGTTCAGGAGGATCGCAGCGATAACCTCGTCGAGGCTATGGATGCCTGATTGGCAGTGAGGCTCTATCCAGGTTACTTTTAGAGTATGAATCTTTACGTAACTTGTTCATACCAAGTTTGGAATCTGTTGCAACTGAGGGAGGGTAATGAATGCATATGCACACACTTTGACCTTGGTATAGGAAAATTTGAATGACTAAAGGCTTCTTTGTTTTAACATAGAGGTGGTGGAAAGATATGTGAATTGAAACCATAAGTTATGGGTTCTTGATTCCAGTTTGTCATTGAAATGCTCAGGAGCATTTCTCTAGCAGAGTCGTCATTTGTTGTGCAGTTTTGCACACACGCCTCACTTGGAGTAGGGACCCTCTTTTTCAGATGTCTTTTGACCTTTGGCTTTATTGGATTTGTCTTTTTGAGGTCTTGTTGGATCTAGTCTTGCCTTGGGGCTTGAATTTGTTAAAATTGAGTTTCAGTGAAAATATGGGTTTTGACTTGAATCTGGGATTTTCCAGCTCTGGCGGATTTTCCCGGGCTCTGGTTTATTGTCTGTTCATTGCTGAATTTTCCGAACTCGGGTTTTTGCTTGACTCTGGGATTTTCTGATTATGGTGGATTTTCCTGGACTATGCCAAAATCCTGAACTTCATTATATTCCCAGTTTCTGCCTTATCCGCAAAATTTGTGTTCGTCCATATTTTCCGCGTATCTTGGTTTTTTTCTAAAATTCTGCCCTGGGCTCAGGTTTCTAGATTTTTCAGACATGTCTTGTCACTCATTAATGCTCGAAGTACCTTTGCTCAGACGCGTATGGGGATGGATTTAAATTCTTTTAGTCATCATTTTAACTTCATCGTTCACTTGTTTGTCTGCTTTGGTGTTTGAGTGCATTCTTCATTCGAGCTTTGAGCATTGATCTTGAGCTGCTTGTGTGGGGATTGTTTGGAGCGCTGATTAAGGTTTTCATTGCTAGGGCGCGTTTGCTTTGCAATCACTTCTTCAAGTTCAAGTTTCATCTGGGGTAATCCATGGTAAGTTGTTGATGGACCTTTCATTTGTTTACGCGATGAATGATTTTTTCTGAGTTGAATGATGATCATTTCGGGTTGGCTTATGCTTGGTTACGTTTTTGTTTTTATTGAATTGGGGTTTGACCCATCTTTTCATGAATCTCCATCACCCGCACTTTTCCCTACTTTGTTTTCTCAATAAATGTCAAATAGGTCAGTGTTGATGGGCGTTTGGGGTAGGATTTTGTTTCTAGATGCGTAGTTCATCATATTTAGCGAGATTAGGGTTTTGGGTGTTTTACTCGAAACTGCTAAGAGTGGTTAAACTGTCATAATTTTTATATCTCGCACCAAGGTTTAACTAACCCCTGCCTTGTGAGGATTCAGAGTGCTTTAGATTGATCTTTATAGACAGCATTTTAAACCTTGAGCTCACCCTGGTTTTCATGGCGGGAGGTTTATTTAGCAAAATTAGGGCATCGCTGTTTTGCCATGAAGATTAGTCATTTAAAGGTTTTAGAAATTTGAATCCATTTACATTTGGGACCTTGCTTATTGGAATTGATTTTGGGGGGCCATTAGAATCCAAGTGGAGAAGTTTACATGTTCATTCGGTCACTAGTTCGCGTGTTGGCTTTCGTTGGGTTCCCGTGGTGTCTGCGAAATTTTTGGGCACTTAGATATTCCCGATTTAGGCCAATTCTGTAGAGTATAACAATTTTCAGAGTGTTTTGACTGTCTACAAAAATCCATCCTGTCCAGACTTTTCTGGTTTCATTTCTTCTGATTTTCTGAAGATAGGATTAATGGAGTAAATGTTGAATGCTAATTTCTTGTTGCCAATGGATGAATTTCATGATAATCTGATGATATTTTGTTAGTACTAATGATTTATTTGACTAACGATGTTTTGGCAGCAAGAATCCATCTGGGTTGGATTTCTCCGAATTCTGCCCTGACCAGATTTTTCCAATTTACCTTGTTTTCCCGGAGTGTTCTATTTTTCTGAATTTTCAAAGATTTGCATTTGTGATAGATCTTCACTGCTTTATATGATTTTATGCTAACCTTTGGATTGGAATATGCATGATAATTGAATACTTATCACGTTCTTTTGTGAGTATAGGCTAAATCAAGTAGGACCGCTGCAGGAAAGTCCAAAGGTGACACGGAGGGGTCCTCCATTTCAGAGGTAGAGAGATTAAGATTGGACACTAAGAGTCAGTTGCCAGAAAGCAAGATATCTTCTGTGTGGTCTGAAGTGTCTGACACCAATGTTGGAGCCTGCAGATATGAAGAGTTCAAAGAGAGAACAGTTCAAAAGGATCTGTCGGTCTTGAGACAGGGAATGATGAAGTCCGGACTTGTTCATGGGTAGGGCTCCCTTCGGAAATCCAATGCTATGAGCTGATACTTGAATGTGCCTGGCAGTATGATTTTGATACACAAAGGGTTGTCAGCACTGAAGGAAGAGTCTTGGCCAATTTCAGTCCCATCTCCATTGCCCAAGCCTTCGACATGCCAGATTTTCCTTCTGTGTGTGCTTTGAACATGGACTTGGCCATAACATATTATGAGAATGAGCCAACCAAGGCTCAATAGATGATCAATTCTTGGTTGGAAAAGCCAAAGTCACACTATTCTAAATTGCCCAAGCAGTTGCATAGGGTTAAATTTAGGACATACATTTATGATGCTATAACATTTTTGAGCAGGGTAGCAGGATTGAAGAGTGCCAGAGTGTTAGAGAGTTGGATGGTCGATGTGATCACCAAAATTGAACAAGGAACCAACTACCACTGGGCAAGACTTATTAGCACCATAATTGACAAATAGTTGAGGGATGTCCTAGAAACCAAAAGGTTCACCATGTCCTCTTATTTCATGTAAGTGTTGGCCAGATTCTACCCATATAGGGGTTTGAATCCACGGGGGACATTTGGATAGGACATTGTCTATGAGGTATACCTGGAATTGCACCTAGGACACAAGAATTATAGAAGGGCCAATGATGCATTCACGATGCACATCACTCAGATGCTTCAAAATGCTAAACATGTGAGATTGTCAGATGGAGCAAAGGAGTTGATAAAGAGATATAGGGCCTAGTTCATTCATTTTCCTACCTTCTCCTACCTTAGAATTGATGGATGCCCGACTGCTCCATATAGGTTACCCAGATACCCTACTGATCATATCGTGTTGCTGGAATTTATTAGATAGATATGTGAATTTGATGCAGTTGTCAAAAAGGAGAAGCATAAAACAAGTTTTGGTGGGGATTTTCCTCTTGGGATTCGTGTGGTAGAGGTGTGCCCTTCTATCCAATTAGCACATGCAATAGGTGAGTTGGCATCTCATGGTTTCTCCTTCCACTCCAAAAGGACAAATTTTGATATCACCGGGGAAGCACAGAAGAAGGCCACCAAGGAGTACCGTCACAAGGATGACCTGGAGGACTATTGGGCCAACATAAAGGATGATTTTGAAGCAAGAAAGAAGAGGTACTCTAGGCTTCTTGTCGATGTGATTAGGCAATACAATGTCAAGCTAATCCCTGACCAATTGGAGGATGATGGAAACCTAGTGCAAGATCATGCCTATGAATCTGTTAAGGATAGGCCAATTGGGGAAATAAGCTGGAATGATGAGGAGGTCACAGAGCTGGAAGACCTAATGGCCCCTATCATGAAATTTACTTCTTCGTGGCTAAAACATAGGGTTTGGGAGCTGGAGAGTGAGAAGGTGCCCTGTACCTTCAATTTGATGGGAAACCTTAATCCTATGTCTACTTTAGAGGAATCCGGGGAAGATCACCCCAAAGGGAAGACCAAAAAGAGCTCACCCTTCAAAATAAAAATCAGAGGTCCTAAAGAAAGTGAGCCAGAACCAAAAAGATAACGAAAAGGAAAGAAAAGAAGTCGAGCTTTGAAGATAGGCAGGTCCTTTGATGAGGAAGAGTTGGAAAAAGTAGAAGAGGAGGATGCTCTACCACCACCAAAGAAGACAAGAACAACCAGAGTTTCAAAGAAGAAGGGTCAGGATACCTCAAAAGATGAGCCTCTGATTGTTGATGTGGAGAGTTCAGGGGAGAAGATAAAAGTTTATATGAGGAGATCAAGGACTCCTCCTAAGGAACCAATGCAAAAGATGGAACCTTCTCTAAAGATTCCAGCTGTAGAGCCATCTATGGCTGCTTCTCCTCCACTAAGTGTGCCTGAGCAAGAGACTCTTGAGGAACATGAGACTAGCGGAGAGGCAAAGCCATTCAAAGAAGGAGAACTCTTTGGTGCGGCAACTGAGCTTGAGGTTGAAGAGGTAGAGAAGCACCCCTCTCCATTAGTGCAATATGAGGATTCTCCGGAGGATAGTAGAGGAAACGGATCACCTGAGAAGGAGAACATCCCGGTTAGAACCCCATCATCAGTGTAGAAAGAGGAGACTGAAAAGGGTGATCAAGGTGAGTAGCTCCCTGAAAAGGAAGAAGATATAGCAGCAGAACAGCATGAAGAGGAGCAAACAGATGAAATCCGAGTGGAACCTACTGTCCCGGATCTGCTTGAAAAGGAGATCACAAGGAAGAAACAGGTCATTGTTGAGGACACTCCTTTGGACTAGGATGAGATGTTGTCTAAGATCGGAAAAGGAAAGAAGAAGAAGGTGGAAAAATTAGTTTCAAAGATAGAAAGGGATGAAGCAGACAACAGAGTTATCCACATTGCCACCCTTGTCATGGACAAGACTAGAGAAGAAGTCACTGGTACAGATTACAATGTACAAACTTTTAACCTTGGACTAGCATCAATGGAGCAAGATATAGAGGAGTATGAAGGGTCCAGTGCTGTGATAATCGACAGGTTAAGGAAAGAGACCCAGACCAAGCATGAGCTGAGAAAAGAAAATGAGAGGCTTAGGAAATGCTTGGAAGATGTGATGAAGCCCCTGCAATCTCTTAACCCATCTTCCTCCGCCACTCCTGGTTTCTTACCCAAGGAAACCATCTCTGAAATTGAAAGGATGAAGGCCTCTGCTCAAACTGTAACAGATTGGTTGAAGGATGTACAGATAAAAGGAGATTGCCATCAAGGAGATCCTTCCAGTTGGGAAGGATGCAGTTAGAGCCAAGGAATTGTTGGAATATGTGTTATCTTAGGATAAGGAGGACATCGACCTTCTACTGCAAAAATTGAAAGTCATCATGGAACATGGTAAAGATTAATTGGTTGCGGATGGGATCCTTCCTTCCTCTAGACTAAACGAGCCCTGGGAATGGTTTGAGGCTTTGCAGATTCAGCAGAAGGCCATGAGGAAGATCCAGAAGTGAAAGAAGTTGATAGATGGTGACCTGATTGGAGTGTACGATGGATGCATTACATTTTTTGAGATCATGACTGGAAGAAGGAAGATTTCTCCTAAGTACCTAAGTTTGGAGCAACTAAGGGAATGGTGGCTTGATGTTTATGCTCCAGATTTCAAGAATGTTATAACAGGACACCAATTGGATGATGCGGCAACTTATCTAGCAGTGATGGATAAGTATCATGCCCACAAAAATGATTGGGATAAGACTGTTAAGCAGTCAAAGGAGGAGATTGGCTCCATAGAATGTTGGCTTAGGATCTTACCTTTTCCACCTGTCATCGAGTTGGATAAAATATTTTTGAGGGTTCAGGGATTGTTGGCCCAGAGTAAGGATAAGGTAAGTGGTAGTTAATGCCCATTTTTGAGATTTGTGCTTCCCTATTATTATAGGGCATGTATTGATCTGGACTACATTGGGGATTGTGTCTAGGCCAACCTTGATGATGTATCGACATTTAATGTGTGCCTTATTTTGAATTCCTAAGGCTGACTTGTTTTGGGCGGTTGTTTTTATTTTGTAAATGTTTGGCTGGGCCGACATGTCTTGAGAATTTGCTATAAAAGGCATTCCTGCCTCATTGTAAGGACATTAGATGATTAGAGATAAGAACTAGAGAGAAGAGATAATAGAGTCAAGGAGCTAGAGCATTTTTTGAACTTCTTGAAGCAAGTATTGTAAATAGAACAGTGGAATTGTTGCAGTATTTTCATGATCTAATACAATTGAAGACATTGTGGTTTTCCTGGTGAAATATCTTGTGTTATTTTATCTTGCATGGTTCTTGTTTTTTTATCTTTCAAATTGCTTGAAGATTTAAGGTTTAGTGTTGAGAATTAAATTAGTTGTAATGCCAAATAAAAAGCTTGCGCAATAGACAAAAAAGATCATTAGAAGCAAACATGCATACAATAGTAAATCTAAAATGCAAATTCATTTGTTAAGCAACAAAGAACAAAGGAAAGTCAGAACATAAACAAAACTAAAACAATCTCACCAATTTCGAATGTATTTCCATGATTCATCTCGATTGCCCTTCTCCATTTTTCTTGTGTAGTATAATTGCCCTAAGATTTTTCGTAAGTTCGTGCAAGTATAGCCTAAGATAGTGATTAGCAAAATATTGAAGATTCAAGATATGTGCTCTCAAAAGTCATAAGATTTCGTGAGAGATTGGAATGAAGAATGACAAATCAATTTATAGAAAATTGATTATTCGAACGACAGGCCAAGATTAAAAGATCAACGAATGGTTGAGATTGACAGATTGGACATGCATTATGTTAACTGACAGTAATGACATGAGTGATACAAATTAGAAATAGAATTAAAGATTAAATAAATGATTTAATCTTCAGTTCGACATTTGAAAACATCAAAAATATCTTTGCATGACAAAGATGAAGATTGATTATAACGACTCTCTATTTGAATGCATGCACAACATTTAATTAATTAAATAAGAGTATTTAATTAATACACATGTGCACGCAAATGAGTTAGAACTGGAGGATTGCATTATTGGACGAAGAGATTATTCGAAGACGCCACTCAGACATTGAATCAATAGTTAACTGAATGATTAAAATAGATGTCGAGTCGAGTAAAAGTGAATACTTAGATAACTCACATAATTATCTAAAATATAGAAGAATGTGTTAAAATAGAATTAATGAATTAAATAATTCATTTAATCCAAGACTTGATATTTGAAGAATAATTAAATAAATAAGATTTATTTAATTAAATGATGAAGGGATTTTAAATGAATAATTAAATAAATAACTTATTTAATTATAGTTGAAAATATGATAAAGAGTAAATTAAATAAGGATTTATTTAATTTAACAAGAAGGATAAGGTTAATTAGTAAGATAATTAAATAAAAAGAATTTATTTAATTAATCAGATAGACTAAAGAAAATGTGAATTAATTAAATAATTAAGATTATTTAATTAATAGAAGAATTAATGTTAAGATGAATTAATTAAATAATTGACATTAGTTAATCATGACCATGAAGAATACGAAATATGAAGAATATGGAAGTCGCAGACTTAAACCAAATTTCGGTGTCTACATTTGCCCCTCTTTGATACAATGTCGTTTAGGCGTTGTGTCAAAGAAAATTGAAAAGAAATATGCCCCAGTAATGCTCCAGATTAGAATAGGTGAAAGTATGCCCCCTCAGGAAAATTGACAAATTTTTGAAACATGCAGAAAAATTTGGAAATGCTCCCGATTAGTCCAGTAGATAGGTAGAGATGCAATGCAATTGATGGAATTGGGTTCAGAAATGGGAGGGACGGGTACGGGATGATAGAAAATAGAAGTTTACATGGCCAGTAGAATAGTAATGCCACCTAAGCCCTAGGTATATATGTGAATTGGGGTGAAAAACTATTCATTTGCACCCACCTAGCTTAGAGATTTGAAAATTTGCTCTGGATTGATAGCGACGATGTCTCCAGTTCCAGCCACCCATCACCACGCATACAGGATCTGGACATACCAGAGACCAACCGGCGCGGAGCCCCCGGTATGGACCGAAAACTTGCCTTTTGAATTTTTTTAATTTGCGTGCATTTTAAGACATTTATTGCATTTTTAGTTATGCGTCATTTTTAATTTTGAACCACATATGTATGCACGAACGACACATGTATGCGGAAAACTGCATTTGAATTTTAACGCCGGTCGGTTAGAGTAGGTTTTAGCAGATAAACACATTTGATTATTTTTGATATGCATTTGACTTTCTGAAACGCATTTGCATATGTGTATTTAGAAACACATTTGATGTTTTGCAATGCAAATGGTAGTTCTGTGACGCATTTGATTATTATAAGCCACATTTGCTTAATAATGATGCATATAGAATTTGTGAACCACATATGTGAAAAAGCGATGCATATGTAAAATAATGACGCATGTGCAAAATAATGACGCATTTGCATTTTATGTTAAAATAGTCATTTTTCACTAAAATAGATGTTTCAGGCTGACATGAGGCATATATAATGTTGTTGTAGGTTGTATTAGACCCTATTTATACATGGGAGTCGATACCTACGACATTTCGATTCAGAAACAGCTTGCGGCTAGCCGAGCGACAGACTCTATGGCATTTAGGTTTGTTGCATGTGACCGATATGCCCTAGATTCGGGCAAATTGGGGACTACTGACAGCGTTATGTGAGAGGTGGCACTCTGAGACATCATCCTTCCACCTACCAACTGGAGAGGCCATGATGACATTAGAGGATGTGTATAGGATATTGAGACTGCTGATCAGAGGGACACATGTGGTTTATGATACCAAGAGGGGGATTACCGAGATGTGTAGATATTACCCCCATGTGGATATTAAGCAGCTAGGGGTTGATGATTATGAGATCAGATGGCGGGTGTTTGCTCAGAGGTATAGATAGTTAGACTGTCTAGTAGCGACGTTGATAGGCAGTATAGTACTGCCTGACCATCGAGGACATGGATTTCCCGTGGGATGGGGGGAGATGTTAGTGGGCATGCTTGAGTGCCGAGTTGTATATGCCTAGGGTTCCTGTGTGCTAGGGATGTTGTACTTCCACCTTCACGATATTGCCTATAGAGAGGCATAGTCGATGAGCTGCGGTACCACGCTCCTGATGATATGGGTATAGGAGCATATCGCTATTTTCAGACCACCTATTATAGTAGACTTACCTCGTGGAGTTCCATATGGCTTCCGTTATGCGGGGGCAACCACACAGCATCATATTGGGGATACGGGCTACTTTAGACATGTTATAGACACCATGCAGGAGTTCACATGGAGACCATACCTAAGCTGCGAGCAGTGGTTAGATGAGGATGAGCACCTGCCATTTTCTAGACAGACATAGTATTTGGTGGGACAGACCGTATCATATGTACATATTATAGAGCGGCAGCTGCCAAATCAAGTCTTGAGACAGTTTGGAGAGGTACAAGATGTACCTCGAGGGAGAGCCGAGTTTGCCAGGTCATCACGAGAGGTCCTACTATGGGGGCCAGAGATTCCAGTCGCCACCACGGAGGCAGATATTGATGATTTATAGGCACTTCCATGGAGATGGAGGGATGGACCAGCAGATCTAGGGACCACTCCAGCTTATGATCAGTGGTGGGCATTACACAGGCCGATCCCCTTGACAGATCCAGAGTAGCTAGCACCTATAGAGCGGCGTGGGATAGGTCCATGAGGTAGATGAGGCAGAGGGAGAGGCCGAGGAGGCAGAGGAGGCCGTGGTGATGGAGGGGATGATGGTAGAGGTGGCCAACATGGAGGCAGGAGAGGGAGGCATGGTCGGAGAGGATGAGGACCAGCCTTGTCACCGATCCAAGATGAGAGAGGAGGAGAGGAGGATGTGGCCATGTTAGATGTGGCCAGAGGTGGTGAGGAGGAGAAGCTGATAGAGGAAGTTATCCCAGACATCCCAGATATCCCAGTAGAGGAGGAGGCAGGTGTCGAGGAGGCAGGCAGAGAGGAGGCAGGTGGAGAGGAGGTAGAGGTTGATGCCCTTGGGTTGCTAGGTGCCTACCAGGAGGATGATGAGGAGGATGAGGATCATGAGAGAGAGATCCAGGATCAGATCCTGGAGGAGCTCGATGAGGAGGAGGATGGGATAGACAGGGCCAGATAGGATGAGAGAGGGGCAGAGGATCCAGACATAGATACATTACGAGCCTAGGTTGCATCCTTGGAGGATCAAATGAGAGTGTTGATGGCTGAGAGGGATGCTTATCGGGTGGAGAGAGATAGAGCCTTGATGGATAGGGATCAGGCCATAGCTCGGCAGCAGGAGACTGAGTAGCAGTTTACAGAGCTTAGAGTATTATGCACATGACCATCAACAACATTTGCCAGAGAGTTGGTTAGAGCTGGAGAGAGGGAGAGATATTATCAGGATCTATATGAGGCAGAGATTCCACCAGAGAGATGAGCTCCTAGTTTCTCAGCAGCACATAGTAGCAAGTCCCAGACTAGGACCCACACCCGGACGGTCAGCACAGAGGGGGTGGATCAACCACGCAGAGCAGGGCCATATGACAGACCTCCCACAGCTCAGAGATCAGCAAGTTCCTAGCACCATTCTCGCGCACACTCCCGGCATGATGGCAGTGGTAGTTCAGGATAGGGGTATCATTTGTCGAGACACTTGTATTTTGATCTTATAGCCTGTGGGGCTTCCATGTACTATTGATACATTATGACATTGTGATGCGGCACATTTGAGCGATATATATATATATGATTTTGGTGACGATTCTCATGATATGCATTTCTATGTATTGATTATGCAGTATTTATTTATACATGTGATGTTTATATGATATGCCTATGTGATGGATGAGTATATGTATTTTATGATGTTTATGTAGCTAATAAGATAATGTTGATTCTATATGATGTATGCAATTTACAAATTATGAGATGCAATATGATGTGAGTATGTATGATGGACACTACATGTATGTTACATAGACATAATGTGATGTATGTATTTACAGTTGCTTTGTACATGAAATGCTAATGATATGTATAGTTTAATGATGAATGTCTATTATGCCATGATGATCTCAATATGAACTATGCTTATATGTATGAATGTTTCTAACATGTATGTTGATGCAGGATGATGTATAATGTTTTGTGTCATAGGACTCTGTCATAATGCAAGAAAGAAGAACTGTTAGTGTGGAAAGAAAGATCGAGAAAGAATGAAAGACACAAGATAGATGTTAGTATTAGGAATCTTTGATTTTTTTCTGTATCACAAAAGGTATTGCACTTTATCATCATTGGGTGGGACTAATACAAATGGAGAAAAACACCATGACATGACATAGATCAAGGTGTGCAAGGTCATCCACTTGCTAATAACAGATAGTCGCAGACAAGGATTGTCATTAACTCATACTAAGGACACAAGTTGCCCCAGTCTTTTTGTCGAGACAAACCACAGACAGCAAACAAAAGAAAAAGATGGGTCATGAGACGTCATTGCTCCTCTAAATCCTTCATGGGACATCCTTGAGGAAACTAGTAACATGACTCAAAAATCAAAGTTAAAAGATAGTCAATAGACAGTAGTCAAAGAAAATAGAATTATGATACATCGTTGCTTCTCTAAATCCTTCATGGGACATCCTTGAGAAAGCTAGTAACATGAATCCCAGTCATCAATTCAAGATAAATGATAAGATAAATAAGCCATAAATTCAATAAGCCAATGAAAATATTTGCCAAAACATGATTTGTCTGTTTGATTTGTTTTGATTGATAAAAAGATTGATTGATAGAGCCTGATGTTAGGAGATACACATATCAGATAAGACTGTGAGTCTGGTTTCGATGTTATGACTATCTGTATAAGGCATGACAAAGCCTGGTTTCAGAAAGACATGTATCATATAAGACATTGAGTCAGATGTCATTGATGTGATAACCTGTGTAAGGCTATGTTTCATTGTTTGACCTTGTCAATTATGCAGGAAGGACTCATCCTGAATAAGACATAGGTTGATTGGCTGACCTTGTCGATTATGTAGGAAGGACTCATCCTGAATAAGACATAGGTTGACTATTTTGATAACGTTTGTTTCCAAGGACACATCTTGTAGTAGACTATAGTTGATCTATTTTGATTGTTTTGTTTGGCAAGTTGTTTGATTTGACTTAGAGACATTACTAACTTGTTCACCAGATTAATGCATGACTTGAGACGATACGTTGACAATTGACTGTGTAATGACAAAACCCCAAAGGAATAACCTGGTGTGGCCTCGGGGGCTCATCGATTGATGGTCTTGCCTACGTTGTACACGCAGAGACCTCATAGTTTGACTTGACTTGACCGACAAGACTGACTACAAATAGAAGACATGTGTGAAAGTGAATGCGACAAACCCTAATGGACTAACTTAGTGCAGCCTCAGAGGCTCATCGATTGATGGCCTTGCCTACGTTGTACATGCAGAGACCTTGTAGTTCGACACAAGCAATGACCTTGACATATATACATATGGATTGACTCAGGACCTTATACAGATAAACCTAAACAAACTAACCTAATGCCTTGAGGACACATCGGCAGATGGCCTTGCCTACGTCCAATCGCAGAGGCAATGTAGTTCGACACAACAAAGACAACCAAGTGCGACTGACTCTAACTCTATTTTTGGATTTTTGAAATGTTTTTATTTTTTTTGTGTTTTCTCAAGCCGTTTTACGATGTTTTTGTGGATTTTCTATGGTTTTACGTCTTCAACATAGCCAATGTAAGAACCAATATGACACATGTCAAGTGTTTTCCCCCAGTCGAGTATAAGACCAACTGACTATGAATAGGGTAAAACAAGGGATATGAAATGCTCTCGATGTCAATCATTCCAAGTTATGGGATAGGCTACCAATTATTATGAATGGTATATACAAATGATGGACAGGGTAGTGGACTATGTACAAGGAAGTGGGCTATGCACACGAAAGTGGACTATGTACACAGAAGTGGACTATGTACATGGTAGGTATATATACAATGATGTGGACTATGTACAAGATAGATTAGAATAATAGTAGATAAAGGAGCAGAGTTAAGTACACATGGCCCCTGTTTGCCAGGTTTTCACCATGGTACCTATCCAAAGTGCCACCGAAGTGGTTTTCACTATTGGACGAATGATTTGTCTTTACTATTTTCCATATTATCTAATTTTTTTGGTGTTACCAAGATGCCTATTTACCAGGTTTTCACCTTGATAACGATTTTTTTGTGATTTTCTATTTTTTTTGTATTTGTGCTAATTAAGACAAAGGCTCGTAGAAGTTATGTATAGAACTTCTTCAGATGCATACTATTGATTGGTGAGGTCAATGGTTCTCCTTCAAGAGTAGAGAGTTGGTATGCTCCTGATCCAAAAGCTTCTATAACAACATAAGGCCCTAACCAATTAGGTTCAAACTTCCCTGGTTTTTCTCTTTCTACTTGATTCTTTGGGTTCTCCATTAAAACCAGGTCACCAATGTCAAAGTTTCTGTTCAAGACCTTCCTATTATAGCTACGACGAAGGTGATTCTGATATGCTTGAAGATGGTCAAGTGCCTTCTGTCTACGCTCATCTAGGAATTCTAGCTCATGGAGTCTCGACACTCGATACTCTTCATCATCAATGTGGCCTTTCAGGGGTACCCTTAGGGAATGAATCTCGACCTCAATAGGCAGAATGGCTTTAGACCCAAAAACAAGTGAATATGGAGTAGCACCAGTAGGAGTACGGATACTTGTGTGATAAGCCCATAAGGTAGGGTTAAGCTATAAATGCCAGTCATGACCAGCATCATTGACAGTCTTCTTGAGGATTCTAATGATGGTCTTGTTAGACGCCTCCCCTTGGTCGTTACCTTGTGGGTAGTATGGAGTGGAAAAGTGATGTTGGATATGAAATTATTCACACAGGTGGTGGACTTCTTGATTCTTAAATGGGTGGCCATTATCAATGATTATGGACTGAGGGACACCATATCGACAGATGATATAGTTCAAGATAAATCTGGAAATCTGTGTGTTAGTAATGTATGTCATAGGAATGGCTTCAATCCACTTCGTAAAGTACTCAGTGGCAGTGATAATGAACTTGTGTCCATTAGATGATGTGGGTGGATCTTACCTATGAGGTCAAGTCCCCATTGGGAAAAGGTCCATGGTGACATGATAGGATGGAGCTCCTGTGTTGGGGCATGTATCAAATCTCCATGAACTTGACATTGGCGACATTTTGTTACAAAGACGTATGAGTCTTTTTCCATAGTAGGCCAGTAATAACCCAGTCTCATAATCTTTTTGCCTAAGGTAGGAATGCTAGAATGGGAACCAAATATACCCTCATGCACCCCACACAAGGTTGTTTGTGCTTTAGTAGAATCAAGACATCTCAATAGGGTATTATCTAAGGTGCGTCTATATAGGGTGTCTCCGACGATGGTGTATTTGGCTGACTTGCAGAGGAATGTCCTACGTTGGTTATTGGATAGGCTAGTGGGTATGACTTCTACATGAAGATAATCATAAATTTCTTTGTACCATGGGGAATTAGGACCAACAATGTCACACACCATTTCAGAATCTGGGATATCGTAGGCTGGGACCAAAAGCTGTTTGACCAAGAACTCAAACTTAGGCACGTTGTTAGGAATGTCAAGAAGTGATGCAATTGTATCCATAGCGTCTAATACTTTGTTTAAAACATGAGGTATCTGATGAAACTTGAATTTGTCAAAGTACTCTTTAAAGCTATCAGCCATGCGCTTGTACAGAGCAAGTTTCTCATCCTTAGTCTCATAATCATCATTTAACTGTCTTATTACTAGTTGAGAATCACCATATACTTGTAATTTCTTGATTTTCCACTTGACTGCCATGCATAAACCTGTCACTAAAGCTTCATATTCTACCATGTTGTTAGTGCATGGAAATGCAATCCTGAATGACTTTGGGATGGAATCAGCCTGTGGTGTGATAAATAGTATACCAGCTCCTGAACCATGATTTGTATGTGAGCCATCGAAGTACAGTTTCCATGTTATGTTTGTGTCAAGTGTGAATATGAACTCATCAGGAAAGTCTACAACTAATGGGTGATCTGCCTATATGGGTGCATCAGCTAACTGATCAGTAATGACCTGTCCCTTAATAGCTTTTCTTTCTACATATTGGATATCATACTCACTAAGTATCATGACCCATTTGGCTAATCGTCTTGTTAATGTTTCCTTGCTAAGAAGATATTTTAGAGGATCTATTTTAGCAATCAACATTGTTTGATGGTTTAGCATGTAGTGCCTCATTTTTTGGGTAGTGAATACTACTGCAAGATAGGCACATTCAGTGTTACTATAGTTGAGCTCATAACTGACCAAAGTTTGGCTGATATAATAGACTGCCCTTTCATGACCTTCATCGTCATTCTATGCAAGAAATGCTCTGAGTGTTGAATGGGTTGCTATAATATAAAGAATCAATGATCTTACTTCAACAAGTGGCATTAAAATAGGTGGTGTAAGTAAATATTCTTTGATCAATTGAAAATCCTCTTCACACCTAGCTATCCATACAAATGGTACTCCTTTCCTAAGAAGATGTTGAAAAGGATGTGTCTTTTCTGCTAGCTGCACTATAAACCTTTTGATAGATTGCAACCTTCCCTGTAGTTTCCTTAGTTGACTGATATTAGTGGGAGGAGGCATATCCATAATTGCGTTCACCTTGGCAGGATCCACTTCAATGCCTCGTCTAGAAATGATAAAACCTAACAGCTTTCCTGACTTGACTCCAAACACACATTTCTTTGGATTAAGTCTGACTTTATACTTTTCCAGCCTCTGAAATATCTTGTCCAAAACCTGTAGATGTTCTGCCCTTGTCTTGGATTTTACAATAAGGTCATTGACATAATCCTCCATACAAGTGTGTACTAAATCATGAAAGATAGTAGTCATGGCACGTTGATAGGTTGCTCCTGCATTCTTGAGTCTGAAGGGCATAATATTCTAGCAATACGTTCCCCAAGGACAATTAAAAGCCATCTTATGTTGATCTTCAGTTGCAATTCTGATCTGGTTATATCCTGAAAATCCATCCATAAGGGACAACATCTCAAATCCTATTGTCATGTCAACTATCATATCTATGTTAGGCAAAGGAAAGCCATCCTTAGGAGAAGCTTTGTTGATATCTCTAAAATCAGTGTAGATACAAATGCCCCCAGTTGGTTTAGTGACTGGTACAAGATTGGAAATCCAATCTACATAGTCGATTGATCTTATAAAACCAACGTCTAACAGTTTCTTGAGTTTTGCCTTGACTAATAAAGAAATTTGTGGATGCATTTTTCTCAACTTCTGTTTTACTGGTTTGGCACCTGGTTGTAAGGGAAAATGATGCAGAACAAGGTCAAGATCTAATCCTAGCATGTTCGCATATGACCAAGCAAAATTTATCTGTCTCTGTGCAAAGAAGTCGTGGAACTCTGATTTCTCTTCTGTTGTCAATGACGCTGCCAAATAAACCAGTCGAGGATTCTCTTTTGTGCCTATGTTGACTTCTATGGTTTCTTCAACGAGCATGGGTGACCTTTCCTACACAATGGGGAGAATGTTCAAACCTCCATCCTTAGGTGCCTCAGAAAGGTTTTCACCTTCGGATGCATCCTTTCTTTTTACTTTTTCATTGTCTAGAGGTGCCTTTTGGTTTTCACCTAGAGACTCATCCTTTTTATTTTGTTTATCCTTTTTCTCATTTTTGCGACTAGACGGTTGAATAGATTCCCCAAAATATGCTTTCTTATCCAAGTCTATGGTAAAACCAGCTTTATGATCCCTGTTAGGCATTCCTTCACGTAATCCCAAGAACTCAGCAATTGCTTCGTCGTTCTCAAAAGTGTCTAAGACGGGTGTATCTTGTTGATCCCAATCAATGAGTTGGGGATAAACTAAGGGCATGTCATTGTCGAAGTTATCAAATTCTAATGGGGTCAAGGTAAAGATTGAATTATTCATGTGATTAAAAAATTCTTGTACCAGGTCTATTTTGCTATTGGGTTTGGGTCTAGGTAGATGAATAGGTGGGCCTAATCCCAAGGTTTGACAATTGGAAACAGGTGGTTCAGGTTACCATGAGGTAGGATCAAGTGATTCCCAATAGTAATGTTTAAACCATTCCTCTTTTGTCATTTTCTTCGGTGGAAAGGAATTTAAGGGATTGGGTGAGGAACTTAACATCAAGTCAAGCTCTCCAAATAA
Source organism: Sequoia sempervirens (assembly GCA_007258455.2). Taxonomy (NCBI): domain Eukaryota; kingdom Viridiplantae; phylum Streptophyta; class Pinopsida; order Cupressales; family Cupressaceae; genus Sequoia; species Sequoia sempervirens. The sequence continues at coordinate 536,436,216 of VDFB02270651.1, read as the reverse complement.
CCTGTCAAGGTCCATGGAAGAAGTAGAGGATAAGGAATCCCACTCGTAATCATTAGAGTCAAGGGAGTTACAATGATTTTGGTCCACTGGTTCATGAGATGTCTTAATATCTTCTGAAGCACGTACTTCCTCAAGCAAGGGTAATGGAGTACTAGGAACGCCAATATGAATCAGTTGAAACCCTAGCCCTACTCCTTTTGGCCACTAAGAAACAAATATTGGTTCAATTCTGCCATCTTGGTTTAAGCCTAAACCACTTTGTCCATCATATCCTTTGCTTTGCATGATTCTGAAACCCTTTCCATATAGACTTGTAGGAATATGAGCAAGTAAAAGGGGTTCTTGATTAGCTTCCTTATATAGCTAGGAAGTGACATCTTCTGTATCTACAGCCTCTTTGCTTAATTCACCCCATTTAGTGAAAGTTGTTGTGGGGGGAACATGTATAGTGATTATAGACTATCCCCTACCTGTTATAGGTAAACCATATGACTTAGGAGGAACCAAATGGCTAACATAATAAGAAGTCTTCATATAATACTCTCCACAACCCTTGTCTTGGATCTCAACCCTAGGAGTGGTAGGAAGTGAGGGTGAAATAGATGTTCCAGTGAGTGTGGATGGGTCAACATAAGAAGATGGATTAGATAGTGAGGCCTCTTGGTTGACTGGCACTTGGCGTTGAGGGATCTCCTTTAGATTGGTGCAATACTGGAAAGGATCGGGATCACCATCTATAGTCATTTTGGTGCCATTGTAAGGAAATTTAAGACACTGATGGTATGTGGATGGGACCGCCTTCATGGCATGATTCCATGGTCTACCTAGCAAAAGGTTATAAGGGAGTGTGAGATCCAAGACCTGGAACTTTGTCTCCATTACCGTAGGACCAATTCTGAAAGGAAGTGTTACCACCCCCTTTGATTTTCGTTCTTCATCATCATAAGCCTTAATGACAATACTCTTAGTGGTGTCTACGCATGCTTCTGAGATACCTAATGCCTTAGTTACTTTTAAAGTGCATAGATTTAACCCTGCTCCTTCGTCTACCAAAACTCGTCTAACTTTGGTGTCATCAACAAGGACTTCTAGATGTAACAGGTCATTGTGGTTCATCTTTTCTATGACATAGTCTTGTTTAGAAAACATGGCATGGTGATTATTGGTCAAGTAGCCCACCATTTCCTAGAACTGATTGACATCAAGGTCATTAGGGACCGTGGTGTTCTGTAAAGCCTTATCGAGGATAGATCAATGCTCAGGAGAGATACGCAACAATTCCAAGATTGAAATTTGAGTTGGGGTCTTCCCCAGTTGGTCAAGTAAGTTATATTGTAACTTGGAAGGTTGGGGTGTCTACTATGATGGAGGGCCTTGGATAATGAACTCAGTATGACGAGTATTGACTACACATTTAGGATTAGCATTGATAGTAATGGTATTGATGTTTTCATCAGCGGCACGAAGACAATGAATGATTTTGCCACTATCATAATCATGTTTGATACTTGCATAATTGGCTGACATATTGGTCTTAGTACTCGAACTGGGGACAATTCCTTTCCCATGGTCATGTAGTGGGTCCGAAAAGACTTGATGATTAGTGTTCGATGTCTTCTGTTTTTGTCCACTAACCTTAATAATTCTCCTATCAACAAGATCTTGTATGATATTCTTCAGTTGTTGACAGTTTTGTAGGTTATGCCCCTTTGTCCTATGATAGTCACAAACGGAATTGTCATCCCACCAAGCTAGTTTAAACTATCCTGGATCGTATTGTCTTGGTTCCTGTAGCTGTATGAGGTTATGTTGTAACAGTTGTTTGAACACCGACTCAATGGGTTCCCCTAAGGGAGTGAACTCACATTTTTGAAATCTTCTTGGTTGTGGACGTTGAGTATTTGGGACCGTGTTCAAAGGTTGATTCACAGCATTAAGTGTGTTGGAAAAAGTGTGAGGTCCTTGTAATGTGAGGAGGGGTCCTGCTTGTAGTGTTTTAGCATCAACCACCCCATCATTTATGACATTTTTATTACGAGACCAAAATTTGTTCCTATCTGTAGGAGTGTTTTGTATGATCAGGTTTCGATTGGATGTTGTCATCTTGAGTTTGCCCTTTTCAATGAGATCGTTCTCTATTATCACCCCTTTTTCCACTAATTATGAAAAAGATATGCAACAATGTACCCTTAAGTTACTCCTGAGTTTTGGATGAAGGTTTTCTTGAAACATTGTAACTTTTTGTTTTTCGGGTATTTCAATAGGACACCTACTAGCAATAGTTCTCCATCTCTGGAAGAAAGCAATGAATGTTTCCCCATCATCCTGCATTGTGTGGCACAAGGTTGCTATATTTCTCTCATGTTTAATGTTGAAGGAGAATTGCTCCACAAATTTCTCAACTAGTTCACCCCAAGATCTAATGCCAGAATCTAGACCCGAAAACCATTCTAGTGCAATTCCTACAAGACTTCATGGAAATAGCCTCATAAGATAAGTGGGGTCATAAGTGACATCTATGAAAATAGTATAAAATTCCCTGATATGTTCCATAGGATTTCGTTTGCCATTGTACTTAGGAAGATTTGGTATGACATATCTGTGAGGAAAAGGTGTCATGTACAATGATCTATCAAAAGGGAATGGACATATGTCCTTTGTTGAAAATGATTTCTTAGTTGACACTGACATGTTATCCATTTGTGTTTGTAATGCCTGCATTTGTGTTTGTAGGACGTCAACTTGGGTCAAAGATGTGCTAAGAGGATTATGCAGATCTGTATATGTGTTATGAAATCCAAAGTCTCATGATGGGTTTTGATTAAACGTTGGCATCTGAGGTGGATTTGGATTTGGAATGTTGATAAACATGTTCTGTTCTGGTATCTACATAAATTGGTATTGATCTGGGTTTTGTGTAAATGGATTCTGAGCACCACTCTGTGAAAAGGGGTTCTGATTCAGAATTGATGTGAATTGGTTTTGACTTGGAATCTGTGTAGATGGATTCTAACTACCAATTTGTGAAAAAGGATTCTGATTTAGAACCGATGTAAATTGGTTTTGACATGGAATCTGTGTAGATGGATTCTGACTACCAATCTGTGAAAAGGGATTATGATTTAGAACTGATGTAAATGGATTCTGACTGCTAGTCTGGAAGAGTGGATTTTGATAGCCATATTGGAAGGAGGGAATGCCTCCTATTTGTGTAATCCTTGGTATAGTACTAGTGATTTGAGCAGTAGGTATGGCCATCAACTATGGTAAGGTACCCATGATACTAGCAGTAGGACAGTCATTGATTGTGCACTTGTGACACCGACATAAGATGTATGGGCTGACGTTTTAGGTCTTTTACTCCCACTAAGAGGACTAGAGGGAGTGGATGATGATGCCCCTATAGTGAAATTAAATCCCGATGTCATGCCAGATGTACCAAATGGGGAAGTATGGACTGTCATACTCTATGTAGATGTGCTAGGCGGAATAGTTGTGCTTATTTGAGGTATAGTAGTGCTAGCAGTCATTGTGTTTGTCCCTTGTGTAGGTTGATTTTGTAAGGTGCTAATGTCAAATCCTAGAGGTAAGGTAGCACCTTCAGCTAAAAATTTGGCTAAATATCATTGTCGATCATTTGCTAGGTACTCATCTACAAAAAAGGCAAATTCAGGGTCCTGTGCAATAGCCTCTATGTCTTCTGTTGTGACGTGTCCTTGAGTGTTTCTAGTGGTGAATTTTTCTAATAGAGTCTTATGAGGTCTTGAAGAAAATGGATTGATGAACTTGTTTGGGTTTGACATGTTTTCTATCTCTCTTCTCTTAGACCTAGTTTCAACCATGTAAGACAAGCTCAATATGCAGGAAATGCAAGACTATATGTATGAATAGTATGACCCTAGTCTATGTTTTTGGGATTTTCTTATTTAAAATAAGGGATGTCCTAGGATGACACTAGTCTAGACTCTAAAAAATGCAAAAGTCTAAGCAAGACCCTAAAGTGATCAATTCTATAAACCTTAAGGGGAAGGGACCAACCGCCTAAAGTCAAACCAAGGTGTCAATTTAGTTAAGTCAAGGAACCAATGTAGGATGAGGATTAAAGACAAGTTGAGTTTCCTAACTAGACTGATGAGCTAGGATGACTCTCTGTAGGACAAAGTATAAGATGATAAGACTAGGTTCGATGACAAATTTTGTTGACACTATGGCTTTTCTAGAGTATAGATGGTGGACTACTCCTAAAGTTTGTAAAAGTGACCTTTCTAGAAGTCTAATGCAAGGTTATATGTACCCTAAGATGAAGCTAAAATCTAACTAAAGACAACTATGACAATGACTAAATGACCCTAAAGGATGCAAGATTGAGCAAATCGTTTCAGGTTTTTGTTCAAGGACTGTTTGTGTGAAGACAACTGAAACTGGTGCAGACATGATGACTGGACAGTGACTATGAATTCTGGTTTTCTGATAATCAGACAGATGCGTCTCAGGATTTGATAGATGTAGTCCAAAATTAATAATTGCGGTCTTCCTGATAGATGCGACTCAAAATTACCAGATGCGACTCAGAATATAATGCATGCGGTTTTTCTAAAGCAATTGTGAACCAAACTAACAGATGTGACTCAATCTTAACAGATGCGACTGACAATGACATATGCGACTCAAAATTAACAGATGCGACTCAAAATGTAACAGATGCGACTCTAAAAATTAGATGCGAGTTTCTGGTGAATAGTTGTGACTCTCTGTGAATTTTTAGTGACATGAAATTTCAACTGATTCTATTTTCTGTGTTCAAATTCTGACAATCAAAGACAATCATAAGACAAAGTGTTTTCAGTTTCAATTTTGGACTCAAGAACGTTTAAAGTGATAACAGACAAGTACATCCTAATAGGCCAAAGGCCTAGGGTTTGTATACTTGGTATAGCCCACCTATTATACCCTGGATTGGTGATGAACACCTTTCCTTCTTGAGAGCGGATAGCTTAGGAATTTGGTGGCATTGGCTCCCCTCCACGACTCATTAATGTCTTTTGAGCACACCAATTCTAAATTATTTGGGCAATGACCTCCCAAGAACTGCTATCTCTACTCAAGGGGATCAGTAGTGAGTATCTTCGGGCATGATACTGTACCCTGCACTAATACCAAGCAACGACCACAAATAGGTTGGTCTCTAAAAACAAAAGGTATTTAATTCGGGCATTCCATTCATGGGGTGTGATCCATACGACGCGAGTCCCCTTTCAAATCCATCTTGTCTAAACCACACTCGTGATTCTTGGGGTTTCCCCAAGAACCCACTTTTATATACCGGTTGGAAGTCCCTCGGGTTCAGGGTGCTACCGGTCTGAGTCATCCTAGGGTGAGTACTTTTTCCCACTAGAACAGGCCCAAGTTCTAGAGTTGGTAACTATTTCTCTTACACCTAGGATCACACGGATGCGCAAGGGGAGAGGATACTTCAATGTACCAAGTCGTAAAGGTGACCAAACTTGTGCTTTCGCACCAAACATAGTAAATAGTTGTTAATTTTAGCCAAACAAAAGATTTTCTACACTACCAATCAATCTGTTTCAAATTTAACTAGGGTCTTCAACAAACAACCTGTAGGAAAACTCATTAGTAATTTTCAATATTGTCTTCGTCAATCGCCCTGCAAAAAGTTTGTTAAGTCCAAAGAGGCCACACGCTGAAAATAAGATATCAGTAACACAAAAATCAATTGAAAATTCTAGATTGCCGAAAACAAAAATAAATTTTTACCAGTCAATTGCATCGCTTCGTTACCAGTCAGATGCGTCGTTTATTTTTTAGTTGCAGCTCGGGAAATCACTTGTGGTTCAGGAAACTTCAAATGCGTCATTTTTCTGTCAGATGCGGTTTAGAAAGTCAATTGTGGTGCAGAAAACTTCACACGCGTCGTTCCGTATGAAAAACCTACAAAAACTAAAATAAAATATGTATAAATCTGCGAAGATGGTGTCTTCATGTCAGGTTCACCAAATGTAACACCAAATAAAAAGCTTGCACAATAGACAACAAAGATCATTATAAGCAAACATGCATACAATACTAAATCTAAAATGCAAATTCATTCGTTAAGCAACAAAGAACAAAGGAAAGTTAGAACGTAAACAAAACTGAAACAATCTCACCACTTTCGAACGTATTTCCATGATTCATCTCAATTGCCCTTCTCCATTTTTCTTGTGTAGTGTAATTGCCCTCAAATTTTTCGTAAGTTCGTGCAAGTATAGCCTAAGATAGTGATTAGCAAAATATTGAAGATTCAAGATATGTGCTCTCAAAATTCATAAGATTTCACAAGAGATTGGAATGAAGAATGACAAATTAATTTATAGAAAATTAATTATTCGAACGATAGGCCAAGATTAAAAGATCAACGAACGGTTGAGATTGACAGATTGGACATGCATTATGTTAACTGACAATAATGACATGAGTGATACAAATTAGAAATAGAATTAAAGATTAAATAAATGATTTAATCTTTAGTTTGGCATTCGAAAACATCAAAAATATCTTTGCATGACAAAGATGAAGATTGATTATAACGACTCTCTATTCGAATGCACGCACAACATTTAATTAATCAAATAAGAGTATTTAATTAATACGCATGTGCATGCAAATGAGTTAGAACTAGAGGATTGCATGATTGGACGAAGAGATTACTCGAAGACGCCACTCATACATCAAATCAATAGTTAACTAAATGATTAAAATAAATGTCGAGTCAAGTAAAAGTGAATACTTAGATAACTCACATAATTATCTAAAATATAGAAGAATGTGTTAAAATAGAATTAATGAATTAAATAATTCATTTAATCCAAGACTCGATATTCGAAGAATAATTAAATAAATAACTTATTTAATTATAGTTGAAAATATGATAAAGAGTAAATTAAATAAGGATTTATTTAATTTAACAAGAAGGATAAGGTTAATTAGTAAGATAATTAAATAAAAAGAATTTATTTAATTAATCAGATAGACTAAAGAAAATGTGAATTAATTAAATAATTAAAATTATTTAATTAATAGAAGAATTAATGTTAAGATGAATTAATTAAATAATTGACATTATTTAATCATGGCCATGAAGAATACGAAATATGAAGAATATGAAAGTCGTAGGCTTAAACCAAATTTTGGTGTCTACATTAGGCTATGGATGCAGTGGTTCAAGTGTGACAACATTACCCGTAAATGTGACCTAGAGGCACCGCCGATACTGAACGCCGCTAGGTTTTAGTTTCAACTCTTGATTAATGTTTACCTAGCTAAGAAAGAAAATAACTAACTAATTACTTCTTGCAAGATAACATACTTTTGAAAATGAAATGAGCATTATTGTGTACTAACTATACCATGGCCAATATAAATAAATTTTGAGATACTAATCTACTTTTTAAAATAAATAAAAATAAAAATAAAAATAATAAATTGGGATTAAACATTTCATACATAAGGAAAGTAAATAATTACTAAGGATTAATGCAATGCCATCGTTTAATAATTATCCTCCTTAAAGAAATTTAGCTATCATTTAATTCATCAATCATTAACCACTTGACAAAATATAATTAATTTAATTTTATTGACATTTCTAATTTATTTTGTAAATAAATTAGTGCACTCATATATAAACAATAGATATGTACACAATAACATTAATTTATCACAAATTCACTAAGTGAAAAGAAAAATTAAATAAGTTGAAGCAAGACATTAAAAATTAAAGCAAACTTGATAAGTAATTAAATAAACGAAATTCCAATCCATTTTGTAAAATTATATAATAATAATCATTTGAAGGATTGTAAACAATTTTACTTTCTTACACTACAAATCTTATAATAAATTAAAGCAATGAGTACATTAAAATTTATTGTGTTAAAGTCAAATAAGTTAACTTAATATTAATTATATGAAAAAAGAAAATAATAATAATAGTAATAATTTTACTCATTACTTTACTAACTAAAGAAAGTATCTATTTTCATGACTAAAATTAAATTAGTATTTATAAAAGAATTATAAAATAATTGAGAAGTAAATAATTTAAAAAAAAAACAAATCTGATTTTGTGAATTATAAAATAATTTAGAAGTACTTAATCCATTTAAAAAAAAAACAAATATGATTTTGTGAATTATAGAATAATTTAGAAGTGAATAATCCATTTAAAAAAAAATAAAAAAATCTGATTTTCTGAATTATAGAATATTTTAGAAGTAAATAATCCATTTAAAAAAAAAAAATCTGATTTTGTACTTTATTGTTTTAAATTTCCATTTTGTACAACTTACTTAAATTTTCTTGTAAATCTATAAATTTATTTCCTTTATAAAAGAAATCTTTTATATATTTTTTTCTTTTTCTTAATTTATTGTTATATTTTCCTCTTCTAAATGATTTGTTGAAAAAAATCAAAAGAATATTTCCTTTTGCCATATTTTCCAAATTTATATCTTTTGTTTATAGAAACATTTCCTAAAAAAAAATTTAATAAAAAAACACAAAAGAGATTAGATCTATCTAGTTACTTAAAATTTCATTATTACTTATTATTATTAATTATTAAATATTCATTCTACTACTTATTTTTATATATGTATATATATATATATTAGCTTTGAATTAATAAAATTTGTATTATATAAAAGAAATTTTAAATCAGAAAATATTATTTAAAATTTAAGAAAACTAGGTTTTTAACTCAATAAAGTTTAATAAAACAAAAATCTAAAAATATTAAAATGGCTGTCATAGCCTTTATACAATTTAATGTATATAATTTTTCCTCTTTGCCTTTCTTTATTAAATTTTTCATTATTTAGTATAAATAATTTACTTTAACTAAATTTTCTAAAGTAAAATAATTTACCTGAATAAATTTCTCATATAAAATAATTTACTGTGAACAAGTAAAATAATTTACTTGTGGATAAATTTCTCAAAAGTAAAAATAATCCAATCATATTACAATAAAGATAAATGAACTTAAATAGATTTTTCCAACATTCAAACTTTTGTAATTTTATTTGTTCTATTAGAGTTTTTTAAAGTAACAATTTTTTTATATAAAATTTAAGAATGAAATTCCAAGCAAATTTTAGTAATGTTTCTAAAAGAAAGTTCCAATAAAATTTTCCTTCCATAATTTTTTTAATACAAATTTTTAATTACTTAATACTATTTCAAATAAGAGAAGATTTAAATAAAGTTTTTCAATGGCAAACATAAATTGTCCTTATGGAATTCTCTCTTTTTTTTCTTCCCAAAGTTTTTCTACAAATTAAAGTCTAATTTTTTTTATAACAAGATTGACATCAAATATCCATAATTCTATTAAGGAGAGAAGGAAAGTCTATGGCACTTGTAATGCAATAATAAAATCCTTCTTTGTTGAACCAAGTCATTCGACCTTTCAAATCTTCTTTCTTCTACAACAAGTATGAAAATTCACTTTCCCTACCCCTATCTTACTTTAAGAAATTACTACACTATGACTGCAAAGAAGATCAAGATGATAAATAACCATTCTCAAAGATTCTCCGTTCTATCTCCCCCCTCTCAAAAGAGGTTGGAGTATCATATTTATAGCAAAATGCATACTATTTCAACAGTCAAGCTTTGTTGGTAAAATCAATGGTCAAGATTTAATATTGAAAATCAATGTTTAAGATTGGAAAAGTGAAGGGAAAGTTTCTATTCTAACTCATGAGGGGATAATAATAAAATTTTAATTTTAAAATTATGGATAAAGATATATACTTGAAGTTTCTTATTTTACATATAGTTGTAAAATGATGTTTCCCAAAGAAAGAATAGTTGAATGATAAGGGGAGATTTAATTTAAAAATGAGTGGAAAACAAATTTAAATTTTAAAAGTATGGATAAATATGCACTTGAAGTTTCTTATTTCACATATAGTTATAAAATGATGTTTCCCAAAGAAAGAATAGTTGAATGATAAGGGAAGATTTAATTCCAAAATGATTGGAAAAAAAAATAGAATGCTGAAGTAGGAAAATATGTAAACTTTTTAAATAAAATAGAATTTAATTACTATTTCATTTATAATTTGAAAAAGATTCTTATTTCTAAATTAAATTTTGCATTGCAAGATTATTTATTTATTTTATTTTTTTATAAAGTAACTATTTTATTTTCTCAATAATTTAATTTATAACTTTAACTTTATTATTATTATTATTTTGGTTAATTTTTGATAAAATAAAACAATAATTGCCATCAAACCAACTTAATTTAATAATCAAAGTCTCATTTCAAATGTTCTAGAAGGAGGGTTGTGACATTTTCTTCCTTAGTTCTGGAATTTTCTCTCCTAGATTCCAAAGCTTCATATAGGATTGTAGACAAACCAGACATGATTTCAATCAGAGTTTTATTGAAAACATTTAAGTTCTTGACTGTGACTTTTTCAAGAATCTTCTTACCGGATTCATCAAAAGTCTCATATAGGTTACAGAGTGGCTTGAGATTTTCATCTTCTACTACTGCATTCACAACCTCATCCACAGACATACTAGGCTTATCAATTTTGGTCTTTTTCTTTGCTTCTTCATCTTTACCAGAAGACTTTCTCTTATTAAGTTTGACAGCATGAGTCCTAGTTGCCTTTATTTCCTTAACAATTTCTTTTGAGTTTGTCTCTTCTTCTTCATTTGTGGATGCAACTTTGTAGGTTCTTGAAATTTTATTCTTCTTTCTTTTTCTAGAGGGTTCTACTTGATTTGGTTGTGTTGTAGGGGAACTCCTAGTTTTTCTAACACAATATTTTCCTGAACCAGCTGTTGTTGCCTTTTCCTTCTCTTTGGTTGCTTCTCTTCATCTCTTTGTCTCCTTATTTCTTTTATTTTTTCAACTAGAAGACCCATTTTCTCTGCAAGGACTTTTGTTTCCTTTCTCACCTTTTTGATTGACATGGGCTTTCTCAAATCTGAGTAGAGTTGTAAGCTTTTCTCTACATAGGTTCCAAACATTTCTTCACTAGGATCTAGTGGTGAATTTAGTAGATGTTCTGTGTACATCCTTAGAATGTTTTCAACCACTTCATATCCCATAGGCATGATCCAAACAATTATAGGATCAGCTGCTTCCATGTGACATTGGTCGATGTATACCATGAAGCATATTGAGTCTTTATATTGTTCCACTAAGGCTTCAAGAGTTCTCTCTCTGGCATGCATCTGATTATAAAAGCTTTTAAAATGACCCCATAGGTTGCATTACGAGTCTGTTGATCCCCAAGACTACATAGCATATCCTAGATCTGAATGGCTACCAGAATGCCATTTTGCCAATGAGCTTTTCCAACTCCTGGTATGCCACCTAAGAAGTAGAAATATAGACAGATTAACAAGTTTCTGAACTTAAATACATTCTTTTTTTCCTTCTTGATCTTTTTCAAGTTCTCCAATAGTTGACCTCTAAGTAATTCACATAGAACGTAATTTTCATTTTGTCTAATCATCTCATATGTTGTATAGATGGGAGTATTAGATACAAAATTTTCTCTACTCAAGCGATAAAGCTTGTACCCTATGACCATAGATGAAAATTTTACATCAACCTCGACAATATCTTCTATAGTCATTTCCCTTTTGTCCCAATGCGAGCCAGTTTCTTTAGTAACCTCATCATTGTTTATCGACTTTAATATAGGAAGTCTCCCGGAGGAGTTCAAGCCTGTGACTGCATATATAGCTTCCTTGTAATTTTGAATGGCACATCTAGCCACATGAATTCATCATGCACATGACTCAGTATGTATCGAACCCACTCATCCTCCTTAAATATGGGAAATTTCATGAATTGCGCAAACTTCTTGTCTACTAGGGTTTGAAATTCAGGTTTCACAAAGAAATCCTCTTGAACTATGTGATTAGAATATAATTCCAATACCTATCCACTACCAAAATCTTCAATATTAGTGTGCACATATTCCCTAATATCTTCTATATGAAGAACTCCATACAAAATTGATGAAAATGCACCTAGGGGTTGTGTCTATGGACTTATATGGATTCCATTTGAACTTTGGTCATAGCCTATCCTTGACTTCAACCAAAAGAGGGGTAGACATAGTTGTGAGCAAAAAATTTATGGGTTTTGCAGTGAATACCTTTTGGAGATGAAATGGAGGTTGATCATAGATTCTCCTCTTTACTTGGATCCCTTCTCAATTTGCAAAGATCACCTCAGAGCACTCCAAACTTCTTTTGTCCGAATGCAATATGAAAAATGAAAGTGAAAACTATTCTTTTATTGTCATCGAACCTAACTCCTTACTTTTGCAATAAATGCCCTTTCCCTAATTCAATTGATTCTCTATCTTTTATATTCTAAGGTAGATAACTTTTGTGTGAATCTACAATTTTCTCCATTGATGACTTAGATTCATTTCACAATGTCTGAAGAGTATCCAATTTCCCACTAGACTCATTTGAATTCCAATATCAATCACTTGTAGGGGATTCAATAAATTTCCTTGATAGCTTCCCCTAAGGCAGAGACCTAAAATAAATTTAAAGAGGTATTACCAGAAGTGATTTCTAGTGTCAATCCATTTCCTTTTTGTAGAGGAATTCTTCTTCACCCATTTCTTTTGCATCTGCTTGTTGATCTCATCAGTAGTGATTTTTCCTTTTCCCTTAACATCTAGTTGCTTGTTCTATCTTATCGAACCTCTTTTGTTCCAACAAAATCTAGAGGTGTGACCGAATTTGTTGCAACTCTTAGCACACAACACTTCTTTATCTAGGCCAACCGTTCCACTAATTTTTTCTTTATCTACATTGGTTAGCAATGTGTCCAAATCTATTGCATGCATATCATTTGACATTTCTAAGAAGGTTAGGCATCTCAGTTCTGCATTCACTTGACTTATGACCATATTTATGACAATTAAAACACTGACCTGAGAATGATGGTCTACTTATGTTCACCCTACTCGTACACTAAGAAGCAATATGACTAAATTTTTTTCAAGTATAGCAATAACCATTAAATTTTTGAGCATTAGGTTTCCTTACCGGATTCCTTTTGGGTTCATTCATTCAGTTTCCTTGTCTAAATTTTCTTTGTCTGAAAGTCCTCTGTTCAGAGCTCCTTTGTCTAGATCCAGAGCTTTCTCCTTCTTCATATCCAAGACCTCACCTGTCACCATTAGTTCTTTATCCCTTGATTAACTCATCAATTTTGGATGAACTTTCTTTGAATTTCTCCTTAAACTCATTTGTAGTAGCAAGTTCATCTATGAGATCATCAAGCTATTTTTCAAGCTCCTCTTCATTGTTCCTAGATTGCTCCAATTCATTTTCTAATTGAATTCATTGTTCAAATTTTTATTTTAAATATTTTGCAATATTTTCTTCATTCTTCTTTCTATCCTCAAACTCCTTGGTCATCTTCATCATGATGGATTTCATCTCACACTTTAAAGAAGCATTTTCTTGGGAAAAAATTTCACATTCTACTATTTTCTCTTTCAGGGCTTGACTGAGTTGTTCATCTTCATTAGTTTTGTTCTTCTGCTTAAGCTGACCACATAACTCCTTTCTTTTCTCCCTTGATTCATTAATATTTTCTTTCAATGACTGGATGAATTTTTCTACATTTTCAAGATTTTCTTGTAGTTCCGGGATCTCAGATTTTGACTAGTCAAGATCATCCAAGGCTACCATGAGTTGCTATTGAAGATTGCTTGTATCCATTAAGAACACTTTACAAGATCTCCCCAAGCTATTATACTTCTTTCAAGGAACTGACTCTAATACCAATTGTTGGAAACAAGAAAACTAAGAGGGGGGGTGAATTAGTGTTCTGCAAAATTTGATCCTTTTCTTTTGATCTTTAATCCACTTCAAAAATTTAATTAAAATCAATAAACAAAAATTGAAACCAAGAAACAACACAACCATAACAAAAGGATTTTTACGTGGAAACCCTATTAAGGGAAAAACCACAATGGATGTCCAATCCACAATAAGTTCTGAGTATACTCAAAAGAAATATTAGAAAATGAGAATGCACTTGCATTCAGGCTCACTGCCTAGAGCTCACTGCTCAAAAATGGACTTACTATCCTTACAATAGTTTGGATTAGATCCAAAAATATTGAACTAAATGAATAACATCTACCAATGCTTGAATGCAGTTCTGGTTAAGATCTGATGATGAACTTTTGTCCTGATGACTAATACCGAACTTCTACCCTTTTCTGTTTAGGTTCATACACAAAAATCTTTATGCGCAAGCAAAACTGCACATGATATCACTCAAACTCTCTTTAGACATTCACAACTTACATCCATGAACCTTCTACTACTTCCACAATGATATATCTGATCATCTAAATATATCCACGACTAAGGATTTTATCATTTCAAGTCATCTCAACAAAACTTAATAATATTTGTAACTTGTCAGCCCAAATCATGAACAATTTCAATGCATATCTAAACAAGTTAGCTAGAAAGTAGCTAGGACCAATAACTAGGAATTTTAATTTGAAAACAACTTAAATAGGTTCACTTTTATACATCCACAATGCACCACTTACACTGAGTTGGCTCTATCAAGCAAATAAATAGAAAATGTCCTACTGAACCTCCAAACTCATATAGCAACTAATACAACACCCCAAAACTCAATGATATGATGATCCATGTGCTTAACAGGTAATTCTAGAGCTCCACAACACAAAACAATGATCTGGTGAAGCAATCTGACCAGATACCCTATTCCACAAGTATTTTGTCGATAATACATAGTACTCCACTTCGTCTATTGGTATTACTAGATAGAGATATGTGGACCATGGAGATGACCTTAGTTTCCATCAATGAAAACATTAGAAGCCCAAAACCATCTCAAAAAACCATATGGAAACACAGATTTCATGCAAGGTTGCTTCCAAATGTTCTATAGTGATTTGGTTCAAAGGGGCATAGCATACGGTCAACATATAATATGGTTGGATAACTGTGTAGCATAGTTCAAGAACTCACACATGTTCTACTAGTTGAGTAGGATGCATGTCATTATAGGTGTTTAGCATATGTGGAACTTTTGTGAGGTTAGGCATGGAAAGGGGGAGCATGATGTTCTAGGAGCATGTGTGAAAAGAGCATTATCATGAGAAGAGCTAAAGTATAAAAACAATGCAAAGTTGACAAATGAAAATTCAATCATCAAGTGGTGTAATGCTTCAATGGGTCTAGGTGATGAAGGTACATCTTCAGTTTGAATTTTTTTTTGGTTGATGGATGATAATAACATTGCACCATGTGAGGTTTGTTGTACACTAATAGGATCGATTGAGCTACACTCTTTCCTTAGCTCAGATGCAGGTTCATGGAGTATCAATACATGAAAGATGGCATGATTTTGTTCTTCATGTACAATGCAAGCCTAGAATGATTGTGAGTCAGAGGAGTGGGTTGAGAAATGGTTGACAAGTTATCTTATCCCACTTCACATGAATCACCCTCTAACAACATTGGAACTAACACAGATGGATTCATCAGTTGACTTTGACCACATATCAGATCTAGTTCAACTAGGTAATATATCTACTTGCTTAGTTTTTGAAATTCCTATTGTTATCTTACTTTGTAGTGTATTCATAATGTTGACTAATTTCAAGAGATTTATTGTGCATATTAATGCAGTTATTACAGATGAAGACAATGAAGAGGGAACGAACTATTACTTGTGTCATTGTATTGAGGCAAAAAAGAAATTGGAGGCCCCAGTTATAGATGGAGAAAACATCAAATACCCTACAGGCTCAATTGTTGTTACTAGAACATGGTGTAGACACCGAAATTTGGTTTAGGCCTGCAACTTCCACATTCTTCATAATTTGTATTCTTCATGGTCATTGGTTAAATAATTTTAATTATTTAATTAATTCATCTTAACATTATTTCTTCTATTGATTAAATAGTCTTAATTATTTAATTAATTCACACTTTTCTTTATTCTATCTGATTAATTAAATAAACACTTTTTATTTAATTATGTTACTAATTAACCTTATTCTTCTTGTTAAATTAAATAAATCATTATTTAATTTACTCTTTATCATATTTCAACTATAATTAAATAATTTCTTTATTTAGTTATTCATTTAAAATCCCTTCATCATTTAATTAAATAAATGTTATTTATTTAATTATTCTTCGATTATCGAATCTTGAATTAAATGAATTATTTAATTCATTAATTCTATTTTAACGCATTCCTCTATATTTTAAATAATTATGTGAGTTATCTAAGTATTCACTTTTACTCGATTTGACATCTATTTTAATCGTTCAGTTAACCATTGATTCGATGTCTGAGTAGCGTCTTCGAGTAATCTCTTCGTCAGATCATGCAATCGTCCAGTTCTAACTCATTTGCGTGCACATGAATATTAATTAAATATTCTTATTTAATTAATTAAATGTTGTGTGTGCATTCGAACAGAGAGTCGTTATAATCAATCTTCATCTTTGTCATGCAAAGATATTTTTGATGTTTTCGATTGCTGAATTGAAGATTAAATCATTTATTTAATCTTTAATTCTATTCCTAATTTGTATCACTCATGTCACTTCTATCAGTTAACATAATGCATGTCCAATCTATCGATCTCAACCATTTGTTGATCTTTCAATCTTGACCTATCGTTCGAATAATCAATTTTCTATAAATTGATTTGTCATTCTTCATTCCATTCTCTCTCGCGAAATTTAATAACTTTTGAGAGCACATATCTTGAATCTTCAATATTTTGCTAATCACTATCTTAGGCTATACTTGCATGAACTTGAAAATCCGAGGGAAATTATACTACACAAGCAAAATGGAGAAGGGCAATCAAGATGAATCATGGAAATATGTTCAAAATTGGTGAGATTGTTTCAGTTTTAATTACGTTTTATCTTTCCCATGTTATTTGTTGCTTAACACTTTAGATTTGCATTCTAGATTTAATATTATATTACATGTGTGCTTCTAATCTTCTTTGTTGTCTATAGTGCAATTTTTATTTGGCATTACATTTGGTGAACCCGACGTGAAGACACCATCTTCGCAGATCCGTACATATTTTATTTTGGTTTTTTTTGCAGGTTTTTCATACAGAACGACGCATGTGAAGTTTTATGCGCTGCAATTGACTTTCTAAACTGCATCTGATAGAAAAACGATGCATTTGAAGTTTCCTAAACCGTAAGTGATTTCCCAAGCCGCAACTGAAAAAGAAACGACACATCTGACTGGTAATGAAGCGACGCAATTGACTGGTAAAAATTTATTTCTATTTTTGGCAATTTGGAATTTTCAATTGATTTTTGTGTTACTAATATCTTATTTTCAGTGTGGCCTCTTTAGGCTTAACAAACTTTTTGTAGGACGATTGACGAAGACAATATTGAAAATTACTAATGAGTTTTTCTGGAGGACATTTTTCGAAGACCCTAGTTAAATTTAAAACAGACTATTTTGTAGCGTAGAAAATCTTTCATTTGGTTAAAATTAACAAGTGTCTACTGTGTTTGGTGCAAAAGAACAAGTTTGGTCACCTTTACGACTTGGTACATCGAAGTATCCTCTCCCCTTGCACATCTATGCGATCCTGGGTGTAAGAGAAATAGTTACCAACTCTAGAACTTGGGCCTGTTCTAGTGGGAAAAAGTACTCACCCCAGGACGACTCAGACCGATAGCACCCTGAACCCAAGGGACTTCCAACTGGTATATAAAAGTGGGTTCTTGGGGAAACCCCAAGAATTACGTGTGTGGTTCTGATGAGATGGATTCGAAAGGGGACTCGCATTGTGTGGATCACACCCCATGAATAGAATGTCCGAATTAAACACCTTTTGTTGTAGAGACCAACCTATTTGTGGTCGTTGCTTGGTATTAGTGCAGGATACAGTATCATGCCCGAAGATACTCACTACTGATCCCCTTGAGTAGAGATAGCAGTTCTTGGGAGGTCATTGCCCAAATAATTCAGAATTGGTGTGCTCGAAAGACGTTAATGAGCCGTGGAGGGGAGCCAATGCCACCAAATTCCTAAGCTATCCGCTCTCAAGAAGGAAAGGTGTTCATCACCAATTTGGGGTATAATAGGTGGGCTATACCAAGTATACAAACCCTAGGCCTTTGGCCTATTAGGATGTGCTTGTCTATTATCACTTTAAATGTTCTTGAGTCCAAAATCGAAACTGAAAACACTTTGTCTTATGATTGTTTTTTATTGTCAGAATTTGAACACGAAAAATGAAGTCAGTTTAAATTTCATGTCACTGAAAATTCACAGAGTCGCAACTGTTCACCAAAAACTCGCATCTAATTTTTAGAGTCGCATCTGTTAAATTTTGATTCGCATCTGTTAATTTTGAGTCGCATCTGTTAAGATTGAGTCGCATCTGTTAGTTTGGTTTGCAATTGCTTTAGAAAAACCGCATGTGTTATATTTTGAGTCACATCTGGTAATTTTGAGTCACATCTGTCAGGAAGACCACAATTGTTAATTTTGGACCGCATCTGTCAATTCCTGAGATGCATCTGTCTGATTATCAAAAAACTAGAATTCACAGTCACTATCCAGTCATCATGTCTGCACTAGTTTCAGTTGTCTTCACACAAACAGTCCTTGAACAGAAACCTAAAACGATTTGCTCAATTTTGCATTCTTTAGGGTCATTTATTTATTGCCATGGTTGTCTTTAGTTAGAGTTTAGCTTCATCTTAGGGTACATATAACCTTGCATTAGACTTCTAGAAAGGTCACTTTTACAAACTTTAGGAATAGTCCACCATCTACACTCTAGAAAAGTCATAGTGTCAACAAAATTTGTCATTGAACATAGTCTTATCATCTTATACTTTGTCTTACAGAGAGTCATCCTAGCTCATCAGTCTAGTTAGGAAACTCAACTTGTCTTTGATTCTCGTCCTACATTGGTTCCTTGACTTAACTAAATTGACACCTTGGTTTGACTTTAGGCAGTTGGTCCCTTCACCTTAAGGTCTATAGAATTGATCACTTTAGGATCTTGCTTAGACTTTGTATCTTTAGAGTCTAGATTAGTGTCATTTTAGGACATCCCTTATTTTGCATAAGATAATCCCAAAAACATAGACTAGGTTCATACTGTTCATACATATAATCTTGCATTTCCCACATATTGAACTTGTCTTACATGGTTGAAACTAGGTCTAAGAGAAGAGAGAGAGAGAGAAAACATGTTGAACCCAAACGAGTTCATCAATCCATTTTTTTCAAGACCTCATAAGACTCTATTAGAAAAATTCACCACTAGAATCACTCAAGGACATGTTACAATGGAAGACATAGAGGCTTCCACACAGGACCCTGAATTTGCCTCCTTTATAGATGAGTACCTAACAAATGATCGACAACGATATTTAGCCAAATTGCTAGCTGAAGGTGCTACCTTACCTCTAGGATTTGACATTAGCACCTTACAAACTCAACCTACGCAAGGGACAAACACAACGACTGCTAGTACTACTATACCTCAGATAAGCACAACTATGTCGTCTAGCACATCTGCACAGAGTATGATAGTCCATACTTCCCCATTTGGTATGTCTGACACGACATTGGGATTTAATTTCACTGTAGGGGCATCATCATCCACTCCCTCTGGTCCTCTTAGTGGGAGTAAAAGACCTAAAATGTCAGCCCATACATCTTATGTCGGTGTCACAAGTGCACAATCAACGACTGTACCTACTGCTAGCATCATGGGTACCTTACCGCAATCGATGGCCATACCTAGTGCTCAAATCACTAGTACTATACCAAGGATTACACAAATAGGAGGCATTCCCTCCTTCCAATATGGCAATCAAAATTCCACTCTTCTATACTAGCAATCAGAATCCATTTACATCGATTCTGAATCAGAATCCCTTTTCATAGATTGGTAATCAGAATCCATCTACACAGATTCCACACCAAAACCAATTTACATAGGTTCCGAATCAGAATCCCTTTTCACAGATTGGTAGTCAGAATCCATCTACGTAGATTCCAAGTCAAAACCAATTCACATCGATTCTGAATCAGAACCCCTTTTCGTAGAGTGGTGCTCAGAATCCATTTATGCAAAACCCAAGTCAATAACAATTCATGCAGATACCAGACCAGAACACGTTTATCAACATTCCGAATCCAAATCCACCTCAGATATCAATGTTTAATCAAAACCCATCATGAGACTTTGGATTTCAGAACACATATACAGATCCGCATAATCCTCTTAGCACATCTTTGACCCAAGTTGATGTCCTACAAACACAAATGCAAGCATTACAAACACAAATGGATAACATGTTAGTGTCAACTAAGAAATCATTTTCAACAAAGGACATATGCCCATTCCCTTTTGATAGATTATTGTACATGACACCTTTTCCTCATGGATATGTCATACCAAATCTTCCTAAGTATAATGGCAAACGAAATCCTGTGGAACATATTAGGGAATTTTCTACTATTTGCATAGATGTCACTTATGACCCCACTTATCTTATGAGGCTATTTCCACTAAGCCTTGTAGGAATTGCACTAGAATGGTTTTCGGGTCTAGATTCTGGCATTAGATCTTGGGGTGAACTAGTTGAGAAATTTGTGGAGCAATTCTCCTTCAACATTGACCATGAGATAAATATAGCAACCTTGTGCCACACAATGCAGGACAATGGGGAAACATTCATTACTTTCTTCCAGAGATGGAGAACTATTGCTAGTAGGTGTCCTGTTGAAATACCTAAAAAACAAAAAGTTACAATGTTTCAAGAAAACCTTCATCCAAAACTCAGGAGTAACTTAAGGGTACATTGTTGCATATCTTTTTTAGAATTAGTGGAAAAAGGGGTGATAATAGAGAAGGATCCCATTGAAAAGGGCAAAATCAAGATGACAACATCCAATCGAAACCCGATCATACAAAACACTCCTACGGACAAGAACAAAATTTCGGTCTCGTAATAAAAATGTCACAAATGATGGGGTGGTTGATGCTAAAACACTACAAGTAGGACCCCTCCTCACATTACAAGGACCTCATACTTTTTCCAACATGCTTAATGCTATCAATCAACCTCCGAACACAGTTCCAAATACACAACGTCCACAACCAAGAAGATTTCAAAAATGTGAGTTCACTCCCTTAGGGGAACCCATTGAGTCGATGTTCAAACAATTGTTACAACATAACCTCATATAGCTGCAGGAACCAAGACAATACGATCCAGGACAGTTTAAACTAGCTTGGTGGGATGACAATGCCTTTTGTGACTATCATAGGACAAAGGGGCATAACCTACAAAACTGTCAAAAATTGAAGAATATCATACAGGATCTTGTTGACAGGAGAATTATTGAGGTTAGTGGACAAAAATAGAAGACATCGAACACTGATCATCAAGTCTTTTCAGATCCGCTACATGACCATGGGAAAGGAACTGTCCCTAGTTCGAGTACTAAGACTAATATGTTAGCCAATTATGCAAATATTAAACATGACTATGATAGTGGAAAAATATTCATTGCCTTCGTGCCACTGATGAAAACATCAATACCATTACTATCAATGCTAATCCTGAATGTGCGGTCAATACTCATCATACTAAGTTCATTATCTAAGGCCCTCCATCACAGCAGACACCCCAACCTTCCAAGTTACAATATAACTTACTTGACCAATTGGGGAAGACCCCAACTCAAATTTCAATCTTGGAATTGTTGCATATCTCTCCTGAGCATCGATCTATCCTTGATAAGGATTTACAGAACACCACGGTCCCTAATGACCTTGATGTCAATTGGTTCTAGGAAATGGTGGGCTACTTGACCAATAATCACCATGCCATTTTTTCTGAACAAGACTATGCCATAGAAAAAATGAACCACAATGGCCCTTTACATCTAGAAGTCCTTGTTGATGACACCAAAGTTAGACGAGTTTTGGTAGACAGAGGAGCAGGGTTAAATCTATGCACTTTAAAACTAATTAAGGCATTAGGTATCTTAGAAGCATGTGTAGACACCACTAAGAGTATTGTCATTAAGGCTTATGATGATGAAGAACGAAAATCAAAGGGGGTGGTAACACTTCCTATCATAATTGGTCCTGCGGTAATGAAGACAAAGTTCCAGGTCTTGGATCTCACCCTCCCTTATAACCTTTTACTAGGTAGACCATGGATTCATGCCATGAAGGTGGTCCCTTCCACATATCATCAGTTTCTTAAATTTCTTTACAATGGCACTGAAATAATTATAGATGGTGATCCCGATCCTTTCCAGTATTGCACCAATCTAAAGGAGATCCCTCAATGCCAAGTGCTAGTCAACCAAGAGGCCTCACTGTCTAATCCATCTTCTTATGTTGACCCATCCACACTCACTTGAACATCTGTTTTACCCTTGCTTCCTACTACTCCTAGGGTTGAGATCCAAGACAAGGGTTGTGGAGAGTATTATATGAAGACTTCTTATTGTGTTAGCCATTTGGTTCCTCCTAAGTCATATGGTTTACCTATAATAGGTAGGGGACAGTCTATGATCACTATACATGTTCCCCCCACAACAACTTTCACTAAATGGGGCGAATTAAGCAAAGAGGCTGTAGATACAGAAGATGTCACTTCCTGGCTGTATAAGGAAGCTAATCAAGAACCCCTTTTACTTGCTCATATTCCTATAAGTCTATATGGAAAGGGTTTCAAAATCATGCAAAGCAAAGGATATGATGGACAAAGTGGTTTAGGATTAAACCAAGATGGTAGAATTGAACCAATATTTGTTTCTTAGTGGCCAAAAGGAGTAGGGCTAGGGTTTCAACCGATTCAGATTGGCGTTCCTAGTGCTCCATTACCCTTGCATGAGGAAGTACGTGCTTTAAAAGATATTAAGACATCTCACGAACCAGTGGACCAAAATCATTGTAACTCCCCTGACTCTAATGATTATGAGTTGGATTCCTTATCCTCTACTTCTTCCATGGACCTTGACAAGTTATTTGGAGAACTTGACTTGATGTTAAGTTCCTCACCCAATCCCTTAAATTCCTGTCCACCAAAGAAAATGACAAAAGAGGAATGGTTTAAACACTACTATTGGGAATCACTTGATCCTACCTCGTGGCAACCTGAGCCACCTGTTTCTGACTATCAAACCTTGGCATTAGGCCCACCTATTCATCTACCTAGACCCAAACCTAAGAGCAAAATAGACCTGGTACAAGATTTTTGTAATCACATGAATAATTCAATCTTTACCTTGACCCCATTAGACTTTGATAACTCCAATGATGACATGCCCTTAGTTTATCTCCAACTCATTGATTGGGATCAACAAGATACACCCGTCTTAGACACTTTTGAGAACGACAAAGCAATTGCTGAGTTCCTGGGATTACATGAAGGCATACCTAATGGGGATCATAAAGCTAGTTTTACCATAGACTTGGAAAACAAAGCATATTTTGGGGAATCTGTTCAACCCTCCAGTCACAAAATGAGAAAAAGGATAAACTATATAAAAAGGATGAGTCTCTAGGTGAAAACCGAAAGGCGCCTCTAGACAATGAAAAAGTAAAAAGAAAGGATGCATCCGAACGTGAAAACCTTTCTGAGGCACCTAAGGATGGAGGTTTGAACATTCTCCCCATTGCATAGGAAAAGCCAATCATGCTCATTGAAGAAACCATAGAAGTCAACATAGGCACAAAAGAGAATCCTCGACTGGTTTATTTGGCAGTGCCATTAACAACAGAAGAGAAATTAGAGTTCCATGACTTCTTTGCACAAAGATAGATAAATTTTGCTTGGTCATATGCAGACATGCCAGGATTGGATCCTGACCTTGTTCTACATCATTTTCCCTTACAACCAGGTGCCAAACCAATAAAACAGAAGTTGAGAAAAATGCATCCACAAATTGCTTTATTAGTCAAGGCAAAACTCAAGAAACTATTAGACGTTGGTTTTATAAGATCAATCGACTATGTAGATTGGATTTCCAATCTTGTACCAGTCACTAAACCAACTGGGGGCATTCACATCTGCACTAATTTTAGAGATATCAACAAAGCTTGTAATAAGGATGACTTTCCTTTGCCTAACATAGATATGATAGTTGACATGACAGCAGGATATGAGATGTCCCTTATGGATGGATTTTCAGGATATAACCAGATCAGAATTGCAACTAAAGATCAACATAAGACAGTTTTCACTTGTCCTTAGGGAACGTATTGCTGGAATATTATGCGCTTCAGACTCAAGAATGCAGGAGCAACCTATCAACGTGTCATGACTACTATCTTTCATGATTTAGTACACACTTGTATGGAGGATTATGTTGATGACCTTATTGTAAAATCCAAGACAAGGGCAGAACATCTACAGGTTTTAGACAAGATATTTCAGAGGTTGGAAATGTATCAAGTCAGACTTAATCCAAAGAAATGTGTGTTTGGAGTCAAATCAGGAAATCTGTTAGGTTTTATCATTTCCAGATGAGGCATTGAAGTGGATCCTGCCAAGGTGAAAGCAATTATGGATATGCCTCCTCCCACTAATCTCAGTCAACTAAGGAAACTATAGGGAAGGTTGCAATCTATCAGAAGGTTTATAGTGCAGCTAGCAGACAAGACACATCCTTTTCAACATCTTCTTAGGAAAGGAGTACCATTTGTATGGATAGCTAGGTGTGAAGAGGCTTTTCAACTGATCAAAGATATTTACTTACACCACCTGTTTTAATGCCACCTGTTGACGGAAGACCATTGATTCTTTATATTACAGAAACCCATTCATCACTTAGACCATTGCTTGCACAGAATGGTGATGAAGGTCATGAAAGGGTAGTCTATTATATCAGCTGGACTTTGGTCAGTTATGAGCTCAACTATAGTAACATTGAACATGCCTATCTTGCAGTAGTATTCGCTACCCAAAAAATAAGGCACTACATGCTAAACCATCAAACAATGTTGATTGCTAAAATAGGTCCTCTGAAATATCTCCTCAGCAAGGCAACATTAACAGAGTGACTGGCCAAGTGGGTTATGATACTTAGTGAGTATGATATCTAGTATGTAGAAAGAAAGGCTATTAAAGGATAGGTCATTGCTGATCAGTTAGCTAACGCACCCATATAGGAAGATCATCCATTAGTTGTAGACTTTCCTGATGAATTCATATTCACAATGGAAACTATACTTCGATGGCTCACATACAAATCATGGTTTAGGGGCTGGTATATTGTTTATCACACCATAGGGTGATTCCATCCCTAAATCATTCAGGATTGCATTTCCATGCACTAACAACATGGTAGAATATGAAGCTTTAGTGACAGGTTTATGCATGGCAATCAAGTGGAAAATCAAGAACCTACAGGTATATGGCAATTCTCAACTAGTAATAAGACATGTAAATGATGATTATGAGACTAAAGATGAGAAGCTTTCTCTGTACAAGCGCATGGCTAATAGCTTTAAAGAGTACTTTGACAAAGTCAAGTTTCATCAGATACCTCATGTTTTAAACAAAGCAGTAGACGCTATGGCTACAATTGCATCACTTCTTGACATTCCTAACAATGTGCCTAAGTTTGAGTTCTTGGTAGAACAACTTTTGGTCCCAGCCTACGATATCCCAAATTCTGAAATGGTGTGTGACATTGTTGGTCCTGATTCCCCATGGTACAAAGAAATCTATGATTACCTTCATGCAGAAGTCATACCCACTGGCCTATCCAATAACCAACGTAGGACATTCTTCTGCAAGTCAGCCAAATACACCATCGTTAGAGACACCCTATATAGACGTTCCTTAGATAATACCCTATTGAGATGTCTTGATTCTACTGAAGCACAAGCAACATTGCGTGGGGTGCATGAGGGTATATGTGGTTCCCATTCTAGCAGTCCTACCCTAGCCAAAAAGATTATGAGACTGGGTTATTACTGGCCTACTGTGGAAAAATACTCATATGTCTCTGTAACGAAATGCTGCCAATGCCAAGTTCATGGAGATTTGATACATGCCCCAGCACAGGAGCTCCATCCTATCACGTCACCATGGCCCTTTTACCAATGGGGACTCGACCTCATAGGTAAGATCCACCCCACATCATCTAATGGACACAAGTTCATTATCACTGCCACTGAGTGCTTTGCGAAGTGGATTGAAGCCATTCCTATGACATACATTACCTGCACATAGATTTCCAGATTTATCTTGAACTATATCATCTGTCGGTATGGTGTCCCTCAGTCCATAATCACTGATAATGGCCACCCATTTAAGAATCAAGAAGTCCACCACCTGTGTGATCAATTTCATATCCAACATCACTTTTCCACTCCATACTACCCACAAGGTAATGGTCAAGTGGAGGCGTCTAACAAGACCATCATTAGAATCCTCAAGAAGACTGTCAATGATGTTGGTCATGACTGGCATTTACAGCTTAACCCTGCCTTATGGGCTTATCGTATAAGTATCCACACTCCTACTGGTGCTACTCCATATTCACTTGTTTTCAGGTCTGAAGCCATTCTACCTATTAAGGTCGAGATTCCTTCCTTAAGGGTATCCCTAAAAGGGCACATTGATGATGAAGAGTACCAAGTGTCCAGACTCCATGAGCTAGAATTCCTGGATGAGTGAAGATAGAAGGCATTAGACCATCTCCAAGCATATCAGAATTGCCTTCGTCGTAGCTTAATAGGAAGGTCTTGAACAGAAACTTTGACATTGGTGACCTAGTTTTAATGGAGAACCCAAAGAATCAAGCAGAAAGAGAAAAACCAGGGAAGTTTGAACCTAATTGGTTAGGGCCTTATGTTGTTACAGAAGCTTTTGGATCAGGAGCATACCAACTCTCTACTCTTGAAGGAGAATCATTGGCCTCACCAATCAATAGTATGCATCTGAAGAAGTTCTACGCATAGCTTATGGGAGCCTTTGTCTTAATTAGCAAAAATACAAAAAAAATTGTTATCAAGGTGAAAACCTGGCAAATAGGCATCTTGGTAACACCAAAAAAATTAGATAATCTAAAAATAGTAAAGACAAACATTTGTCCAATAGTGAAAACCACTTCAGTGGAGCTTTGGATAGGTACCATGGTGAAAACCTGGCAAACAGGCGCCGTGTGTACTTAACTCTGCTCCTTTGTCTACTATTATTCTAATCTATCTTGTACATAGTCCACATCATTGTATATATACCTTCCGTGTACATAGTCCACTTCCATGTACATAGTCCACTTTCATTTGCATAGCCCACTTCCTTGTACATAGTCCACTACCCCATCCATCGTTTGTATATACCATTCATAATAATTGGTAGTCTTTCCCATAACTTGGAATGATTGACATCGAGAGCATTTCATATCCCTTGTTTTACCCTATTCATAGTCAGTTGGTCTTATACTTGATTGGGGGAAAACACTTGACATGTGTCATATTGGTTCTTACATTGGCTATGGTGAAGACGTAAAACCATAGAAAATCCACAAAAACATCGTAAAATGGCTTGAGAAAACACAAAAAAATTAAAACATTTCAAAAATCCAAAAAAAGAGTCAAAGTCAATCGCACTTGTTAATCTTTGTCATTTGTCAAACTACGTTGCCTCTGTGACTAGACGTAGGCAAGGCCATCTACCGATGTGCCCCCGAGGCATTAGGTTAGTCTGTTTAGGTTTGTCTGTATAAATTCATGATTTACTCCATACGTCTATATGACAAGGTCATTGGTCATGTTGAACTACGAGGTCTCTGCGTGTACAACGTAGGCAAGGCCATCAATCGATGAGCCCCCGAGGCTGCACTAGGTCAGTCCTTTAGGGTTTGTCGTCACATGCAGTCAATTTTCAACATGTCATATCAATTCATGCATCAATCTGGTGAACAAGTCAGCAATGTCTTTGAGTCAAATCAAACAACTTGCCAAATAAAACAATCAAAACAAATCAACTACAGTGTACTACAAGATGTGTCCTTATTGGAAACAGACGTTATCAAAACAGTCAACCTATGTCTTATTCAGGATGAGTCCTTCCTGCATAATTGACAAGGTCGGCCAATCAACCTATGTCTTATTTAGGATGAGTCCTTCCTGCATAATCGACAAGGTCAAACAATAAAACATAGCCTTACATAGGTTATCACATCAACGACATCTGACTCAACTTCTTATATGATACATGTCTTTCTGAAACCAGGCTTTGTCATGCCTTATACAGATAGTCATAACATTGAAACTAGACTCACAGTCTTATCTGGTATGTGTATCTCTTGAAACCAGGCTCTATCAATCAATCTTTTTATCAATCAAACAAACCAAACAAACAAATCATGTTTTGGCAAATATTTTCATTGGCTTATTGACTTTATGGCTTATTTATCTTATCATTTATCTTGAATTGATGATTGGGATTCATGTTACTAGCTTTCTCAAGGATGTCCCATGAAGGATTTAGAGAAGCAACGATGTATTAGAATTCTATTTTCTTTGATTGCTATCTGTTGACTGTCTTTTAACTTTGATTTTGAGTCATGTTACTAGCTTTCTCAAGGATGTCCCATGAAGGATTTAGAGGAGCAATTACGTCTTGTGACCCATCTTTTCTTTTGTTTGTTGTCTGTGGTTTGTCCTGACAAAAAGACTAGGGAAACTTGTGTCCTTAGTATGAGTTAATGACAATCCTTGTCTGCGACTGTCTGTTATTAGCAAGTGGATAACCTTGCACACCTTGATCTATGTCATATCATGGTGTTTTTCTCCATTTGTATTATTCCCGCCCAATGATGATAAAGTACAGTACCTTTTGTGATACAGTGAAACATCGAAGATTGCTAATACTAACATCTATCTTCTGTCTTTCATTCTTTCTCAATCTTTCTTTTCACACTAACAGTTTTTCTCTTTTCTACATCTTCACCACCCTTATCTATTTTCCTCTATCCTTTTTTCTTTCATCTTCTAGTTCTCTCATCAATTTCGAGAGCACACTCATGTTCTTTGAACCTGTCTGTCCTCCCGAGGGGGCATACCTTCACTGTTTTACACTGGGGCATGACTGGGGCATATTTTTATCGATTTTCTTTGACACAACGCCGAAACGACATTGTATCAAAGAGGGGCAAATGTAGACACCAAAATTTGGTTTAGGCCTACAACATCCACATTCTTCGTAATTTGTATTCTTCATGGTCATTGATTAAATAATCTTAATTATTTAATTAATTCATCTTAACATTATTTCTTCTATTGATTAAATAGTCTTAATTATTTAATTAATTCATCTTCTTTTATTTCTTCTATTAATTAAATAATCTTAATTATTTAATTAATTCACACTTTTCTTTATTCTATCTGATTAATTAAATAAACGCTTTTTATTTAATTATGTTACTAATTAACCTTATTCTTCTTGTTAAATTAAATAAATCATTATTTAATTTACTCTTTATCATATTTCAACTATAATTAAATAAATTCTTTATTTAATTATTCATTTAAAATCCCTTCATCATTTAATTAAATAAATGTTATTTATTTAATTATTCTTTGATTATCGAATCTTGAATTAAATGAATTATTTAATTCATTAATTCTATTTTAACGCATTCCTCTATATTTTAGATAATTATGTGAGTTATCTAAGTATTCACTTTTACTCGACTCGACATTTATTTTAATCGTTCAATTAACCATTGATTCGATGTCTGAGTAGCGTCTTCGAGTAATCTCTTCGTCAGATCATGCAATCGTCCAGTTCTAACTCATTTGCGTGCACATGAATATTAATTAAATATTCTTATTTAATTAATTAAATGTTGTGCGTGCATTCAAACAGAGAGTCATTATAATCAATCTTCATCTTTGTCATGCAAAGATATTTTTGATGTTTTCGAATGTCAAACTAAATATTAAATCATTTATTTAATCTTTAATTCTATTCCTAATTTGTATCACTCATGTCACTTCTATCAGTTAACATAATGCATGTCCATTCTATTGATCTCAACCATTCGTTGATCTTTCAATCTTGACCTGTCATTCGAATAATCAATTTTCTATAAATTGATTTGTCATTCTTCATTCCATTCTCTCTCATGAAATTTTATAACTTTTGAGAGAACATATCTTGAATCTTCAATATTTTGCTAATCACTATTTTAGGCTATACTTGCACGAACTTGAAAATCTGAGGGAAATTATACTACACAAGAAAAATGGAGAAGGGAAATCGAGATGAATCATGGAAATACGTTCAAAATTATTGAGATTGTTTCAGTTTTAATTACGTTTTATCTTTCCCATGTTCTTTGTTGCTTAACACTTTAGATTTGCATTCTAGATTTAATATTGTATTACATGTGTGCTTCTAATCTTCTTTGTTGTCTATAGTGCAATTTTTATTTGGCGTTACACATGGCTTAGAAGGTACCCACATAAGAGTGCTAAATAGTGGTTGTTTTAGGACTTTGAAACATATCATAAGATTCTTCATTACTTGAACCTTGTCATGGCATCCAATGTTCATTCAACCAAATATGGGGGTATACCTTTGAACAAGAACTTGTGGAAGGTCTATGAGTCTAACCATGAGGCAATACTTGACACAATAAAGAGTAGAGCAAACCTGGATGGTTCATTGGATTAATTTGTAAGTATGCTCATTAATTCTTATTAATGTATAATTGTATGCAAATTAATTTGTATGATGCTAATTGTATCATCTTATTTTACTTTTCCTATTTGTAAGTAACCTACTAAAAATTGATTGGTGTCCCCTTGCAAAAAATGTTGATTTATGAGCCATCCAAGAGAATCTCAGCTAAAAAAGAAATGCAACATCCTTATTTTGATGATCTTCACAAATCTCAATTATGATTTTAAGCCATTATAAAAGTGTGTGTGAAGCCTGGTGAAGGAATTTCAAGTTATTAATTTGAATTTAACCTTATCATGAGCACCTATGATGTAGACATTATAAGAGCACCTCTAATTCCAAGTTATTCTATTCATGAGAGGCGTTATGTGCAATAGGTATCTTGGAAATCCTAGTGAAGATGTATGACTAGGAGTGACTAAGTTGAGAGAATGCCATGCCTATCCTCAATGGAAGCATCAAGATATATGCCTTACTGTTCCTAAGTTGGAACCAAATGGTGTAGATTTATTGTTTGTAAGTGTCTTCCATCTATTTTCATTTCATTTCCATTTTGCATGCTCTTTATTTTTCTTCTTTTACTTTGTGTATTTGTAAGTAAACTACTAAAAATTGATTGGTCTCTCCTTGTAGAAAATAATGATTTATGAGCCATCGAAGAGAATCTCAACCAAAAGAGCAATGCAACATCCTTATTTTGACAATCTTGGAAAATATCAATTCTGATTTGAAGCCATTGTAAAAGAGTGTGTGAAGCTTAGTGAGGGAATCTCAAGATATTCATTTGAAGTTAATCTCATAATGAGCACCTATGATGTAGAAATTATAAGAGAATCTTGAATGTATGAGTGAAATTGTAAAATATCTATAAGAATGGAGTATCTAAGGCATTGTGCCTACAAGTAGAAGCAATTGGGTTTCAAAACGGTGTATGAAGAATATTAGACAATTGTAGCACAAAAAGAATAATTAGGACAGACAAATAAATCTCATTTTATTGTAAACATCATATTATTAATATAGTGAGTGTAATAACCATTGATGGTTACTAATCATTCTTTTTCTTCTTTTATTCTCTCCTTATTATAACTAGCACCAATTGACTAACTTATTATAAAAACTTCATTTATTAAAAAAAATCAACCTAATGATTATATATCAATATCAATATCAATATAGCATACATTATATTGAAATAAATGCTTGTAATAAAATTTACTCAAATATTTAAATTTATTGCTACCCTCGAACATTTGTAATTCAAGCAATGTAATCCCTTAACAGTCAAAATTGCAAAAGGGTAACAATCTTTGACAGCCTGCTACATGGATACTGTGTTAGTTATAGGCATTTTGTTTGAGAAATTGGGATCACATAGGGAACCTCTACAATAAATTCTCTTAATTTTTGTTATCTTAGAGTCATTTTTCTGTGGTGTCCAATTTTGACTTGATGGAAAAAGTGTCAATTGCAAGCAATGTAAAGTTGCTAAGTGGTGCAAATTTTGTTCTCATGTGACTAAACAAAATATTCCAATGTATCTAAATAAGTATGTTTATACTAGATATAGTCCTCTTTCACACCCAAACACACAGAATCGCTCTGAGCTACGTTCAACCAGATCAATCCCTTAAAAGTCCAAAGTGCAAAAGAGCAACAATCTTTGATGGGATATTACTCAAAAACTTTGATGCTTAAAAACTCAGTGTTTGAGCCTATGGGATCATGTTGGGCCCCTCTATAATAACCTTTCTCAATTTATGTTATCTCAGAGTCATTTTCTTGTGGTGTCTTATTTTCACTTGATGGAAAAAGTGTCAAATGCAAGTAGTGTAAAGTTACGAAGTGGTGGAACTTTCATTTTGCAACTTGTGTGACCAAATACTATTTTAATGCATCTAGATGGTTACATTTACACTAGGAATGGTCATATTTCACACCCAAACATGTGGAATCACTCTAAGCTACATTCAACTAGCTCGATCCCTTAAGGGTCCAAAGTGCAAAAGGGCAACAATATTTGACATACTATTACTCGAAAACTATGATGCTTATGAACTCTATG
Organism: Sequoia sempervirens; assembly: GCA_007258455.2. Lineage (NCBI taxonomy): Eukaryota > Viridiplantae > Streptophyta > Pinopsida > Cupressales > Cupressaceae > Sequoia > Sequoia sempervirens. The sequence goes on along the minus strand of VDFB02270651.1, from coordinate 536,403,350 downwards.
TTTGAGCCTATGAGATTTCATTGGGCCCCTCTATAATAACCTCTCTCAATTTTTTATTTCAGAGTGGTTTTCCTATGGTGTCCAATTTTCACTTGATGGAAAAAGAGTCAAATGCAAGAGGTGAAAAGTTGCAAAGTAGTGAAACTTTCATTTTGAAACTTGTGTGAGAAAATAGACTGTTCCAATGCATTCAAATGGATTGGTTTATGTTAAGTATGGCCCTCTTTCACACCCAAACATGTGGAATCACTCTGAGCTACATTCAACTGACATAATCCCTTAAGAGTCCAAAGTGCAAACTAGTTGCAATCTTTGACAGACTATTACTTAGACATTATGATGCTTAGAAACTTCTAATTTGATCCTATGTGATCACATTGGACACAAATATAGTAACCTCTCTTGGTTTTTTCTATCTCGGAGGATTTTTCCCATGGTGGCGAATTTTCAATTGGAGAAAAAGTTGTTAAATGCAAGTAGTTGAAAGTTGCAAAGTGGTGCAACTTTTGTTCTACAACTCTTGTAACCAAATAAACTATTCCAACACATTTGGGTGGGTATTTTTATGCTAGTAATAGTCCTCTTTCACACCCAAACATGCTCAATTTCTTTGAGCTAATTCAACTAGTAGAATCCCTTAAGAGTCCAAAGTGCAAAATGGCTGCAAACTTCAACATGTTGTTACTCAGATATCGTGACACTTAGAAACTTCTTTCCTAAGCCTATGGGATCAAATTGGGCCCCTATACAATAACCTCTCTCAATTTTCACTATCTTAGAGGCATTTTCCAGTGGTGGAAAATTTTCACTTAGGGAAAAAGTTGTCAAATGTGAGTAGCTGAAAGTTACAAAGTACTGCAACTTTCATTCTGCAACTCATGTGACCAAAAAAACTATTCTAATGCATTTGTGTGGGTATTTTTACACTATAAATGGTCCTCTTTCTCATCCAAACATGGTGAATCATTATGAGCTACATTCAATTGGAAAAATCCCTTAAGAGTCCAAAGTGTAAAATAGATACAAACTTTAGCATGTTGTTACTCGAACACCATGATGCTTAGAAACTTCTTTCCTAAGTCTATGGGGTTTTTTTGGGCCCCTCTACAATAACCTCTCTCGGTTTTCACTATCTTGGAGGCATTTTCCCGTGGTGGTAAATTTTTATTTGGGGAAAAAGTTTTCAAATGCAAGTAGTTGAAAGCTACAAAGTGGTAAAAAATTTATTATGTAACTTGTCTGACAAAATGAACTATTCCAATGTGTCTGGGTGGGTACATTTATACTAGGCATGGTCCTCTTTTGCACCCAAACACATTGAATCACTTCGAGCTACATTCAACCAGTAGAATCCCTTAAGAGTCCAAAGTGCAAAATGACTTCAATCTTCGACGGGTTGTTACTTGGACATAGTGACAATTAGAAACTTCTTTTATAAGCCTAGAAACTTCTTTTATAAGCCTATGGGATTGTGTTGGGCCCCTCTATAATAACCTCTCTTGGTTTTCACTATCTTAGATGTGTTTTTCCCATGGTGGAAAATTTTCACTTGGGGAAAAAGTTGTCAAATGCAAGTAGTTGAAAGTTGCAAAGTGGTGCAACTTTTATTTTGCAACTCATGTGACCAAATTGACTATTACAATGCATTTAGATGGGTAAATTTATGCTAGGAATGGTCTTCTTTTACACCTAAATACATAGAATTTCTCTAAGCTACGTTCAACCCGCTCGATCCCTTAAGGGTCCAAAGTGCAAAAGGGTAGCAATCTCTGATGGGCATAACTCAGAAATTGTGATACTTATGAACTCTTTGTCTAAGGCTATAGGATCACATTGGGCCCCTCTACAATAAAATATCTCAGTTTTGGTTATCTCAGAGTCATTTTCCCATAGTGTCCAATTTTTACTTGATGAAAAAAGTGTCAATTGCAAGTAGTGTAAAGTTGAAAAGTGGTGCAACTTTCATTTTACAATTCATGTGACCAAACAAACTACTCCAATGTGTCTTGATAGATACATTTATGCTAGGCATGGTCCTCTTTCACACCCAAACATGTAGAATCACTTTGAACTATGTTCAACTGACTTGATCCCTTATGATGGCATGTAAAACAATCAAAAAGAGAAACACACACACAATGGTTCAGAAGTCCGAGTTTTCCACACAAAAAGCATATGATCATCCTCATGTCTAGCAAGCAAAAGATTTTTTTAAAATATCCTCTTTTCCCTTAAAACAATATACAACCAATTGTAAATGCATACAATGGTGGAAATTGGAAACATTTTATTTTTTCTCAATTAACAACTTTGGTTGTGAAGCATTTTGTCATTTTTATTTGAAATTATTTTCTATGCTTAAAAATTGGAGTCTAAGAGAAACAAGTGATGCTCTCATATACATTTATTATTTGGTGTGATAAATAAAGTTTCCACCGTTGAGTCCATTTCTTATTTGTATTATAAATTATATTATAAATTATAACTTGATTTCTCCCAAGTCCATTTCCTATGCAAGAAATAATATTGCAAAAAGTTGACATATACATCTTTCGACGTGTTTATATGGTGATGGATCAAGAACAAAAAAAATCATTCTACACTATGACCTCTTGGATTATGCTATGAAAATGTCTAAAGACTAATCAAGATAAATGTTTGTATAATAATGTGTTAAGAAGTTAACTACTGATCATCTACTATGAATATTATGTTTTGCAAGTGTTGTGAATATTATGTGTCCTTTTCTTAATTGAGTTTTTCTAATCAAAAGATTAAATATATTAGAATTTTTTTATGAAACATTTCATGGAATACCAATTGAAAATGTTTTTTTCTTTTAGATAAATAATTTCATGGAACTCTTTTAATTAAATTGAATTGAGATATGTAAGAAAAAACAAGGGAGCATTAGGAAATACATTGCTCAATGATCTTAAATAAGCCTTCTCTCCCATTGCAATTTTGGGTGGATTATTACTTTCAAAGTATTGGGAATGCTTTTCCTATTTTCTAGTTAGAAGTTTCCATTCTAGAAGGATCATCTCTTGATATATTTTATACTCATTCTTAATCAATTATCAATTTAATAATCAGTGCATTTAATTATAGTTAATCTTTTCTTTTCAATTTGTGCATTTTTGGAATTTGTAACTCTACTACTATTCCTATAAATATTGAAGTTGTTTAGCATTGACTAATAAAGTTGTTTAGCATCAATCAATTAATATTCAAGAAAAACCATGAAGGAAATCAATGATCAATGCTAGGGAATACCAATTAATAAGTATACATAGGAATAAGTCAAGTATGTACATGTGAATAAGGGAAGCACAAGTACTCAAAAACACGTAAGACTTGAAGTATACACATGACTACATAGTATACACAAATTAATACAAAGTATATTCATGAATACAAGGTACACACATGAAAACACGTAAGTCACAAAGTATACATGTAAGTTGTAAAGTATACACTTGAATACACATAACTCATATCTATTTAACCATGGATTTATAATGCAAGTATGAACACCATCAATAAAAAAGATTTGTATTAACCAAATAGCCATGTAGGCATACATCAATATATGTCGATATAAGTATAAAATATATACAAAATAGTCATTTAGGCTTACAAGAATGCCATATAGGCATACAATGTCAAATATATCCAATATGTAAAATATGTACAAAAATTCCATATAGGCATACAACAAAGGGCTCTAGAATCAAAAGTCATTGCTATCCATGCTCTCGAAATAAACTCTTGCCCTTTTCTTGTTGATTGAATGAAAATACATTTGTCACTCATTTATGTTGCAGTCTAGGAGTGCTCCTGGTGCTCCTCCTAGGGTTTAGTTCTTGGTTAAGTCTTATCTATTAAAATAAGAAGTAAATGCATTAATATATATAAATTACATTACAAAAAATGGTATAGTTAACAAAATAATCACTTACTGCCATCTGATGATCACTCTCCATGAGGGAAATATTCAAATGCCCATGCTAAGGCATGTTGAAGCCCTATATAAACCATCCAAATAGAAATTAAACTATGAATCAATAATGTTTGAATTTTCACTAACATCTATAACAATGAATGCAAATTGAAATTTAGTAATTTGCCTCATACCTCCCCTATCAAATCCATTGAGGAGTCTATAATAGATGAAACATCGATCTCCATTTCCCTCTTAACATTTAGAGGTGTATCTACTTGCAACATTTGAAAATAAAACAAAAAATTACTGAATCATACAAACTACAATAGTGATCCACGTCATGGATTATAATGTATGAGATAATAAAATTTTGAGTACTTATTAAACTATATATTTATGACTATCATGCTTACTATTTGCCCTATACATATCTTGTTCGAAAGCATGTGTGTTTAACTTTTACCCATATCTACAAGGCAGTGAACTGTTTGATAAAATGCTTTCATAGACATGTATGATAATTGTGGTGGCATAGAGAAGGCAATGAACTATTTCAAAAGCTTCCTCAAAAAAATGGGGTCTCATTGTGATGGAATGCCATTACAAACAAATGAATCATGGCATTCCATCACCATAAGACTACATTTCTTTGAGGCAATTTTTCAAACAGTTCATTGCCTTCTTTGTGGTATTATGTTGGGATGGGGTGGATGGTATAGTGTGATCTTAGTTATGAGATAGAGGGTGATCATGACATGAAGAGGGAGGGGTGGGGACATGAACAAGTAGAATAAAATGTGGAAGGTTCCATGGATTGGTAAATTGAGGATGAGGACCTTGAAAAGAATTTGGAGGGGAATTTTGGATAATGGGTTGGTTTCTATTCTTCAAGTAGTGAGTTGTTTGAAAAAATGCCTCAAAGAAATGTGGCCTCATTGTGATGGAATGGCATTCCATCACCATGAGACCACATTTCTTCAAGGTATTTTTTCATACTACTCACTACCTTGACTATGATATTGCTTACTAGTAGGCTTTGATAGATTTTTTCCAAGCATCCATAGTTTGTTGGAAAGCACCTATTTTAGGATTTTAGCCATAGCAACAAGGAAGTGAGTAGTTTGATAAAATTCTTTGGTACACAGTTATATAAAATGTGGTAGCATAGAAAAGGTGGTGAGCTATTTGAAGAAATACCTCAAAGAAATGTGGTCTCATGGTGATGGAATGGCATTCCATCAACATGAGACCATATTTCTTTGAGGTATTTTTTCAAACTACTCACTACCTTTTCTATGCTATTGCTTACTATTATGCTTTGATATATTTTTTCCAAGCATCCATAGCTTGTTGCGAAGCACATTTTTTAAGCTTTTAGCCATAGAAGTGAGGAAATGAACTGTTTGATAGAATACTTTAATAGACATGTATGGAAAATATGGTAGCATAGAAAAGGCGGTGAGCTATTTGAAAAGTGCCTCAAAGTAATTGGGTCTCATGGTGATGGACATAACCATGAGACCACATTTATTTGAGGCATTTTTTCAAAAAACTCATTTCTTTGTCTATGTTATTGCTTACTATTATTCTTTCATAGATTTCTTCCAAGCATCCATAGCATAGACAAGGTAGTGAATTGTTTGAAAAGATGCCTCAGTAAAAAGTGGTCTCATGGAATGACATGACAAGAAAATGAAATTGGAAGCTGCTCCTAATTATTACTTATGCTATGTGAAGTAATTGCATCACTGCTTATGTTGAATTTCTAAAAAACTATATTGTAGTTTAAATTTGGTCATCTATTACCATCTAGTTATTATTTATGGATTGTGACTTGTAATGCTTTGATTTTGAAAGATGTGCAATGGAACATAATCAATGATATGAAAATAAACTACACAAATATATTAAGTACAATTCATTAGTTAAACTCTTTATTCTATTACCTTTGTGTAGGTTTGTCTAAATCTACTGGCACTGGGAGGTGTTCCCTTGAAACCTCTAATATTAGCCTATTCAACTTCCAAAATCACATATTAGAATACCATTCATTAAAAAATGTTATTAACATGTAATAAATTTATAATTGTTTACTAGTTATATAACTCAACAGTAGATGAAATGGAGAAATAAGTGGGTGTAGGGCTGGTGTATCCAATATCAACACTGTGACCCTAAAATTTTATTAAAATCATAAAACTAAATTAGTTAATCTTGCATTTCAAAATTGAAATTTAATAAATTAAATTTAATGAACATGATAGCATTTACCTGAGAATCAATTCCATAGGGCTCATTCAAAATTTTAGCTACCCTACCCATCTCCATAACTGTAGATGTATCCTACATAGCAGCCGCTTGAGTGTCAGTGGGGTCATATGAACAAGTCATCCCGCAAGCTTGACACAAATGGGATCGAAGCCCACCACTCGAAGACTCCCTTGGATGGAACTGTAGTATAGGGATGGCATGTTGGATGAAACTCTAGGTCAAAGAGTTGATCGCCTACAAATTCTCTACCTTGGCACTCTCCTTCGTGATGGAAGGGATAACGATGTGCACATGAGACAACCTAGCAAGAGGTCATCGTGCTTTCTGCCTAGGATCTTGATGTGCATTGGGTCTATCTTGAGCTGACCCCCACCTCTCCCCTAGAAGTCTCTCATATCAAAATAATTTTGGATTTTGTTCAAGATGAACTCAAAGTATAGTTTCCTCAAGAAATATTGTAGGACTTCACAATTGTTGCATGGTGGGTAATCAAAAACCAGGTACCATCTATCCCAAAAAAAGTTCCTAATTTGTTGGTGGCGGCACCAATGGATATGAAACCTCTCCACATTGAGGGTAATATTTTCATTTGTGCATGGGTCAGTGAATAATGAGCACAAATCTAATTTTGTAATTTTTAGATCTTTTACATCTTTATATGATAATTTATCTTGGTAATAATCCCTAGCCACCTACCTCCCATCTTGCCAACCAATTAATTGTTTGTTGATTTAATCTACATGTTTTAACATTTCTTTGACTGAAGTTTCTAGGGTAATTCTTTCCATGGTTGAACCATTTGGATTGTTCAACCTCCTGATTAAATCCTTAATTTATTTTTTATCTTTTTCAATTTCACTCATTAAGTTTTGTTGAGTTCCAAGACGATGTTGAAGGATTGGTGGAGGAGATTATTGTTGTGGTTGTTCAACTTGAGGATTTTTTTGTTATTGTTGTTGTTGTACTTGTTGGGTATTTTGAGAAGGGTTTGTAGGTTCATTAATATATCCTACAAATTCAAAAAATAAATATAATAAACAACCTAAAACTAACAAATTCACAACAACAAAAAATAATCCTTACCTCTTAGACCTCCTTGTCGACGTGGCGGCATCCTAGTGATGAAACAACAATAATTTGATGAAAAAAATTGCAAGATGGATCCTCCCAGAACATGAGCATGAAAATGAAGGGTTTTGGCCATGGGAAAAAAAACATAGTCACAATGAAAATGATTTCAAATTCCTTTATTTTTTCTTTTAATACCTCATAATACGAGTGCATTATAACACACTAACATTATGGGCTCATTGTGGTTGAGCCTTAGGCTCGACACACCAAGCCATAATGCACTCACATTATGAGCTTTCAAAAAAAAATTTAAAAAATTGGCCACAAATTGGCCCCCCATCTTTTTGCACCCGCCTCTTGACCCTTGAGGACCAAATGGAAATGATATGTGCTAATTTGGAGAAGGGTGGGGAAGGGAATAAATATGTTGTGAAGTATGAATCTATTGTCGTTTCTACTCCTATTGAAATGGCCAAGAAATGGAAGGAGATAATTGCTCCTGGTGAGGAAGCTGGTGTTGGTGGTAGGCTTGTGGAGGAAGAGGTGTCTATTGACAAGGATGATGGGGTGCAAAATGTTTTGATTAGTGAGGTGAATGTGGGTAGGCTTGGTGCTAGAATGCATAATAATACCAAGGCACAAGTTGGGGCTCCTACTAAGGACTTTTTTGAAGTCATCAATGATTATCAGAAGACTGTGGTGAGTGACATGGAGGCTACTAATATTTGGAAGAATATGTAGTGCTATTGTTTTTGTACCTCCTTTTTGGCTACTATCATGTTGATGGTGTGTTGTGTTTTGGCTACTATTTTATTTTTGTATTTATATTTTTCTTTATCTATTTTTTTTGTAAAGGGTTTTGTGGTCCCTTCAAAACATGTTTTACCTCTAGTAAAAAACAATAGGTTGATCATTACCTATGTTAAAAACCATAAAACTATTAAGCACATGCTTCCCACTTGATCAAAACAACACATGAAACATACAAATATATTTTACATAGTCTAGAACAATCCACAAACCACATATGATCCAAGAAAGACTTCATCCAAACTTGCATCATAGAAATGCTTCAACCCAAAAAATCTGGTTAACCTTATATGCACACTAATGCATGAAACACACACTATTCTGCCCAAATCATGATAAATCCTAAGTCTTGAAAGATACCATCAACATAAGAAACTTCCCAAATCTACACAACCTGAAACCAAACTATGAAGAAAAGTAGAGAAAATACATTTCTCCTAGACCACAACAAATAACACTAAAAACCTAGTTCACATACTGGTGAACATATCTCACTCAACACAATGATCCAGAAGCCCAAACTCTGTATATAGAAACTAATAACAACCCTAAACAACATATCAAGTCCACACAGGCATAGAATAAATACATAAGAAATGTGGAGTACATCTTGGAACATGTTCTAAACATTTGCACAACACTACTTTCTCTATTTAACAAATTTTCTATAATATGCCAACCCTTCACTAAAGTAAAAATTTCCTAAGTTTTCACTAAGTGAGTAAATAAACTATGTAACAAGCCATTGCAATAAAAAAAATCTTTTCTTTATTGAGAATAAATGAACAAAGATACCATAGCAACTTACAATAAGGATCCCATTTCAATACAATAATTTCACAAGTTCTATTTATCCAATAACATACATAGTTACATACATATCTCAACCAAGCTTTGAAACAAATAGTTATAGATGGTCCAAGATCCTCCTTTTAAATCTTTGGTCTTTTTTTACCTATTGTGGAGGAGAAGCATAACTCAAGTGATTTTCTACCAACCACGAACTCATATGCACTCCCCTGCACATATATCATTTGATAGATGTCCCTACCCTTTGACGAAGAGATTGGTAGAGTTACCATGTAATGAAAACCAACTGAGCTTAGTGTTGTGTCCTACATGACTAGAACTTGTAAACCCACAATCTAGGACTAGCATGCAATAGCTAGATCATGGTGAATTGAAAGTGGAGCTAGAGGAAATCACACTAATTTGGAAAAAGTTTTCTCACTCAGTACTTCGAGTGAAGGTCATTCTTTTCACTTACACTACTCAGGCTCGATTTGAATTAAGGCCGCTATAATCTACACATAGTTATTTTCTCCAATGAGTAATATTTAACCCCAAAGATAGCCTATCACCATTCCTACAAACTTAGGATATATCTACTTAAAAAAGTAAATGTACAATCTCCCTCTCCTAATGGATAAACAATCCTAGGAGTAATCTACTAGCTATCTTAGTTAAATCAATAGCCTATCTATGAGTAAACCTTAAGCTACCTTTGTTAAATCATATTTAGTATGTTAATAATTATGACAAATAAAATCCTCCTATTATGGAGTATCTACAAGCACATCACAAAATAGTATAATAGCTTCTAATTCCTTTTTAAAGCAATACTATTTTTCCCTAAATGCAAGTATTCATAATGAACATTTTAAAGAAATCATGAAACAATATTTCAAAAGATAAGACAATAAAATAAGATTATCCTCATGCCCATTTTCTCTTATCCAATTGATTGACTACAAATTAGTTTTCCCATAGCAGCAACTAGCTTATGCTTGATCCCTTTAGCAATGCCACAATAAACCCCTATCTTTCAAGCCGATAATTTACTTCACTCAATATGCTAATGCTCTCACAAAAACTCACAACTCTCTCAAAATATAATAGAGTAATGCAAATAAGAAATGAAAAGAAAAAGTGTATAAAATGCTAAGCTCAATGAATCCCAAATGAGGATTCAACTCTATTTATACAGTAGAAAAGAGGCTTCTCATCCTACAAAATATGCATGATTATTGACAAAAAACTCCATGCATAACAACTCACTCAACTCAGCTAAAAGATGGCACACAAATAATAACATACTTAGCTAAACAAAGCTATAGGTCAACCTTACTAGTTGACAGTAGTATGAGACCATTTCAAATCAGCACATGGTGCAAAAGGTGTAATTTGAATTTCCTTCACAATGAGCATCTACAACAAATATGATTCATAAGGTGGTGCCAAAGAAATCATAAACCTCCTACAAAGTTGGCACGATTTTACACTTGTTGAATTAGTCAATATCAAATGTGCAACACTTAGCTCATGTCAAATTAGTCTAGCATGGGTCAATACATCTCATTAATCAATTTGACCAATTCTTCGACCTATTGTTCATAACTTTGCATGCCTCTATTCATTTTTGATATTTACTCAATGACAAGATGATTTAAAATTTTATTAAGTCAAAGACATCTCCACATAACGAATCAACCAATTCTCATTCCTTTTATTGACTTTATGGCTGTAAGTTACTTGGAAACTTACTTATTTACTATGTGAGGACATCATGTAATCATTCATCCTTTAAATACAACCAACATATATCATATATTCGACATTTGATTAAGTTAATTAGTCAACCTCTAGCATTGGGTAGTTGGGAGTGCCTACATTTTTTCATGCAATCTATCACTAATAAATCTTCCCCATGAATCCACATGGGACTTTCCTTCATTTTCCTAATAATTTCAAACATCTAGGTTTTGAATTTTTGGGCATCTTTGCATCTAGCCATTATGCTCAATAGGGTTATCATATCCTGAATTTCTTGAATGAATAATGACCTCAGGATATTTTTTGGCATCCTCGCCATATTTTCTTGGAACCATTATGATAACATGACCCTTTTATTTTTCTCTTTTGAGCTTGTATATGTTGTGTTTTCCTTTATTTCAAATGTATTCATTTTGTTGAACAAGGGGAGCCCAAATGTATACACAATACCATCTGTCGAGAGGTTTGTATAGACTCTCCCTTCTTTTACAAGAACCCTCCTATCTAGGTCGTACCATTTCATACAATTTAGGACCAATTCAAGGGCCTCCATTTCCAATGGGAACCCTCCAGCCATTCCACTAGCGACCATATTCTTAATGCATTGAGTGGCATATTTTTGATGAATCCTCCTAGCAAATTCATACTCATTGAAGCTTCCCAGATGTGTGTTTATGATCATCTTGTAGGTAGGTATGGCTTGAAAGACAAGAAATTTGATTTCCTTATTGGGATTCTTCTTTGTTGAAGTACTCATGTCTTCTTTAATTTCATACATAATTAGCATGTATGTTCTTTGCATACAAGTTAGGGCTAATTCTAACCTTGAATTTTTAATAATTCATAAAATTTCCTTACCCATAACCATGGATTAGGTTAAATCCCCTTAAGAGTAATAGTATTTTTAATTCTTCATGAATTAACTAGAGGTAATGTTGTTTAATCAAAAACATGTGTGCATAAAAGATTAACAAAATTTAGTTACAACTAAAGTACATGGTTTCACTAATAGTATGGTTGAACAAACATAGGTTCAAACCCTGATGAACATTTTCTTTTGTGATCTAAAACAAAATTTTCTCTTTGTGTGTCACAACTATTATTTTATTTCATTAATGTTCTTGCAAATGGATGATATTGTGCAAGGTAGTGTATTGTCAAAGCAACTGCATTCTCTAGGTGGTGCCAAGTACATGTTTTGTTCACCACCTTCATTAATTCCTTTTACTATACATTAATTACCTACAAAAAAGGTGAAATCATGGGAGATTAGGGTTCACATCATGAAATCCTTCATTCCTACTTTGGGGCCCACCTTTGGAAGGAAAGTGGCATAGTTGGTAGACATGGAACACTTGCGTTTCACATTAGTCTTTATGGGACATCAAATGGAGCATACAACTTGGATGTTGAATGACTAGCTAATAATAGGATTTGAAACATCTGACATCTAGTCTCAAAGAGTTATCGAGGTTGGGATTTTTACTTAATGAGTTTATGATAACTGAGTGCAAAAGATATTTGAGTGTGGGTAAAAAGAAAGATCAATATGGTTCAAAATGAACTTAATTCCCCAAACTTCTGATTTCCAGTTTTGAAGAAAAGAAAAGTCATGATTGAGCTTAACCAAGGAAGTGTTGATGTGTGCACACTTGGGAAAAATTTTCCCAGGTGAAAACTCACCAAGTGCAATGACCAATCGAGCACAATTTGAGCTTTAAAAAAGATGCATTACACTTAGAGCAAGAACACTTAACACTTGAAAACCCAAGAATCTGGATAAACAATAAAAACTAGGGAAAATATTTGCAAACACCTTTAGCCTAGGAAGACATCAATTTGAGTGGGAGACTAGAATTTTGGAGCAAGACTTTTGTTTTACCATTTCCTCCAAAGAAGCACGCCAATATAAGGAAAAAAAGAAAGAAAGGGAAAATTAGAATAAAAGAGGAGTCCACATTTTTCCAAGGGAAAATGGGGCATGTTGTGATACCACACAACAAATAGCAACTAGAAAAACCAAACAAAATAACAAGAAAACAATTCCAAATATAATAACCATACTTTAGTTTTCTATAGTTTTCAAATTATAAATAATCATAACCTTTCTTTAACATTCCTTTCACTTTAATCAACATAAAAAATTAGATTTCTTTGAGCTCATGTGTATTCCAATGATTTATTTTGCTACAACAAATTCAAAGCATAAAAATTCTTGTGTTGACCTACATAATTTGGTGATTTCCTTTTAAGAAAACCTAGATATTCCATTTCTGGCAGTCAAGCATCCTTAGCCCAAACAAGGTTATCTTTGTAATTCACCCCAAACATAGCTCTATTACCAACCAGGTGTCTATAGCCTTGATAGATATATTTGGATAGCCTAAAGAGTTGGATTTTATCTTTTTTTTATTTCTCTGATATTCATTTTTTATTTTTTCATTTGATATTGCATTGTAAGCTCTTTTGCTTCAACTTGTAGGCAATGAAGCTTGCTATTATATTGGGAATCATAGTGGTAGAAAAGGTTACCTTTTGATATTTCACTCAATGCAAGAAACTGCTATCCAAAATTCAAGTATAACTCTTTAAATTTTGGAATTTGTAGCTAAATATCAATTGAATGATTTATGTGAACTAAAGTAAATGAATCCAAAATAATTCTCTGATTGTCTATAATTGGAAAATTACTTTCAGTTAAAGCATGAATCATATTTCAAGAATTGATACTCTATAATTTGAACTACCTTTGGATGTTTCTAACTATTTATCACATCTCAACAACATAGAACCCCAAAAAGTAGAAAAGAAAAAAAAAGAAAAGAGCACAAAAACCCCAAAAAACTACTTACATATTTACAACAATGAACAGAAACCAAAACTAAGCATGAAAATAATGCTTCAAGAATTGTCCATTGATAGGCAATAGAAAATATTCTATTGTAAGAGTTTTAATCCTATAGGTGCTATCACTAAGGATTTCAAATACTTGGTAAGGACCGCCCCATAACTTGTCAACTTACCATGTTCACCCTTGCATTGATGGGCTTTGTCCCAAGATAGGACCAAATTAGATATTCTAAAAGAGTTTAATCTAGCCCTTTTGTTGAAACAACACTTTACTATAGATTGATTCTTGGAAAAATGATCTATGACCCTAATATTTTTTTCATCTAAGTGCATCAGTTGTAACAACCAAGCATCAATATGGTCATCTAATCCAATATATTCCTAGGAAAAATACCAAGTACGAATCTTCAAATTTATAGGCAATATAGGATCAACTCTATAGACCAAATGGTAAGGGAAATTACCTAATGCAGATTTCATCCTAACCCGGTCAAACCAAAGGGAAAATTTTAGTAGGAAATTCCATTCCTTGGGATTTTTCTCAATCAACTTTCTAATTATGTCTAACAGGTTTGTTACAAGTATGAAGTTGTTATCATGTTGATATCAACAAGCTTGTGTTGTCATTGATGATAGTAGTGTAGTGATTGAGAAGAGATCATTGCTTTGATTAGTTGAGTTGCTGATGTTAACCTTTGGTGTTGCTTTGATAAGCTTCCAATTATGGTTTAGATGTTGAGGATACTAAGAAAATTGATAAAATAGGGAAACAGGGTGTTACAAAAGTGTTTTGGCTTGCAGAGGTGTTCTGGTTTTGCTTCACATTTCTTCTAGGCTAAAGATCTACTTTTTTGGTTTGGATATGTTAGTTAGAGATGTTCAAAGTTTCTATATCTAGAATTTTGGCTTCCAGATCGATGGTTAGAGGAAATTATGCTCACTAGTAGGTGAATTGGTTTTTTGGTGTCACTTATAGAGGTGTCTAGGAGAAATGTATTCGCTCTGAATTTCTTTGTAGTTGTTTTTTAGGACATGGTTCTGAAAAAGAGTTGATGATGTTGGTTCCTTGCATGTGTCAAGAATATTTTTGGTTTGATACTCCAGAAGCTGGATTGTAGAGCTGTAGTATTTGGTAGCATAGTTTGAGTGTACTAGTTGTGTACATTCTAAAGGATTTATTTGTTGTGAAGGATTTTGTTGGTTTCTAGGATGTTCTTGGATCATGTTAGGGTGAATTTTGTTGTTCAAAAGTTTCAAATTGTTTAAAGGAAGTGTGTAATTAAAATTTTAATGTGTTTGCATGGTTAACAATCAACCTACTATGTTTACACTACATTCAAAGATGTTCAAGTGTTAATGAAGGCATAGTGTGATGTGTGAGAGTTGATTTGGGTACCAGTTAATTTTTTTTTTGGTTCACTTTGCATTCTTATCCATCGCAAGAATGTTTAGTGTGAACCTAATTTGAAATTACAAATTGTGAAGAATGTATAGTCGACCTTGGAGAGGTTTTTCAAGGTTCAGGACAACATAAGTATGAGCTGAGATGTTGAAGGTTGATAAGATAGAAAGGATAGAGGTGTGTGATGCAAGTGATGTGAATTGTTGAAGGGTAGAGTACGAGTTAGAGTAGAGAAGTGAAAATTTCAAAGTGTTGGACTTTTGAATGTGGTGAGCTAAAGGTGTCCACAATCATTCAAACAAGACTATCAAGGTGTTGTATCTATTGTGGTGGATTCTTTATTGCAATGAGAAGTTGTTCTCTATGTAACATTTATCTCTATCTTCTTTTCTTTCTATGGCAATAAGCCTTGGTTGTGAGCCTTTGTGTACAATGCATCCTATTCTGGAAGTGAGCCTTTGTACCAATTTTGCATTTACTTATATTGTGAGCTAATCCTCACCATATTTTTTCCCTCATTGGGTTTTTCATGTAAATATGGTGTTCTCTTGTGTATGGTGTTGGTTGTTTTAGTTTCTATTATATGCTTTTCAAGTTTAAACATTATAAAAAATTAAGGGTTTACTAAATGCACGGGGATCTGATTATTGTTGAGGGTTTTAATTTTTTAATCCAGTGCAACTAATTCACCCACCTCTCAATTGTCTTGTTCATTTAAAAATTGGTATCAGATCAAGTTTCCTTGGAGAAAATCTTAACCATTTGAGGTATATCTGGGATGGCAAACAAGATAGAGAGCCCTAACTTTGATGGCACAAACTATGCATTCTAGAAGACAAAGATGGAAGGATATATACAATCCTTTGTATATGAGATTGAAAAGGAAATAAAAATTCAATATATTGTGCCTCTAAATAGTTTGAACACAAGTGATAAGATCAAGGCCTACGAAATAAATGGTAAGACAAGGTTTATTCTTGTGAATAGTATTTCAAATTTTGAATTAGTAAAGGTTATGAATCTTAAGACTGCTAAAGAAGTTTGGGATAAGCTAGAAATAATTTATGAAGGAGATGATAAGGTTAAACAAGTGAAGTTACAAAATTTGAAGGCACAATTTGAGACCTTGTGAGTGTTTGAAGAAGAAACAATTACAAGTTATATGTAGAGGGTTGATGAGCTGGTAAGTACAATGAGAGGTCTCGGTGCACAAGTAACCTAGAGTGGTAAAGAAAGTTCTTAGATCTCTTCTTGATTCTTATAGTGATAAGGTATCTGCTATTGAGTAAGTTTCAAATTTAATACTTACACTAAAGATTAGATGTTTGGAACATTAACTTCATTTGAAATGAAAAAACTTGGTTTAAAAAATGGTACAAAAGTGGAAACTATTTTAAGGCTAGACAATTAGAAATGGTTGAAGACTCATATGGAGATGATCTTGATGATGTGGAAGCTAACTTTGTAAGAAGGATAAAAAATGGCACCAGTAAGTACAAAGGTAAACTAACTTTCAAATTTTTTAGCTATGGAAATATAGGTCACTATGCTTCAAGATGTCCAAATAGAGATGTGAACAATAAAAGTAAGGAAAAAAAAGGAAAAATGATTAAGAGAAGTTACTATGTTAGAGAAGATGAAGGTATTTCTAATGATGAATTTGATTATGGAGATTATGATGAATTCTTTTTATTTGCTTTAAAAGATGAATCTAATTTTTCTAACTCTGAAAGTTGTGTGAAGGAAAGTGTTTCAAAAAATAAGAATAAGATTGAAGGTACTTTGGTATCTGGTTTTCATGCTAGATAAGATAAGAACTATTGGGTTGTTGACAATGAATACTCTAATCACATGACCAGAGACAAGAGTAAGTTTGTTAAACTTGAAAATTATGATGGAGGATTAGTTAAATTTGGAGATGATTGAGGAGTTAAAATTTGTGGAATAGGTTCAATCAATTTTGATAGGAAGCATAATACTAAATATGTTTACTATGTTAAAGGATTAAGGCATAATATTGTATATATGTGTAGAAAAGGGTATAATCTTGTGTTTTAGAATGATGGATGTGGGAATAAAAAAGGATCTGAAACTATGATTTCTACTAGTAAGAGGACAGATGGAAATATCTATCAACTCAAGGGTGCTAATGGTCATTACTTTATGACTTAGATTAATGACAACTGGTTATGGCACTAGAGGATGGTGTAACATGAATTTTGACAATATGGTTAGTATCAGTTCAATTCATGTAGTAAGAAACCTACCAAGAATCACACAGCCTATCAATGTTGTTTGCAAGGATTGTCAATTCAAAAAAAAAATGAGTATTTTCAAAGGAAAGAGAAATTTGATGCTAAACTACTAGAATTAATACATACAAATATTTGTGGCCCTACAAGGGTCAGAATTCTTCAAGGTGTCAGGTATTCCATGCTTCTAATTGATGATTACTCTAGAATGACATGGGTTACTTTTCTTAAGGAAAAATATAAACCCCTAGATAGATTTAAAGCATTTAAAACTATGGTTGAGAATGAAATGGATTTGAAGATCAAATTTTTGAGGTTTGAAAAAGGTGGAGAATTCAACTCCAATGAGTTTAACATGTTCTATGAATATCGTGGCATAAAGAGGCACTTTTCTACTCATAGAACTCCTTAGTAGAATGGAGGTTGAAAGGAAAATTAGGATTGTTCAAGAAGCTACAAGGAATATGATGAAAGAAGCTAAACTATCGGAAGTCTACTAGAGAGAAGCAATTCATACTATTGTTTACATACTTTTAATAGAGTTCAAGCCAAAGCTAATAGCATAAAGATTCTGTATGAATTGTGGTATGGAAGGATTCCTACTATCAAGTACTTTAGAGTGTTTAGAAGAAAATTCTAAATCAAAAGAGATGAAGAAAACTAGGGAAAATTTGATGTAAGGTTTGATGAAGGTATCTTCCTTGGATATTCTACTAAAAGAAAAGCTTATAAATTTTACTATAACAAAAGGATAAGAAAGATTGTTAAGAGTGAAAATTTCAAGGTTGATGAAGATTTGTAGAATTTAGTTGTTATAGATAGATATGTGTCAACTGAACCTACTTATGGAGAAGAACAAGAAGGAAAAACTAAGGAAAAAGTAATGTAGAATGAAGAGGAAGAAGCTCTAGAAAAGACCCCTAAGACCCTTAAGTATGTGCAAAGAAATCATTCCAAAGAATATATTATTAGAGACAAAAGAAAAGGTGTAACATTGACAAGAAGAAAAATTGCTAAAACTGAGGTAAACCTATGTTTACTTTCCAAAAATAAACCAAAAACAACCAGTGAGGCATCCAAAGATGAATATTAGATAAAGCCAATTGAGGAAGAGTTGCAACAAATTGAGAAAAAATAGACTAGGGAACTGGTCCCTAGACCTAAAAAATAAGAATATAATTGGAACTAAGTGGGTATTTAGAAACAAGTTGAATGAGAATGGAGAAATAGTAAGAAATAAAGAGAGACTTGTGTGTAAAGGTTAGTCACAAGTAGAAGGAATAAAATTTGAGGAAAAATTTTCCCTAATGGCTTGAATGGAAGCAATTAGAATGTTTTTGGCATTTGCAATACATAAAGACTTTAAATATTATCAAATGGATGTGAAGTCTTCTTTCTTGAATGGAGAATTGGAAGAAGTTTACATAAAACAATCAGAATGATTTTAGTTATCAAATCATCTGGATATTGTCTATAGATTGAAAAAGGAAATCTATGGCTTAAAGCAAGCTCCCAAAACTTGGTATGTAAGTTTGTATAGATATTTGATACAACAAGTATTCAATAAGGTACTACAGATAGTAATCTTTACTTCAAAGTTGAGGAAGATAAAATATTGATAGTGGTTATGTATGTGGATGAAATTATCTTTGGAGGCAATGGAGATATGTGTAATAAATTCACAGAAGTTTGAGATGTCTATGTTTGGGGAGATGAATTTCTTCTTTGGGCTACAAATAAATTAGAAAGATAAAGGAATTTTCATTTCACAATCAAAATATGTCAAAGTGATGTTGAAGAATTTTGTAATGGATGACTCCAAACCGATATGTACTCATATGGTTACTGGTTGCAAATTGAGGAAGGATGATGAATCACCTAAGTATGATCAAGGAAAGTATAGATTTATGGTTGGTGGTGTTGGAAGCTTCATATTGTTGGGATATGGTGTTGTACACCATTGCATAAAATGATTTATTATAATGTTGTAATTAAATAATTATTTAGTTGTGATACAACTTGGTGGTGTGGTTAATCACACTAGGTAATTATTTGGGGTCCACTTGATGTTGTATTGTAACATTATATTATTATTTAATGTGTGGGAGATATATGATAATAATTTAAAATTGGGGAAATGTAAAATAAAGTGATGTCTTAGTACCCAATATTAAATAAGGGGTTAGTGGTTTTGTATTCACGTGGATTTTTTGTAGGTGGTTTTACCTTACCACTAGTTGTCTTTTGTGTGAGCTTGTGTCTATAAAAACAAACATATGTGTAGTGTTTTAGGTTGGCTAAGTGGCTTGGCTATCATTATCGAGTCTTTCAGAGGAGTGAATTTGTAAAGCATGGCATGGGATGTGTGGATTCATGCTTGGAAACATGGGAATGGATTGGAGGGCTTGATGCTTTAGAGGTATTAATTGTAACTCTTGTATTGTTTTATTACTAAATAATATGATGGAGTATGAATGCTTTTGGAGGCTAGGTTTTTCCCTCTTGAGGGTTTTCCCAGGGTATATCTTGTGTTATCATGTGGCTTGGCTATTTGATCTATGCATTGTGGTTACTTGTATGCATGTTTATCTCTCATGGGTTATGTAGGAAATGGATTAAGATCATGGGTTAAATTCAATATTTCCTAACAAGTGGTATATGAGCTTTCATGGTTGAAGAATTTTTGTTATAACCCTAGTTTGAGAGTTTTTGCAAAGTTAAAGCCATGGAAATGCATGTAGGATTTGAGGCATTACAAGATATGGAACACATGTTGAAGTGTTTGTATGCATATTTGGGCTTTTGGGTTGTCAAGATTTGTTGGGTTTATTGAAGATTTGAAGTTTTCCAAATTTGGGTGCAAGAGGGTTTTGTAGGGGAAATTTCATAGATGACCTCTTGAGAAAAAATGGACCTCATGGTTGGATTCAAGTTGGCCAAGAGATGAAGATTGATATAAAATTTGACTTATTTTGGAAAATTTAAAAAAAATGTAAAAAAAAAATAGTCACAGCCCAATTTCGCCATGTGAAATTTTTTTAAAAAAATCACAAAAATAAAGTCCATAGAAATTTTGGTGTTGAGTCATTAAAATGATTAAGGCCTACAAAATAAAAAATAAAAAATAAAAAAGTTAGAAAATCAAATTGAAAATTATTAAAGAAAAATATAAAAAATAATAATAATATATTGGCAAGCACGTACCTTGTGACAATAGTGTATTGCTAATAGAGTACGTTACCAATACTATGACAACAATAGTCAAGGCAGCATCCATCCAACCCCAGGAATGCATCGTGGCACGGATGTTGCTTCCATGCATAAGAAGGCATCCATATGGTAAAGGTACCTGACAACAATTATTTGGCAGTACCGCAACATTCAGTATTTACGTTGGAATTTCTTTAATCATTTCGTGCTAAAAAATATGAAGTGTTTTTTTATCTATACATTATTAAATAAACATATTAATAAATACAAAATTAATTTTAAAACTTATTTATTTTTTAAAATGTTAAACGTTATTTGTTTAAAAATCAAAAAATAAATAAAACTTAACAATTATTTATTCTATTTAATAATGTATAGATTAAAAAAACACTCCAAAATTTCAGCACAAAATGACTAAATAAATTCCAACGTGAATACCGAATGTTGTGGTACTTCCAAATAATTGTTGTTAGATACATTTACTGTATGGGTTCCTTCTTATGCATGGATGCAACATCCATGCCCCAGTGCATTCCTAGAGTTGGATAGATGCTACTAGTAGTCGGTGGCTTCACCATACTTTTGACAGCTTGTATGAAAAGAAAAATCCACATGAGAAAGTTAAAACAAAAATAGTTGTAGTTTTAAGTGTTTAAAAACCTTTAATATAAAACCTTTACATAAAAAAAACAAAAAAAACCAAATTATCCCCTCTTTCCACTTTCCACGTATTTTTTAAAGGCTTAATTTTAAATATTAAAAAAAATGTCAGATTTGAATTTGGAGTGGGGTCCACCAAAGAGTTACTTATATGGTCAAATCAGATGTTTTCTTCAAACTTGCATAACTTTTGTCCATGATGTCTAGTTTTTGACTTCTTGTAGTTGTTGCAAAGCTGGTTCTAAGCACTATGCAGTGCTATAGGTTGGGTTCCCTTATTTTTCAATTTTGACATCCTTTTGGAGTCTAAAATTTAGATGTTCTTGTTTGCACAGTTTTGGTTATAACTATTGCATACAGAATCAGATTTTTGATTTCAAATAGGCATTGCAGAGAATTTGTAGTGTACTAAATAATGGTTGAAATTTTTTATTAGTTTGTTGTGAAGGATGAGATTGGTACTTGTTTGATCACTCATATGAGTCTAATATTCAGGATGTGATTGTGTGAGTATCTAGATGAGTGAAGAGGAAAAACATTAAGTGAGTACATTTTTTATATGTTATTTATGATGCTATAGATGATTATGAGATTGGTGCTTCCTAGTACAAGTTTATAGGTGTTTTTCAAAGTTGGTACTTTGATGGTGATAAGTACACAGGTTTTCTTAGTTTTGAGGACATGGTTGGACATGGTTTGAGACTTGGAGTCATGTATGGGTGATACTTGAGTGCAAGTACAATGATGGACATGGTTATGGTGTCATTGATATGCAAGTAAATTTATGCATTGGCACGACATGATCATCTATGTGGTTGTTTGGTGGTGATATGGTTTGTTGTTAGGGGATTGGTCTAATCTTCTTGATTCTTATTTGATTCCTTGACTATGATTAATCATTTGTGGACATGTTTGGAAAATTAGATATGTGGTTGATTTGGTGTTTGAATCTTGATGTCTACAGAATTATCTTCTTTAATATCTCAATTTACAAGTTACTAGTGTGATGATGAGTTTGTATGTTTTAGTGATTGGATCTATGAGTTGTGTAGGTGTGTGGGTTTTCCACTCATTCATTTGTAGTGGGATTATTTGGATGTGGATTGTCTACATCCACTAGGTTTATTTCATTTTTGTTGCAGCTTTCATTAGTTGGCCTTGTCTTTGGTCATTTTTGCATTAGTATGTTGTTTTGGGATTGAGAGGATGGATGGTTAGAGTACTTGATTAGTTAGGTGATGGGAATTGTAGCATGTGGTATGATCATGATGTTAGGATAGCTTGTCACATTCATTGGTTATACACTTTCAGCGAGATCTTTTGACAATGATGACTTGGCGGTGATTGGATTGGTTTGCTTTGTGATGTTTTTCATGGCAGTTGTATGTATTTTCTTGGCTTGGAGATCTTAGTTTTTCTTGTATGTTACTGATATTACAGTTGAGTGTGTCCAAACCTGGATGATCTTCATGGAGGATGTTAGTCATGATGCCATGTGTAGCTTGTACCACAATTTAGTGGGAGTTATTAGCAGTGATGTGGATGCATCATTGGGTATGATTATCTTCATGTGATTGGGGATATGTTTTCTTGGGTTAGAGCATTTGTTATGATGTCATGATATACTCTTGATTCTAGATTAGAGTTTGGCATATTACATGTTCTCTTAATACCAAGATGTATGTTATGGTACATGTGATCTCCTAGGAGGAGATGGTTAGATCATGGATGTTATGTTTATGTTCTTGATTCATGATTAGAGCTTTGACATTGATCATGTGTGGTTCTCTTTGTATTATAGGTACATTGATTATTTACTTGATTACTTCATGATGGTGCTATGTTTCATTTGGAGTTTGGCATGGATTGATTGGTTACAGGTACTTGTGGATACTTGGAGACTTAGGCGATGGTTGGAGTTCTCTTGTGATTAGAGACATTTTCTTGAGATGATTACTCTTTGGAGGTTTTATCAGGAAAATGAAGGAGCTTTCACATGGATATGGATGTGAGTTCATGATAGATCGATAGAGGATATTATTCTTGGAGTGACTCATCATGACTTGGTTATCCTAGAAAAGCATTCTCACTCCCCACTCTTGGTCTACTTGGAAGTTTCTTATTTGAGAGGTAGTTTCCCATTATATCTTTCAGATGTGTTATGTTTCCTATTTCAATTTTTCATAGGAATGGGTTGATTCATGGTGATTTATTTGGATACTTGTTTGAGGATGGTTTAGCATGAGTTTATAAGATTTATCTTTCATATATACGGATCTTGAGCTATATATAGTTAGTTATGGAGGATTCATTTTGTGGGGTGTTATGACATGGTTATCTCCTTGTGCATATCAATTTATGATATCATTTTTTATGAGGATTGTTAGGAAATGGTTTATGGGCTGATTTTGAGTTTTGGGGATAGTTACTTTGAGTTTGATCTTCTTGATTAGAGAGGCTTACATCCATGTTGGAATTGTTACATTGATTCATATGTTGTACTTGGTCTATGAGATTGAGTGTTATGGATGTTGTTGAGGTTTTTCATTTGGGGTTGTTAGGAGATCATACTTGACACAACAATACACTTTTTGAGGTGTTCGTAGAAGGACATTATGGTTTACAGGTTTCTCCCTTCATGGTTCCTTCTTGGATGTTCATATTTTGCGAGGATGGTGGCAGCATGTTGTGAGAGATTATGCAACTATTTGAGTTGTATGTGTGTGCAAGTGAATTCCTAGTGTAGAAATGAAAAACAAATGGAATGCAAACAAGAAAAACACAAACAACACCTCAACAATTAGCCTAGTTAAACTTGAACAAATCAAAAGATTAAAAGAAGTGTGTTACCTTATCCAAGTTGATGAGTTGGTTGGCCCTATTGATTTGTTTGAATGTGTGCTCCTTTAGATGGAAAATAGCATACAACCTAGCTCTGAATGATCATGGGAGGATGAGGAATGCAACGAGAAAAATGGGTATTGCAATGGATGAAGGTGGATGCAAATGAAGTTGCAACAATGGAGGTTTTTGGCTTAGATGACTTCTTGAGAGTTAGAATGAAAATGTGTGTTATGTTGAATGAATGAAAATGAGGGAAAAATCCTCTAATTTTAGGGGAAATTCCTCTATAAAAATGAAGGGTCAAGATGAGGCCACCATGGACAAGATCAAGGGCTAGGGTGAATTGAGGACTCACAAGCCCTCATATCTTTCTATGTGTTTGGTGAGGTGTCAAAAGGGATGTGAGTTGGAGGTACCTTATGGTACGTAGGGATTGGGACAAGATCACCTCATAAAAGAGGTCCTTGTCTCCATGTGGGTGATGGGATGTATGAGGAATTTAGAATTCCTCAAATATCCACATGGGGAAGAGGGGAGGAATTAAAAATTCCTTAAAAGACCTAGGAAGAATAAATGTGAATTTTAAATTCACATGGGGAATAGGCTGCATTATTTATGTAGAGCTATGAGGATTCAACAACACATCTCACAATCCTTCAATAATAATCCAAAACAATATTTATATAACACATGTTATTAGTCATTCTATATCACATTGAAAACATAGCCATGGCAGCCCACAATTTAATGCAATGAATAGTTATTAATAACTTCCACAAAACCAATAATGAATCCAATCTCTCTAGTGAGATTGAATAAAACATAGTTATAGAATTTTCCTCCAATTTTTATGAAGATCCAACGGTGGAAATGAAAGTTATTGTATTTTTCCCAAAACTGCAAACCCTAGGTAGGGTTCAGACCTACCCTCACAAAAATGTTCATAACTTATTCAAATCTTAATGAAATTTTATGAGACTTGAAGAAAATGAAATTATATTCAAATGAAAACAAAATACAATTGTTTTTAGATCCAAAATATAGAATTTATATTTTGTACCATCACACTTTTCAAACTGTAAATTCTACACAATATTGTTAGAATAGGCAGTCTCACCAAAATAGTCATATCTGCCACAAAACTCAATAAAATTGAATGAGAAAAAAATAATTGGAAACTAGAAATAGATATATTTCCATCCATATATCATTCTCCATTATTTGATCACATAGAATTCCATACAAAACACAACTTCAGCCTGGTAACAATGTAAAAATCAGAAAATGCACACAAAACTTGAGGTTGTCATTTATCAAACCTTAAAAAATGATGTCTAAAAACCCCAATTCGAGTTTTAGAGGGTTTATTTATACATTTTCAACAAAAACCAACTATTTTTCAACCAAATTTTGATTAGTGTTTTGAAAAACACCTTAATGATACTTCATTTACCTAATTTTGCACTTTTGACAATTTTTACAATATATGAGAAATGAACAACATCCTAGGACCTATAACACCACAAAGGTGGCCTCTTGGGCCTTATTACAATATCAAAAAATAGAAATGAAACAAATGACTCAATATGGCCTCATGGAGGGTTGTGATCAAATAGGTTCTCCTGCACCAAACTCCCGAGGGTAAAAGAATTCAAGCCCCTTTGAATTGTCTTTTTCCTGGTCTTCTAGTTACTTTGCACCTTGTCCTTTGTATTTTCAATCATATTTTTCTTTTTATTCCTTTTGTTCTTCTTATGCCTTCTTCTATAAATAATTATTGCAACATGGAAGTCCCAAAAATCTATCATATCATCATACACTTTTCCTTGACCTTCATAACCTGCACATACATAATCCAAAGAAAAATTAGAAACAAAATATAGAGACCTTGAGGTCTCCTCCTTGTATTCTTGTACTTCAAATTCCTCTTCACCCATGGCCAACTTATCCAATATTTACACCAGTTCACTTGCAACCTCAATGTCCTTGTTTTCTTCTACCTTGATGAGTTCTTCTTCCTCTTGTTTGACTTTTCCATCACCAACCTTACTATTCCATTCTTCTTCAGTGACTGCATATTGTGCCCATAAATCTTCTTTTTCATCTTTGACTGAATTTGCTGCCCTATTTTGTTTTCTTTGATTCTTCATAATCTTCTTTAGAGGCCATATTAACCTCTTTGAAATTGGTATATTCCAACTCCTTAGTGATTTCTTAAGAAGTTCATGTTCCTTGGCTAATCTTTCCAACTTTTGGCTTATCTCTTCCATGGCTTTCTCAAACTCTATTTGTCTTGCCTTCTTTCTCTCCATCTTTCTCAACTCTTTTTCCTCTCTTTCCTTCTTCCTTCATGAATCCTCAGCCTGCAAACATCTTTCTAATCTTCTCAACAAATCTATCTTCACAAGCAAGTCTCTCCTTGCTTCCACTTCAGTTTGCCACACCTAGGCAATTAGGTTCCTTCCTCAACCTGCACAACACAACACACAACCACAACCACCAAAAAAAAAAAACCAAAAAACTTCACAAGCCCATATCTATGAGTATTCAACAACACATCTCACAATCCTTCAATAATAATCCAAAAAAATATTTATATAACACATGTTATTAGTCATTCTATATCATATTGAAAACATAGCCATGGCAGCCCACAATTTAATGCAATGAACAGTCATTAATAACTTCCAAAAAATCAATACTGAAGCCAATATCTCTGGTGATATTGAAGAAAACATAGTTATAGAATTTTACTCCAATTTTTATGAAGATCCAACAATGGAAATGAAAGTTATTGTATTTTTCCCAAAATTGCAAACCCTAGGTAGGGTTCAGACCTGCCCTCACAAAAATGTTCATAACTTATTCAAATATTAATGAAATTTTATGAGACTTAAAGCAAATGAAATTATATTCAAATGGAAACAAAATACGATTGGTTTTAGATCCAAAATATATACTTTATATTCTGTACCATCACACTTTTCAGACTGTAAATTCTACACAATATTGTTAGAATAGGCAATCTCACCAAAATAGTCATATCTGCCACAAACCTCAATAAAATTGAATGAGAAAAAAATAATTGGAAACTAGAAATAGAGATATTTCCATCCATATATCATAATCTATTATTTGATCCCATAAAAGTCCATACAAAACACAACTTCAGCCTAGTAACAATGTAAAAATTAGAAAATGCACACAAAACTTGAGGTTGTCATTTATCAAACTTCAAAAAATGATGTCTCCAACCCCCAATTCTAGTTTTGGAGGGTCTATTTATAAATTTTCAACCAACCAACTATTTTCAACCACCTTTTGATTTTTTTTTTGAAAAACACCTTAATGACACTTCATCTACCTAATTTTGCACTTTTGACAATTTTTACAATATATGAGAAATGAACAACATCCTAGGACCTATAACACCACAAAGGTGGCCTCTTGGGCCTTATTACAATATCAAAACATAGAAATGAAACTAATGACTCAATATGGCCTCATGGAGGCATGCGATCAAATAGGTGCTCCTGCACCAATTCTCCAAAAGGAGAAAGCAATTAATGAAGGTTGACTTGGGGATATTCCATAAATGGCATAAGGATTAGATTGACCTAATCAAGTAATTAAAGTTGTGCAAACAAGGGATTAGACAAATTAATGAAGGATTAAGGACAAGTGGAGAATTATGGAGGATGTGACAATAATCCTGATTAGGAATGTGCACATCCTAATCATAGATTAATTAAATTAATCTAGATTAAAGAGGATTATGGAGGATGGGACAAGGAGAGAGGAAAGGTGAACTTAAAAATTGATTTAAATTCATA
This sequence comes from Sequoia sempervirens, assembly GCA_007258455.2. NCBI lineage: Eukaryota > Viridiplantae > Streptophyta > Pinopsida > Cupressales > Cupressaceae > Sequoia > Sequoia sempervirens. The sequence goes on along the minus strand of VDFB02270651.1, from coordinate 536,375,648 downwards.
AAGCCAAATGACTAAATTAAATAAATTAAGTATTTACTAAATTTAGAGAAGAAAGGGGACAAGGGATAAAGTATTTAATTACTTAATTAAATACCTTAGGAACATTAGAGAAATGGGAATATTAATTAAATAATAAATTATTTAATTAACGTAGATGAGGGATGCAGGATAGAGGAATAAAATGGGATGAATTTGACCATATGGGGGTGGTCAAATTTAGATGTCGACATTTTTCCCCTCTTCGAAATACTATTAGAATAAAAATTTTTCAAAGAAAAATAAAATATAGACGACTTAACAGAAGAAAGGATTAGAAAGTGATGCCACAACACGGGAAAAGGTTGTGTAGGTTGTCTAATCATAAGGAAATGAAGAAGATTGCCCTAGTGTCGTAGGGAACTATCCAGGATGGAGGAATGGAGGAAAATGATAGGGTATACCCCCTCGAGAGGGTGGATGAGGAAGAAAAAGGGGCCCTGGGTGACTTCTCGATATGAAGAAACAGAGGGCACCACATGATAGAGCATAAAAAACTAGGAAGAATGGCTTATGAAAAGAGGAAAACGGACAAATGAGGTGAAAAGGTGGCCCATGGAAGAAAATGAGGGAAATGAATTAATTAAGAGGTTAAATAAAGGGTAAAAATTACCCAAAATTTAAAAAGTTAAAAAAGGGGGAAAAGTTATAAATAGTAATTTTAGAAATTACTATTCACCATTTGGACACTTGGCAGTTGACTCACCAAGAGAAAGAGAGGAAGTGAGTGATGAAGATAGCTGATGGGAGCAACAACAAGGATGAGGGATTTGTAGATGATAATCTCATCCACTAAGGTGAGGAGGTGTGCTAGTTCTACTACGAGCATGTGGTACCCTGCCAAATAAGATCAAAAATCCATTTCATGATTTTGAGGTAGATTTACATTTTAATTTGGGGGTTTTTAGGTAGGCTAGGGTAGAGAGTTGTGGCAGATGTGTGAATTCTCCCATCTATATGATGAATTCACCTATTTGAGGGCATGGCTTTGGAAAAAATAAAATTCACCCTGAGCAGGGAAAACTTGCTGAGGAGGGGTGAAGGCAATGCACTCAAGGGTGAACTCTCCTGACAGAGGATGGGGCAAATTTGCCTCTTATAGGAAAAGATGAATTCACCAAACACAGAAGCGAGGACACGTGGGAAAGGGTGATTTTTTAATTGCCCAGATGGGGAAGGGTGAACTTAACCTTGCCCAAAAGGGGGGAAAATTTGCAAGCACACTAGGAGAGGGAGAATTCTTTGCTAGAAGAGGGGAATTCAAAATGGCACCAGAAAAGGCCAATTTTTTGCCAAAAGAGGAAAATTTGCAAAGACACCATGAAAGGGAGAATTTTCCACCAAAAGAGGAAAATTAGCAAAGGACACTAGGAAAAGGAAAATTTTCCACGAAAAGAGGTGAATTCAAAAATGAGTTAAGAAAGGGAAAATTTTCTGCCAAAAGAGGAAAATTCGAAGATGGGTTAAGAAAGAGTGAAACTGCCAAAAAGATGTGAATTTGAAGATGGCTTAAGAAAGGGTCAAGTTGCCATGAAAAGAGTGAACTTTTGGATACATGGGAAAGGGGTGAATTTTCCTTTGAAACAGGAAAATTTGTGGGGGCTAAAAATAGGGGCAAAGTTTCCCTACACAAGGGTGAACTCACCAAAACCCAGGGTAGGGGAAAATGATGGAAAATAGAGAAAAAGAATTCATGAAAGACTGACAAAGTGTTCTATGCGGATGCAGAACTTTGAGATGTTGAGGACTTGAGAGAGGAATTCAGGGGTGCTAGAGGTGACTATTATGGTCATGATGGCCCATAAACATGTGACGTTGGCATACGTAGGGTTACTGCATATGTTGGGATATCCCAATAGTAGGGCGTAGTATTCACTCTTGATAGAATTGATGGAGCGATGGAGCTCAAAGACCTCAACATTCCATCTCCTATAAAGGGAGATAATGGTGACACTAGAGGACATGTGGAGGATACTATGACTTCCCATTGGAGGGCACTTGGTGAGCTAGACACGGAGCCAAGGGAGAGAGAAAGACATGAGCTTATAGGTGATCTTAGGATGGGTGGATCTCCCTATCCAAGGGGGAGTTAGACTTGGACGAGTGTTTGGGATTGGAGGTACTTGCACTACCATTGTACCTTTGCAGCATGATTAGCGAGGTACTACTACCAGACATGAGAAGATGATTTTGTAGCCACAAGATCATTGAGGTTGTCATGCATATTATGGAGAGGAGGGAGGGAGAGTTTGCGTGGGGTGCATGCATGGTTGCCTAGTTGTATTGGGACATGCACTTGGTGTCCTATAGGAGATCCCTCATTATTACACATGTGACCTTGCTCTAGGTATGGGCCTAGAAGCATATTAGTGTGGCGAGGCCAATGGTTCTAACAATAGGAGCACTGGATGGTACATTGGTAGTAGCCTACTGTTATGGTATGGAGTATGGTTGGTGGCTGCACTACCTGGATGTTAGTGACTTGGAGGGATGGAGGAAGAGGTTGGATGACCTAGAGGAGGATCAAATCATATGGATACCATACCAAAGGTGATAGTTTTTGGGCTGGAGATAGGATGAGAGGAGGCATAGGGACTATTTCTTACCATATGCTACTTGATCAGCTGGGACCCACACATTTTTTATCTTCATAGGCCAGACAGGGTGATGAGACAGTTTGGTGTGTAGCAAGATATCCCTCCAGGACCATAGAAGTTTCAGCAGATTACTAGAGAGCATCTATTGGGTGATTAGATTATAGTAGATTTTGTGAGGAAATTATGGGAGGATTTACAACTAGTTCCATATCCTAGGAGAGGAGGGATAGCAGATGTAGGGAAAATAGTGTGGTACTATGCATGGTGGGCATATCATAGGCTAGGATGGATGACAATAGTGCACCTAATTGTAGGGGCACTGGGATATGGCTCAAAAGATGAGAGGAGACTAGCTGGGTAGAGGAGAGTCAGGAGGAGAGGTGGCCGACAGAGGAGGGGTGGAGACAAAGAGGCTAAGACAGAGGAGGAGAGAGGAGACCAGTGGGAGAGGGGATAGGGGAGGTAATGGAGGAGGATGCCCCAAAGGTACATTCATTGGTGATAGTACCATATGTACCTCCACCACCTAAGGATCCAGCGGTACTACTAACAGGATTTCTAGCAAGACTGAGGATTGCAAAGCATAGGCTCAAGGAGTTAGAGGAAGACAGGGACAAGTTGCAAACAGAGGGGGAGAGGGACTATATGGCCTTAGCAGATGATGCATGAAAACAACTATTGGAGGCATAGGTAGAGAGGGATGATGCCTAGAGATAGCTAGCAAAGATGCAGAGGGAGATGGAGGAGATGAGGAGGGAGCGAGATGAGCTCCAAGATAGGGTTGAGTGTATATAGCCAACAACTAGAGAGGCAAGTGAAGTACTAGAGAAAGAAAAGGTAGAAATGGCACATATGCAGACTGTGTAGGGTGAGAGGGACATGATAGAGTCACAAGTGTAGGCCCTACAGGGTGAGAGGTATGCAGTAGTAGATTATATGTCATGGATGCAGGCACAAATAGACTAGTTGAGGATGGCACTAGATTCTTGGGACTAGGAGAGGAGATACCTAGCTAGATTACAAGATAGGTACAGGGTAGAGTGGGACATGGCCAGGGCACAAGCAACAAAGAGGGACAAGTGCATAAGAGAGTCCAACTACTATATGGGGGCTTATTTCAGAGAGGTTCCAGATCCTGCACATCATGTACCCCCATATGTCCAAACAGTACCACAGATTACAACATTGTCATGATCATTAGGGACACATACACAAGGGTACAATAGCTATCTAGAGACTCCCCTATGTAGAGGACCAGTGCCAAATTCCCCACAAAGGTCAGATGAGGCCAACACAAGGTAGAGAGGATAGGAGATGGGATAGGATACAATTTTTTGATAGGTGTAGGGTGGATGTACAGTGGAAAAGGACAAAGACCACATATGTCACAATGGAGATCATATATTGATGTAGACAAGAGAAGGAACTCACCAACAAGCCCAATTGATCAGTCCACAACAAGAAAACCACTCTTTATAACACTAAACTCTCAATTTGATCCAATCTCACCCTTCAAAGCTCGTAGTCTTGAAATTTAGCCTTACACAAATAAATTTTAGAGAAGGCATCCAAATTAGTCCTAGACACCCTAAAAAGTCTCATAACATCACCCCACACCACAATGTAATAAACTCACCAATAATTTTTGTCATAAATTAGAAGAACCTTTAGACTGTCATATTTTAGGGCTACTCAATTAGGCCAATTTAATGAAGTGTTCCCTAAAGCCTTAACTCTTACCAAAATTTACATGATAGAGTTGAGTTGTGATCTAAAACCACAAAATCTACCTTTAGTTCATTACTATCAGACATCTAACACACAACACCATGAAACCCTCCTTTAGCATACAAAATATAAGGGTTTATTGGAAAACATATGACCCTTGGTTATTAGGCCAAACTAATTCCTCCAACACCTTTTAATATCCCTACACAAACTTAAAAACTCATAAAATCTAACTATCCTTAAGGATTTCTCAAAACCCTAGATCAAAACCACTAATTTCATGCATTTTCCTCACAAAACCTTAGAAACAACAAGTCTCTTATTCCCATTTATTTCTTAACACTTAGTTCATGAATCATACATCTAAATTAGTTCCCATAGGGCCCCTTTCATGAGTTACAAAGATCACAGAAAGTGTAAGGGCCCTTCAAAACATATTTTGTTCAAGAAACCCTCAAAACAGGGTATATCGGCTGTGTACTAGTAAATTCCAAAAGAAAGTTTCAAGATCCTTGTTACACCTTCAAAATAGATAGAAATTAATTCCAACATAGACTCCTACATGTAAATCAAGATTTCATAGCATGAAGTAGCCTGTATGGCCTGTACAAACTTGCTAATAAGAGAAGAAACACAAAAATTTGGAAAAAACTCAAAATTCCTTATTGTAGAAGCCTTGAATCCTCAACCAACCTTACAAAAGATGTATTCATGCCTTTTTAAAATCCTCTCCAACACAACCACTGACCAAAACCCCCTTCAAATTATTTTTGAATCCCTTATAACTGTTGGAATTCATAATTCCACCTTTTACACACTTAATGCATTTACAAGCATAATGAAGTATTTGTATATTATGACCCCCCTCAAAACCTTACTAAAGGTTTGGAAATGGCCTAAATATAGTAAGAAAATCCTACCTTGAATAAAATTTGATGTCAACACAAAAAATTTCCTTCAAAGGCTACCAAATAAGTATTGGATCAGGATTGAACTCTCCACTCCATACACATTAAGCACAAAAACCTTATGCTAAAACATACACAATGGTATTGAGTGACCTTATTCTCCACAAAACATGCTTAAAATATCTAAACCAACATATTGACCACCCTAGCTATCATCAAATGATCAAACATGGAGGAAGAGGCATAGGTGCTCCTGCACCAGATATAGATCATTTTAGTCATTGATGTAATCTCTACATTTGATTCAGAGCCTTGTACTTGTATCTTATTTGATGATTATCGATGGATATGATAGATATGTATTATGATTATATGATGGACTTTATTATGGACTTAATATTTTGATATTTATATGATAACTATGTGGTTTTTTATGGGTTGGATGTTTATTTGTGCACATGTGTATGTATGTGTTTTATTATGGATTAGTATTATAATGATGATTATGATGATGATGACTATGATATATGCATGTGTTTATGATTATTTATATTTATGCCTATGTGGATGACATGGATGAAATGCATGATGTCTAACACTCTGTGATCTAGGATGTGATGGATTATTTATGATGTTATATGTTATAGGCAAGAGACTAATTATTTGTGATGCAGGGGGTGATGTATGCATGGAAAAAATAGTAAATGTGATCTAGAAACATCAATCAACTCATAGAAAATGGACATATGCATTGTACACTATACAATTAATTTTCTTTTTAATTCTTGTGAGAAATTTTTCCATGCATATTAATATAGATAGCTATCTATTCATAAAAAAATGCAATGTAATGGATTGAATGAAAAATGTGATGCAATGCAACATATGCAATGGGATGGACTAATATGTTTAGAATAATGACTCTAAACAACCTAAAAAGATAATGCAATGAATTGATAATGAGATGAACATAAGATGCTTAGAATAACCAATTAAGACTAATCTAAACAACTTAATATGAACATGATATGATAAATGCACATGAGATGAAGTGAAATGTAATGAACCTACCATGCTAGATGAGATGACATTGATGCCATTGGAGATCATATTGTACTTTTTGCATTTATTATGATATCAACCAAGATTAATTAGTGATTAGATCCACCTATTTCTATGACACACATGCTTTTCCTTATAGTTATGTATCAATATCATTTTATTTTCTCTTTTTGCATGTCATAGACTAGGGATTTGATAGCAAAGATTGCCTTGGTACTATCAATGTAATAAATGAATGCAACCTACATGAAGGATGGGATTAATATGTAAATTAAATTAGCACAATCATGAGTGTAAATAAGGGCTTGCATAGTGGTGGCTCAACAATTAATATGCCTCCTTTATTTTCATATCATGCTTGCTTTTGATTATGGAAAGTACTTTCCCTGTAATCATTATCAAAATGAGGGAAGAGAGGTGTGATAGTGTATTGCATATCGATGAGAAATGAGGTGTGTACTGCAACTTGTCAAAAATCATAGGAATCCTGAGAAAAAAATGATATGGGAGATGAAAATTTGCACAACCAAAATCAGTAGTCATATGTTAGGGACAAGATAGATTGAGGATAAACACAATGCAATGAGATGATGTATGAAATGCAATCCTAATGTTATTTTTCCATTTTACGGAGCACTAATTTTTACTATAGCACAAGACATGATATTCCAAGGTATGAGGAACCAAGGAAAATTAGTGTCTAATGCATGAAATAAGCACAATAGACAAGGGGGCTATCCCAACACCCCAAAGTCACAATGACTTTGGTTGGACCAGGCATTGGGATAGCCACAAGCACAAAGGATGCCCCAACATAACACAAGACCACATGGATCTTGGTGGGTACTACATAGGACAACCAAGAAGACAAAAATAGACAAAAGATCAAGATATACCCCTATGTTTACCATTCAAAAGCACAACATGATATGATGGATTGTGGCGACCCTAACAAGGTATGATAGGAAGCTCAAATGATAAACAAAATTCTAAAAGCATCACAAGAAAATAATTAATTTTAAATTTCCTTTACCACAGCATCAAAAGGTAGATGGGATTGATGTAGTTTGATGTAGGAAGGATGCATCCTATTGAGACCAAAGATGGAGACTAAACTAAGTGATTGACATGATGCAGGATACTCAAAAGTGATTGAACCTCATGATACTAGTGAATCTTGTTTGTTAAGAATCAGCTAGATAGGGACATACTCGATGACATGAAACAAGACAGAAGACATAGGATAGACACACCCTAAAGACCTAGGGGCTTGGGGGATTATTAGAGATTAGCCTTACCTATGTGAAAGTGTAGAGCCCTCGTAGTTCAATAAAAGACCGTGGATAAAAGTGGAAAGAGGAAAATGAAGACCAAGATGGATGACAAAGACCAAATGGATAAAAGCCCCAGCAGTAGATCAAATGATCGACCTTGCCTATGTGAAATAATAGGGGCAACATAGTTTGAAAAAGGCCAATGAAAAAATACAAGACTAGATAGATAAAGGACAGAGGACTAAAATGAAAAAATAGATGAAATCCCCAAGGGAAGATCCAAATTAGTTTGTATACCATACTATTCTAGATACTAAAAACCAATGAGGATAATCGTCAGGGTGGACTACGTCCACATTAAGGTGTATGTAGTTAAATTCATTAGTAACGACATGATAGGATGAGACTGAATGAGGACCAACACAATGAAGGACCCTAGGTGAAGGTGAGAGACAAACTGATGACATGGATAAATGACACAAGCTTATATTGGGATAAAAAGGTCAAGATTGTGGATAGTTGATGAAAATCATCCAATGCTCAACCAAAATATACCAAGTGGTGGGCAAGTGGACATGGATTGTAATGCCCCACTAAGGGACACAGTGGATCAACATAAAAATTCACAAATAACATACCAATATTTTATTTTTTTAAGAAACTAAAGTGACACTAACTAACGCAACTCAACAAACTAACATGGATAACATCATTACATTAACATCATATCATAATCACATTACCTAACATTAATCATAACCCACTTACACACTTATCCACCATGGTCCCCTAATGTCACTATTACAATACATATACACTAACTAAACTTATAGAAAGACATATGATACACTAAGATCACATCCAATCAATTCTTTGAATGTAAATTAAATCTTATACATCAAATTACATTTGATAACATAAGGCAATCCCACAAAGGTGGTTTACGATTTCTGAGAGATTCTAATTTTTTCACAAATCACATATTTTTAGAAAATATAATGATTTAAGCCTTAAAAAGTTCCATTTAAATCATTCCAATTGAATATGGTTTGATCAAACTACCTTAGATCAAAACCCCTTGGATAGAACCCCGCTAGTTTTAAACCAAACCTATAATGGAGTCTCCTTTACACCTATCAAAATGCTAATAAAAAAGCAATTTTGATTTACCTTTTGGGGGATAAAATGAATTCATTTAAAATTTATTTTTTGTATGTGTACCTTATTATAAGCTTCCCAAAAAGTATAATTTTAAATAAATTTAATTTTATTATTGTATTTATTTTTTATTTCTTGTGAATATAGGTTTTCCATCAAAAATCAAGCTCTTTGTTTTGCACATGTGGAAAAATAGAAGATTATCAATTTTTTTTTTTTGAAAAATATGAGTGCACCAGATATTGAAGTCCTTGATCCAACAAAAAACAAAAAAAATAATTTCGATACATACAAAAAAAGTTGTGTTATGTGGTCCACCTATGTTTGAATTGTAATTGGTTTGACTTTGAAACATGATTAAGGAAAAAATATTTAATAAAACACTATGAAACCAATTGGAAGAACTAGATATCATAGTTACAAATCTAAATTTGAAAAAAATAGAATTTTCCCCTTCATAGAAAAAAAAAATGTGTTATATGGTGAGCATCACTCTTTAAAAATGGTGTTTACTAAAAAATAACTAGTTTTTGAAGGAGATGGAAAAAGAAGTGCAATTTGATTCCACAATTTTTGAAAAAAATATAGTTAGAATCTATAGAAAAAATTCCACAAATCACTAGTTTGCATCATCTGCAAATTCCTCATGGTTTAGCTATTGTAGGTTCCTAAAAGTGAAGATTTAGTTAGAAGAAATTAGTTTAGTGTCTAGTTTGGCTAAAAATTGTAAACCAATATTGCGGGATCAGCCCATGTGACTTAATTATAATTAAACCTCATCTAACACCATTCCAATATGAACCTAATCCTAATCAATGCCATGAAATAGGTACATAAAGATATATCACATCTACTACTAAATTATGTTCATATGCATCATAAATACAACATTCATGTGTTAACCTTTAATCCATTACATAATAAACAACAATAAATATATATTCAAGATTACATCAATTCATTTACTTCTCCTTTACAAGAATGCTACAATGTACAAGTTTCATTCATCTAAGAGGTACATATATATAAGACACATAATGGACACAATTTTCTTAGAAATATCATTTGCACCATAAAACCAGCTCTAGAATGAAATGGAAGAAAAGAATCCAAGTTGTACATAAACTACACCACCTGAACCCTAATGGATGGTTGGAAAATACCACCCTACCATGTGGAACCCTGAGACCCACTCCCTTCATGCTAGGAGACAACACTAGGCCCCACACACAATATAGCAACAATAACAACAAGTGGCTAACACTAAACATCCAAAGGAGACTGCTTGAAACAAGAACTAGCCAAAAATCACAATGAATTTCATAAAGACTTCCAGATACTTCTAGAGGCCCAACACATAACACAAATGAATATGAAACCCAAAATTTGATCATTATACCACAATACATACAATGAAGCACATAACATCATTTTCACAATCTTATAACATAATAGAAAACTTTAATTTAGTAGTTCATAATTAGGACCATCAATACATAGCCTTGGTACAATTGATCCTTAGTATAGAAGTCTCAAAAAAAAATTTCACAAGTGGGAATGGATTTTCGAATAGTAACACATTCAAGCACAAATAATACAACACAATACAGATCAAAGGATAGAGCTATATCCTCCTCTTGACAACAATAAATCTACTAACCACAACACTTGAACACAAGTCAGTACATCTTCATGAAAATAAAGACATTCATAATGACATGTCAACACAATAATAATATATTATAATCAAGTGAAAACCGCAAAGGTAGGAAAAGCACCCCCATCACATCAATATGTCCATAGAATGCATCCAAGTAATGGTTATGTCTGAACACACACATACCATGATAAAAATATCCTTAAACATATATAATAAGTCCTATCCTAAACTTCTCACATAGTCCATAAATTTATAATATACAACATCAAATTTTTAACATCATTAGCACATACCTTTAAATATTCCTATTATTTTACCTTCATCTCCAAGTTCCAAAGCCAAACTTGGTGAGAATGGAGAGGCAATACATTCTCCCCCCCTAAAACTTGACTTACTCCTAAAAGTCACAAACTAGGGTGGAAACATAACACATTAGTACCAAAATTTCTCTACTCTATAATTGATGTACATCCTTTATCTAAATCATTTCGATTAAAATCACTATTTGGCTACACATTTGAAAGTAATATTTTTCCTAACACCTTTATTTATAAATCCATACATCTCTTATTGTATGATACTTGATTTTACACTAACAAATATAGCAGGTACTCCAATTAACACTATTTTCTATTCCCAATACAAAAATCTTTGGAATCTCATACAAGAAAAACACATCGAATGATTTCTTGATATTAAAAAATACACACCATATCATGTCTCAAAAATATATTTCAAATTACATTTTATTATTTTCAATAACATTTGTGCTCCATTTAATACCACAAATTCATAATACACTCACATTTAAGATAGCATGGTTATCCCTCTTTTACATCAATAAGCAATGAAATATAAGAAATATACATCTAACACATACACAATCACATCACTAGGAAGTGCACAACACAAGGGTCCATCTTGACATTGGAAAGTAGCATACTAATCCATGATCCAAGAGCCAATGTCCATCTCACATGATCCATACCTCACACTGAGTGGCTTGATGGTGTTAGTCCACACACACATGGTGAGACCATCCAAACAAGACAACAATGACCTACCTCTTGTTGTATAAGGTGGTTAGGCTCCAAGAGATAGTCGCCACACATATGGGGGTAGTGGGTCCTAGCTGTGTAACAACCTCACATACCCCCATCCTCAAGGTTACCTATGTCTGATTCCTCGTATACACTCACCAAGTCTACCTCATATGTCCTTGGAGAGGAACCACAATATGACACATGGACAACATCGAAAACAATAAGGATAAACTATTTTAGCCGCCAAGTCATAAAGAAGAGAAAATAAAAATTCAATTTCAACAATAAAGAAATAAATGCGCATAATTTCAACACTAAATCAAATGTAATCACAAGGGATATGAGCAAATAAGATCACAAGGTGTGGCTAAACCATCACAATCAAATATTAACAAGGTGTTAGCCTTCACAATCAACATAAAATCATCAATAACAATAAAGAAAGTCCACAATCTTCAAAATTGCATTGTAAAACACTATGTGACTAGATACTAGCCACCAAATGAGGAAGGAGGGAACAACATCAAGCTATAGTAGTAGTCATTATGTGGTGTGGAGTGAGCACCCCATCGACATGACTCAGAGTGTACTTCTCAGCTACACCCTGCATCACATTGTCATGTGGCATAGACTAGCCAAGTGGCCCATGCACTCCTTGGCTACTCACATGGGATGTGCACCTCGACTTCCATCCCACATAACACATTAGTTCAGCATGGTCATACGCCAGTCAGAGAAGGAACATACTAGTCATATGACACATGGCAGTGTGTCTGTGGCTCTGCAGAAGTAGGCATGTGCAGAACACACCCCGCTTAGTGATACCTTGTTGAAAAGGCACACACATGTACTCATCATAGCCAAAGGTATACATGGCTAGGACATACCCATATGCTAACCGACCCAAAATTTTTTGAAAGAAAACATGAGTATCCCTATACAAGTGTGTGAGGCCCCATTACGCTCATCACACAAGTAGGCTATCATAACACATTCTCATAGTGCACCTTCATTTGTCTATGCACATGGCATCGTATCCTCGAGTCCAACTCACTACCATTAGTAACACAACATCACCACCAACACTGTGTCAAAACATTAGTGGGGTGTGGCATTGTATCCATTGCATCATGTTAGAACATGTGTAGATACAATATAGATAATACATATATGAGTATATCAATATGGGGCTACTCGAGCTTCACCTCTCATATGGACGAGGTTGATTCGCTAATTCCAGCTCAATGCCCCTATAGGCAGCCAGACATATACTAACAAACCAATATTGTTGTACTCAAAACTGTGGGAATTAGGCTAGGACATATGGATCAAGTACCCTAATCCATCATAAGGGAAAGTAGTAAGTACATTTCCTCGGGATCAATTGAGCTAAGATCGCTCTGCACTACAATATGTGTATGCTACACACTCCATCCAAGGAAATTTGTGGCTGCTACTACCCCTTCATGGATTGAGGGACTAGAGAACCAAAAGAAAAGAATCTGTGAAACTATCTTTTGGCTACTCTTATATCTATAAATTTCAACCACATGTGGGTTTTCCCTCAATTAGGTAACAAGCATACAAGCACACATAATGGAATGGTCAATACCACACCAACAAATGTAACATATTCCCCATGGATGGGTACATAGGGTTATCATCCCATGGGCACACAAAGCAAGTACGAGGTATTCACAACACTCAACCAATGCACAATTACTAGTTTCTCACATTTACAGGGGGGTACAATTACATACATAATTCCATTACTTCTCAAGGATCACATACCATGAGTACATTTATTTCCATAACCAATGTGATTCATATAATTACATATATCCATAACCCTTTATCATTTTTTCTTTCAATCTACTCTTTTCTATATATCACATGATGCTAAATGTCAATGTCAAGATCATTGTGATCACTTAATAACTCCACTTAACAAATTTACATTCACTTTTATTCATTCAGTATAACATTCTATCCTCATAACATAAGCATATGTGAAATAACTTTTCTTCCACACAATTACATAAGCACCATGAATTTCTAAATGAAATCCTCTACTTAACTCTTACTACTTCATGTAGGATTTTCTTAAACACAAACAACTCATACTTCATCACAAGTTATTCAAATTTTCACAAAACAAAAGAATTTAGATATTTGTTTCCAAAACAAAATCCCACATTCTCTCAAACTTTATCACATTCCACTACAAGCAACACTAAATATTTACATAGTGATTATGCCTACTCAAACATCTATATTCCATACCTAAGCTTAATTACTTCACATGTTACCCCCTCATAACCATTCAACATGCAAGACATTGAATGCCTAAATCTTTTCTATTTATACAATAGTAAGAAAGGATAAGGACATTACATCATAGGTTTCAGCTACACATAGCAAACAAGATGTTCAAATACCAAAATAGTCATCATAATTTCTCAAAATAGAAACCTAGTTCTATGCACTAGAATCTTATTTATTCCACAAACATAGTCCTTTCCAATAAAAAAAAAATCACATCACATAAAGAAAAACTTAATCACATAAATTTACTTCTAAATGCATGGATTAAATACCCAACAACTACACTCAGTCTCATTCATAATCTATCTTTTATGCATAAACCAAAAGTAAGGAGTGTAGTTTCAAGAGAACATAAGATCCATCTCTCAAGTAATTTCAGACATAATTTCTTTGATTCATAGTCAAGGTTTAAGCATACAAGTTTAAGTCCTAAATGATTTTCTATTATAATGTGGTTTAAGACTAATTCTCTTTATTAACTATGTGTTGGTTTAAAGAAAGAGGAAACAAGATAATTTAATTCAATGCAAGCAACTTGCAAACACAACCTTTCCAAACAAAGCATCAATACAAAGGAAAATTAAGTCACTTTCTACCCAAATCTTAACTACCACCCACATGAAGGTTTTCCATCTCTAAACATAACTAAACACAAGATCAAGATTCCATTACATCACCCAACATGCATTATATCAATCACAAAAGATCAAAAATAATTCATTTATAAACTACCTATGTACTTTTCCTTAGTTTGTTCTAGCAACCCTTTTACATGCAGTATATTCTTAACATTATAAAAATGCACTGAACAACATATGGGTGTAAACACTCCTACAAACCATGGAAAAACACATTAAGAGATGACATACTTAGGCCAAGACTTCTCTTTTAACCACATAACATACATACCCACTTGCATAGAACCACATAAGTAGCCTAGTCGCATAAAATAACATTGTATCCTAATGCACATTTAGTCAAACAAAGGAAATCCATATGCCAACTTGACAGCTAATTAATCTGAACCCACACTTGCATTTCAAGACTAAATTTATACTTTTAAAGAACTGGAAGTCATGGAAATGAAACAAGGTCACACAAGAAAAATCAATAGTTACAAGCATCGAATGAATCACACACAACATGTATCTAACACAAGGGTACCTATGAACTTCTAGCCACACATCAGACATCTAACAACACATGCATAAGGAAAGTTACTATAACTAAACATGGGCGACAACATTAACCAGAGATCCAAGTGCTGTAACACTAGCTCTAATACCAAGTGTAATGCCCTACTAAGGGACCCAGTGAATCAACATAAAAATTCACAAATAACATGCCAATATTTTTTTTAAAGAAACTAAAGTGACACTAACTAACACAACTCAACAAATTAATATGGATAACATCATTACATTAGCATCATATCATAATCACATTAAGTAACATTAATCATAGCCTACTTACACAGCTATCCACCATGGTCCTCTAACATTGCTATTACAATACATCTACACTAACTAAACTTATAGAAAGACATATGATACACTACGATCACATCCAATCAATTCTTTGAATGTAAATTAAATCTCATACATCAAATTACATATGATAACATATTAACTTAATTATAATTAAACCTCATCTAACACCATGCCAATATGAACCTAATCCTAATCAATGCCATGAAATAGGAATATAAAGATATATCACATATACCACTAAATTATGTTCATATGCATCATAAATACAACATTCCTATGTTAACGTTTCCATTACATAATAAAAAACAATAAATATATATCCAAGATTACATCAATTCATTTACTTCTCCTTTACAAGAATGCTAAAATGTACAAGTTTCATTCATCTAAGAGGTACATATATATAAGACACATAATGGACACAATTTTCTTAGAAATATCATTTGCACCATAAAACCAACTCTGAAATGAAATGGAAGGAAAGACTCCAAGTTGTACATGAACTGCACCACCTAAACCCCAATGGATGGTTGGAAAATACGACCCTACCACATGGAACCCTGAGGCCCACTCCCTTCATGCTAGGAGAAAACACTAGGCCCCACACGCAAGCAAGCAATAGTAACAACAAGTGGCTGACACTAAACATCCAAATGAGACTTCCTAAAAAAAGAATCAACCAAAAATCATAACTTTCATAAAGACTTCCAGATACTTCCAAAGGCCCAACACATAACACAAATGAATAGGAAACCCAAAAGCTGATCATTGTACCACAATACATGCAATTAATCACATAACATCATTTTCACAATCTTATAACATAATAGCCAACTTGAATTTAGCATTTCATAATCAAGACTATCAATACATAGCCTTGGTACAATTGATCTTTACTCAGTATAGAAGTCTCAACATAAGTTTTCATAAGTGGAAATGGATTTCTAGATAGTAACACATTCAAGCACAAATAATACAACACAATACAGATCAAAGGATAAACCTATATCCTCCTCTTGACAACAGTAAATCTTCTAACAATAAAACTGTTGTAAAAAGTAAAATCAACTCAAAATCAAAATCTTTCAAAAACCCATTTCATATTTGACCCTCAATTACTCCGCTAGGTGAGTGGAATTGACCAAAAATGAATCAAATATTTACAAGATGCAAAAAAATAGATGGATCCCATAAAAACCCTCTTTTCAACAATACTTGATTACAATCAAATGACAAAATGAGTAACCCAACAACCAGATCTTTTCCAAAATATCAAGCATTAAAAATTTAATTAATTTAACCCCTTTCAAATTCCTATAAATCTGAAATCCTAGTCTTTCATTGGCTAGTTATAGGTAAAAACAAGGGTATTTGCAGCCATGGAGGAGTAGCCTGAGAGCAACCCTATGCTTCAACCATATCTCAAAAACTACAATTTGAGATTTTGAGATTTTTTGATAGAATTTAAATGAAAAAAAGATGAAAAAACCCTTTAAATATCTCACCAACTTAGTATGTAAAAATATATTTATGGGCGACACAATCAAACCATTTTACTGGTAGAGAACAAAAGACAATAAACATGTATTGATTTTTATTCTAGAACAAGTAAATGTTTCATTCACACATAGAAAAAAACTATCTAACATTTATTTTAAAAAATTAGAGAGAGGTAAATAAATCAAATTATTCATACATTCAAAAATAAAATATAAACAAAATATCCTAAAATCCAATCTAGATCCAATGCTTGGCATGGACAGGAATTCGATGCCAAGCTCTGAAAATTTCAACTTCTAACTCCCCAATCTAAAATTCTCCCAAAACCATAATTCCCTAGAAAAATCCATTCTCCTCAAATCATAATTAAATTCCAAATCACTCTCTAAATTTCAATTCAAAACCACTCCAAATTTTTCAAAAACCTTAGAAAAATTATTTCAAAACCATATAAAATATCTCCATTCTCAAAACCTCCAAAAATGTCTTCAAAATCCTCTAAAATTCATAGACAAGAAAAAAATGAAAATATCATTTCCCCCAATTTTTCCTATAAATAAAATAAATTCAATTCAATAAAGAAAGAAAAATAAAACATGAAGTAACTTTCTTTCTTTTTCCCCAAAAGACTCTTCTTTACCAAAATAAAACAATGAAATAAAATCCTCTCATAAAATAAAATATTAAAATATTAAATTAAAGCACCTATCCTCATCCCACTAATGAAATAATTAAAATAAAATAAATAATCAAATTAATTTACATAATTAACTCATTTGTTTAGGGTTTCCCACCAAATAAATTAAGATAAAAGAACCTTCTTAAAAATAGTCACTCCACCAAAATAGTAAATTAAAACACAAATATAACATATGCTTACATATTAATATTTAACTATTTACTAATAAAAATATTAATATTTAATAAATAATATGTTAATATGTTAATATTTATAACCTTATTTTCATAAAACATAATACACATATAATCATAATAATAGTAATAACTAATATTCACTCACACAAAAGAATAACTATAGCAATATATATACATATATATAATAACATTAAATCACACTTTAACACCCAAATGTCAACTATAGTTACTAGCAACTTAACTGACCTCAAATCTAACTTCACATAAATAGGTCATAATCAGAGACTAAGCATAAACCATAAAATAACTTCTTACAGAAAGGAGACATTCACATCAAAACATAAATAACGAGAATGATCACAACAGTGACTAACCTGACTTACCCAAGGACTTAGAACCATTTGAACTGAATCCACACTCAAAGCTAGACACTGGAGTCACACAATAACATAACCCAACAAAAACATTCACACACGTGCAACACTCCAACCATAGGGTAAAGGAGATTGGGCATTGTCCCTTCACAACCCAGAAAGGTGGTCACACACTAAATCAATTGTCCTTAATTGGGGACAATGGCTAGGATTAGGGTATAACTTGGGCCTAGATATTATCTCCTCAACCACCATTGAGATTAGAGCCATGCTTAAACCTATTAATTCAGGTGGAGATGTAGCCTAGTACCTATTCACTCAAACATACAAATTAGAGCACATGTGCATAATAGCCGAAGCACTAGGAAAGGAACTCTAGCAATCGTATCTCATTCTTGTATGTCCCCCATACATCTAGTGGTATAATGTCACCATTTCCACTTATCCTAACAAAAATACTAATACATCACTTAACTATCCAAGTAAATCTTTGTATAATAATAATAACATGACAATATACAACATACTCACTAAAGCACTAATAAAAGCTCATGTCCCATCTGCAACCACAACACTTGAACACAAGTCAATACATCTTCATGAAAATAAAGACAATCATAATGACATGTCAACACAATAATAATATATTAGAATCAAGTGAAAACCCCAAAGGTAACCAAAACACCCCCATCAGATCAATATGTCCATAGCTACATCTAAGTAATGGTTATGTCTGAACACACACATATATGATAAACATATCCTTAAACATATATAATAATTCCTATCCTAAACTTATCACATAGTCCATAAATTCATAATATACAACATCAACTATTTAACATTATTAGCACATACCTTTAAATATTCTTATTATTTTACCTTCATCTCCAAGTTCCAAAGCCAAAATACCTGCACATCCATGGTGAGAATGGAGAGGCACTACATGGATGAAAGGACTAGATCGATAAGATGCTAGGGTAGGATGTGATGATAAGATGGATGAAAACATAAAGCAAATAGGATGCAATATAGATAATTATTAAGCCCTCTACAAATGGTGCCTATTACTAGGTTTTCACTAGACACACTTATCCATGACACCACCAAGGGTGGTTTTCACCATAGGAAGGATTATTTCTCTTTACTATTTTTGGATTTTTTAATTTTAATTTTTATTTTTTTTGTATTTTTTAGGATAGGATAACCCAGCTAACTTAGGTGTAAAACCTCTTTAGGTACATTATGTTGATAGGCTCCTCTAGGGGCTCCCCTTTAGATGTAGCAAGCCTATATGCCCCAGATTGATATTTAGTTGTGACAACATAAGGACCCAACCAATTAGCCTAAAACTTTCCTTTCTTATCTTGATCTTGTTGAGTACATTGATTCTCCTTGAGGAATAGATCACCAACATTAAACTGGCGAGGATGAAATTTCTTGTTTTAGCTCCTCCTATGATGAAGTTGGTATGCTTGCAGATGATTATAGGCCTTGATACACTTTTTTTCTAGGAGCTCCAATTGATTGAGTTGTGCAACCTAAGTGTCTTCATCACTGATGAGGTTCTTTAGAGATATTCTAAGTGATGAGATCTTGACTTCGATTAGAAAGATGGCATTGGAACCATAAACAAGGGAGTATGGAGTGGCACCAGTAGGAGTATAGATGGAAGTGCGGTAAGCCCAAAGGGCGGGATGGAGATGGAGATGCCACTCTCAACTAGTGTTATTGACTACCTTTTTAAGGGTCTTGATAAACATTTTGTTGGTTTCCTCTACTTGACCATTACCCCAGGGGTAATAGGGTGTGGACCAACGATGCTGGATATGATAAGTTTCATAGAGGTGTTTCATGAACTAGCTTTTCAATGGATTTTTGTTGCCAGTGATGATGGTGGAAGGGATTCCATATCTGCAGAGAATATGGAAGAGGATGAACTTAGTTATTTGAATACCCGTTATTTGAGATAGCAAAATTTCTTCCACCCACTTGGTGAAGTATTCAGTGGTAATAATGATGAAAGTGTGGTCGTCAGAAGATGGAGGGTAGATCTTTCCAATTAGGTCAAAACCCCATTGAGAAAAGGGCTATGGTGCTATGATAGGTTTCAAATCTTGTGCGGGAGCATGTATTAAATCCACATGTTGCTGACAGGGTAGAAATTTCTTCACAAAATTGCATGAGTCATGCTCCATTATAGGCCAATAATAACCAGCTCTAAGAATCCTTTTAGCTAAGGCCATGCCATTAGAATGGTCCACACAGACACCACTATATACCTTAGTTAACATATTGTGGGCTTCTAATTCATTCAGACACCTAAGAAGAGTTCCATCATACCCATGATGATAAAGTGTATCTCCCACAATGGTATAGCAGGAGGTGCATTGGATGAAGGATTTACGTTGATTTTGTGTAAGGTCAGGAGGTAAGATGTTATCACTGAGGTAGGTGTAAATTTCATGGTACTAGGGTGACTTAGGACCTGTGATGTCGCACACAATCTCACTCTTAGGGATATCATATGCGGGGATTAAAAGATGTTCAATGAGGAACTCACAATCCATTAAATCCTTAGGCATATCAATCAGGGAACCAATCATAGCCATTGCATCTACTGCCTTATTCTGAACTCTGGGGATCTACTCAAACTAGATGAAGGTGAAATATTTCTTAAAGTCATACACCATGCATTTGTAGGGAAATATCTTATCATCCTTTGTCTAAAACTCATCATTGACATGTTTGATAATAAAATAAGAATCACCAAAGACTTGTAAGCAAGTGATGTTCCATTGAATGGCAATCCTAAGACCAGTGATAAGAGCTTCATACTTTGCTATGTTATTTGTGCATGTAAACACTAGTCTAAATGACTTTGGGATGTATTCACCTTGTGGGGTGACGAATAAGACACCTGCATTAGTTCCATTATGTGTGTATGACCCATAAAAATAGAGCATCCATGTAGCTACTTTTGTGACTATGAGGACTTCTTCATCAGGAAATTTAGTTACCAAGGTATAGGAATCCACCAAAGGAGCATCTACCAACTGATCTACTATTACTTTTCCTTTGATTTCCTTATGGTCTACATATTCTATGTCGAAATCACTCAGTAACATGACCCACTTAGCCATGCGGCTAGTCAAAGAAGTTTTGGACAACAAATATTTAAGTGGATCAACTTTTGATATTATCTTCACAAGATGACTGAGCATATAATGGTAGAGCTTTTCAAAATTGAAGACTATGGCTAGACAATCCTTTTCCACTAGAGAATAGTTGAGTTCATAGCCCACTAATTTTTGACTTATGTAGTAGATTGTGCACTCTTTAGAGGAATCGTCATGTTGAGCTAATAATGCCCCCAATACAACTGAAGTAGTTGAGATGTACAACATAAGTCGTTTAACTAAAATGGGAGGCATGAGGATGGGTGGATGAGCCAAGTAATCCTTAATTTTTTCAAAGCCTTGCTGAAATTCTAGATCCCACTTGAAGGTGGTGTCTTTACATAGGAGATGGGTGAACGATTGACACTTGTTAGCTAGCTAGGCTATGAATCTCTTGATGGAATATAACTCCCTTGAAGGATCCTTAACTACTTGAGATTATGTGGTGGGGGAATTTCCACTATAGCTTTGACCTTAGTTGAATCCACCTCTATACCCCTTTTGGAGATGATGAATCCCAATATATTTCTAGATGTGACCCCAAACACACATTTATTTAGATTCAGATGCAGTTTGTAGTGCTCTAGTCACTTAAAAAACTTCTTCAGGATCATAGGGTGCTCTTCCCTAGTCTTGGATTTCCCCAATAGGTCATCAACATAATCTTCCATTATGATATGAATGAGATCATGGAAGATAATAGTCATGGTGCATTGATAAGTTGCCCCCACATTATTGAGTCCAAAAAGCATGACATTGTAGCAAAAGGTGCTCCAAGGTGTAGTGAAGGAAGTTTTATGTTGATCTTTTGGTGTAATCCTAATCTAGTTATAGCCAGAGAAACCATCCATGAGGGATAGAATTTCATGTCCTACTATTAATTCAACCAAAATGTCAATATTTGGTAGGGGGAAGTCATCTTTAGGAAAATCTTTATCGAGATCCTAGAAATCTATACAAATTTTGATGTTTCCATCTGGCTTGGCCATAGGGACTATGTTGGATATCCAGTCATAATAGTCAATAGGTCTTATGAACCTGGCCTCTAACAGTTTCTCTAACTCTGTCTTGACAAGCAAAGCCACTTGAGGATGTAGCTTTCTTAGTTTTTGTTTGACAAGTTTAGCATTTGGATGAATGTCCAAATGGTGTACCACTAAAGCAAGATCCAGACCTAGAATATCTCAATAGGTCCATGCAAAATTGATGATTCCCTCTTTTAGCAGATGGACAGTGGTAGAGTGCTCTTGTTCTAATAAGGATTTGGCTACATATGTGATATTAGGATTTTCCTTGGATCCCAAGTTTACTTCCTGAGTTTCTTCGATCAAAATAGAAGATCATTCGAACAATTGAGTTCCCACAAGGGAAAGATAAATATCCCCATCCTCTAGTGCCTCGTCGAGGTTTTCACTATCGGATACACCCTTTATTTTGAGTTTTGCTGAGTCAAAAAGTGCTTGAGAGAGGTTTTCACTAAATGAACCTTTTTTATTTTGTTTCTTCTTACTTTTGTGGTTAGGGTGTTCATCCTCCCCCAATCGCATGAGATGCACATAAGAATCCATTGATGGAAAGGTGTCAATAGGTGCACTACCTCCTAGGTCCTAATCAATAAGCTTAGGATGGTGAAGGGAGAGGATGATGGAAAAGAAAGATACAAAATCAAACATGGATGAGAGATCCACATCATCATATGCAAGTATGATGGACTCTTCCTTAGGTATGTCTTCAAGGAGACCATTTTCCACACTAATGTTACTGGAAGTACTAGTTGATGGTGCAGGACCTTTTTTCTTTATGTCATAGCCTAAGCCCAAGTGTTTTGGTTACACAAGAGTATGTACAGGTTGTCATCTTCCTTGTTCTTCTATTTTGAGGCCTTCCCCTTGATAATTATACTTTTTGACTAACTTAGAGGCATGCAGATAAGTTTCTTGGAAATATTCCTTAAGAGGTGGAGAAGGTTCAAGTTCCTCTTGGTATATCCATTGATTGATATCACCCTCTGGTGTATTTGGTCTTGTTCCAAGAGAGCGGAAAGTGCTAGATCCCGCATTCTTAGAACTCAAAGTGATTGTCTTCTCTTCTTGTTTTGGTGTGGACTGAGTGGGTTTCATATACATATGAGGTGAGGGTGGCATGGTTTCCACATTTAAAGCTATGCACATTTCATACTCACCACAACCTTTATCTATGATTTGGAACTTGGTGATTGTGGAGTCATATGTGGAAGATGGAATGGATGATGTGGTGGATAGCATGTTGGAAGATGGATGGGATGATGATGCCCAAGTTTCCCCCACTTCCACTCTTGGATAGTAGTGAGAGTGAGGGAAGGAAGCTTCTAATGCATGGAAATACTTAAATGGTTGTGGATCAACATGTATAGTTATTTCCATCCCGTTAAAGGGGAACTTTAGACCCTAATGGTAGGTGGATGAGACACCCTGCATGGCATGGATCCATGGGCGGCCAAGAAGGAGATTATATGGAAAGTCCAGATCAAGGACATGGAATGTAGTATACTATATAATAGGGCCAACCTGATTTGGAAGACAAATAGTTCCCTTGGAGTTACATTCTGCATTGTCATATACTTTAATGGTGATAACTTGGTTATTCAAGTTAGCATGGATACAACCTACCTTTTTTATGAACTCTAATGTACAAATATTAAGGGCAGAGTTAGTATCTACCAAGACTCTTTTTACTTTATGTCAAGCTATGAGGACCCCAATATGAAGGGGACGGTTATGGTTCAAATCAATGCAAGGCTTATCATTTTGACTGAAATGCAGCTGATATGTGGTTGGCATGTGTCCTACCATGGCTTGAAATTGGATAGGATCTATATCATTGAGAACATGGGTATCCTTAAATATTTGATGGATAGGAGAAGACTTAAGAAAATATAGGATAAATATTTGAGTTGGAGTCTTTCCAAGCTGATCAATAATTTTATACTAAGTGCTTACAGGAGCTGGTTGGGTAGACATGGAAGCTCCTGGGATAGTGATGTGAGTGTATCAGGTTGTGACAACACACTATGGGTCTTTTCTTTTGACACATATCATGGACACATGAGGCTCTACCCAATTGATGCACATGACAATGCCATCATAATTATATTGAACATTCTTATAGATGACATTATTTGTGTTGTCACTCTAATTATTGTTGTTACTTGACTTCGGATTTGCATTAGACACACTAGCACCCTAATTATGTTTCGAGAAGGAATTTTGATATATCTAAAGCTGAGCATTGGACGATGGGGTCTGGTTAGCATACAATTGAAAATCACATTGATCTATAAGATCCTAAATGTAGGTTTTTAATCCTTGACATTTGTTTGTGGAATGCCCTTTGATCCTATGAAAGTCACAATATTCATTTTCCTTGTACCAAGTAGGCTTTGGCTTAGACTTATCAAAAGGTTTGGTCATAGGATATGTGACTAGATAGCTCGCTTGGAGGAGTCTATTAAAGATGACACTTAAGGATTCTCCCAATTGAGTGAATTGGTGTTTATTGTTCCCCTGATTTTGCTAATTGGACTGTTGAGGAGGATGAGGTGCCCCTTGTGGCATTGATATGACATTAGAAATGGATGGTTGATTAGAGACATATTGTGGCCTCTGGGAGGTATTTGCTACCTGGACATACTTGGTGTCAGTGACACCATCATTGACAACATTCTTTTTTTTGTTCTAGAAGTGAGACTTATCCCCATATGACTTTTCCTTATCAGGATTATAAATTTTTATTTTTCCCCTAGCAATGAGTGCTCTGTCAATGATAGGACCCTTTTCTACGACATTTGCAAAGGTTGTGACATAGTGAAGATTGAGATTATGTTTCATCTTTGGATGAGAGTTTGATAGAAAAAGAGTGACCATTTCCTTCTCACTAAGTTGATATTTCATTTGACCGACCAAAGCACACCACCTTTGGAGGTAGCTTGTGAAGGTCTCTCCCTCACATTGTTTCTCTTTCAGAAGATCTAGGGTATCAATGTCCTCCAAATTGAAGGAGAAATGTGCGATTTTTTTTTTTGAAAGATCTGCAAAAGAAGAGATTGATCCCTTTGGAGGATCCATAAACCAATAAAGAGCCACTCCCCTTAAACTCCTTAGGAATAACCATAGGAGATAATTGTCATTATGTAGGACTTCATGATAATGGGAGTAGAACTCCTGGAGGTGGTTCTTTGGATCTTTGGTTCCTTTATACTTTTCAAGCTTGGGCATTTTGAAATGCTTTGGAAAGGGAAAAAGTAGGATCAAGGGATCAAATGAATAGGGACAAATATCTTCAAACTTGAAAGAATTTTTGGAGGTCCCTACTTGCAAGTATTTCAATGCAGCTTTCACCTCTTCCAATTCTTTATTAGCAGGTGTTGAGGGGGGAAGATTACATAGATTGGATTGATTATAAGGAGCATATTGTTGATAGGATGAAATGGGGCTGAAGTGGTTTGATTGTATGTTGATGGAGGTGTTTGCTGATATTGATTGGTATAGGTGGGTTGTGCTTATGGATTGGCATAGGATTGATGATAGGATGACACATTTTGGTAATATGAAGAGGAAGACCCTTGCTGATATGATGGTGGTGTTTGGTAATATGAGTTGGAAGTACCCTATTTATAGGGAGGTTGGTGTTGGTAATATGATGAGATGGAAGTACCCTATTGGTATGGAAGTTGTTGTTAGGTGTAGTACAAATTAGATTGATAATTATAAGAAACATTTGGTTGTTGGGTAGCATATGGAGGTTGTTGTGGATTGGATGTTTGATAATAAGGATTGAACTGTGATTGTTGGGGATTTGTGTAAGGTGGTGGTGGTTGGGATTGTTGAGTATTCTAATAAGTAGGATTGGGATTAGGATTAGATGGGGTAGTGAAAGCGACATCCGTACTTGATGAATGGTAAAGGTATTGAGCAAGAAGATTTCTTTTCATTTGTGTTGAGATTTGGGTGTGCTGAGGTGGTTGTTGGTAAATTGGGTGAGATGGGATTTGATGTTGTTGAGGGACTTGTGGTTGATGTGTGGGGATTTTCATTTTTTGAGGGGTTGGTACTAGAACACCTTGTTGAGGCTATGAAGCGGCCTGCGTTTCTTGATGTGGAGGTTGCATGAGAATGGTAGTATGTTGTGGTATTTGGGATGGGATGGAAATGTGTTGCAGTGTTTGATATGGGTTGGTAGTATGTTGTGTCACTTTTTGATGAGGTGGTTGTGATGAGGTGGCCTATTATAGGTTAACCAGAGGCTATTGAAAGGATGGGATGTTTCCTTGAGGCAATTGCTGAGATGTGAAAGGAGGTAGTCGTAAGTTGGATGTAGGTGTAGATCCAGGAGGTGGAGGTAGTGCAAGAAAAGGATTTCCCCTAGTATTCACTAGTGGTTGACCTAGTTGATTAGGTTGAAGAGGTGGTGCAAATGATACGAGGGTCAAACCTTGCAAGACATGTATATCTTGTGTTATCTTGTGGCTTGTCTATTTGATCTATGCATTGTGGTTACTTGTATGCATGTTTATCTCTCATGGGTTATGTAGGAAATGGATTAAGATCATAAATTAAATGCAATATTTCCTAATACAAATTTTGGAAAAATTTGAGGTGCCAATAATGAAAAATTTGATTGTACCACTCAGAAATGCACTTGTGAGATCTACTCCAGTAGCCTACTTTGGAAGATCGCAACTTGAAACTTGTTCACTCTTATACCAAATCACTTTTCAAGCATATAAATCTACCATATGTAAGTGTGTATGTTTGATTTCAGCATCCTATGATCAAATTTGACAGGGTTTTGAAGTACCAAGTTGAAGCGTTCTGGAAGAGTTTGTTGTCTGCATAGTGTAAAATCTGCTAGGGAGGTCAACTTTGAAAGATAATATATATGAGCTATGTCATTTTCATGATGAAAAAATTGGTGTTTTATAATTTAATCATGTTAATCTACTTTCATGTCCATTTTCAAGGTCCCAACATCTCATTTGATAACTTTTTAAAATTGAAAGTAAATGGAGTTTTCATAGTTTTGGATATCTGCATTTCTAAAAAGTTTTAGAGGGGTTAACTTTGACCTTTAATATTTTGTGAAAGAAATGGATTGGTGAAAAATCCTTTTGCACACATGTTCATTTGACTTAAATGAACTAATTCCCCAAGTGGTAGCTTCCTAGGAAGAGATCTAGTATTTTTTCAAGATGGTGAGTTGGTGAGTTTCAGATGATTTTCAGATAGGTGCAGTTTCAGAGATAGCTAGGTGAGCTACTTTGTGTGTTAATATCTTGTAATCTAGATGTATTCATGTAAATACATTTGGAAACCATAATCCCCTATCATCAACCAATGTGTTAGTGCATTTTTGTGGCTCTGGAAGACTATTTGACCAATTTTCTAGGGTGATTCTAGAGGCTACTTGCTCTATTTAGGTCACAATGCATAATATCAGGAAGCTTCAAGAAGTAGTAGTATCACTAAAAATTCCATGAATGAATTGAACCTAGGCCTTACTCCATTTAGAGAATAATCAAAAGGACTTGATGTTGTTGTATGTTGCAATGATCCAAAGGAATTTCACACTAGTATTAGAGCATTTGAGAACCAGATTATGAGTGATGATATTATATATCCTTCAAGAGGTAGAGGTGTCTAACACTGTATTGGGGAAAACTCCTAAAATCAGAGGTCTGAAGAAACAAAAAAACTAAGTATTGAATAGATTGTATAGATTATGCATTACAATAATAGATCTCTCAGCTTGCCATTAACCATAATAACTTTTCCAAGTAGATTTAAGACCTCGATGCCTCTTACACTATATTTTATTTGATCAAAATAATGATCAACTAGATAACTAAGTTGGGATTTGTATAGTCAAATAAATATACAAAGAGTTGGACAACACAATCATCATGCACTATAGTGACAATGTCACATAAATTCATCATGTGGTCATTGAACTTACCTTTATAAATTATGTAATTGTGGATTCAAATGACAATTGAGCAATCCTAATTGTGAACCAAGATTCCAAACCTGCATAAACACAAAAGACAAACAACATATTAGATCAAATGCAAGTTAGTATCATGATTCCCCAAGAAATCCATTTGAATTGCAAAGAAAAGGAAATGAAATGAAGAACATAAAGAAACATAAACCAAAGATATTAAATCCTATTCAAAAACAAAACAAACTCCTAATCTCTTGGGGGAATTGGTGCCAATTTGATGTGAACATTGGCCCTTTTCCAACTCAAATGATGCAATGTTGATTGATGATGAAGAGTGATCCACTTTTTTATTGATTGAAGTGTGCTCCAAGATGAAAATCTGCATAACCTAGCTAAGATTGAATAAAAATGGATGAGAATTGCTATGGATTTGAGTATAATAACTTTGTTCAAATTATGGATGTTCAAATGAGGAAGAAGACCTCTTATTTATAGAATGATAAGGTGGAAAAATGCCCAAAATGAAGCAATGTGGGACTAACATTCAACCAAGGGAAAGGTGCCATTTGTCCGAATGTGAATGGATGGAGGATGTGCACATTTTGATTTATGTTCCCATAAATGCAATTAGGTGATATTTGAAAATGGTGCAATGACATGTAAGAGGGAAATGAAATGCCTTAAATGCCACTTGGCTCATGGAAAAATGACTTATTAGGTGAAGTAAATGCCTTGTTGGAAGGACAAATTCCACTTGGATTTGAATTCAAATTTGAGAGAATATTCCTCCATTATGCCATGTTGAGAGAAAATAGAGATTTAATAAATGAATTAAATCTATTTTCTTGTGCAAGTAGAAAACACTAGAGGATGGGACATGAATTAGCATTAAATTAATCAAGAGTTAATTAATTTAATGAAGGATTAGATGATGTGACAATTTTGACTTAGATTTATAGGTTGATTTAAATCAAATATGAGAGGAATGTGATTTTAGACTCAGTTAAATAAATATTTTGATTTATTTAATAAAAGAGGATGATTGGTTAGCTTAAATTAAACAAGGTTTAATTTTATTTAATTTAATAGATAGACTTTAGATATTTAATTAAATAAAGTGAATTATTTAATAAATATGGATATAGGGTTAATTAGATCAGATTAGTTGATTTAATTAACGAGAGAAAGACTTAATTAGATAAAAATAATTTATTTAATTAAGAGAGGAAAATTGATGAATTTAATCAAATAAGTGTATTTAATTAAATGACTGAGGGATGATTTTGGATGAAATGGTGTTAATAATCAGAACCAAGTATGTTGGTATATTTTCCATGTCTACATTTTGCCCCTTTTTGAAGCAAGGAACTTGTTGCGTTGTTTCAAAGAATAAATTGTCTTGATCAAAAGCCAACATTTTCCAAATTCAGAATTTGCTCCAATGCTGCCCCGACGAAGAAAATATGCTAATATACTACCCCCTCAAGAGATTGGATGAAAGTTTTGAGTTTTGGGTGATCTCATGAAAAAAGAGGACAAGGTGCCTAATGGGTCTAGAAAGGCTCCGGGAAGTCAAAAAGTGCAAAAAATGATTAAAAAAATGGTGCAAAAAGACCCTCAGATGGGTCAAAATGGGTTTGGGGGATCTAGACCCCCCTGGATGGTTAAACATGATCAAAAAACCCTAATTTTCAAGCTTAAATAGGCCTTGGGGGACCTCTTCCAATTCATTTTCACATTTAGCCTTTAGTGATTATGTGATTTTAAGCTCTAACACCCTAATGAGATGGCGCAACAACATCTCCCGATGCAAATTTCTGACCGAGTCCAGACATACCAAAGACTTCCCGACACTGGACCACCAGTGAGTCAACTTGAGTTGAGCTTTGCTTTTCATTTTTCGCAATCATTAAATGCATTTAAAACTAGGTCTCTAGGTGTGGTTCCATATTGCACTGCTCAAAATTTTAAACTCCATCGCGTAGTGTTTAAAGTGCATTGCCATCTCAAGGTGGACTGCCATAGTGTTGTTTGGAGTTTGGGGTCAAACTTAAAACTCTAAAGCCTTTGTGAAGTGCACTACTACAGTGTAGTTTAAAGTTAGGGTTTCTAGTTAAAGTGCCACACTTTGCCAAAGTGCACCATCGTGGTGCTATTTAGAGGTTTGAAGGTTCCAGTGTCGCAGTTTGCAAATTTAAAATTGCACTGCCTTCATAGGTTGTGATGCTGGGGTGATTTTCTAAATGTTGAGATTAGTTCAGAAAAATATTTTTTGATGAATTTTAACATGGTAACTTTTCCTGATGTAGGAGGAGGTGAGAGAGATCTATTCACATGAGCATAGATCTTGAGATATTTTTGGATATTTGCACAATTTTACCGAGAGGGAGAAGGAACACCTAGGAGAGATGGGGCTCTCGTACATCGTATGTGCATCGCCCATGTGGACACACCTGGGCATGATGATGAAACTTTCTGAGAGGTGGCACAATGAGACCTCTTCCTTCCATTTTTCAATTGGTGAGGCCATATTCACGCTATAAGAGGTGTGGTGGATTTTGAGATTACCCATCCATGGCGAGAAGATTATCTATGACATGGCGACCAAGACAGACACCTGCTATGTCATCCTAGAGACTAGTCAGATTTTATTTTAGGAGGGACAAATTGAGCTAGAGTGGCATAGGGCCCTGGCCTCACCCTACCACTTGGTGATTGCTGCAATTATATCAGGCCTTGTTGTCCCTGATTGGTGAGGCTGATACTTCAATCCCAGATGGGAGCTTGCCTAGGAGTGGATGGTCTAACGTCAATAGAAAATTTTCAATGGGGCCCAATTTTGCTAGCCTCCCTTTACAGAGATTTACATGAGTTTGCATACCTAGACGACAAAGCATTTGGGGCATCAGTTACACTTTCACATATTTGGGTGTGGGAGCACATCCATGTGCTTCATCCATGAGTCATTCTAGTGTTGATTGAGCTAGATGATCTAGTGACTTGGTGCTACAGGGGAGGCATTTCTTTCACTCACACTAGAGAGCACGAGATTCCTCATTGGAGGAGGGTCCTGGATGACATGCGCATCTTCACATGGTGACCCTACCTTGGACAGCCAGCCTAGTTTGATGATGTACAACAATTATTCTTTGCTTGGTAGGATCACCTCATATATGGGCAAGAGCATACCATGATAGAGATGTACCTACTGGGGAGGTTCCAATGATAGTTTAGTGAGCCATAGGATCAACCTGATGATCAGTATGTGGCTATCTTTGTGAGGATATGAGTTAGGGCTCCTAGGGGTGATGCATACCTATCCATGAGGCAGTTCAGAGTTTCATGTAGCTGGTGGCCCAGCTGTGGCCATACGACTAGGGAGAGGCAGATCCAGGAGTGACACAGGCATACAAAATTTTATTTTGGCCACATCTACGACTCACAGTGCCAAGTGTACCATCTGCTCGACAGTGAGTGAGAGGCAGGGGAGCAGGGTGAGGTCATGGAGCATAGGCTCAAGATCAGGGAGGTCATGGGCCACCATTGGTCCATCAGGTATAGGATCGGGTGGTTCAGGACCAGCTAATGTAGGTTCAACCTATGCAGGATCATCCAGTGGGAGAGTGGAGGTAGGAGCAGGATCTGGGGCACCATGATAGGGTACCTACACCGCCTAGGGATGGGGAGCAGGATCAGCCCCATGCACAACCACCACCATAGATAGATCCTAGGGTTGGGCAGATTTTGCAATTGTAGGCCTAGGTACAGGCACTGACAATAAAGAGAGATCAGGCTAGGGTTGAGCGAGACTAGGCCATTTTGCAGAGGCAAACTACAAAGTTACAGGCGATAGCAGAGATGGGCTGCTAACAGCAACTAAAGGGCATGCTCCTTTCAGAAAACAATATCACTCATGGCTTACAGAGAGGCCATGTGAGAGGCTAATTATTATAGGATGCATTACCATTAGGTTGTACTGGGAGCAAGACAAGTTCCTGACTTTTCACAAAGGACTAGCCATAGGCCAGCAGAGTAGCATGGGGAGAGAGAAAGTGGGGAGGCCAGCAACTAGTAGGGCTAGGCCTTTATTTTTTATCAGAGAAAAGATTCTTTTTGTGCCCTTTGGGCTCTTTTTTGATAGCCCCATGGCCCAATTGTACCTATTGACATACACCTTATACATTGATCTAATTTTTTGTATCATGATAGTACATATTTGATGATATATGAGATGATGATTTTGATGTGATATGTTATGTCCTATTTCATTATGGATGCTTTATCTTCTATATGCTTATGATTCTATATGATGATGCAATGTGATGTATGATGTTATGATGTTATGATGTGATGTAGTGATTGATGGATGGATGCATTTATTTTTCAATATCTTTTTATGCACATTTTATGATGATTATGTATGGATGGTGCAAATGTTATGCTATGTGGTTGCTAAGACTAAGAGATCTATATTTATGCAATGTGTGTAATTGCCTCATGTATGATATACATTTTATGGTGATGATATGATGTTATGATATGATGATGTTTTATGATATGATATGATGGTTATATGATATGCAAATGGATGTTTATATGTATTAATGGGATGATTTTTATGCAATGTTATGGTATGTAAATGATATGGTGGATGTAAATGATGCTTATGGGATGATTTGATGATGCAAATGTTTTACGATGTTTATATGATAAGTGTTTTTTGTGTTTATATGTGATGGATGCTTATGTATGATTTATGCAATGATTAGAATAACCAATCTATATGTATGGAAATGTGGTACATGTTCCTATATGATATGCTATGTAATATGGATGCAGGATGGATGCAATGATAATGATGATTAAATATCACAGTACCATTGTTAGCACAAAAAAAAGAAAAAAATAGAAGAAATGAAGAGATTCCAACAAGACATGAGATGATGATGATGATGATTTTCTTTCCACGGAGTTAGGGTTTTCAAAGGTCCAATTACCTTATGTTTGATAACACACATAGGTACATTACATCAAGGTATGAAGAACCAGGATGACGCTGTACCTAGTGTGATGGACTTTGACTTAAAAGTCAGATAGGAGTATCCTTGTTCACACCTGACATATAAAAACCTTACTAAGATGCACTTTAGGTACTTCAAAAATCTTGAACCAAAGCATAGGAAGGAAAGCCTTCCTATGTGTTCAACAGGATATCTAAAACACCTTCCATACACACCTAATAAAGCAAGTATTTGTTGAGGTTATATTACAAAGAAATCCAACAAGAACAGTAGATAAGAGATAATGATCATTTCCTTATTCCTATCTCTCTAAATCCTTTTGTTTGGGATATCATCGAGAGGTCCTTGGAATAAATGCAATAAGATAAATTAATAGATCAAGATAAAACAAGCAAACAAGCTAATGTTCTTCAAGACCCCTAGCCAAGACTAAACTACGGTGATGCCTGATGTTGATGTCCATTGTAGGAAGCATGAATCCTAGGACATGACAATATTAGATGATTTGATATGGGACTAATTGGATGATAAGCTATTGACATAAAGAGTTGACTAACTTGTTTATGTATTGACCTAGATTTGAGATTTTGATATTTTGAGTTTTCACTTTTTAACCTACAAGGCTTGTTTCTGACTATTTCACCAAAGGTTGGGGATGATGATTGATTTATAGTGAGTGATGTTTATTATGAGTGAAAGTGAGATGGGATGGATGGTTTTTTCAAATATTTGGATGTTTTTTCGAGTTTCTAAATGTTTTGAGGGTATTTTTGGTATTTTTGAGTTTTTTTGAATGTTTTGTTTTTTAATTTTTCAAATGTTTTGGGGTTTTATAATATTTTTTTAGTTCTACAACACATGCAAAGGATCTCAAATCCCCAAGTTCTACAACACATGCAAGTTACAGAAAGCTACAGAATCACCCTTTCGCAATATGCGAGCTTGTCCCCAAAAAGTTACCCAAAAATTAGAAACTCGCCCATAAATAGAGCTCCTATTTAGTTTAGAGCCAAAACAACATTCAAATTTGAGTTTAGACAGTTTGGTGCCGAAAAATTACAAATTGAAGTTCAAATTTCTAAAGAACATTTGCAATTGTATCTTCTAGAAAGTTTGCCAACTTCCCAGAGCCATAACTTTTGATTTGGGACTTCAATCCGCGAACCGTTTGAACTGTTGGAAAGGTCTCGAAGTCAATAATGCACTCAAAATATACAATGCCAATTTTAGAAAGTTTCAGGGCCATTCTAGGAAATCTAAGTGCCTCAAATCTAACTCGAAATATTTTTAGGTGTAAATATGGGAAACTAAAACTGCAATATCTTTCAACCCGGGAATAGAAAATAAAAAATGTAAATTGGGAATTTCATTATGATGAAAAGGGTATCCAAAAATGTAAAAACATCTAAAAACTGAGAAACTTAAAATTTAACTATTTTTGGGTGATGCAAGATTGTCCTTACACCACTGGATGCCCCTGCATCAGACACCCAGGGTAATTTGACAAGTGACCCATCACATCTCAGATGGTTGAGGAAAACCCAACTAGTCAACCACTGCCTTAGATAGCCAGGATGAATCTTCCACAGGCCTTCCTCTCCATTTCACCATATATTCTTCATACTACTTATTTCTGGTACTCCTTCCCACACGACTATCTAAGATTGCTTCAATCTCCTCCCTTTCTGAAGTAGGTGTTGGAATGCCATACTACCCTATTTCTAGTGCTTCCTCTATTCCACCTTCATGATACTCTATCAAATCTAAAATGTTGAACACAGGGGAAATGTTGATTCCATCAGGTAACTCTACCTCATATGCATTCCCTGAATCATGCTTCTTCAAAATCTTACAGGGACAAAATTTCATCTTCAATTTGTTATTGGTTCCCATGGGAAACCTTTCTTTCCTCAAGTGGACCATTACTTCATCGCCAGTCTGAAACTCCTTATTCCTCCTTTTCTAATCTGCCTTAGCCTTATATTGCATATTCATCTTATTAAGGTGTTCTCGTACCTTCTCATGTATATTCTTGATGTGCTCTGCAAAATCTTTGACTTCAACACTTATTTTCTTCTCTTGGTCCATCTTCATCAATTCTGGAGTTGTTCTAGTGCTACCTCCATACACAACCTAGAACGGTGATCTACCAGTGCTTTTGTTGATAGAATTGTTGTAAGAAAATTTTGCTTGGGGTAAGATCAAGTCTCATCCCTTGGGTTTATCTCCTACCAAACATCTCAGTAGGTTACCCAAACTCCTGTTAACAACCTCTGTCTGCCCGTCTGTTTGTGGATGGTGTGTAGAACTGAACTTCAACTCTATCTTCAGCTTCTTCCACAAGGTCCTCCAAAAGTACCCCACAAATTTGGTGTCACAATCTGAAACAATACTCTTTGGAAAACCATGTAGCCTCACCACCTCTTTGAAAAACAAGTCAGCAATGTGGACTGCATCATGGGTCTTTTGACATGGAATGAAATGTGCCATCTTTGAAAACCTATCAACCACCACAAAGACTGAATCATTCCCTCATTGTGTCATTGGCAAACCAAGAACAAAGTCCATACTTATATCCTCCCATGGCCTCTCTGGTACAAGTAAGGGCTGATATAAGCCTGCATTCTGGCTCACTCCTTTAGCCATCTAACATACCCTGTAGCTTTGTACAAACTTCTTCACATCCTGTGACAACTAAGGCCAATAGTAATGCTCATTGATAATGGCAATGGTCTTACCCTGACCAAAATGTCCTGCCATTCCTCCACTATGCTTCTCCTTTATCAGGTTCTCCCTCATGGAACTCCTCGGGATACACAATTGACTTCCCTTAAATAACATGCCATGTTGGATTATGAAATCCAGCCACCTTGTCCTATCCACTATAACAGGTTCCTTGCAAGCTTTCCAAGCCTCTACAAAATTAGGATCCTCTGCATACAGTGTCTTAAGTTCATTGAACCCAACCACTTCAATCTGCATCTTTGTCATCAATGTATGCTTCCTACTTAAGGCATCTACAACCCTATTTGAATTCCCACTCCTATGTTTCAAAACAAAGGTATAACTCTACAAAAACTCTACCCATTTCATATGCCTCTGATTTAATTTTCCCTAACTATTTAGGTACTACAAGGCCTGATGATCAGTATATAGAACAAATTCCTTTGGCAACAAATAATGTCTCCATTTCTTTAATGCTTGAACTATTGCATAAAATTCTTGATCATATACAAAATACTTTCTCTCAAGGCATCATTTAACTTTTCACTAAAATAGGCAATGGGCTTACCTTCTTGGCTCAACACTGCTCCAATGGCACAACCACTGGCATCACAATCCACCTGAAACACCTTGTTGAAAGTTGGGAGGGATAAAAAAAGTTGCTCTATTACCTTTTGCTTCAACAGTTCAAAACTCTTTGCTACTCCAGTGCTCCACTTGAATTCTTTTCTATCCCCTCTCATTGTTTCAGTCAGGGGTCTACAAATACTACTAAAGTTTCTAATGAAATTTCTATAAAAACTAGCCAAACCATGGAAATATCTCACCTCAGTAGCAGTTCTTGGGGTAGGCCATTCCAGAATAGCCTTCACCTTCTCTGGGTCCATCTTGAGACCTTCTGCTGAGACAACAAACCCC
The DNA here is from genome assembly GCA_007258455.2 of Sequoia sempervirens. Classification (NCBI taxonomy): domain Eukaryota; kingdom Viridiplantae; phylum Streptophyta; class Pinopsida; order Cupressales; family Cupressaceae; genus Sequoia; species Sequoia sempervirens. The sequence goes on along the minus strand of VDFB02270651.1, from coordinate 536,338,797 downwards.
AAATACACTAACTCCCTCTTCACAAAACTGCACTTCTTCAAATTAATCAATAGTTTCTCTTCTCTTAACTTCTCAAAGGCTCTCCAAATATGCATCAGATGCTCATCCAACGTCTTATTGAAAATCAAAATATCATCTAAATACATAATAACCAAACTTCCCAGAAATTCTTTTAGTACCTCGTTCATGAGCCACATGAATGTGCTTGGTGCATTGGTTAGCCCAAAATGCATGACTAACCACTCGTACAGGCCCTCTTTGGTCTTGAAGGCAGTCTTCCATTCATCTCCCTCTCGAATCCGGATCTAGTGATATCCACTCTTTAGATCAATCTTTGTGAAGTACTGAGCTCCACTCAAACAGTCTATCAAGTCATCTATCCTTGGTAGGGGAAATTTGTACTTGATTGTTATCTTGTTTATGGCTCAAGAATCTGTACACATCCTCCACTCCCCATCCTTCTTTGGTGCTAGTACTGCAGGTACTGCACATAGACTCAAATTCTCCCATATCAAATCCTTTCTCAACAACTCTTGAACTTGTCTGTTCAACTCTTCATTTTCTGCTGGAGTCATTCTATGAGCTGCCTTATTTGACAAACTAGCTCTAGAAATGAAATCAATCTAATGACTAATATTCCTTATTGGTGGTAAACCCTTAGGTACATTATCAGAAACAATATCCTGAAACTCATCCAACATCCCAGAAACTTCTTCTGGAACCTTCTCACTATCCTCCTTACTCACTCTAGGAATCAATGCATAACACACATGCTCATGCTTCATACCTCCTAAAAAATTTCTTCCATCTACATAACAAATTCTAGCACTACTACATACCTTTTCTTTGGTCTCCTTTGGGGTTTCAACTTGTGATGAATCCCATCCTTTGTCAAGGAATAAGTGTTTGCATGGCCATCATGTATAGCTCGCCTATCAAACTACCATGACCTCCCCAACAACATGTGACATGCATCCATGGGGATGATATCACATAGTACCTCATCATGGTAGCTCCCGATCTTGAACTTTACTAGGCACTGCTCATTGACCAAAACTTTGTGGTCTTTCTGCAATCAAGAAATTCGATACTGATGTGGGTGTCTTTCCCTCTTTAGCTTCAACTTTGCGACCATCTCTTCTGACACCAGATTATTGGTGCTCCCACCGTCAATAATGACATCACAACATTTTCCTTCACACTTGCACCTTGTGTGAAATAGATTCTTCCTCTATTCTGGTTCCTTTTCCTTAGTCACTAGGGCTCTCCTAATCACTAGGACTTCTCCCCTTTTAGCATCATCTAAATGTTTAGAATGGGCCTCCTCATCTACATGTGCAACCCTTCCACAACCTTCTAGCCTTTTTCCTGCCCTTCCTTGGTGTTGTGGACATTCATAGGCTCAATACCCTTCTTCACCACACTGGAAACACATTCCTTTGAAACCACCTATTCCAGATCCTTGTCCATATCTCCCTTGTCATCTACCTCTTTGATCACCACTGTTTTGATCGGGAGGGCGGTAGAAGTTGTCATTCCTTTGGCTTTGGCTAGTACCCACATCTTCACTTTTATTTTCATCATCATTTTAGCTTCTGGAAGGTCTTCCACTTCCCCTTCCACTTTGACCTCCTCATCCTTTTTTCTTGCCATCAAATTTTTTGTTCCGCTTCTCTTCCACCTTCAGAGCAAACTGATACACATCCTCAATGGTGGTCATTCTGACTAGGCTTAACTCCTCCTGAATGCTCGACCATAACCCATTAAGATATCGGGCTACCTTCTCCTTATTGGCCTTTATGTGGCCCGTTCTAATGATTATCTTGTGAAAATATTCTGTATATTCTTTCAAAGATCTGCTTCCTTGCTTCAACCCTTGCAATTTCTTCAACAGATCTAACTCGTAGTCCACTGGTATGAACTGCTTCTTTAGTTTCTCTACCATACGATCCCATCTAGTGATATTTCTTTTTCCTCTTCGATTTCTTTCCAACTGGACCTCTTTCCACCAAATACTGGCATGGCCCTTCAGCTTCATTTTTGCAAACTTAACCTAATCTAGGTCCTCTATTTCCTCATACTCAAAATATTCTTCTAACTCATTGATCCAGTCGATCAACTCTTCCGAGTTCAGACTTCTAAAATAACTGGGGACTTCTGCTCTGGGTCTTTTCCTAATCTGCAAAATGGCCCTTATTAGCTGCATTTGGTCTTGATCAATTGCTTCTTCTTCCTCTTCTACATTTGAACCTTCTTCCTCTCCTTCATCCTCACTTTCCTCCCTTAGGTTTAACCCTCTTCTCAACTTCTCTTGTAACACATCAATTTGTCTTTGGAGGGCTACGAGTGCATCTCTTCCACCAACATTTATGCTGCCTTGACCACATTTGGCACCACCACACCTACTAGGCATCACTCTTGGAGGCATCTTTCTTGACCTCAACCCACAACCATAGTCCTAGTGCAAACTGCCTCACGATCGACAATCTATCCACATGCTCAAGAAAACCCGGTTTGATACCACTTGATGAAGGCACAACCTGAGACTTAGAAAATAACCCACAAACAAGAGAATAATTTTTATTATTCAGAAAATCGAGCTTCTTACATGTAGAGGATCTCAAATTCCCAAGTTCTACAACACATGCAAGTTACAGAAAGCTACAGAATCACCCTTTCACAATATGCGAGCTTGTCCCCAAAAAGTTACCTAAAAATTAGAAACCTGCCCATAAATAGAGCTCCTCTTTAGTTTGGGGCCAAAACAACATTCAAATTTGAGTTTAGGTGGTTTGGCGCCGAAAAATTACAACTTGAAGTTCAAATTTCAAAAGAACATTTGCAATTGTATCTTCTAGAAAGTGTGCCAACTTCCTGGGGCCATAACTTTTGATCCAGGACTCTGATTCACAAATCGTTTGAACCATTGGAAAGGTCTTGAAGTCAATAATGTGATTAAAATCACTATGCCAATTTTGGCAAGTTTCGGGGTCATTCCAGGAAATCTTAGTGCCCCAAATCTAACTCGAAATATTTTTAGGTGCAAATCTAGGAAACTAAAAATACAATATCTTTCAACCCAGGAATAGAAAATAAAAACCGTAAATTGAGAATTTCATTATGACAAAAAGGGTATCCAAAAATGTAAAAACATCTAAAAAATGAGAAACTTAAAATTTAACTATTTTTTGGTGATGCAAGATTGCCCTTACACCACTGGATGCTCCTACATTAGATTTTGACCAAGACCTAACCTAAAGACCTATCCTAGGGGTCTCAGGGGTTGATCAATAGATTAGCCTTGTCTACGTTATATACATAGAGACCACATAGTTTGACTGATATAGACTTGATTATTGATGAGATATGAACAAATTGATTGTCAGTTTATTATGATAGACTCCTAAAGGACTGACCTAAGTGTCTCAGGGGATGATCAAAGATCAACCTTTCCTATGTTCAAGGCTCAAAGACCCATAGTTTGAAAAGATGACTTTGTTTTTGAATTTTTGACTGACATTTTGACCTATTTTTGGGGTTTTGATATGTTTTGAATGTTTTTGGATTTTCTTGGTTTTATGAATGTTTTTTGGATTTTTGGATTTTTTGATGTTTTGGGATTTTCTTATTTTAGGATCTCAAGAAAATACACGAATCTGATCTGACAAGAACATGCCCCCAACATGGTGAAAAATACTACTCTAATAAAGGTAGGACAAATTAACCTTGAGAATGGGCCGAGTAGTACTAGGAGGGATCATGACATGAACATAAGGCCAAGCTATGATGTGGATGTCAAATGGATGGGTGATGGATGGAGATATGGAATGCAATGGATGATGAAATTGTAATGGGTGGATGATATAGAACACACCATGAATATCCTAGTGGATGGAAAGTGCTTATTTACACAAGGTGCCTATTTGGCAAGTTTTCACCAAGGTACTTTCCCAAAGCGCCACCGAAGTGGTTTTCACTAGAGGACGATTTTTTTCTTTACTGTTTTTGATCCATTTTCTAATGATTTTTTGGATTTTTTACTTTCTTGATTTTTTTGTTGTCACCAAGATGTATGTTTGCTAGGTTTTCATCAAGGTAACCTTTTTTTAGGACATTTTCTAATTTTTTTAGTTTTTTTGGTTCTATACCTTGTAATATTTAGGCATAAAACTTTTTGAGATGGGAGTTGTTCATGGGATCTTCTAGAGGTTCCCCTTTAGGTGTTGATAACTGATATGCCCCTGACTTATAGCTTGTTGTGATAATAAATGGTCCCAACCAGTTAGGCTCAAATTTTCCTTTGTTGTTTGGATTTGTGATATTCTTTTTATTCTCCTTTAGTACCAGTTCTTCGACTTTGAAAGTCCTACCTTTAATATTTTTATTAAAACTCCTCTTGAGTCTATTTTGATAGACTTGTAAATGGTTCAAAGCTTCTATACATCACTCATCTAGTAGCTCCAGCTCATTTATCTTGATACTCAGTATTCTTCATCCATGATGGGGTTTTGTAGTGATATTCTTAATGATGGAAGCTCGATCTCAATGTGTAATATGACTTCTGATTCATAGACCAGGGAGAAGGGGGTGGCACTTGTTGGTGTATAGATGCTAGTTCGATAGGCCTAGAGGATGAGATTTAGCTACAGGTGCAAGTCACGACCTAGCTCATTGACTATCTTTTTGAGGATCTTTAGAATGGTTTTATTGGTGGCTTTTGCTTGGCCATTGCCTTGGGATAATATGGTGTGGAGAAGCAATGTTGGATCTTGAATTTTTCACATAGGTCACAAACATGCTAATTCTTGAAAGGTGTCCCATTATCTAAGATAATAGCTTGGGGAACACCGTATCGGCATATTAAGTAGTTTAGGATGAACTTTGATATCTATTTTCTAGTGATGTATGTCATGGGGATGGCTTCCACCCACTTGGTAAAGTACTCAGTGGTGGTTATGATGAACATGTGGACATTGGATGAGGTTGGAGTGATTTTTCCAATGAGATCAAGCCCCCACTGTGAAAAGGGTCATGGTGTTGTGATGGGATGAAGTTCTTGAGTTGGAGAATGGATGAGCTCACCATGCTATTGACATTATAGGCACCTTTTGATGTATTCATGCACTTCTCTTTCCATTGTGGGCCTATAATACCCTATCCTCAGTAATTTCTTGGCCAAGGTCATTCCACTTGAGTGTGAACCACAAATACTGTTATGTACCTCAGTTAAGGTAGTCAATGCCTCCTCAACATTTAGGAAACATAATAAGGTTCCTTCTATGCTCCTACAATATAGGTATCTCCTAGGATCACAAATTGAGATCCCTTTTTGATAAAGGTTCTCTTTAGGCTTGAAGGTAGGCCTGTGGGTAGGACTCCTATTCATAAGTAGGTATAGATGTCATGGTACTAGGGATCATCGAGACCAATGATTTCAAAAACATATTCTAAATCTGGTACGTTGAATGCGGGTATGAGAAGTTACTCTACCAAGCATTCATGTCTCATGATGTTGTGTGGAATGTCTAGTAAGGATCCAATCATTGCCATCGCATCTACTGCTCTATTGTTAGCTCTGGGAATCTGTTCAAATGTGATATCAATGAATGATTCTTTAAGGCTCTCTACCAACTTTTTGTATGTAGTCAACTTATTATCCTTTGTTTGGTATTCACTATTCACTTGATTTATTATTAGCTGGGAGTCTCCATATGGCCATGATGTGCCACTGCACTATTATTTTGAGACCTATGGTTAAAGCCTCATACTCTGCAATGTTGTTATTGCATGGGAATTCCAGTTTGTAGGATCTAGGCATATAGTCCCCTATGGGGTGATGAAGAAAACATTGAATCTTGATCCATGCTATGTGTATGAGCCATCAAAGTAGAGTTTGCAGTGGCTGGCTATGTTGAGATTGAAGATGGATTCATCCGAAAACTCTAATATGAGTGGATTCTCTGAATAGATGGGTGCTTCTGCCAGCTAATTTGCAATGACTTAGCCTTTGATTTCTTTTCGCTCCACATATTCAATGTCAGACTATGATAGTATGATGACCCATTTGGCCATCCTTCCTGTGAGCATTGCCTTTGATAGTAAGTACTTGAGGGGATTGATTTTGGCAATGAGTTTAATTTTGTGTGCCAACATGTAATGTCTAAATTTCTATGAAGAAAACACTACTGGTAGACATGCTTTTTCAATGAATGAGTATTTTAACTCATGCCCAACCATTTTGCAGCTGATGTAATAGATGGTCTTTTCTATCCCATTTTCATCATGTTGAGCTAGGAGAGATCCAAGGGCTATTGTTGTCACTGACACATAGAGGATTAATGGATTTCTTGGGATCCGTGGCATGAGGACCGATAGGGTAAGTAGATATTATTTGATTTTATTGAAGTATTCTTCACACTTATCATCCCATTTGTATGCTACTCCCTTGTGAAGTAGGTGAGAATAAGGGATTTGCTTATCTGCCAATTGTGCTATGAATCTATGAATAGACTGAAGCCTACCGTAGAGGCCTCTCAATTGTTTCAATGTTTTGGGTGCTTCCATCTCAAGTATTGCTTTTACCTTTGTAGGATCTATTTCAATACCCCTCATTGACACTATGTAGCCCAAAAAATTTCCTAACTATATGCCAAAGATTTACTTCTTTGGATTTAAGCAGACATTGTACTCCTCTAGCCTATCAAAAATAGCACTCAAGGTTGCTATGTGATCTCTCTACTTTCTATATTTTTCTAGTATGTCATCAACGTAATCTTCAACATTCTTGTGGATCATGTTGTGAAAGATTAACGTCATGGCTCTTTGGTAGGTAGCTCCAATATTCTTTAAGTCAATTGGCATCATATTCCAGTAGTAAGTCACCCATGGACAAGTGAAGGCCATTTTGTGTTGGTCTTCTTTAGAAATCATTATTTGGTTGTGTCCTAAGAAACCATCCATCAGAGAAAGCATTTGTGTCTCACCATCATGTCTACTATCATGTCAATGTTAGGCAATGGGAAATCATCTTTTGGATATTCTTTATTTAGGTCTCTAAAATCTGTGTAGATTTGGATGCCCCTATCTAGCTTTGAGACAAGAACCAAATTTGACACCCATTCTAGATAGTCAGTTGGTCATATAAATCCTACATCCAGTAGCTTTTTTAATTCCATCTTGGCCAATGGAGCAATCTAAGGGTGCATTTTCCTTAGTTTTTATCTGACAGGTTTTGCTTTAGTGTAGATTGCTAAGTGATGGACCACAATCTCTAGATTGAGCCCTGGCATGTCAACATAAGTCCATGCAAAGTTGATTTTTCACTCTCTCAAGAAGGCTGCTAGGATATTTTGTTCCTCTTATAGTAATGATTCTGCATAGAATGTGATGTGCAATGTCTGCTCTATTCCTAGGTTGACTGGATTACATTTTTTGGCTAGGACTGCTGATGTTTCCTGATGAATAGCTCTGTGAGGAATATTGAATCCCCCATCCTCGGGTGCCTCAGAGAGGTTTTCACCATTAGATGCATACTTTATTTTTACTATTTTTGGGTCAGAGAGTGCCACAGTGTAGTTTTCACTCAAGGACCTAGAGATTATTCTCAATTTTTTTCTTTTGCGACTGAGGGATTCAACCGTTTCCCCATAATATGCATGCGTGTCCAACTTGATGATGAATCCTACTTTGTGATCCCCACATGGAATATTATCCCTTAGTCTCATGAATTCTGAGAGAACCTCATCATTTTTTAATGTGTCCAGAATTGGTAGTCCTCATTGGTCATAATTGATGAGTTGTGGGTAGACTAGACGGATTTCATGGTTTTGGTTTTCAGAATCATAGGATAGGGTACTAATCATGAGTAGGGAGGTGTACTCAAAAATCATGGGTAGGTTGGTTGTGGGATATTTGTCATCACTACTACTATAGATGTCAGTTATTTCAAATGTGAAGTTGTCTAAGGGTAGGACAGTAGATATAGGCAATTGTAGGGTAGTTGTCGTTTGCTGAGGAGTTTTGACCTTTTTAACTGGGGGATTTTAACCACATATGGTTATACTCAGAGGGATACATCCAAGGTCAATATTTCTCATTTGTGTCTCTAGAATGATGGGTATTAGAAGCCCGTTGTCATTTTTCCCTAGTTTCTGGTTTCTATCATAGCCCATTGCAAGCATCATTTGCAAACCTTTACTACTCTCATCCATAGGTAGATTAGTTGTTGGTCTGTTATCTTGGTAGAGGAGATGGGATGGATCCTCCTCTATTACTTCTCAGTCAAGGTCTCCCCAACTTCTGAAGTTGGAATATCCTTTATAGGATGTTTGGGATGTGGAGGCCTCATTTGATTGTGGTCGTCCTCATGATCTAGGAAATTGTGGTAACTCTCCTACCACAAAATCTTTTTTGTGAATTGTATAGTTTCTACAACCATTGTCTTGGATAATAAGCTTGATGTCAGAGATGGTAGGGATGCTGATAATGGCAAGTGTCTCTATTGTAGAAGTGGAGGTGAGAGTGGCTAGATCAATGTATGGTGTAGATGGGCCTTCATCATTCTTTGGAACTTTGGGAATTTTATAGTATTTTGCTTCTAGACTCTTGCAATAAGAGAATGGTTCAGGATCCCCATGGATTGTGACCTCTTAGCCTTGATATGTGAATTTTACACATTGATGAAAGGTTGATGCCACTGCTTGCATCCCATGAATCTATGGATGTCCCAAGAGGACATTATATGGAAAATCAAGGTCCAAGACCTGATAGGTGGTTTCCATTATTGTAGGTACTACTTGGACAGGGAGTTGGATAGTGCCTTACAACACTCTCTTGAACGTCATATGCTCTAATTGTAATTCCCTTTCCTTTATCTATAGTATCTTCAGAGATTCCCAGGTTCTTTATTAGTTTAAGGGAACAAATGTTCAACCCTACACCTCCATCCACCAAAACCCTCTTCACCTTGTTCTTATATAACAGGACCTCCAAATGGAGTGCATGATTATGAGATGGTTGGGTAGGGAAGTCCTGATGGGAGAATGTAAGGAGGTTTGGAGTAATGATATTGTTGACCATAGCTTAGAATTGTTTCACATCAAGATTTGCGGAGACGGTGGATAAGGCTAATGCTTCTTCAAGAATTTTCTTCTAGGTGGATGAAATTTTTAACAACTTCATGATGGAGATTTGTGTTGGGGTTATTTTTAGCTGATCAAGGACATTATAGACATTAGGGATAGATCTTGGGTTAGAAGTGGATGCTCTATTAGGTTGTGATGACCTTGCAATGGTAATTTTTTTGCCTCTTGTGGTGACTCCACAATTAGCAAGGGCTCCTTTGATAATGAAAATGGAACAATACTCATCCAAGGATGCAATGACATGGTCATATACATGATTGATGCTTTTAAATGTTCCCTTCCCCTTATCATTGTTATTGTTTCCTTTGTTGTTATGGTTTGGCATCATATTCGTGTATATTTTGAGGTTCTGATTTCCAGATGGCTGCTCCACATTTATGATTTTTTGATCAATGAGGTCTTGGACTAGGTTCTTCAACCTCATGCAGTTGTTAGTGGTATGTCCTTTGATTTTTTGAAAGTCACAGAGCTGATTTTTGTTGTACTAGGGTGGTTTCACATCTGGTTCCTAATAATTCTCATAGGTGGGAGCCTTGATGATTTTTTTTGTTTATCAATGTCTTCATGATAACCTCGAGTGGTTCCCCAAGGGAAATGTACTTCTTCTTGGGGGAGTTCTTGTTTCATTAGGGTGGCCGCCTTTGATCATTGACATTGTTAATGGTCTAGTTGTTTGACTGCTAAGTTATTATGTTGGCTTGGTGATTGTTTTGATGGTGATTTTGAGGTTGTTTTTGTGGTGTTGGTGTGTTTTATCAAGGTGCACTGATGACAACTTTAGCATCGACAACACCATTGTTGGTAATTTTTTTGTTTCTTTCCTAGGTGTGAGGTTTGTCATTATAGCTTGAAGATTGGTGGTTGCTTTGCTGATTAGGATATGTTTGTGTCATTGGTTGTGTAGCAAGGGATCATTCAATGTTGAATGCCTTGGAGATCAATTGATCATATGTGGTGATCCCTTGGACTTTGAGATGGAAATCCAAGGCATTGTCGAGTTTGGAAATGATAGCGCACACTTATTCTTCTGACTCGAATTAGCCTTGGATCACCATCATTGTAGAAATGAAGCAAATGATTCATTCTTTCCTTGTTTCAAAGTTGATAGTTCCTCTAGACTAACATCATCACAATATTGAATGTGTAATTTTTGATGAATGCATCTACAATCTCTTGGAACCTTTTGATATCTAGAGGGAGGCGAGAGAAATAGTCCATGGCTTGGCCTACCAAACTTCTAGGAAACAACTGCATCAGATAGGTATCATCATATGTGACTTCCATGCAATGAACCTAAAAATCCCTGATGTGATCTTCAGGGTTTCCCATCCCAAGGTATTTGTAAAATTTTGGGATCTCAAATTCCTTTGGGAATGGTTTAATTACAAGACTCTTGTCGAATATATAAGGACACAAGTTGCTGGGTGTTTTCATGGTTCACCCTAATTGAAGGTCAAGCACTTGTTGTGAGAGAAATTTGATTTATGTTATGAAATCATTTTGCAAATCAGGGGGTGGGATGAAAGTGTTTTGTGGTGGTTCAATTGTTGGTGGATGGGTTGGTATGTTGATGGATGGTTTTTACACATTCTGTTGAGCCAAGTATGCTTACAATTTCTATTGTACCAACAATGCTTGTTGTTGTTCCTATTGTTGTTGTGCTATTAAGGCTTGTTGTGCTTATTGTTTTTATTGAGCCAACAATGCTTGTTGTTGAGCTACTAATTGGGCTACTTCCTACTGTTCTTGATATTGCTTTAGCCTTCCTGATATGCTTGTTGCTACAATGCTTGTTGTTGTGCAAGATACTACACTTGTGCTTGTGCTTGTTGTGCTTGATATTGGGCTTGGATTTCATCTTGTGCTTGAGCTTGAGCCCAAGCTTGCACTTGAGCTTGTGTAGCTTGATATTGTGCTTGTTGAGCTTGATCTTGTGATTGTGCCTATGTAGCTTCTTCTTCTTGTTGTTGCAATAAGATTTGGGCTTGAGCAGCCTGTTGTTCTTGTTGCACTTGTTGTGCTTGTTGTGCTTGTTGTGCTTGTAATGTGGCTTGGGAAGCTTGAGAAGCTTGCATGGCTTGAGTGGCTAGTTACATGGCTTATTGTTTTTGCACTTGCTAGAGTGCCTTTTGATAGGAAACTTGCTAAGATGATTGCAATGCAATACTATATTGGTTTGATGTGTTCATGTTTGGTGGTGGTGGTGGAGGTGGGTTCAAAATGCTACTTGTTGTGGTGATGAGAGGCACCATTGTAGTTGATGGTACAATTGATATACTTGGTCCTTGAGAGACCATGTTTTGAGGGATGATAAATGAGGTGTTGTTTGTTTGTGATATGGGGATGGTTACCATATGTTGTGATATTGATGACAAGAGGGGCGTATTTGGTATGATTCCTTGATTAATGGTTCGGGGAGTGTTTTGAATGAGTGGTGGAAGAAGTGGTAGCCCCAAACCAAGAGGTGAGATGAATGTTAATGGAAAGGATGGAAGTGGTGGGAAAGTGAGTGGTAAGCTCCCTTGGGGAAATGATGATGATGCTGGATCGAAATTGCCCCCTAGTCCAACCAAGTCATCTTCTCCTTGTGAGGTTGTGGGGAGAGAGGTTTGTGGTGTTGCATTAAATGATGATGATGATGGGCCATAGTGAAAGGTGAGGGGGACATATGGATGTGATGGATTTGTTGAGATGATGGATTGCACAGCCCCTGAAGCTCCGAAATCTTCAATGAAGGACTTTAGCCATGAAAGGTAATCAACCACAAAGAGAAGTGTTGCAACAATGGAATGCTGATTAAAGATTCTATATTGACATGATGAAAAAGATATTGATATTGGATATATTACAAATGAACAAGATGCCTAATTATATAGGCAAGAGGTAAACCCTAATATGCATGAGATGTTGCCATGTGTCATAATCTAACAACATGTGACAACATGTGAACCCTATCTAGATGATCATTAAATGATGAGATAAGTTCTAGAAGGAATCTTATCCCACAAACTAGGAAAGGGAATATTATCCCAATTATTAAATGATTGCAACCTAGGACTAAATGATTAAATGCAAGACCTAAGTTAACTTATGCTAGTGTAATAATTAATTAATTAATTACAGCAACACCCCCCATAAGTGCAACTTAGGGAGGAAAATGCAATGATTATGCAAGATGATGATGATGATGATGATGATGATGGGTCCTAGCTACAAGGCCATGTTAGGTACCCATGTACATGATAGATGCAAAAAATCTCCCACAACTAGAGAAAAGGGGAAAACCCAGTGGGAACAAAACCCCTCTCCAAAAAAGGAGATGAAAAAGAAAAAATGTGAGAATGGGAAGGATGGAGGACTCCCAAATACCCCCCAAGTACACCATCTATCACATGGATACAATACAATCAAAAGCCCCCCCATAGGAGGGAAAGAGAGAGACTATGTAGCCCCCCCAAAAGATGTGATCACCTACAAAGAAGGGAAGTGTTTGAAGACAAAACAAGATCCAATGCTGACAAACAACTTGTCTCCCTTTCAGAAGAAACAAAACCAACTACAAGTGCAAACATGCTTCCCATTCTGAATAGGAATTAAAGGAAGGAAGGATGTATGCTGATGGTGTCTCTAAACTCTGCTCAAGTGTCTCCTTGCTTGATGATGAAAATGCCATAGTCCCAAACAATGAAGAGGGTGACAAACCAGGATGATGCAAAAACTAATGTTGAACATTATCCAAAGACAAAGATAGAATACATATGATGGATGTGATAGAGACTTGATAGCCCCCCTGAAAGAAGTGTCCTCAAAACCACTGAAAGAAGTCTGAAGCAAATCCAATGGTGGATGCTGAAGAAACCTCAAGTCTGGAAAGGAGTAATAGGGAAGAAGTCTCAGATATAAAATATCTAAAGAGAAACCAAGCACCTCCAAGATGGTCTTTGAATTCCCAATCAAGGTTGAGACAAAGGAATGTGGATACTCAAGAAAACTCTCCAAATTGAAATCTGAATAGAGGAGTGATATCCCCTCAAGAATATCCTCCAAACCTGTAGAAGTGGCCAAGGCAGTGATACCTGAAACAAAGCCATCATGTGATGTCAAGTCTGAAAAATGAAATGTGTCTTGATTGATGATGATAGTGGAAGCTTGAATCAATGAATGTGAAGGGATACCAACTATCTCTGATGAAGAAGAAGAACGGAAAGTGACCTTGTCAACCTCTTCAGAAAGATCAAGGTAATCAACTTCCTACATAACAATAGCATCATGGGGTACTTGATCTGAAGAATGACATTCTGAATCATGATCATCGGGGAATGGTGGAGTGTCTGAATCTCCATAGATCTCCCAAAGCTTAATCCAAAGGATGTGGGGACAATCACAATGATCAATATCATTCAAAACATCAGAATCAACTTGCATCACAATGATTTCCAAAATTGTGTACCTGCTGCAACTCCAAGAAAATTTTTGAACACCTTCACTTGGAAAAGGAACTATACCATACAAATGAGGCAATAGATCAAGTGATTGGAGATGGTGGCAGATCCCATCTCGCCATTTTGAATAGTTACCCTTGTGCAACATAACCAAAGGAGAATAATATGCAAGCCCCATAATGAAAATTTCTCCACAAAAACAAAGACAAATTTTGTCAACAAAAAATAAAGACTTCCAAATAGATATGCAACTAAGAATATGCCTCTGAGATCAAGAAATTCTTCTTCAATCTTCAGGATGTCATAGGAATCAAAAAACCAAAAAAAAGATACCTGGAGCTGAAACCAAAGAAGATGACTAGACTGATGAAAAAAGGCACTGAAATATCTCTTGAATGCCACTGGAATCGCCGAAATCCGACAATCTGATGCAAAGATATGCGCTTTTGAGTCCAAAATGGAGGGTTGACTTTAGTTGACTTGAATATTGAATAGCAAAAAAATCCTACAAAATAGATGGCACTACTGGATAGTGCTCTAAATTCTCTTTCCGTTGATATCTCATTTGCAAATTTTTGATATCATGGCGCGAAGATATGACCCTCGGAAAAAAAATTGCAATTTGAAATTGACTGGCTAAATAGGCACAAAAATATAGCACCCTAGGGAAAAAAAAATTCGGCCCTTGGTTGCTGATGTGACCACAGGCTATGCTGACAGTTAAAAAAAAACTCACCACCATGGGCAGCATCGGAGTGGCAGGATGGAGGCAGAGAACGGTGGCACGGCTGGAGGAGAACCTAATGGAGGTCGACGGGAGCAGGCCAGAGTCTTCGATGGAAAACAGTGAACGGTGGTCTACGGGAGATCTGCAGTCGTTGAGAGTCGAAAGTTGTGGCTGGGAATCGGATGATGACCATTGGTAGCAGGGCTGAATGATGGTTGATGACACAGGGAGCAGTCGGTGTCCGCAAATGTGATAGGAGCCGACTGGTGTCCGCAGACCGACGATTGGTCTTTAAATTTTTGAATATTGCAATATTTGCAATTCAAAAATAAAATAAAAATGTCGATAGAAAAATAAACCCTGCCGACGGATAAAGAACTATAGCCTGTGCACAAAATAATTTTTCCGACGGATATTTTAATTGCAGGTCAAACCTTGCAGAGTTAAATTTTTGTCGAATACTATAGAAAAATTTTGCCCAAAAAAGCCAAATATTTTTTTGATTTTTCTAAAAAATGTTGCCTTGATGGGGGACTTACAGGGAGATTTTTTTCTGCAAATATGTATGGATTTGTACAAAAAATGCAAACCCTAGATAATACCTCGAAGGCTCCTGGATGATATGTCTTTGATTTTGACAAATGAACAGGCGATCTATGGGTTTTGAGGCCTTCTGGACGCAATGGAGAGGTTGGAGAGAGCCTGATCTGCACCAAAAATCAGCTTGGCTCCCGAGTAGAACCAACTAGTCTGCAACATAAAACCCTAAGCCTGCTTGAATCTTGCACTCCAAACTTCCTGGATCTAGGGTTGATGTTTCAATGGACTAGCTCTGATACCATGTTGAGATGATGGATTGCACAACCCCTGAAGCTCTGGAATCTTCAATGAAGGACTTTAGCCATGAAAGATAATCAACCACAAAGAGAAGTGTTGCAACAATGGAATGTTGATTAAAGATTCTATATTGATATGATGAAAAAGATATTGATATTGGATATATTACAAATGAACAAGATGCTTGATTATATAGGCAAGAGGTAAACCCTAATATGCATGAGATGTTGCCATGTGTCATAATCTAACAACATGTGACAACATGTGAACCCTATCTAGATGATCATTAAATGATGAGATAAGTTCTAGAAGGAATCTTATCCCACAAACTAGGAAAGGGAATATTATCCCAATTATTAAATGATTGCAACCTAGGACTAAATGATTAAATGCAAGACCTAAGTTAACTTATGCTAGTGTAATAATTAATTAATTAATTACACCAACATGATTTTGGGGGATGGTTTAACCAAGATAGTATTTTCATCCAAATCCTGATTGTTTGCAAGAGGGTGTGTTTGCAATGCATTGAGCAACACACTCCCTTTGTTAACGATCGATTGAGTTGGAGCAATTGATGATGTGATTTGGGGGATGGGTTGAGTGATATTTTGAAATTGGGATGTTGATGTGATGGGAGATGTGGATGATATGGGAAGTGTGAATGATTTTGAATATGGTTCCACAATAGTTCTCATGTCATAATCATAAGGGATTTTAGTGCCTCGTTTTAATAATTTGAGCATGTATTATTGAGGATGAAGTTTCATCATTATGTTAACAATCCTATGATTTCTAGGATTTTGAACCATCTCATTGATCTCATCTTAGGTCATACCATGAGGGTTTTTTGTGAGGTCTTCTACTTTTCCATCCTCTTGATGGTCTTGAGGGAGTGAAATATTGGTCATAGGATTGCTTGATCCAACAAGATTCATGTCGGTGTTGGTTTGACTGAGATCACTTGAGGTTGATGTTTCTTTGTGGGGTTCCATGTCCTTCTTGTGTTGAGATCTACTTTGCACCATAAAATAGGGATCAATTTTTCAAGAATATGAGAGATGAACCTCTAATTCTTTAGAATGATATATCTTTAGGTACAAAAGAAAAAATTTTAGGATTATTTAAAGATCAAAGGATGATAATGAGATGGATGTAAGATAGATGATTGATGGATGATTGGAACTCGTTAAGAAAATCTTGAAGGGTATGTTAAACTTTAGGATTTGATTTTGATGTTTTCTTTGGGATTGATTTGATTTCAATTTTGATTTTGATGGTGAACTCATAAACTCTAAGAGGTTGGATGTTTTCCTAGAGTATATTTTGTTCAAAATATGCTAATTTTTCTAGGTGTGATAAGAAGGATTCATCTAAGCACACCTATCCAAAAAGATGGTTTTGATTGGTTTGGTTTTGATTTTGGATAATGAACTCCTAAATCCCAAGATGTTAGATGTTATCAAGGGATGAATTTGTTCACAAGATTCGATAATTTGACTAAATATGTGGAGAAGGATGCATCTACACACATCTAATCAAACAAGATGATTTTGGATTGGTTTCAAATTATTTTCCCAAAGTTTAACATGAAGGATTTTTCCACATTTTTTAAATATTTGACGACGAGATGATTTTGGTTTTGATGCTTGAAGATGGATGAAGGTTTTATTTTGATCCTATATTTACCTAAAAAAGACACTTGCTTACTAGAGCTCAGTTTTGAAGAACATGCTTTTCTCTAAACAAGATGCTCAAAATCTCTAAAAAGATTTTGGTTTTGAAAATAACAGAACAAATACAAACCAGGATTGTTTCTTGAAGCTTTCCTGTAGAAGTTAAAAAGAAATATTTGTCTAAATTTGTATAGCTTTGAGAGATGCTTTTGGTGATATTTTATACTAAGATATTTTACCTTTGGTTTCTTGATCTTGATCTTGATCTTGCATGAAATCATTTGGAACACATGTGTAGGACTCAATTGTCTTTTGTCTTTGCTTAATGACTTTTCCTTACCAAAAACACTTCTTGATTATGTTTCAAAACTAGATGTCTAATGTTTTAATTGCTTCTCATCCACAAAGTGTATTATGTGGAAATTGGAGAAATCAAAGCAAGAGTTACCTAATGTTTACTTTAGTAGTAGCAAATTGAGATAAAATTCAAGTGCCTAAAACCTCTAAGGATATGAATCCCAAGGGTAAGAAAGGGCATGTGAATTCTTTCAAGGATATTTGCTTCTCCTAAAGGGTTTAATATTTTATGCTCATATTAAATGTTGTTTTTCCAATGTTTTCGATCAAGCAATGTATTTTGTATCCAAGAACAATTACAACCCTATGGATATTCGAGACAGTATTTGTTGAGTCCCCACTTGGACAAGTCTAGCTATGCTTACTTTCAGTGGATGGTTAGATGCTTGACCCCACTAGCTCCCCTCCATGGCTCAACACTTCTTTCAGGGCAGCCAAGCATCAATACCCATGAATCTCCCATGGAATACCTTCCATCTCTACTAAAAGCCATAAAAGTGTTGTGGATTTAGAATGACTGTTCTTGCACCAACAAATAGATAAGGATTTTGGCCTTTCTATAAGAAGGGTTTTAATTCAGACTTTCCATTCGTAGGAGTTGACCCATCGAGGTGAGAGACCATTGTTTCCCTTCTCATTGGAGCCAACTGCATGATATTGGCTTTTGTTCCAATACCCACTTTTATAGCTTAGCTGGAAATACACTTGGCTTTAGTGTGTTACTAGTTGGGTCATTCCCTTGGGTGAGTACTTTTTCCCCAAGGTAGATCCTCTAAGATAAAAAAAAGTGAGCAAACATATTTTTAGTCCAATCAACCTTCATTTAGAAACCAAGGGAGAACACACACAATAGGTTCCACTCACACTTGCAAGATATTTTGTTCAATTTTAGACCCAAAATGAAGTGTGAAGGCAATTACTTTATCTCAACTTAAGACCACCAAAAATCCTTTTGATTATCAATATCGTTGTGAGGCACAAGAGAAGTGCATACATCTTTTCAATGGTGTTGATTTGAGTAAGCAATCACAAGAAAAAGTCGCACTTGTTCATTTTAAAACCCACAAAGAAAAAAGTGAATTCTTTTTATAGCACCAAAGGAAATATGGATATTTCCTTGTTCAATTTGTTAACCTCAAACAAAATTTAGTGAGTTTTTCCTAATATTCATTTTAAGCCCTTTGTAGCAAGAATTTGAAATATTCTTTTTAGATCCAAATGAAATCTAGCATCCTAAAGAGCATTAAAAGGAAAAAAAAAATCAAGAGAGCTTTATGGACTCTTTAAGAGTGTTAAACAACACTAAAGTGTTCAAAAACAATTGGTATCAAGAAGGAATGATGTCATTATGCCTCTTTTCTTCTTCACCTTTGACAGAGTCAACCTACAAGAGAACTAGTCAAATCTTAAAAAATAGAGGTCAGGAGATCAAAGGACAATCCAAATGATTAGTATTTAAAAAAAAATCACGTGTCATAAAACAAATTTTCACTTTTTACTTTGCACCAGTGGTGGAACCTGTGAAGGTGTCAGATTTTGAAAACCTCAGTGGTGCTATATAGCGATGCTTACTAGTCAGCATCACTCTGCAATAGGGACAAAGAGCACGAAGACATCGTTGTTTCAACTAGCGGTGGAGTTTGAAGTTTGGAAAGATTCCAGTAGGTGGAAATGACCCAGTGGCGTCGTTTGAAATTTTGAATTGTGGGCGGGAAGCAGAGAGCATCAGAGTTTGGAATTTGTAGCGGTACAATATAGCGATGTTGGAGTCTCAGCGGTTCCAAACTGTGATGCTGGTCTACTAGAGGTGGAGTTCCCTGTAGGTGCAAAAATAACAAAAAAGCATAGAATTTGGTGAAAAAATGTGATTAGAACTTTAGGTAAGCCCTCCTTCTAGTGCCAAAATGTGAACCAAGATTCCAAACCTATATAAACATAAGAGACAAACAACATATTAGATCAAATGCAAGTTAGTATCATGATTCCCTAAGAAATCCATTTGAATTGCAAGTTAGTATCATGAAGAACATAAACAAGCATAAACCAAAGATATTAAATCCTATTCAAATGCAAAGAAAACTCCCAATCTCTTAGGGGAATTGGTGTCAATTTGATGTGAAAATTGGCCCTTTCCCAACTCCAATGATGCAATTTTGATCGGTGATGAAGAGTGGTCTACTTTGTTGATAGAAGTGTGCTCCAAGATGAAAATCTGCATAACCTAGCTAAGATTGAATAAAAATGGATGAGAATGCTATGGATTTGAGTGTAATAACTTTGCTCAAATTATGGATGATAAAATGAGGAAGGGGACCTCTTATTTATAGAATTATAAGGTGGAGAAATGCCCAAAATGAAGCAATGTGGGACTAACATTCAACCAATGGCAAGGTTCCATTTGTCCAAATGTGAATGGATGGAGGATGTGCACATTTTGATGAATATGCCCATAAATGCAATTAGGTGATATTTGAAAATGGTGAAATGACATGTAAGAGGGAAATGAAATGCCTTAAATGCTACTTGGCTCAAGGAAAAATGACTTATTAGGTGAAGTAAATGCCTTGTTGGAAGGACAAATTCCACTTGGATTTGAATTCAAATTTGAGAGAATATTCCTCCATTATGTCATCTTGAGAGAAAATAGAGATTTAATAAATGAATTAAATCTATTTTCATGTGCAAGTGGAAAAAGCTAGAGGATGGGACATGAATAAGGATTAAATTAATCAAGGGTTAATTAATTTAATGAAGGATTAGATGATGTGACAATTTTGACTTAGATTTATAGGTTGATTTATATCAAATATGAGAGGAATGTGATTTTAGACTCAGTTAAATAAATATTTTAATGTATTTAACAAAGAGGATGATTGGTTAGCTTAAATTAAACAAGATTTAATTTATTTAATTTAATAGATAGACTTTAGAGATTTAATCAAATAAAGTGAATTATTTAATTAAATATGGATATAGGGTTAATTAGATCAGATGGGTTGATTTAATTAACGAGAGAAAGACTTAATTAGATAAAAATGATTTATTTAATTAAGAGAGGGAAATTGATTAATTTAATCAAATAAGGGTATTTAATTAAATGACTCGGGGATGATTTTGGATGAAATGGTGTTAATAATCAGAATCAAGTATGTCAGTATGTTTTCCATGTCTACACTAATAAAAGAATATTTTGTGGTGACTATCTATCCAATGATTGAGGGTTTTAAGTAACTTGAATCAATCAATAATTCCCTTGTAGAGAGACTAGTATTTGATGACTTCCACTTGCTTTCTAGAGAAGAATATAAAAAGGGGCATATTGGAATGTTATGGTGTAACCTTTTGGGGGGTTTGAGGTCTATTGGAAGAAGAGGCTAAAGCAATGTATTCTCAAGTTGAGTTTAATCCAAAGAACTTGCAAGAGTTGTATTTTGATTTGTATTTTTCCTATTCCTTTATAAGGCAATTGTTTTACCCATCTAGTTCCCCCAAGCGATATGAATATCCAGTTACAATGCTAGATGATTGATGCCACATTTGAAGATAGTAGAGAAAATTTCCAATGATATTCCATCTTCATCGCCCATGTCCCCGTGGCCTTTTTCTTTCTAGGGAGGGATACAACTTGTCATCTACACAACGTACATGTAATTTTGAAGGAAAAATATATTGTGGTTGTGAATAAAAAGAGGGTCACACTAAAAAATATATTTGTGAGGAATTCAGCCTAAAATATTATGAAACACTTGGAGAAAGACTTTTTATGACATGAGGGTGTTAAGCTACTGGTAATTGATGAGATTTTGGAGGAGGCCAAAGGATATCAAAATGAGCATGAAGACAATGAAACTAGCTCCAAATATGAGTCTGATATACAATTTAGCTATGAGAAAATTCTATTCAAAAGGAAATCTCAAGGAAGAAGAGGGAATAACTAGAGTTTGTTCTACATGCAAAGATGAAGAATTCCATGCCCAAAAAACATGGAAATTCTCTCCAAGCTATAGAAAAATTTGGGGATGGATGATGGAGAGGTACAATGACCTCACAATGAAAAGCCTAGTAATGGAAGTGGATAGTGAGAAATACCATGAACAAGTTAAAAGGGAGGAGGTGTACACTAAAAAATAGGTGCTTAACACCAAAGGAAGTAATGGGAGGTAACACATTGTTTGTGATAAGAAAATAAAGAATGTGTAAATGCTTCTCTTCCATTACACAATAGTGAGGAGTCCTCCACTGTTGCATATATTACAGATTTTCTATGAATCCAAAGTAGTTTTGGAGGTAATGTTAAAAGGAAATTTGAGGTTTCATGTGTGGAATGATAATGAAGGTGGCTCATGAATTGTTGAAGAGAATAGAGGAAAGGTTAGACATTATTCCATTGTTGAATCACCCATTTCTTTCTCATTACAAGGTGTTGTGGAGATAGACATGATTACTAGGTTGTGATTGCATTAGAATGAATATAGAGCCAAGGCATTGTCCACAATGATCTAAAGGCATCCTGATACAAACCATTGGACACATGATGCTTATATACTTCCATTTCACTCAAAGCAACTAAAGACAAAAAAATTGTAGATCTGAGTCCACATACACTTAACTTCCATGCTATACTATTGTGAGGAATCATCCTATTTGATTCCCAAAAGGAACAATCCTACACTAGTTAATCACAAGGAAAGAGCATCCAGATTGAGATCTAAATCCCTAGTGGGCAAAGAAGAATATATAGCTCCAAGGATGGTTCCCCTACATCACCAACAATAAACCCTAAATTTTTATGAAAATGGTAATATTTGCATCAAAGAAATGGAATATTGAAGAGACTTCTCAATATCAGAGTAAGTATTCTTTGGGTCCCTTCGAAATCCAAAAAATAGAAAGAACATACAATTGGCTTGAGGAAATTATCAAGAAGAGACATTGATTTCAAACTGACTATTTTTTAGTCCCTTCGATATAGAAAAATAGAAAGGGAGAAAGATAAAATCATGGTGGAAGCATAAGGAAAATTTCTATTCCATTAAAGTATGGTGAATATTTGTTAAGGAAGATTTTGTTAAATTCAAAAGTGTTGAAGAAATATAAATTATGTGTGGAGAGTGGGTATAAATGTTATCATAAAATTGAAAGACGAAGATTTATTGAAGAAATATAATAATAATCACATGATATTATTTTGTGTAGTAATAATGTAAAGTGCAGTTGAAAATTATTTTCACTAGGAAGTGAAATACTTTTATCGAAGGAATTAACTAAGTAGGTAATTATTTTACCAAAAGAATACTTTTTTATTATGAGAAAGTGCATAAAATTAGAAGTGAAGCATTTCACTAAGGAGGGCAAAAAATATAAAAACCATGAAGTGGGAAATTATTTTTACCCAAAAGAGAATTTATTTAATTGGGTGAAAATGTGAATTGCTAGCAGAAAGGAAGGATAATAGTTATCATTAAAATTAATCATCATGGGGATGCAAAGATGAAAGATAAAATTAAATATTTTATTTTTGTCAAAGATAATCAAGATAATGAAGATCTACACCAGGTGGATATGTGAAGGGTCATAACCCTTGGAAATACAAAGTATAAATCAGAGATAAAATCAAAGGAAGAATAATTAGATATTAGAAGATATAAAAATGATATAATCATTGTAGAATAGAACATATGAAAATACTTCTGATATATTGTAAAATATTTTGAAGTGATCAATGGAGAAGAAGAATTAATCTGATTTTCAAATTTTGGTCTCAATTATTTGTTGATATCATTGTGTAAGATTGTGTGGTTGTCTCTAGTCTAATATTTTCTTGTTATTCAAATTGAATGTATCAAGTGTATGTTTAATTTGTCAAGACACATTATTTCTCTTGTGTGATTCCTTTTAATCAGTTCCTTCAAGTAAGGATTAAATCCTCTTAAATAAATCATAGTAACTTGAAAGTTTCATTTGGATCAATAAGAATAATCCCATTGTCCATTCATTGCACATTTATGGAAGTTGTAAACATTAACAGTGCTAAATAATTAGAGTTATAGCCAAAATTAGGACACATACATCATATACATCTTGAATCCATTTCCCAATAGGATAAGACATTGATCAATTTCATTTAAAAAAACATTTCATAAACTTCATTCATACATTTCCAGTTTCTGTTGTAGGAATAGCAGTTAGAAAAGTAGATAGTTTAGCATTCAAGTTATCTGTTTCAAACCTTTTGTGCCATATTGAAGTAGATAAGGGAGAAATGGGATAAAATTTTCACTAAAAACATTCAATTTACTTAACATCAAACAAAAGAAGATAACATTTATAAGGTATACCTACCTAGGTCTAGCAAAATCTGAAGAGTAGGGAGTTCTAAGCCATTTTAGTTGGCTCTGTTCATTGGCCAAAACATTTTTAAACCTGGCCATAGAGCTTGGCACACTCTTAGGGTTTGTAATCTACAATTTTGGAAACCAATAGGTGGAATTCTATATCTAATTGCTACTAGACCGATTATCATGCATGCAATTTATCTTGTGGCTAGATTTTAAGAAGATCCTAAAAAGTCACATGTTGCCATATTAAAAAGGATATTCAGATATTTAAAAGGCACTTTGGATTATGGCCTATGGTATCCTAAGGATACTAATTCACATTAAGGGCATACACAGATGTAGATTGTGCTGGATGTGTTGATGATAGGAAAAGTACAAGTGGTGATGCATTCTTTCTTGGATGCAGATTGGTGGCATGGCTAAGTAAGAAGAAAGATTCGTTTTCCTTATCTACTATAGAGGTTGAGTATATTGCAGCAACATCCTATTGTACACAGGTATTATGGATGAGACATACATTGAAGGATACCAAAGTAGTGTTTGATGAGCCTATTTCTATATTTTTTGATAACACAAGTGCAATTAATATTTCAAAGAATCTAGTGATGCACTCAAGGAAAAAGCATATATCAATTAGGTATTACTTTTTGAGAGAGAAAGTTGTGGAGAATGAAGTGAAGCTTGAATATGTACCTATAAAAGATCAAATTGTCGACATATTCTCTTTCTAAGGATACTTTTGAGTATCTTTGGGAGAAGTTGGGGGCTATTTACCCTCCTTTAAACTAGATGCATTATCTTGGTTCTATGTCAAAGGGGGAGAAGAATGCAAAATACCTTATCCTTTTCCATTGATGGCAAAGGGGGAGAAAAAAAAGTCATGTGAAAAGGGCAAGTATCAAGGAGAGAGTGTCTAATGAGATAGTTGTGCAAGGGGGAGGAAAAGAGAAAAGGAAATAAATATGTTCAGAGCTATTGTGTCTTTGATGCATTTTCACATCTTGTGTTTCCATCAGTGACTAAGGGGGAGATTGTTGCAAGTATTAAGGTGTTGTCATTGATGATAGTAGTGTAGTGGTTGAGAAGAGATTGTTGCTTTGATTAGTTGAGTTGTTGATGTCAATCTCTGGTGTTTCTTTGATATGATTCCATTTATGTTTTAGATGTCAAGGATAATGAGAAAATTGATAAAATAAGGAAATGAGGTGTTATAGAGGTGTTCTAGCTTATAGAGGTGTTCTAGTTTTGCTTCACATTTCTTCTAGGCTAAAGATTAGCTTTGTTAGTTTGGATATGTTGGTTAGAGATGTTTAGAGTTTCTATATCCATAATTTTGTCTTTTGAATCAATGGTCAGAGGAAGTTATGTTCACCAATATGTGAATTGGTTTTGTAGTGTCGCTTATAGAGGTTTCTGGGAGAAATATATTTTCTCTTCATTTCTCTACAATTATTTTTCAGGACTTGTGATTTTGAAGGAGAGTTAATGATGTTGGTCTCTTGTATATGTCAAGAATATTTATGGTTTCATATTCTAGAATTTGGATTGTAGAGTTGCAATATTTGGTATAGTTTGAGTGTACTATCTTTTTACATTTTGAAGGAGTGATTTGTTGTGAAGGATTTTTTTGGTTTCCAAGATGTTCTTGGATCATGTTTAGGTGAATTTTATTGTCTGGAAGTTTTCTATTATTCAAAGGAAGTGTGTAATTCAAAGTTTAATGTGTTCAAGCATGAGTAATGATTGACCTGGTGTTTACACTACATTCAAATATGTTCAAGTATTAATGAAGGCATAGTGTGGCATGTGAGAGGTTTTTTGGGTACTAGTTAAGTTTTTTGGTCCAATTTTCATTCCTATCCACTATGGGAATGTTTAGTGTTGACCTAATTTAAAATTTCAAAATGTGAAACATATATAGATGACCTTGGAGAGGGTTTTCAAGGTTGAGGGCAGTATAAGTATGAGTTGAAATGTTGAGGGAAAATATAGAAAGGATAGAGGTGTGTCATGAAATTGATGTGAATTTCCAAAGGGTAGAGTGTGAGTTAAAGAGTAGAGCAATGCAAACTTCAAAGTGTTGGAATTCCAAATGTGGTGAGATGGTGTCTGCAATCATTCAAATAAGACTATGAAGGTGTTGGAGCTATTGTGTTGGATTCTCTATTACATTGAAAATTTGTTCTCTTTGTAAAATTTTTCTTCTATCTTCTTTTCTTTCTATGGTAGTGAGCCCTAGTTGTGATCCTTTATGGACAATGTATCATATTCTGGAAATGAGCCTTTATACTGGTTTTGCAATTACTTATATTGTGAGCTAATCCTCACCATGGTTTTTCCTTCATTAGGTTTTCCATGTAAATCTAGTGTTCTCTTATGTATGGTGTTGGTTTTTTTAGTTTCTATTATTTGCTTTTCTTATTTAAACATTATTATAGATTAAGGGTTTATTGAATGCACTTGGCCTTGTGGTTTTGGGATGATGTCTATAGGAATCTATGGGTTAATATTTCCAATTGGCATGATATTTTGTGATCCACATGTTTTGTGTGTGATAATCAATTGAAGTATTCTATTTTAGGTCTCATGCCTAGCTGACCTAAAATATTTAAAGGGTTGTGGAGATTAAAATTATGATGTGAGTGTAAGAAGGAGATATTATAGGTCCATTTTGATCTATATCTCATAAGTTTTTGGCACAAAGGTATCTAATTTTGGATTGGGGCTGACAAGGCACATTCTGCATTCCCCTTGGCATCATCTCTTTAGTCCAACCTAGTTAGTGTCTACAATGATGCTCATATCTCTTTCTCTCTCTCTATCTCTCTCTCTCTATATATATAGAGAGAGAGAGATCATTTTGAGATTAGGTGAGTTGTGTAGAGTGGTAGTGATGTGATCTGAATGCAAGCAAAAAAGTGATTTTTTGCTAAAGATTGAGAAAAGGATATGCGAATATAATTTAGAGCATAGATTTGTGTCTTATATAAGGTGATGTGGTTTGGATTTGAATCTTGAGCTTCAAATGAACTAAATTTAGTACATGATAGATGCATTTTGTATTAGTTCAAAACTTGGTTGTGTAGCCACCTTTCTTGTCTTACTTTTTATTATGAATACTGAGTTCACTTGGACAGTGAGTCCTCCTGGTAGTGAGCCTTTATATAATATTTTATGACCAGTCATACTATATTATGACCTAATCCTCATCATGATTTTTCCCATCTTGGATTTTCCAGGTAAAAATTATGGTGTTCATGTGTTATGTGTATTATGGGTTGTTTATAATTTTATTTCTATTAGTTTCTAAGTATTCTATGTTAATTGGATGGTTGGTAATTAAATGGTTTTTGGGAATATTGATTCACCCCGCCTCTGAGTATTTTGGGTGCTCAACAATATTATAATAAAATAAAGATTCATACTCAACCTTTAGGAGAAGATGATACAAATATTTTACAAGGCTGGGAGGCTATACCTAAGATGGTTAGGATTGGAAAGGACCTATCTAATATCATCTATGGATTTTAGTTTGAATTGGTTGTAGTGGAGATGTTAATGCCATGATAAATTTTATGAATAATGACTAGATATTCATAAAGGGAAGTATTAAGTATGTTGCTCAAATCAATAAAAGCATAACTTAGAATAGTGTAGCAAAAATTAAAATTTTCATTTATAAGCTTAAGATACTCCATGAGAGTCATTTATTTTAAGAGATGGAAAAATATTCTCTAGAAGATAAAAGTGGACACATAGGGCCTAGCACCAAAACCATAGTTGGTAAGAAGAAAACCTTTGAAGAAGAGAAGAAATACTTGTAAGGGTTTGTCAAACTACATGATAATTTCTAACAACAATATTTGAGGTAGTTGAAATCTTGAAAATTTTGTAACTAGAGCTCTATTAAATCATTTTTATGCATTTGTATTACATTTTCTTTAACCTATTGGGTCCTTTTTGTTGAAATCAGTTGTTGCAAATATTTTCCTATATTTTAGATAATCTTCTACTTCTAATTAGTATATTGTAAATGGTTTTAGGGTCCCTTCAAAAACTATTTTACATCTAATAAAAACTATCACCTACTAAATGTGAATAAATCTTAAGCATTACGAGAAGGGGGGAAAAATGTGGAAAATGGAGAACACGAAGTGATAACAATAAACTAACCTAAATAAGAGACCAAATAAATGGGAAAATAACATATTAAAGATAAATGCTAAGATGAGTACAAAATATAGTGAAAAAGATTACAAAGTGTATAATTTTTATTATTACATCAATGACTTCAAACAAGATCACTGGATAAAAAAATAATCATGAAATATGTAAGACTAGAAAGTTGATGTAGTGTTGAAATCATGAGATGATTATCTTAGACTCCATGATGTGTGCTTGAAGATGTTCATTTCATTTTTTTGGGGGTTTCTAAATAACAAATTGGTGGAGGAAACATTTGTGTACTCAACTTTGAATTTAAATTTTGAAGGATTTATAATATTTTTTTACATTTAGAAATGACCTATTTCACTTTCATAAGTATGAATTTGATTAAGGAAAATAAATACACATGTACAAGATTATTCAAACTAAATATAAGAAATAAATAAATAAATGTTATTTAAATTATGTACCAATTTTCAACTAAAATCCCATCACTTATAAATTTTAAATTAAATAAAATAACAATCTAACTATAATAAATTAAAAATAAATAAAATATGCAAAAATACATAATTTTTCATCATTCCAATAACACTTTTACTAAATTAATTTATTATTTTAAATTTTTATTACTATTTCAACTTTTACCACTATTTTAACCTTTTGTAGATTTTTTCAATAAAAAATAAATTTTCTTTCCCTAATTTACATTTCTATATATTTTCCCATCCACATAGGTCATAAAAGTATCACAAAACACATATGAAAGAGAAACACTAAAATGAGCAAAAAATGTGATAACAAATATTGTAAAGTATACAATTTTTGTTATTACAACAATTACTTAACAATATGATATTTTTTTAAACTCCATGATGTGTGAATGATGGTGTTCATTTCATATTTTTTTAGGTTTTCTTAATGAAATAGGGTTAATCATTTTATACAAACACTTAAGTGAAATAAAATATTTTTCGTGTCAAGTTAGGACATAAAAAACTTGGTAGAGGGAAATAAGTTGATTCAATTTTAAATTTAAATTTTGAAGAGTTTATAATATTTTTTATATGTCTAGAAATGAATTGGTTCACTTTCTTAAATATGAATTTCATCCAAGAAAATAAATATACACATATACAAAATTCTTAAAACTAAATGCAAAAGAAAAATAAACATTATTTAAATTATGTACCAATTTTTCAAGTAAATTCTCATCACTTGTAAGTTATCAATAAACGAAATGGTAATCCAACTAAATTAAATTATTTATATATATATATATATCATTATTACATTAATAATTTACTAAATTAATTTATTATTTTAAACTTAATATGCACGAACATGTGTTAAAATGTCCTAACTAATAACTAGTTAGATAATGTTCTTTACACTACAAAGGGGAAAACCTAGATAGGAAATACCCCTATTCATATCAAAACTTTGGTCTCCTATTCAATTTAATTAATTATTAGTCAATTTTAGATAATAATTATTTCCTTGTAGTCATCAAGCACTGAGCTAGTCTTAGAGGTCTTGAAATGGGCTTCAATGGCTCACTAGTCTTAAATCCATTATAGGAATAGAACACGAGTTCAAGGAAATGACTATAACACATTCTTATAACTCCAGCACAAAAAAAGGCTCCAATGCTAAAATAGGATACTTGCACAAAACTTGGATTCACACTAGTATCCCTTTAGTGCACTAGTGTCCCTCTTCAATGCTAGTTTCCTCCAAGTATGTTGTAGTCCTTTGGTGTGCTATAGTCCCTCCATTCATTAGACAAAAAAAATTCTAATTTTTTTGGGGAAAACTTTGTGAATGAAAGTTCTTTCCCTAAGTCTTATGAGTATCCCAATTTTTCCATCTCATCAATAGGTGTTATTTGTTGGAGATTGTTGCACTAAATTGTTTTTAGTGTTGTCATTGATGTCAACCTATGTCAATATTTAGTGTGGTTGTGATGAGAAGGTTCTTGTGGTGTTGAGAAAGTGTTGCTTATGTAGTTGGTTCACTTGGCTTCCAAGTGCTTTTGAGAAAATTAATATAAAGAGTGTACAAGGTGTCAAAGTTGTGTTTTGTAAAGTTCTCTACATTTCTTCATGGTTGAAGATGTGCTTGATTATTTTGGATGAGATGATCAGAGGTGTTCAAAGGTTTTATATCTTAAGTTTCAAGTTCTACATCGTGCGGTAGTGGAAGATGTGTCTAAAAGTGTGTTGCCTATGAAGAAGGTTGTCTGCGAGAAATTAAATTGCTTCACATTTCTCCATGTTGAGGTTTCTTGTCTTACAAATTTGGGAACATGCTAATATTGTTTGTATGTACCTTCCCCTAAATTTTTCTATATTCAGTTGTGCTACAAGTTTGGTTAGTGAGTTATATGTCTATGGTAGTGTGTCTAGTTGCACATAATGAAAATTTTCTTAATTTTGATTGGTTGTGGTAGTGTTGCTGAATATTCTGATAATTTTGGGATATTATTGGATGTTGCGTGATTTTTCTAGATGGTATATAGGATGTTTTTGGGTCCGGTGAAGAGTGAATTGATTGTTTGATAGTGTTAGTGTAGGTTTGGCCAAAGTGGTGTACTAGTGTTGATTATAGAGTTGGTTTGTTTCTTGTGGAAGCATGGAATAGCATTTAAGTATAGATTTTGGTCTTGGTTAGGGTATGTGCAGAATCATCATGGAAAAAATAGGCCCTTAAGTGGCAAAAAAATTAGAAAAATCAGAGTTAGACAACTTGGCATAAAAATTTGAATAAGTTATCTATATTATTTCAAAAATATGTAAGAATAGAATCTGTAGAAAATTGAATGTAGTTTCTAAACTACTAGGTTTGTTTAAAAAATCTATTTGGTGAAAATTTGAAATTTCAATTGAGTGGTACTTAAATTTCGGGAAAAAATAAGAAGTAGGTGTTTGTCTGACCACCCTAACCATAATAAAATGATAATATTTTTTTATAAGGTTTTAGATATAAGTAGAGGACTCATGATGTGATGTGATGCATTTTTTTTGTATTTTTTTCCAATTAAATAATTAATTATGAATTTTTATTACAACTTTTAAAAATATAAAACTCGTATGTCCACCACCTTAACTTGGTCAAAACTTCATGAAATTCAATTTTTCTTTTTTAATCCTATAGTATATGAAGCATAGAATGTGTGACGATGTTTTGATTCAAAAAATGTGATACCATTTGAAAGCTATAGATATTTTCAATCAACCTATCAATTAGGACTTTAGTCGTAATTTGAATAAAAATGAATAATAATTACTTAAATTCAAAGTAAAGAATAATTTATATTAGTGGAAATTTGATAATATCCTTTAAAACCCTTTTGTTTCATCAATTTTGGGTAAAAAAATAGTCGTTAGCCACATACCCATCATATTGCCACTTTTTGGCCCATTATGATCCTGCACATATCTGTTAACCCTTGGTGTGGTTTTCCTTCACTTCTTTCCATCATGGAAGTGTTTGGTGCCAACCTATTTGGTTGTTGCATGGCTGAGGTGTATATGTTTCATTGAGGCTAACCTAGAGAAGTTGTTTGAGGTCTCAACGTATATATAATTGTAGTGTAAAAAATTGTACTCCTTACTAAGTGAAAGTACAATTTCACATTTAATTTGGACCTATTTTAGTGACCTACCATTTATGCATTTTTACCCTTCAAAATGGGCCCCTAATTTCCTTTATTATGTATCTCAAGGCCTATTTTTATCATTTTCTAACACCACAACATGCATTTAATAAATTAATGGACATAAAATAAATAAGTCTTGGTGATTTAGGCCAGGACCCATTTTCCCTTGGGTGAATGGGCGACTTTTAGGTTTCAAAGCCCCAATTTAAAATAAGTTTTTGGTGGCATTTTAATTATCTAAATTCAATTTGTAAAGGTTGGCTATCGAGATTTAATAATTGAGAAATTATAGAAGCCTATAAAACCTAGTCTTTTCACCATTTCAAACTAGGTTGACAAGAGATTAAGAATATATTCACAAGATTAGCACTTAAGAGAAAGGATAAAACATTCAATCCAACAAGGTTGAATTCGTAGATAAACATTTCATTTTTTTTTGTAGGTCTTAAAGCTTATTTTTCCAAGTTAGATCAAGGATTGTTCATGATTTGAAGGTTGATGCCAATGGTGGATCATGGTGGAATATAGGTTTTAGGAAATGCACCTATCCATTCTCCCTAACCTAATGACTTGTTTCTTAAGTGTTCCCATCTTCAATATTTATTCTACTAGCCACCTAAAGAAAGGTATAATCAGATTTCAGATTTATTAGGGTGTTTTGACTTCTCCCTAATGAGGTCTTTGTCATTTTTCATGCTCATTTAGGGATCTTATTCTAACACACTTAAATAAGGTTTCTTTCATTTTATCTCTTAACACATTAGACGCACTTAAGGTTAGGGATTACACACACTATTGTTTATTACATTTTTATCTTTCCATTAAGGTTTAATTACCAAACTTGGGGTTTGACTGTGGCAAACCTCCATACAAGAAAACCAATATTTTTTGTTTTTGCTACAGATCTAGACTTGAGACTGAATATTTTTAGGTACATGAATGTTGAATAGGACAACTGAGATGGGGGTGTATCAATTGTCACAAAATTAAACCTTTAATTCAATCACTGAAACTAATAGATAATACTACTTAAATGATTAATCATCAAATGCCAATGTTGAAACTCAAATCCAACACACACACAATAGCACTAGATTTACATGGAAAAATCAATGAGGGAAAAACCACAGTGAGGATTAACTCACACTATAGAGAATATCAAAACTGATTACAAAAAGGCTCATTGCTTGAAATAAAGACTCATTATCCAACATGTCTACAACCTAGAGGGCTCACTACCACACAAATACAAAGAAGACAAAAAGACTTGTTACATAGAGAATACAATCCCAATGCAAAAAAGGATTCCATGATAGTCACTCAATCAACTTGCATGAATGATAGAGTTCGCCTTTTGCTCACTACATCTAGAAACTTAGCATTAAGCTTCACACTAATCTCACACACTCCCAATGCACACTCTTACTGAATAGAATGAATGTCACACAAAACCACACTCTCTTTTCTCTTATCGTGCTTCTTCTTCACTCTTGTATATTTTCCATTACTAACTCATCTTGTATTTATACCATGTTCAACTTTGAAACATATCCAAAGTTGGCTATCCATATCCAAAATTGAATTAGGTCGACACCAAAAAATCCTAGGGTGGGATTAGAATGAGGGTGACCTAAACACACACTTCATCATTCTCAAAAGTAGTATTTCACACAAGTTCGGCCACACCAGTGTAAAACACATAGAACCATTAAGCACGAACTTTCCAAATACTAAAATTAACTTCAATACAATAAGGGAAAGTCAACTTTAGAACCATACATCATAAGAATTCATTAAAGAGAAATACAGACCAACACCATTTTTCCTGGACATCAATCAGAATCAAAGAGAGCCATAGTTCACAACTAGTGAACAAAACTTTCATTATCCCATGAACCAACAACCAAGAATTTGAATATAGCACCTTCTCACAACCATAGGAGAAAATTCGGACCAAAATCCATAGCAACCATAGAACACTTGCAACATATATTTATTACAATTTTCTCAATATCCTCGACATATACAACAACTAGTAGATAACTAGCTGGCCAGTTGACATCAATGACAACACCTTCAATCTTTCCATTCTTGCAAAAATCTCTCCCTTTTTTATTTATGGCACCACGTGATGTGAAAAAACATTAAAGATAACATACAAGCTCTGAACACATTTTTTTGTCTTCACTTTAGAAGATAATTTTATATATGCTTCTTCTCCCAAACTTTCTTTCCTTTTTTGCATGCTTCTTCTCCCCCTTTTACATCAATGGCAAAGGAAAAATAGTACTTTACATTGATTTTTCCTTTGACATGAAAAAATAATACTCATAATGGCAACACCTAATACTACCTACTCCCCTTGAGAGGTAGCCACCAAAAAATCAGCCCAAAAGAAAGATAGATCCATACATCCACATGACAGATGCATCTCCATATGCATCTAGTTCAAGAAAAGGAGGAGAAATAACACCTAAATTCTCCTAGAGATACTCAAAAGTATCTTTAGGAATAGCCTTCATGAAAATATCAGCAACCTGATCCTTCGTCAAAACATACTCAATCTTTACTTCATTCTCCATGACCTCTCTCAAAAAATGATATCTGATAGATATATGCTTCATCCTTGAGTGCATCACAAGATTCTTTGAAATGTTAATTTCACTTATATTATCACATAAAATAAAAATGGGATCATCATATACTACTATGATATCTTTCATTTTTTGTTTCATCCATAGAACTTGTGTACAAGATGCAACAACAATATACTCAGCTTCAATAGTAGATAAGGAGATTGAATCTTGCTTCTTACTCATTCATGCCACCAATCTACATCCAAGAAATAATGCACAACCACTTGTACTTTTCATGTCATCTACACATCCAGCCCAATCTACATTTGTATACAAACTAAGTGTAAAATTAGTATCTTTAGGATACCATAATCCATAATCCAGAGTGCCATTCAAATATCTAAAAAAAATATTTTAATAATAGCAACATGTGTTTCCTTAGGGTCTTCTTAAAATCTAGCCACAAGATAGACAACATGCATTATATCCAGTCTAGTAGCAGTCAAATACAATAGTCTTCCAATCATAGATCTATACTTGCTCTGATCAGTCTTAGGTGTATAATTAGTTTTTCCCAATTTGCATCTAGTCACCATAGGAGTACTTACCGGTTTAGAACTATCCATCTCAAACTTCTTCAACATTTCTCTCACATACTTATATTGTGAAATGAAAATTCCCTTCTCTATTTGATTAATATGTAGCCCAAGAAAGAAATTTATCTTGCCAAAGAAAGAAATTTATCTCACCAAACATAGAAATTTCAAATTCATTTTGCATTTCTTCCACAAACCTCTTGCACATAGTTTCTTTTCGTCCATGAAGATAATGTCATCAACATACACTACTACAATCAAGAATCTATCATTTTCAATCTTAAAGTACAAATTACTATTCATTGTACCTTTGTTAAAGCCTTGCTGAATCAAATACTTATCTAACCTTGCATACCATACTCTAGGAGTTTGCTTCAACCTATATAAATCTTTCTTCAATCTACACACCATATCCAGTTGATCTATTAACTGAAATACTTTAGGTTGTTCCATATAAAATTCCTCTTCTAGTTCACCATTCAAAAATGCTAACTTGACATCCATCTAATAGAATTTAAAGTATTTATGAGCCACAAATTCCATGAACATCCTTATAGCTTCCATTCTTGCTACTAGAGCAAAATTTTTCTGAAAATCTATACCTTCTACCTGTGAGTAGCCTTTACACACAAGCCTCACTTTGTTTTTGACAACTTCTCCATTCTCATTCAACTTATTTCTAAATACCCATTTTGATCCAATGATGTTTTTGTTTGTCAGTCTCGAGACCAATTCCCAAGTTTGATTCTTCTTTCATAGCTTCCTTCCAATGTTCATCTTCACAAGCTTCACCTACAGTGTTTGGTTCAACCTTAGAAAGTAAACATAGATTTACTTTAGTAGTAGATCTACTTCTATTTAACACACCTTTTGTCTTGTCTCCAATAATCTCTCTTTTTGAGTTATTCTTTTGTGCATATTTCGGTGTCTTAGGGGACATTACTGGAGCATCTTCTTTTGTTTCATTTTGTTCATCCTGCTTCCCTTGCTCATCCTTTTCCTATTCTTCTACAAATTATTCTATTCTTACACAATCATGCTCATCAAATACATATCCATCAATGTCAATAGGATTCTTCATTGTCTCATCAACCTTCACATTCAAGCTCTCTACAATATTTCTCAATCTTTTATTGAAGCATCTATATGCTTTGCTACTAGTAGAATATCCAAGAAAAATGCCTTCATCACTTTATCAAACTTAGCCAAAGTGATGTATATCAAGAAGGCAACCTTTCCACAATCACAATTTGACCAAACTAAAAAAATCTTACTGCCCTCAAAACCCCAACTAAACTTTTCACAATTTCAACCTATTCTCCTTATCGTATTGCAAACTGAGATTTGTATTGATAGCTTTCAGAATAAATCTCAAACCCATAAGAAATTTACCTTTGTAGACACCCATTTGGACATATTTCAACATACCTCATTTGTGCATATGACTGTTTTGAAACATATCCTCCAAACTAATGTTGCAAAGTTGTCCCCTTAAGCAAATTAGGCCTATTTTTCAAAGAAAGTGCACTCTAAATGCCTTCTTAACCCTAAATATCCATGGTAAGTCCTCCACCAAGCCAAAAAACCTCTAAATCAACAAATTATAGGAATTGGAATACTCACTAATCCATCAAATTACAAAACCCTTGCTTAAGCCCTTTCCATGCTTGAAATAATGAGGGTTTATTGGAAATCCACACTCTTGGCTTCTACTATTCCAAAAAAGACCTAAAACACCTTCTAATATGTTTTACTATGCTATCTAAACCTTCTCCAACCCTTTAACAATGCTATTTCATCAAATTATTGCTCTTAGTCATCAACTTTAAGCCAAAAATCAATGAAAAGTCATCTAAGGTAGCATACAAACTCCTTCAATCGGCTTTCCCTACTCCTAAAAATCAGAAAAATAGAAAACCTAATTCTAAGGGAGATATTCCACCAAGTTAGAAGCAATTTCACCAGTTGGAACATGGCTTATAATCCCATTCTACTCTCAAAACTTGAAAATTTTGAACTTCTGGTTGCCTACCAAAAAACTACAATAAAATATTTGTTTCTTGATGAGATCAACTCACACAAAGCCTAGATTACTCTCAAAACATATCTCTATCTATTTCAAAACACTTTTGATCAAAACCAATCAGTACAAAATCATACTATAGCCTGGAGCAACAACTTTTTTTTAGAAAACACAGAAAATTGAAGGTTTCTTTATTTTTTCTTTTACAAAATCTTCAATCGATCCCTAAATTTGACCATACACATTGTATATATACCTTAGACATCCAAAAACAAACTAAAAATTGACTCCAACTGACTGTTGGTCTTCTCCAATGTTGCATTTTTGCAACTTTACAATATTGCAATTTGGACAACTTTCAAAAACAACATCAACTCTTAGCAAAATGACCCCTAAATGACTTATAACACTAAATATGTTCTATTATGACCTTACTTAACTCAAAATACTCAAAAAAATCCTAACTCAACCAAATGACCTTGGTGCCCCTACACCATACTCCTGACCATAAAAAGACCTCAAGCCCCTTGAGGATTGTACTGCAACTTATCCACACTTGATCACTCCATCTCCTTGATCTTCAAATGCTCCTTTATTTGGTAAACTTGTCCAATGAGTCAAAAAATGGAAACTTGCATTGTGCTTTGTACTTGTAAACTTCTTGCCACTTAGAATCTGATCCATTTTCACCAATTAACCTATTGGCTGTTCCCTCATCTTTCCCTTATCATAAACTGATGTAGAATTTTACTTCACACCTATAAACATGCCTTTACCCTCTTTGTTTTGATCTATCATCTTCTTTAGTCCCATTGCATACTCAAACTCACCTATTTTCCCTTGATTTGCACCTTTACTCATTCCATCTTTTTTTTTCATCTTTGCCACTAGATTCTCTTCCCTAAGAGTCTTTGTATTAGTAGGTCTAAAAACCTCTGACTTGATAGAAATCAACTGCCCCTTAACATCTTTTGCTTTCAATGGAAAAATTACTATTCCCACCATGATCTCTTCATGCTTTTATATCCCATTTTGAGTCTTCACAAGGAATTCATCCTTGACCTTCTCTTGACCTATTCTTGTCAACAACTCTTCACCTTTTCTTTCCAATATTGAATCATCATTTAGACTTACTATCTCAAAACCTTCTTCTTTTGCAATGGTTGAACTCTCTCCATCTTTGTCTTCCTCTATCTTTATATACTCCTTTTTTCCCATCAT
The DNA here is from genome assembly GCA_007258455.2 of Sequoia sempervirens. Lineage (NCBI taxonomy): Eukaryota > Viridiplantae > Streptophyta > Pinopsida > Cupressales > Cupressaceae > Sequoia > Sequoia sempervirens. The sequence continues at coordinate 536,301,033 of VDFB02270651.1, read as the reverse complement.
GATCACTTTTTCTGCCTTACCCTGTTCCTTAGCATCTTCCTGCAATGGTGTTAGTGGAAAAGTATTTCCATCCTTTTCAATAGTGTAGGTATTGTGTCTACCATCATAATGTGTATTCCTATCAAACTACCATGGTCTTCCAAGCAATAAATGGCAACAATCCATTGGAAAAACATCACAAAGAACCTTTTCCTTATATCCACCAATTTGAAACTCAACTAAAGCTTGTTCATTAACCAAAATGGACTGATCATCATTCAACCAAGATACTTTATATGGTGTTTCATGAGGAACCTTTTCTAACTTCAGTTTGTCTACCATTTCATTTGATACCATATTATCAATACTCCCTAAATCTACCACAACTTTGCATACCTTACCTTTACATTTGTAGGTGTCAACAATGTCCTTCTTTGAGTCATCTCCTTCTCCTTGGTTGCCTGAAGTATTTGTATTCTCACCGTCAAATATTCTCCCACTTCTGGAGCAACAAGTTGAGTAGGAGAATGAATGCTTTCATAATCATCCTCTTGTACCAATTACACTCTTTTTTCACCACCACTTGAAATAGAACATTGTTTCTCAAGGAATTTGAATGTTGGATGTCCAAACTGATTACAATGATAACATCTACTTGAAAATGAGTTTTAACTTCTACCACCACCAAATCTTCATCTGAAACCTCTAAAGCCACCTCCTTGATCAACAACTTGTTCCTTACTTTTGCTTGCATCTTCTTGGTCTTAAAATTTTTTCCTTGATCCTCTTCCTCTATTGGTGTTGCCTCTCCCTCTTCCTTTCCTTTCTTTCCTTCTTTTTAGTTTCTCTTCTACCTTAGTAGCCAATTGAAAACATTCCTCAACTAGTTTAGCCATAGCCAAACTCAATTCATCTTGGATTTGATACCTCAACCCACACATATACCTTGCAATCTTTTCATTTTCATCCTCAATATGACCATACCTTATACTCAGCTTGTGAAACTCCTCAACATATGTTATAACATCCTTATCCTTTTTTAAAAAAACTCTACAACTTCTTAAAAGTTTGAATAACATGATCACTTGGAAAAAAATGTTCTTTCACCTTTGCTACCATTCTATCCCATGAATTAATCTATCTTTCCTTTCTTCACTCTTTCCTCTTGAATGTAATTCCACCATGTCAATCTAGGTCCTTTCAACTTAGTCTTTGCAAACTTCACTTTTTGATCATCAACAACCTCCTTAAACTCAAATAAATTATCTAGTGCATCTATCTAGTCTAACACCTCTTCAATGTCCTACTTACCACCATACATTAGCACATTTAATTTCACATTAGAATCATCCCCCCTTCATATCCTTAAGCATATTTATCATCCTTCTCTCACTAGGATCACAATCAACATCTTGGATTCTTCCACTTGGAGGGTTTTCTTGCTCACCCTCTTTCTCTTCATCTTAGTCACTTTCCTCATCAGTGGCCTTTCCTGTTCTTTTTTTTGTCTCCATTGCTACAAACCTAGCTAGGATTGCTTCTTGTGACTCTTTCAACATCTTAATCTCCCTTACAATTAATGCACTACTTTTAGGAGGCATTTGGTATTTTCAACTTCCCACTTTTCCTTTCTCAAACTTCATCTTTTCACCCTCAAATGATCTAATACCTATGCTCTGATACCACTTGATGTAGAGCAGGGAGACAACCTTTCAAAAATCACAATTTGACCAAACTAAAACAATCTTACTACCCTCAAAACCCCAACTCAAAATTTTTTCACAATTTCAACCTATTCTCCTTGTTAGAAGCAATTTCACTAGGTGGAATGGCTTATAATCCCATTTCTACTCTCAAAACTTCAAAATTCTAAACTTCTAGCCACTTACAACAAAACTACAATAAAATCTTTGTTTCTTGATGAAATCAACTCACATAAATCCCAAATTACTCTTAAAACATATCTCTATATATTTCAAAACACTTTTGATCAAAACCAATTAGTACAGAATCGTACTACAACCTGGAGCAACAAATTTTTTCAGAAAACACAGAAAATTGAAGGTTTCTTTATTGCTTCTTTTACAAAATCTTCAACCAACCCCTGAATTCGACCATACACATTTTATATATACTTTATACATCAAAAAACAAACTAAAAACTGACTCCAACTAACTTTTAAACTCCATATGACCATAGCTCTTCTCTAATGTTGCATTTTTGCAACTTTACACTATTGCAATTTGAACAACTTTTGAAAACAACATCAACTCTTAGAAAAATGACCCCTAAATGACTTATAACACTAAATATGGTCTATTATGACCTTATTTAACTCAAAATACATAAAAAATTCCTAACTCAACCAAATGACCTTGGTACCCCTACACCACAAAGTTTCCTCATCTCTTCTTATATAGCATTTGCTTCCAAAAACTTTGAAATATTTAAAAGTAGGAATTATTCTATGACATAGCTTGTACAAAGTCTTTGTACTACTTTATCTTCCTTGAATTCAATTGAATACATAAAAAATATTATGAATAGATTATTTCTAGTAAACTTCCTGTAAACTAGCCTCAATAATCATCGATCTAGCAACCTCTTGAATTGTTTTGTTTTTCCTTTCAACAACTCCATTATGCTAAGGAGTTCTTAGGGAAAATAACAATATTTTTATTCCATGCACTTCAAAAAACATTTTAAACTCATAGGAGGTGAAATCTCCACCTTTGTTAGATCTTGAACATTTTATCTTCAAATTCACTTCATTTTCAGCCATAAATTTGAATTCCTTGAATCTATCTAATGCATTTGATTTCTCTCTAAGAAATGTAACCCATGTATATCTAGAACAATCATCAATTAAAAGCATAAAGTACCTTTCACCAATTAGACTTCTTACTCTCATAGGACCACAAAGATTTGTATGAACAAAATCCAGTAGTACAGTAGTGGATTGTTCCTTTGATTTGTAATGATTTCTCACTTGCTTTCCAAACTGACAATTCTTGTAAATAGAATTAATAGGCTTTGTAATTCTCAATAAATCTCTCACAGCCTAAAAAACACTGATCCTTTTCAAGTTATCAAAATTCATGTGACACACTCTCCTATGCCATAAGCAACTATCATTAATCTAAGTCATAAAACATTGTCCATTAGCAACCTTAAGTTGATAGATACTCCCTTCAAATTTCTTTCTTGTAGCAATCAATGTCCTGGATCCTTTTTGGATCTCACATCTCTCATCCTTAAACAAAATATCATATCTTTTTCTGGACACATCTGACCAACACTCAACAAATTATGCCTTAAACCCTTAACATAGTAGACATTTTCAGTATGATACTTTCCATCAAAACCTACTGAACCTATCCCACAAATTTTAGCACCAATATAATCTCCAAACATAACCAAGCCTCCACCATATTTTTCAAGCTTAAGAAACTTACTCTTATCACCAGTCATTTGATGTGAACAACCACTATCAACTACCAAAAATTCTTTTCTTGTTTAGCATGTAGGGCAGAGATAACCATACCTTCATTTTTCTCCTTCTCTAGAGGGCTTTCTTTTACCCATCTTAAAGAATTAGTAGAAGTACATTCATCCTTAATCATCAAGAAAAAGCATTCATAATCATTAGGATCTTCATATTTTGAATCCTCACCAAATATACTAGCATTCTCATTCACATAATAAGCTTTGTTAATCTTCTTCCCTTTCTTTTCTTTCTCATATCTTTGTTTATTTCTTTTAGCTCTTTCTTGACACTTTGTAGCATAATGACTATTTCTCCACAACTAAAGCATTTAAAGGGAAAATTACCTTCATAATTACTAGAGCCTTTTCTTATTCTTCTTACAAATTTGGCTTCTATTTCACCAAAGTTTTCTTCATCCAAATCTTTAGCTTTTGTAGCTTTAAAAGTAGTCTCTGATTTGCACCTATTCCTTAGACTCAGCTTCCTCATTTCATAAGATATCAAAAATCCCAATAGTAGATCCTTAGTATATGTCTTATAATCTATACTCTACTCAATAACACTCACTTTCTCACTATAAGCATCATGAAGAGTTTTGAGAATCTTCTTTACAATCTTGTCTTTCATCTATAGTAGCACCAAGTCCTCTCATTCCAACCACTATTTCACCCAATCTTTGTACATAATCTTTAATATTTTCATCTTTAGAAATATGTAGAAGATCAAACTATGTTTCCAAGTTCTTTAATTTCACTTCTTTAACTCTTTCATCACCATCATGCACTCTTTCCAAAGCATCCCAAAATTCCTTAGCCATTTTCAAATTTTAAACCTTAATCAACTCATAATGTACTAGACTATTCTTCAAGATGAACTTAACCTTATTGGTAGCTTCATGTGCTTTGATCTCTTCAAGTGTAATTAGACCATTAGTAGGAGGAGTGTAAGGATTTTTGTAAGCTTTCTCCATATCATATCTACAATACTCCAGATATTCTTCCATCAATACTTTCTAGATACCATAGTTAGATCCATCAAACCTCAGATAATCAAAAACCATTTTTCCAACCATCCTCGACCTTCCTCAAGAGGTTAAGATCTTCACTAAGGAACCTTTCATTCTGATACCAATTATTGAATAGGACAACTTAGAAGGGGGTGAATCAGTTGTTAGAGAATTAAACCTTTAATTAAATCATTAGAACTAACACATAATGCTACTTAAATGATTAATCATCAATTTCCAATGCAAAAACTCAAACCCAACACATACACATGGGTATGTGCAGGATCATGATGGGCCAAAAAGTGGTGATGTGAAAAAAGTTACATTTTGCATCAACCAAAAAGTGTGAAAATCTTGAGTTGACTTTTTTCCAGCTTGGATGTCAGTACATAGCTCCAAAGTAATGCCCAAGGCAAGAAGTACATATCCAATATCCGATCCAAATCGGATATCCAATTTGTTGGATCGGATATCTGAGTTGAATTGAGTATGAATACATAACACCAGGTTTTTAAAATCATTTGAATTATTTTAAAGAGCTAAGAGCACACAGTGAGAGTGACGTTTGGATATCAAATATCCGATTTGACCAAATATCCAATTTCTAGGGTAAGTTTTTGGTTTTTTTTGTTTTAATCAATTTTTCTATTAGATTTGTATAATTTTAAGTATTTTTTAATGGATTTTATTAAAAAGTAGGGGTTTTTATTGATTTTTATTAAAAACTAGAGTTTACAATGGATTTTTATTAAAAACTAATGTTTTTTATGGATTTTTATTAAAAACTAGTGTTGTTTATGGATTTTTATTAAAAACTAGAGTTTGTTATGGATTTTTGTTAAAAAGTAGGGTTTTTTTGGGATTTAATTAAAAACTAGAGTTTTTACAATAATTTCATTTATATTGAGTATTTCAATTAGATTAATTAGTTTTTAACTTTAATCAGGTATTATGGCTGAGAATGAAAATGCACAAATGCCAAACACTCCACCACCTCTGCACCCATCAATTGAAAACTTAATTGGTGAAAAATAGGAGCAATTGAGAGGCATTTGTAATTTCTATCAGACAAACCCTTGATTATCCTAGATGAAAAACACATTAAAGGAAATAATTACAAATATAGAAACCCTCTCCACCTAACATAATGCTTTTCTTTTGTGGTGAGAAACAATGAGAGAATATTACTCTTGTGGATTGTCTTACAATGATGTGAAAGATCTCCAAATAATAAAATCCCAAATAGCCTCTTTATTTGTTAACCCCCACACTAGTTTTCCAGTTAATGTTAATAAACTAAAAATTTCTTTAAAATGGTGCATGAATAAGGACATTGTAGATAAATTTTGGGATTGTTGGTGTATGGTTTTTGATAAATGACCCAACAAAAATAGTGATATACAATTTTACTTTATTAAAAAATTATACGTTGAGTTTGTGTTAGGGAATCATGTCAATTACTTTGACATTAAACCCTTCTAGGGAATCGGTGGAGGTATGCCCCAAGATAGACCAGGGGAAGTTAGAGTAGTCCAAAACCCATATCTTCCCCCTCCTCCCCTTCCTCCACCACCTCCAATACATCATCCATATATTATCAAGGATGCAACCACATATACTATTTAGGCTATTCACTCTTTGAGTGGTCTTTTGGTTTCCCATACTTCTACAGTAGCTTAGCCAATTTTTGGTGATGTTAGTGATGGATCAAGTGTTGTTGTATCATCCTCCTCAGGTCCAGATATTTGTGTACCACATTATTGCACTATGTTCCACCATATATGCTTGGGTCCTCTTGTATAGCCCATTGAGCACCCCTTGGACACTTCTAATTTTGACATCTAGGATGTGGACATTATAGGAGATCAAACACAAGGGAGTGGAGCACACCCTATAGAGTCCTCTCCTGCTAGAGAGGGGGATGTTAGAATAGTTACACAGGTAATATTTAAGTTGTAAATTCATAACTTGCATTTATTTTTAAATAAATATTAATAAGAGATAGTATCAAGTACTAATATTTATTTACATGGTCTATTAACAGTTGATGTCTAAGGAGGAGCTCACATAGGTGACTGATAGCACCCTTAGGGCCATTTCATTTTACCTCGACTTGCACACAGTATATATTTTCGCACTCACTCGTTTACATTTTTTTATTATATACTTGCTTGTCATTTGAATTTTCATTAATGAAATTATATATTAACTTATATGTTTATGTTATTTTCCTCTTGTAGGAAACACCTAGTGCGAGTGAGGTGCAACATTGTCCAGACTATGGAGGTGCAATGTTAGATAAGGGAAAGGTAATTGAACTCAAATTCGATTGAATTAAGATTTTTAAGATCTTATATTGATTATACATACATTGACATAGATTGGTAGTTTCATATGTACTCGTCATTTTTATGTACAGGTAGTTATGATCTATACATCATTGTTGACAAGTGTCACAATGCCTGAAGGAGTAGGTATTGGAACACCTCAAGGAGTAGGTGTTGAAACACCTCAAGGAGGAGGTGTTGAAACACCTAAAGGAGATAAAGAAAAATATTAGCCTAAAGAGGTATGTGTTTATTTTATTTTGTACATTTGGTAAATATGTTCCTATTACTGATAATTGTATGCTAACTTAGATCAATTTTATGTTTTTTGTTCACATATATAGATTGGCATTTCAAAAGTTGGTTTGGTTAGTTATTTGAGAGGGGCATATTCTAGGACTCCTGACCCTTTGAAGAGATGTATATTTTAGGTAATCAAGATTTCAATTTTAGAGTTCAATTATAATTCAATGTATATTGATTTTGATGTTAATTATTCAATTTCAAATTATATAGTATAACTAATCTCAATTGTGGTTTGAATTTTTCTTGTGCAGCTACCTTCAGAGCCAAAGAGTGCTTCAAAGAGGCTCCATTTTGATGATCCACCAGTAGTTTAGGATGAGATAGAAATTTTGGCATGTAAATTTTGAATAGATATCAAGATGGAATATGCCACATTTTGTAAAAAATTGTTTGAGTTGGCATTGATGCCATTTTTGTATATGGACATACACTTGATTATTGGATAATTTGATATATAGAAGTTGACAATCAAAATTTAATTTGTTCCTCATGTGCATGATTAAACTCTTTGAAAATTTAATCTTGAGCAATGGTTAAATATCAATGTACAATAGCATAAAAAAGAATGGTTATATTATTTAGTTTATATTCATATTGCCGATTACATTGCAATGCACATCTTTCAAACTCAAAGCATTACTTCGCATTGCATAACTAACAACTAGATGCTGATAGATGAAAAAAATTCAATTACAATATAGTTTTTACAAAGTCAACCTAAGCAGTTATGCAATTACTTCACATTGCATAACTAATAACTAGGAGCAGTTTTCAATTGCATTTGCTTGTCATGGAATTATATGAGACCACATTTCTTTAAGGAATTTTTTCAAATAGTTCACTACCTTATCTATGCTACCACATTTTTCATACATGTCTACCAAAGCTTTTTATCAAATAGTTCACTGGCTTGTTGCTATGGCTAAAAGCCTAAAACAAGTGCTTTCAAACAAGCTATGGATGCTTGGAAAAATTCTATCAAAGCCTACTAGTAAGCAATAGCATAGACAAGGCAATGAGCTATTTGAAAAAATGCCTCAAAGAAATGAGGTCTCATGGTGATGGAATGCCATGACAATCAAGAGCAATTTTGATTGTCATGGCATTCCATCACCATGAGGCCTCATTTCTTTGTGACTGCCTTGTTGACTGTCATGGCATTTCATCACCATGAGACCTCATTTCTTTGAGGCATTTTTTCAAACAGTTCATTGCCTTGTCTATGCTACCACATTTTTCATACATGTCTATCAAAGTATTCTATCAAACATTTAATTTCCTTGCTGCTATGGCTAAAAGCCTAAAACACGTGCTTTTGAACAAGCTATGGATGCTTGGAAAGAATCTAACAAAGCATAATAGTAAGCAATAACATAGACAAGACAATGAATTGTTTAAAAAAATGGCCTCAAAGAAATATGGTCTCATGGTGATGGAATGCCATGACAAGAAAATTGTTATAGGTTTTCATGACATTCCATCACCATGAGACCACATTTTTTTGAGGCATTTTTTCAAATAGTTCATTGCCTTACACATGCTACCATATTTTTTGTACGCCTACCAAAGCATTTTATCAAACAATTCACTGCATTGCTGCTATGGCTAAAAGCCTAAAATTGGTGCTTTCAAACAAGCTATATGGATGCTTGGAAAATGGTGCAGGAGCACCTTGGAAATAAAGGACTAGTTGTTGGTTAGTTCATGTAGCCAAGGATGACAAACCACTCACTTTCACAATACAAGGGATTCCTAAACACCTTTCTCAACTTAACTCTTAGATCTCTTTAAAAAATATTGCAACTAATCATCATTCTAGACACCCATTTTAGTCCCCTTCAACATACTTCCAAATCACATAGAACTCCTTTGGAACAACTTTCACAAATCATGCAAATTACGTTGCTCAACCTAGCCAAATAGGCCAAATTTCCAAAGCAACCACCCTTGGAACACTTCATAGACCTTAAAAATTGTTGGAGAAGCACTCAATAGATGAAAAAACCTCAAGTTTTTCCATTTATCCTCTGGAACTCACCCTCTAAGACCATATTCCACAAAACCCTCAAATTGCTCAAATTTGGCAAGGGTTTATTGAAAATCCTACTTTTAGACTTCCCCAAACTTTACCACCAACTCCAACACTCTTGAATAACCTTGCACCAACTTAAAAGAACAAGAAAAGTGACTTTTCTCAAACAATTATCACTTTTACCCTTTCTAACCTCACTTTTTCATGCAAAAACACCCCAAATGCCATCTAGGGCATCACCAAAAATCATAATTCTGACCTCCACTGTGCAAAAAACAATGCAAACATGTTTATCTATCCTAACTAAGCCTATCCACTAACTTTGAACATCATATAGTGGGTGGAATGCTTAAAACTTCATTTTAAATGCACTCAAACACTTGGAACAGGGCTCACATACCGACCTCCAGTAAAATGCCTCTTAAATGCACAAAAGTGAATCAAATTACTTCAAACCAAGTTTTCGAAGAAGTTAACTCTACTTCGTACCAATTTCCATTAAAAAGAAAGCAACAAGCTATGGTCTCATGACTTTTTTTGCACAAAAATTAGTGTTGGAGCTCAGTTGGAGGCTAAAAATTACTTGTAAGGGCATAAATAAATCTTGTTCTACAACTCATATGACCAAACCGACTATTCCATCATGTTCAATGGGTACGTTTAGGTTAGTTATGGTCCCCCTTCATACCAAAACAGGCTGAAGCACTCTGAGCTACATTCAATCGATGAAATCCCTTAAGAGTCCAAAGTGCAAAAGGGCAGCAATCTTTGACAAACTATTACTCAAAAAAATGTGATGCATACAAATTTTTTTTCTAAGACTATGAGATTGTGTTGGGCCCCTCTACAATAACCTCACTCAATTTTTTCTATCTCGGTGGTGCTTTCCTATGGTGATGAGCTTTCAGTTGAGGGAAAAGTTGTTATATGCAAGCAGTGTAAATGTGCAAAGTGGTGCAACTTTCATTATGCAAATTGTATGACCAAACAGACTGTTCTGACACATCCGGATGGGTACACTTACACTAGCGATCATCCTCTTTTGTACCCAAATATGCCGAATTACTCTGAGCTACATTGGACTGATGATTTCCCTTAAGAGTCCAAAGAGCTAAAAGACCACAATCTTTGAAGGGCTATTTCTCAAAAATCGTGATGCTTACAGAATCTTTGTTTGAGGCTATAGGATTGTGTTGGGACCATCTACAATAAAATCTCTCGGCCTTTGCTATCTCAGAAGAATTTTTCTGTGGTCATGAATTTTCAGTTGAGGGAAAAGTTGTCAGATACAAGCAGTGTAAAGCTGCAAAGTGGTGCAACTTTCATTCTGCAACTCGTACAACTAAACAAACTATTTGACCATGTCTGGATGTGTACATTTACACTAGAGATGGTCCTCTTTTGCACTTAAATATGCCGAATCACTCTGAGCTACATTGAATTGGCAATTTCCCTTAAGAGTCCAAAGTGCTAAAAGGCAACAATCTTTGAAAGGTTATTTCTCAGAAATTATGATGCTTACAGACTCTCCATCTAAGGCTCGGAGATATTGTTGTGACCATCTACAATAACCTCTATCATTTTTTCTATCTAAGGCATTTTCCTGTGGTGATGAGTTTTCAGTTGAGGGAAAAGTTGATAGATGCAAGCAGTGTAAAGTTGCAAAGTGGTGCAACTTTCATTCTGCAACCTGTACAACCAAACAAAATATTTCAACATGTCTAGATGGGTACATTTATGCTAGGGATGGTCCTCTTTTTCACCCAAATACACTGAATCACTTTGAGCTACATTGGACCGGTGATTTCCCTTAAGAGTCAAAAGTGCTAAAGACAACAATCTTTGAATGGCTATTTCTCAGAAACCATTATGCTTATAGACTCTGTCTAAGGCTATGGGATCATGTTGGGACCATCTATAATAACCTTTTTCATTTTTTTCTATCACAAAGGTGTTTTCCTGTGGTGATGAGTTTTCAATTGAGGGAAAATTTGTCAGATGCAAGCAGTGTAAAGTTGCAAAGTTTCATTCAACTCATACGGAAAAATGGATTATTCCAACACATCTGGATGGGTACGTTTACACTAGTGATGGTCCTCTTTTGCACCCAAATATGTTGAACCACTTTGAGCTACATTGGACCAGCGATTTCCCTTAAGAGTCCAAAGTGCTACAAGGCAACAATATTTGAAGGGATATTTCTTGGAAACCATGATTCTTACAGACTCTCCATCTAAGGCTATGAGATCATGTTAGGACCATCTACAATAACCTCTCTTGGTTTTTATTATCTCGGAGGTGTTTTACTATGGTGACGAATTTTCAATTGAGGGAAAAGTTGTCAAATGCAAGCAATGTAAAGTTGCAAAGTGGTGCAACTTTCATTTTGCAACTTGTACGACCAAACGGACTATTCCAACACATCCATATGGGTATTTTTATAGTCATCTTTTTCACCCAAATACATCGAATCAATCTGAGCTACATTTTACTGATGATTTCCCTTAAGAATCCAAAGTGCTAAAAGACAACAATCTTTGAAGGGCTATTTCTTGGAAATTGTGACACTTACAAAATTTTTGTTTTAGACTATGGGATTGTGTTAGGACCATCTACAATAATCTCTCTCGGTGTTTGCTATCTCGAAGGAATTTTCCCATGGTGATGAGTTTTTAGTTGAGAGAAAAGTTGTCAAATGCAAATAGTGTAAAGTTGCAAAGTGGTGCAACTTTCATTCTGCAACTCATATGACCAAATGGATTGTTATAACACATCCAAATGGGTAAGTTGACACTAAGGATGGTCCTCTTTTGTACCCAGATATGCCAAAACACTCTGAGCTACATTGGACTGGTGATTTCCGTTAAGAGTTCAAAGTGCTAAAAGACAACAATATTTGAAGGGCTATTTCTCAAAAAGTGTGATTCTTACAGACTCTTCATTTGAGGCTATGAGATTTTTTTAGGACCATCTACAATAAACTCTCTCAGTTTTTTCTATCTTGGAGGCATTTTCCTATGGTGACGAGTTTTCAGTTGAGGGAAAAGTTGCTAAATGCAAGTAGTGTAAAGTTGCAAAGTGGTGCAACTTCCATTTTGCAACTCGTACGACCAAATGGACTATTCCAACACATCTATATGAGTACTTTTATGCTAGGGATGGTCTTTTTTTTCACCCAAATACACCGAATCATTTTAAGCTACATTGGACCGACAATTTCCCTTAAGAGTCCAAAGTGCTAAAAGACCATAACATCTATTGTACGGTTTGTAGCTTGATGGTATGGCTATGGTAGATGTTATTAGGATTGTATAAGGTGACTATGTGGGTTTAAAGAGCTGGAAACGTCTATAGTTGAGTTGGTGAGTTGCCTTGCATGTCAAAAATGAGTGAAATTAGGTGAAAATGGTGATTACAATGTGCTAATGTCAATGAAACATGGGGGAACCAAGATTTAAGGTTGGATCAAGCTTGTGCAGGTCCTAATAGATGTGTTTGATGATTTTATAGGGTGTGGCAAGGTTGGAAACATTGATTTCCTTAAAAACCTCATGAAAGTTGCTAAAAATGAGGATTTGTTGAAATAGAGCTTTAGAAAGTGTACTCACAATTTTTTTTATGGTTTTGGTAGTTTGGTAGGATATTTAATGCTACCCCATTAAAATTTTAAGTTTTAGAAGTGTTTAAATGTGAGTCTCTTTGTAAAATGGGCTTATTTTAGGGAAGTTTCACCCAAGTTTGGGTTTGAGGATCAAATTGGAGTTTGAATCATCTTTAATTGTAATTTTTTTGTTTAGAGCCACCTAGCTCTTACATTAGAAAACTCTTACACAATCAACTTGAACATAATGCACACCCAAGTACCTTGTTTCCACTTTGCTAGATCAAAGACTCAATTACATTGGAAATGACCTTCACATGACCTTTTTACATTTATTTTTGGAAAAAGTGGCAAGCCACTATAATTTATTATATATAAATAAGAGATATTACAAAACCTAGTTCAAATGAGCATACTGATAGGAAAGAACCAGGAAGAAAACCTCTGATTGTAGCTCAATTAAGTACAAAAAGCTCTTATAGAATTGTCCTAATAAGAGTAACAAAGCATACACCTGTATGACTATTTCAACCTATGAGTTTCCAAAATATAGAACCCTTTATATTTTAAACATACCCTTTATACAATGCAAGACATTTGACCCATATTTCAAAAAATATCACTGGATATAGATTATGCCTATACACAATTATGACCTTTTTATATTGTTTCACATTTGAAAATTCAAATTTTACAAAATTTTCCTGTTGGAGCTATTTAGGGCATAGTCTTCCACAAGAGTAGTATGTTGATAGTCTAGAGTGACAAGCACCTATACAAACCATCAAGATAGTAGTTAAACTACATACAATTGAAAAGATGCTTAGAATAACAAATCTATATTATTGTAATTTGTCGCATACTTCTCTGAAAGGATTAAAACTTCCTATTGTTGCAGCAGGTCCATGATCAAACATGCTAGGAATATCGTAAAAGTTGTCAAATGGGAAATTTATATTGTCACAATAGAAAAGATTCTTAGAATAACAAATCTATATTAATCTAAACAACCTAAATGATGATGAATTGGTAATGCAAACTGTAGACACTAAAAATTGTCCTAGGCTTGCGATTTCTAAATTCTCTATCATTTCCCCTTTTGTCTTTGATAATTAAATATTTTTTAATTATTTAATTATTTTCTAATGTCATAAGTCTTCTATTAATTAAATAATTTTGATTATTTAATTAATACATTTTTTTTATCTTTATTCCTCCCCGATTAATTAAATAAATTTTATTTATTTAATTACGTCACTACTTAAGTCCTTTTCTTTCTAAAATTAAATAAATTCTTATTTATTTAATTTTTGTCCACTATCCACTATAATTAAATAATTATTTTAATTATTTAATTATTCATTGGTCACCCAGATTAAATAATGTTTATTATTTAATTTCTCCTATCACCTCTTTGTCTATGTCAATCTTATCTTCCACATCAAATCTTATCTCTTGACATCTCATTCAATTTCATCCCTTGATTTAATAATCTCATAATTCAATTTCAACCCTTCATTTCTTGTCATTGCCCTAATTTTGACCTAACCCTAGTCCATACTACAACTTTCAATTTTGGCCATTGATTTAGACATCTTATTGACATCCAATCTCAACCGTCAATCCAAATCAGACATTTCCTATAAATAACTCTCTCATAAGACATTGGGGGGGTTGATTCTTCAACTATCCTTATGCTGTCAAAATCATTCTTTAGTCTTTCATCCATTTCTATCTATTGTCATTCATCTATCATCACCATGTCAATGTTATGCTGCTGAATTGAGCAACCAACATTCATCCAACAATCAACCTTCAAAATCTTGCATTCTCATGTAGGTGGAGAAGAGCCATGGAGGTCAATCAAGTCTAGTTTGAAAATTGGTTTGCATTTCCTTTGTTTATTTGCATTTTCATTCTAGTTTGTGCTTCATGGTGCTTGATAGGGTTTAGTTAATTTGTTGTTTTCAATACATTAAATCTGAATTTTTCCCTATTTACACAAACTATAAAATATGCTTAGAATAACCAATCTATATTATTGTAATCTATCACATACCTCTTCAAAAGGATCAGAGTTGGCTATTTTTGCAATAGGTCCATGATCAATTGTACCAAAAATATTGCAAAAGTTATCAAATGATAAATCTATATCGTCACAATAGAAAAGATGCTTAGACTAACAAATCTATATTAATCTAAACAACTTGAATGATGATGAATTGGTAATGCAAACTATAAAAGATGTTTTGAATAACCAATCTATATTATTCTAAATGACCTAATTGACGATGAGATGGTAATGCAAACTATAAAAGAAACTTAGAATAACCAATCTATATTATTGTAATTTGTTGCATACCTCTCTGAAAGGATAAAAGCTAGCTATTGTTGTAGTAGGTCCATGATCAATCATGCCAAAAATATCAAAAAAGTTGTCAAATGATAAATCTATATCATCATAACAAAAAAGATGCTTAGAATAACAAATCTATATTAATATAAACAATCTAAATGATGATGAATTGGTAATGCAAACTATAAAATATTCTTAGAATAACCAAATTATATTATTCTAAATGACCTAATTGATGATGAGATAGTAATGCTAACTATAAAAGATGCTTATAATAACCAATTTATATTAATGTAATCTGTCACATACCTCTCTAAAAAGATCAGAGCTAACTATTGTTGCAATAGGTCCATGATCAATCGTGCCAAAAATATCACTATTAAAAACACTTGCATTGCAATAGTATACAAAATATCAGTATTAAATACAAAACACTAATGAACTTAATCATAATGACCTAAGCATTGTACCTTCCACTCTTGAATATGCTATTCATGTTTGATTGAAGGGTCATCTCATTGCTTAAGAGTATCCAATATTGCTTCATGATCAATATTAATAAGTGTCCATAGTTGTTTTGTCTTTGGCTTGGCATGATGCTTCAACAACTTAAAATTTGTTGCTATAACAAGGTGCAAATACATGATAATTGTTTTTTGTTTCTTCAAATGTAGGTATGCCATTCTTTCTAATCATGTATGTTCACAACCAAGTTCCTACGACCACAACTCAACCTATAGGATACACAAACCCATCATCATCTTCCATCAGTTATGTTAGCTAATGCTTTACCCACACACATCGATCCAACCAATAGTCTGATCTCTCTTCATTCCCTTGCATTGCAACAACTGCAAAAACATCTCCTAGCTGTAGTAGATCTGGAATTCGATCGTAATAAACTAAACTTTCCATTGTGTCATTTTTCATGGATATTATTTGAAATAAAGGAGTTAGATATTGTGGAACCCATGTATCCACCCACTCACTTGACTCACATTGAATACAAATCTAACAAAAAAAACCCAACCCTTGTGTCCAAATGGTCCATGTGCTTGCATCTGAGCTTCAAAATAAATGCATCTTTGAAGAATCTTTGATTGTATGACAATCCAATCTACCTCCCACTGTACCCTCCTCAACCAACCAAAAGAATTTACACACTATTGAATCAAGTGTCCCTCCCTGTGACAATGTTGAACTACACCATTCAACAATAGAACATGCATCACTGAATTTATCTCCTGAAATATTCAATTTCTCCTTAACTAGAGCTCTTTTTACACATGCACTTTCTCCATCATTCTCCCCTTTCCCATGCCCAAATTCAAGAAAACTCCAAATATGAGGTACACCCCTCTCTACATGCATTCTACTCAACCAATAAAACATACGAGCATTATTGAATTGACCTATGCAATTATTTGACCAAATGAGATGTCAGCCTAATGCTATATCATGCTCCTACAAGAACTAAAAAAAGTCTTGAAACAATGTTGGACATACTTGAATGAGTGAGATCTATCATCACTCATATAAAAAATGATACTCTCTGATTATCTTTCGATCCTCCTCTTTACTATCAAGTGCATGTCTAAATGTTATGTGGACAAAAATTGCAATAAAAAAAGATTCCTTACATATCCTGAAATATTGATCCAACCACTAAAACCTATGACTATGCCTTCCATACTTGTACAAAAGATTGTCCTTAAAATATGAAATAAAATTAGCAGCACTGCATTCTTTTGTAACCAACTTGCATCTAGAACCTTCACCTCCACTCTGCAAAGTATATTTAACTATCTCATATCTCTTTTTCTCAACAAGCTTCTTTCCAAATTCATGTTCAAAACCCTCATGAAAAAATTGAACAAACTTTGACAAGCCACCACATTGTGAGCACTTCAGATTTAAACAATCATTTCTATAGATGATTGGTTTGATGATAACCCCATCTCTAAGCTTTGTCAATTCCTCCTGCATTTTTGGTTCCAATGTTGGGTTAATAGGTCTTTGCCTCTGCCTAAATGGCTTTGCATCTGGATTCAATGGGATTAAATTTTCAAAAAAATCCTCCCTATATGCTTTAAGGTCTTCATAGGACCATGCAAAAAAATGTTTATATTTTCTCAACAATGCAATCAACATTCTTTGAATTGTCGAGCTTATTTTCTTCCCAATGTATACCCTTTTTGGTGCCAACTCAATCCCTAAATTGATCTCTTCAATATCCTCCCTCTTGACTAGTGTCTGCTTCATGAGGGACAGATCATTTCCATCATATACCCTTTCCAATGCTACTAGCCCCTTGGGAAGCTTATTAGTTTTGAGTTGTAAGACCTCTTTCCCAAATACTATTTGCTTTCCATCTACCTCTTCAACAAGGGCACTAAAATCAACCTCTTGAGTTTCATATTGATATATACAGTGAAGAAATTTTAAGAGGTCAACATCATCATTAAAAACCTGCCAACTATATATATTGTCAGGCACAATGGGTCTTGCTTTGAACTCAATTTGAGATACTCCAGCCAACCTGATGTCATCTCTTCTTAGTGCTACATTGGCTAAAAATTCTACCATTATGTTCTTCGACCTCTCAATCCATTTAATGGAGAAAGCATCAAACAATTCAATTGTATCCCATACAAAATTCTTGTACTGATTCAGCCTCTTGTGTTTTTTTGCATATTTTGATTTAATTTGAGAAACAACAAGCTCAGAATCCCCTATAATAGCTACTAGCTTGATCTTATGTTTTACAACCATCTTCAATCCTGTTAGCAAAGCTTCCTACTCTGTTATATTGTTTGTGCATTCAAATTCTAGAAAAAATGAATATTTAAAAGTAACTCCTTTAGGGGAAAAAAACACTATTCCTGCTTTGTTACCTTCTTGGCTACAAGCTCCATCAAAGTACATTTTCCATACACCATCACAATTTTTTGCAACATGTTTATCAATCAGATCACCATTAACTAATTTTGGTTGGGTTGGTTCTATATTAAAACTTCCAAGATCCATATCACAAAAGAAATTGACTTGATTTTGAGGCACACAATCTACAATTTGGTTCATCCTCGACTCCCTGTACGGCTTAACTTCCTGGCCATTCACTGGAATTGTTGTATAAGACAAATCAAATTGGACATGTCCCCCAACTACTTCCATCCACTATCTTGATAAAAGAATCTCAAACTATGGAGGGGTATCAATTATAGTTTTATCTATATTGTAGGCCACCTGAGGATAAGTAGCTAGTTTGACTTCAACATCTTTCATAACACCTACTACTAGAACAAGTTGGCTATCCATTGCATAACACTTCCCTTCATTAGTATCTTCCCACATGCCTAGTTGTTTCATAGCTCCCACTAGCATGATATTGATTGCAAAGCCAGAGTCTATCATGCAATTCCTCAACAATGTGTTATTTATAAGTAGTGTGGTGAAAAAGGGTTCAACTTGTGGGGAATTTACCAATACATCATTTAAGCACACTTCAGGGACAATCACTTTCTCTTGTTTATTAAATGCTTTAATGGCCATCTGATTTTCAAAACTCATATTTTTTTCGTTTCCATTGATTATCAATTGAATTGCACTATCCATATACTCCTTAATTCTCATCATCTTGAGCAGTGGGACAGACATTTTTACCTGAGCTAAAGCCTGAGAAAATTCAAATGAAGAACCCTCTTCTTTAACTATTTTCTTTTTCTCTAGTGTTTCCCCTTTGAATTCTTCCTTTTGGACATGTTTCTTTTTTTCTTTGTATAACTCCCTATTCTCCTCTTTTTGGATCAGCTTTTGTTCATTCTTATCATGTTGCTTATTTTATGTTCTCTTCAAAACTCTCGGTGTTACTTCTCTATCTTTCATGAATGTTCCCCTAGGAGCACCTTCCTTTTCATTCACTATCCTATTTCGTAACCAGTATTTTCTCTTTGCTTGTTCAACAGTAATATTGGTTAACCTCTTTATTTCCTCTTTAGTGGGTCTCCTTATATCACATTGAGTAGGCACCTCAACAGAGTATTATTCTGAATAACCTTCTTCAGAATCAGAAAAAACTTGTTGTTCATCCATGTGGACATTGCACCTTTGATTTGAAACATCATTCTCACAACCTTCATCTTCTGAAGATATATACTCCTCCTCAATAGGATAAGAATTATTTGAAGTAAAAAATATTGAGTGATCTTCTCCACTGCTACCCGCTAGCATCCCTTCTTCCTGCATTTCTTTGGCTACAACATAGTGGTCTGGGGAATGTGGCCCATCACAACCTTCACACCAAAGACTATTATTGACCATATATTCCCCCTTCTTCCTTAATGGATAAGGTGTTTCTTTGTTCCTGGGTCTATCCATTAAAGGTTTTCCATCCTTCCAATTTGTATTGTAAGGCATGTCATGTAACTAAGGCTTGTCATTTTTGTATATGTTCTCCTATTTGTACTGATAATTATTGGCATGTTGAGGAACCTTGGGATTGTCTCTCTTATTGATCATCTGAGTAGCTTTCCTATTGTTTTCAATGGTCAGTGCTATCTTTTGGGCTTTAGCCAAATCTCTTGGAAACCTGTATATTAGTTCATACCCTATTTTTGGATCGAATGCATTCAAATAAATACTCAATGCTACAGAGTCTAACAACTTTGATCCAATTGGTATCTTACTCTACAATTTGCTGAATCTCCAATTAAAATCATAAATTGACTCATTCCATTTTTTTTGAATCCGTACTAGTTCATGTAAAGTAGCATCTGGTGCACATGGATTTCCATACTGTTCAAAAAATTGATCCTAAAATTCTTAAATAGAATCAACAAAAGTTGTTGGCAGGCCATTGAACCAATCCCTAGCTTTTTCGGTGAGTGACATCATGAATAACCTCATATGTAAATCTTCATATGCTATATCCAAGTCCTAGATAAAACCATTAAAATTCCTCAAATGATCTTCAACATTAATTGCCCTGCTCCCTGTAAACCTAGGAACAAGACTTCTCCAACTGTTATCCATAAGGTAAGGGTATAATTGAAACCCTGTCAAATCAAATTGTCTGATCATTGTTGTATATTGCTGAGGGGGAGGATTATGCACATGTTGATACTAGTACATTGGATTGTTGTATTGTGTATGAAGATATGGCACATACTGCTAACCATGAGGTGGTTGTATATTTGTATGTTGTGATGTAATATTCGGTGGATAGTTTGGTTGCTTGTATTGATTTCACATATGATTCTGAGGAGCCTTTGATGGGTCTAAAGGCCTTGTATTATCATTCCTCTCCCTAAGAGGTGGTATGTACTTTGAAAAACCAGCTGTCTGAGCATTAATTTGGGCTTTCTACAATTTCAAGTCTTGGATTGCTTTTATCATTTGGATCTTTTCCTATTCAACTTTGGCCCTTTCTACTTCTTGTTTATGAAACTCGAGTTGTGCTTCTACTTCTTTATGAGTTGATAACTCATAGTTTTCTTGAGGAATTACATGATCAATTAGCTCACTTTGATTACCCTCCATTCTTTGATCATATTCATGTCGATATCTGACTCCTTCAGCTTTGAGTTTAGCATCAAACTCTGCTTGTTTATGAGGATTATAAAAATGATTTCTTTGTTCTTCAGGGTTACAAGGTTCTGCACTTGAATTATCTCTTCATGTATCATAGCATTCATATGTCTCACAATGTGGTCTTGATTCTTTGTCTTTATTCGTGATGCACATGTCATCCTCTTTCTTCTTACCCTTATCATCCTTATCACCCTTATGTGTCCATTTACTGTTACCAATAGGACCTCTAGTAGGGCCTCCTTTGTATTGGGATCTTCTACCATTTATGTTGTATCAATGTAATATTCTTTTCAGAGTCCCCACTCACTTTGTGAAAAGTGAGAAAAATGAAGCTATTCTTGATTGTATCCCCAGTGGAATCACTTTTTCTGAAAGTTCTCAAATTATGAATGTTTCTTCAATGACTCTATAATCCTGCAATATCCCTAGCTGAGTCGCTAATTTGTTAGCTCTCAAAAACATAGGCAAAATACCTCAAGAGGTTGTAAATCTCTTGTTATGTTCTAGGGTAACAGACAAGGCCAAATGATTTAGACCTTCTACTCTTCAGATGCTGCCAGACCTAGGCAGGTGTACCTACAATAATGAAGCAGACTTGACCAATGTTCATTTCCTAAAGCAATTTACCCACACTAGAAATAGGACTGGATAAATGAGTTTTAATTTGGTATAAATTGTATAAGCAATATCAAGGAAAAAATCTAATATGTTCATATTATAAAAAATTGAATGAAATTAAATAGTAGAATGGTAGAGACTAGTGCCTTATTAGGTGCACAGAGTCAAATGAAAATCTGAAATGAATAACTTCTTTCTGGTAAAACTCAATTTTTTTGGCATATAGGTTTTAAGTTTATAACTAGTATAAACATGCAGGAATATGACTACTGAGTTCTTCTTAATGATCCAAATGAGATTCCCTAATTACTATGATTGATTTCAAGGATTTAATCTTTCCTTGAAAGACCCAATTAATCCAACCATATAGATACAACAAGTGTGTATTGATAAACTAAAAAATATCCTTGATATATTAGTTTAAACAATTAGAAAATATCAACCTTAGAGACAACTTCAACAATACTTTTAATTGACACAACAAACAACTTATTATGCCTTGCATAACCACCCCACTTTGATCTGGATCAAAATGGGTCCCCCTTTTCCTTTGGTTTCTTTGCCTCTGTTATTTGTTTTGCTTTTGGGTGTTCTTCTGTTTCTCCATGTTTTATCTTTTGTTCTGTTTGATCTAGTTTTGGTTCTGCCTTAATCAGAATTCGGGTTTTCTCCTTTGTTCTAGATTTTCCACCCAATCCGGATTTTCTCGGATCTTGCTCGAGCTCCTAGCCTAGCACTTTTGTTCAGGGATTTTTGGTCTTCATAGAATTTCGTGTCGACTAGATTTTCCTAAAATCCTCGAGGCCTTCGGCTGGGCTTTGTTCTTTGTGGTTTTCTATCTCCTCCAGATTTTCCTGAAATCCGTTGTTCCCTATTTGTTCTGGATTTTCCAGAATGTCTTCTCCTTCATATAATTCCATCTTGCATGGATTTTCCAAAAATCTGGTGGAATGTGAAGAGATATGGAGTAATAGGAAGTTAACAAATAATGTTGCATTTTATGTTTCCTTTATGCTATTTTGAGGTCTCGCATGTTGTTCATTGATTGATAATGATCGGATTAACTTTCTAATGGGTGTTTTCATGTTTATTCTACAAAATCCACCTAACTCAGAATTCTCTGAAATTCCTCCCTGGCTTGGATTCCACAGGTCGGCCTGAAACCTGAACTATTTGTATGATCATTTTGTTTGAAAATTTAACGGTACCCTACTACCATAGGAGTCATTTTAATGATGATTTTAGTTATTTAAATTATGTTTATGTGGTCTTTATTGTGGTCTTCCCTATTGAATGCAGAATTAAATCACATATAGGATGATATTTGTTAGGGCAGCTTAGTTAGGGTGCATGCTTCAGTCTAGTTGGTCATGAAAATCCACTAAGACAAAGGTTGGCAAGACTTTCTAGGCTCTTATCATCTGGTGGCTTAGCTCTGACTATTCAAAATCCAAAGAATTAGGGTACTCCCCACTGTGCATCTTCATTGGCGTAGGGTTATCACAGTCTCCTTGACCCATTGTTCATTTGGTTCAAATATGTGTTTGTGGTGCCTATCAGAAAGTTCCTAGAGATGTCACCGCAATCAGAAATCATATGTAGGCATCTGTCACCAAGACAGGTGTCATCATCTTGGCGACATGGAAATTCCTATCGGCATGAGTAGTTTCCTTTGGAGAGAAGTCTTTGCGAGATCTTCGGGTTTCACCAACTAGCTATAGGGGGATTTATCTATTATCCAAGGTTTTCTCTTCACCAAGAACTCTTAGCGAAAGCCTCATGTCTTGCCA
This sequence comes from Sequoia sempervirens, assembly GCA_007258455.2. Taxonomy (NCBI): domain Eukaryota; kingdom Viridiplantae; phylum Streptophyta; class Pinopsida; order Cupressales; family Cupressaceae; genus Sequoia; species Sequoia sempervirens. The sequence goes on along the minus strand of VDFB02270651.1, from coordinate 536,277,941 downwards.
ATTAGCAATGAGTTATACCTTCGGTGGAGTCATTTTCATCTGCGTATGGTCTGGGAAAGGTCTCCATGTCTCACCGACTGCTCTCAAGAAGATCCCTTCGGCATAAGGTGTTATCCATACCAAGAAGTCTCAGCGAGTGCACGAGGTCTTGCCAACAAGCAAAGAGGGTTTAACACTTCAGTGGGAGTTTATCTTCGGAGAGATGTCTCCTCGAAAAGGCTCATGTCTTACTGACTACCAATCAACAGGAACTGGCACTAGAAGGAGGGCCCTATGAGTAATTGTGGATCATTGTGAGTTGGAGTGGGCCAGATCTTGGAAAACCTAGCTCTAATTGGTAGCCCTTTGTATATACCAGGATTTGTCCATGAAATCCCTGGTCACCTATATGATAGGCTTCCTCTATTTTTTCCTCACAGTGGGAAAAATGCTTTTGAACATGTCAAAACTTGCAGGTGTATACTTACTTTTCTCTAGGTTCAGCATGAGGACGTCATCTGTCAGTTGTTCATTAGAACACTTCAAGGTTTAGCAAGACAATGGTATGTTAATATGCTACCAAAATCAATTTATTCATGGGCGAAGTTAGGAATCTAATTCTTATATCAGTTTGGTCCTCACATACAAGACCACTGGAAGGACTCATCCTGGAAAAATCCAATCACAGAGTCAAGTACCCCACTAGTCAATGAAGTTGTCACTATATCATCTCTTTTCAGTCATCTTCCATAACATAGCTCATTACATCACAATGAGGATAATCTAGCTTTGTTGAAAATTCTAGTACTGTCAATGGCTTTGCTATCCAAAGTGATGAGACTAATGGTGTGAAGAGGTCTAATTCTTCCCTATCTTTTGATGACTTTGATCCTTGCATCGAGATGGATTCAACAACTGATGAAACTCCTCTACCTAGTATAGACTTGATGGAAGTGGAGAATGGATTCACCGATGCATTCATAGATTCTTCCATGATGGTGAATGAAGAAGGGACATACCTTGATGGGTCAACACTAGAAGATGAATATGCTGATTTAAGTAGTGAACAAATTGAAACAAATAACACACTTCAAGGTGAGATTGCCAAGGAATCGTGTGGCCAAGGTCAAGGACTTGAATGCAAGCATGAAATTTTAAGGGAAAAAATTCAAGTAGACGTGTAGATCAGTCAATTATTCCTTGAGGAAATTCATGATGGGGTACATTTGGATGAAGCAGAAAAATGCCAAGAAAGCAACCAAGAGTCTATCTTAGACGTTGAAACTCTTCAGCATAATGAAGAGAATGAGACAGGGGAGTATCTTCTCGATTTTTATTCTGATTGCTCAAATGTGTTGTTGGAAGAAGGTCCTTGCTTAGTATCCACTAATCAATTTTTTTTAATACTGATGAATTTGATGCTAAGCGGCATATTCTTGTTAATGATATGGATGAATATGAAGTGAAAAGTTTTCTTGGCTCTAACTCCATCCATTCAAATGAGTTTCAAGAAGATCCTTGTTCACAATGTGCCAGTATCCCTGACATCAATGATGATAAGCTGGAGGAGGATTCTCAAACCCTGGGGGATGACATGTTGCAAGAAGATGTTGAAAGTAAGACTTCATCTCAAGAAATACAGAAATTTTTTGACTCCGTGCCCGAGATGAATACAGAGATGTTGGTGAGTGAATATCCTGACTGCAAGTCGAACCTTGATTCAATGGTGTTCCAAGAGCTGAGACCTCATGAAGAAGAGATCACCCAACACAAGCCTGCATTGGTAATGAGCAATCTTCATAATCAGGTGGTGTCCTTTCATTATCCTCTGTGTTTTAATAATTTTTAGTTTGATTATGGCATTGAGGATAGTAAAACATGTTTGTGGGTAAATCATGATAAAACTGAAAACCCACAACTAATAATATTTCAAGCTTTATGCCCTTAGAATGAACTTATTGCACACAAACTTCATATTTCTAAGTATAAAGATAAATTTGCTAGGTTTAGAACTGTGCCTAGTAAGTTAAGATTGTTGCACATAATGAAAAATTAGTCAAGTCAAAATATAAATTTTTATAGTTTTGTGTTTGCAAGGCTTAGCTTTGGAGTTAGTTTAGGGTTAGGATTAGTTAGTTTTAGTTTTTTTTATTTTAGTTAGTTTTCTTTTGTTCTATTTTTTTTCTTTTCCTGTTCCTTATGTTTTGTTTGTAGATAGTTTGTTTCTCTATTTGTAAATATTTCATCTAATTGTAAATAATTTGCATTTATGTGAATAGCTTATGCTACTCTTTGTGTAAATAATTTTCTCTCTTCTTGTAAACAATCTCCTATTTGTTTGTTTTCTTTCCTTTTGTTTTCTGTTTGTTTAGTTCTTTGGGGGTTAATCTGTTTCCTTCCATCTTTGGAATGGTGGTTGTTATCTGAAGCATACTTTGGTCATTAGGAGAGAAGTGGTTTAGATATTTTCAAGCTCTCTAATTGGATGATTTTGTCCTAAATTCATTGTTTCATGCTTGTTGTCAATAAAAGTTGCAAACATTTTGAAAATATGGTACCAAGTAAGAAATCCTTCATCAACTCCCCTGAATCTCTCACAAATCAATAAGATCATCTCCTCTTCTAGTAGTATATTTGTCTTAGGATGGCAATGTTGTAAGATTTGAGTTAAAAATCCAACTTCCAAGTGTTGTTATGAGGTCCATTGTAGTTTTCAACCCAAATCAGATATTAAACATCTGACATATTGAAAAGAAAAAAAGAGAATTAGATGAAATATCTAAGACTTCAAAAGAAAAAAAAAGAGAAGAAAAGAATTATCAAAATAAGAAGAATCAGTATGAATGGGTGATTCCAGTATCTCTATCGGGGCTATGGACATGTGTCTGGTAGTAGAGCAATGCTATGAGAGAACTAGAGGTATCTCTGTCGGGGCTATGGACGCCTGACTAGCAGCGGAGCAATGCCCGAGATATCATTACACGAAGGAAATCAACTCATGTAGCTCACATCTTGCACATTATTGTTCAAAAGATGAAGAAAAATTTACAAAAGGGTGATGCACAATCAAGCACACACATAGATTCAGGGGTAGCCATTAATTGACTTACATTTGAGATTCTAACTCTACCTTGTTTGTTATAACTGACCCAACTAGAGTTGTGATGTTCATGAACCAGGAGTTTTGGATAGCTGAATCCTTCAAATTCATGAAAATGGTTAAACCACTTTCCCAACCGAGTCACCATTTGCTATGCCTTGCATAACCACCCCACTTTGATCTAGATCAAAATGGGTTGTCCTTTTCTTTTGGTTTCTTTGCCTCTGTTATTTGTTTTGCTTTCAGGTGTTCTTTTGTTTCTCTATGTTTTATCTTTTGTTCTGTTTGATCTAGTTTTGGTTCTACCTTAGTCAGAATTCGGGTTTTCTCCTTTGTTCTGGATTTTCCACCCAATTCAAATTTTCGTAGATCTTTCTTGAGCTCCTAGCCTAGTGCTTTCATTCAGGGATTTTTGGTCTTTGCGAAATTCCACGTTGACCGAATTTTCCCAAAATCCCCGATGCCTCTGGCTGGGCGTTGTTCTTCATGGATTTCCTCTTGGTTTGGATTTTCATGGTTTTCTATCTCCTCCAGATTTTCCCGAAATACGTTGTTCCCTATTTGTTCCAAATTTGTTGGGATGTCTTCTCCTTCACAGAATTTTGTCCCACGTGGATTTTCTCAAAATCTGGTGAAATGTGAAGAAGTATGGAGTAACAGGAAGTTAATAAATAATGTTGCATTTTATGTTTCCTTTATGCTATTTTGAGGTCTCACATGATGTTCCTTAATTGATAATGATCGGATTAACTTTCTAATGGGTGTTTTCATGTTTATTCCATGGAATTCTCCAAAATTCCTCCTTGGCTTGGATTCCAAAGGTTGGCCAGAAACCCGAACTATTTGTATGATCATTTTGTTTGAAAATTTAATGGTATCCTGCTGCCATAAGAGTTGTTTTAATGATGATTTTGGTTATTTAACTTCTATTTATGTGGACTTTATTGTGATCTTCCCTATTGAATGCATAATTAAATCACATACAGGATGATATTTGTCAGGGCAGCTTAGTTAGGATGCATGCTTTAGTCCAGTTGGTTGTGAAAAACTGCTAAGACAAAGGTCGGCAAGACTTTCTAGGCTCTTACCAACTAGTGGCTCAACTCTAACTATTTGAAATCCAAAGAATCAGGGTACTCCCCATTATGCATCTTTGTCGGCGTAGGGTTATCATGGTCTCCTTGACCCATTGTTCGTTTGGTTAAAATTTGCATTTATGGTGCCTATCGACAAGTCCCTAGAGATGCCATCGCAATCAGAAATCATATGCAGGCATCTATCGCCAACACAAGTGTCATCGTCTTGGTGACATGGAAATTCCTATCAGCATGAGCAGTTTCCTTTGGAGAGAAGTCTCAGTAAGATCTTTGGGTTTCATCGACCAGCTGTAGAGGGATTTATCTATCGGCCAAGGTTTTCTCTTCACCAAGAAGTCTTAGCAAAAACCTCATGTCTTGGCAAAAGCCTAGTGTCACACCGACATAGCGGGGGGAGTCTATCAGTGGTCTTCAGTGAGAGAACTGGTATGTCACGGAAATCAAAGGGATGAGCTAGTAAAGATTTCACCGAGACATGAGGTCTCTATAGGATGTCTTCCTGACAAAGGGGGGTTACAACGATACATATGGGGCAAAGAGAACATTTCGCTATGACCATAGGAGGGCTTTTAGTGATAGCAGAATTTAGAAAGAGAAAAGGAGTTCGATAAAAGGTCTCCCCAGAGCATTATGGTCACCCTTACATCAGAAAGAGAAGCTTGCCAGGAGGTATGAAGGTCACCAGAAGGTCTCACTGAATGGTGAGTGTCTCACCAGAACATGAAGGGCATTGGTGTAGCACTTGGGATCGCTATATACTCTCACCGACTGAGGAGGGTCTAAGCGAGATGAAGGAATTTTTCCAAGAAAGGGATGAATGCTTGCCAAAGTATAATGGTATCGGTGAAATGAAGTGGCTTCACCAGAGCGTCTCCCCGACCACTGATGGTCACACCGACACAGCGCTAGGGGATTCGAATGGTAGTTTTCGGCTGGAAAACTAGTATGTCACAATGACAATAGGATCAATCTTCGGTATGAGATAGGGGACTCGATCAGAGATTTCATCAAAGCTAAGGAGTCTTGGCAATACATGTGGAATGAAAGAGGACATGTCGACATCACTACAGGAAGGTCTCCCTAAAATAGAAAGAAATTGGCATAGGGTGGTGATGTCGCTGTAAGGTCCTGATGAAGAGGAATGGGTTATGCCAACAGGATGTCCCTTCGTGGAGAGGAAAAGTATGCACTAGGAGGTCTTGCCAAGGTGCCTAGATCCTGCTGACAGAAAAGGGGACCCTCACCAAAAGAAGCGGAGCTCGGCGAAGGATCATGTCTTCACTAAGAGGTCTTAGCGAAGAAAGGAAGTCACAGTGAAACAGACAATCTGAAGCTAGAGGAAGATAGCTGCTAGGGGGATGAATTCACATTGGGGAGACACTAGGGGTGTCTCACCGATGTGTGATTTCCTAAGCAAACTGCTTTTGACTGCCGAAGAATCCTATGTGGCCTGTGATTGTCCAATCAAAGAGAGCTAAGCTTGAGCCATTACCCAATTGATTGCCCCTGTGGAGAAGGCTAATAGAAGGTAGGTAAGATAGACTCCTTTTGAGAACAGATGATGATAGTTTGCTCGAGTGACTATGAAAAGATCTAAGAAGGCTCGATGGTGCTTCGAGGGAACGGTCAACATATAGAGAAATCTAGAATAGAAAGGAAGTCGAGGATGGAGTAACTATGACTCATAGGATAGCTATAATGACCACCGGCAGGAGGTAGATTGGTATCAATGAGGATATTCTGAGCATTCAAGGTGGACTACAAGAGAGTTCGAGTATGGACATGCAGACAGGGGAGTTAATGCTGCAGCAACAAAAGATCTACAGATCTTTCCCAGAAATATTTCATCAGCATAGACAGTGACGATTCACATTGAATGCACAACTAACTTTCTTCAAAAGATCTAAGAGCCGACAGTCCTGTAACCAAGAAGATATTTTGTAAACCCTAATGCAGGTGGACAATGCTTTCTTTTTGTTGCATTTTGTATATAAGGAATTCTTGCCTCTTTGTAAAGGTGAGAACTTCTAGAGTAGAATTAAGAGTAGAACTGGTAGGATTAGAATGAGTAGGAATATAGGGGATATAAGTTGATCTTGATTCTTTGTAATAGGAGATTCTTTTGTATTCCTGAGTAGGAGCTAGATTCCAAATAGACTAATGTATCTTTCAGTTTCCTTAGTGTAAATAGAAACAATTTGAAATCACATATTTTCTGTACACTGGTGATTGTGCTAGCTTTGTAAATGTTGCTTATCTATTTCATCAATAGTAGAAACAACTAGATTAAAATCTATTTCATGTTGTGTTTTAGAATGGTTTTTGTCTTGAGTTGATCATTTGATTTGGGAAGCTCTCAAGAAATGAAGTTGGATTTTATGTTTTATTTAAATGATAACTTGCAATTTTCTATTGAAATTAGCACTATGAATGAATGAAACTGTGTGTTAGTCACAAGTTAGGTTTGTTCTACAATTTTAGTTAGGAATTCCTTGAAAGGCAACAGGTCTGGTTAATTCAGATGAAGTGTCATTCTTTTCTGTCCCAAAGCCCTAATCCATCCTTTTCTATTTCTTTGAAAACCCTGGTTAGAGTAGATTTAAATTTATGTTTAACCCACAATAGTCCAAAAGCTCAACACCAGCAGGCCCCTTGAATATTACTGTTACATTGACCACTAAGGGGCATTAGCATAGTTGAGACCGAACTACCAAGACCTTGGGAGCTAAGGCATCCATGTGTTTCCTTTCTCTTTTAGGAGAAGTAGGATAGCAATATTCTGCTTGTAATGTTGCTTTTCTATTTGGGACGTCAACATAATTGAAACCAAAAAAATGTCATCACATCAAATTAATTCAATTGAAATCTCCATTCTTTTTTTAAATGCATCATAGTCTCAAAATTCAACATTCTAATCTACTATATCTTCTGTTTGATATCCCTCTTCTACTATCAAAAATGAGTTTTATATATTGGCCACATGAACAAACACATCCATTCACATTCACATCTAGGCAGTTATTTCATTCAGGCCTTTTCAAACGTTCACTAAACACCCACTGAGACTTCTTGTAGTGTCGCCGACACATTGAGTCTCTTCGAAAGTAAACATTTTACATATTGCTCTAATCGATATTTTGAGTCTCACCAATGGCTATCTCTTCAGTCATGAGTGTATCATTGTGACATTGAAGGTCGGGCAAATGTTCCTCCTCTCACATTGTGTTCAATCAAGATTTATCCTTTGTCAACTCTGATCGCCGAGATGCAATGGTTTTCTTGCCGATGGAACTTCATTCACCATGAGCTTCCTATCTCTCCCTGATGATGCCAGTCTCGCCGAGTCCATTCTTGTCCAAATATACTGCCAAGTCCCAATGTATTCTTGTTGTTGTGACATAAGGGGTCAGTAGGACTCCATGACTTCATATCGATGACAATGAAAAAACCCACCCTGCCTTATCGGTAAGACCAAATGAATGTTGGAGGACATTACTCTGATTGCTCCTATCTCGCTGAAATTTCACTTTTGTACTTCATCGATATGACATACAGGTGCTTACTATGACTAATCCCGATGATTTTTGTCTCACTGATGTCTCTATATCTTCAATCGGTAAGACACAAATAGACTCAATGTGACTCATTTCAATGAAATTTATCTTGTCGATAGGATCCTCTAGTCATTGAGACAATGAACTGCATCCTACTAATATGTGTCTTCAGATGAAATCATATCGGTATGACATTCCCGAACTCTTGCCGATAGACTACAAAAGATATACATTAGTATAAAATTCTTTATGGATCAAGGAGAACCTCACCATCTCTTGCCGATATGAATTACACATTCAAATGCTCAAGCATAAATGAATTCTATGGGACCAAATGATGAAAACAAACTAAAACATAGGAAAAATGTTATGCAAAGCGGATTCATGATCTTATGGCATGGACTTCTTAGGAAACTTATGGGTACAGATAGCCATAAAATTTTCAAAATTTTACAGTTCTAATAGTGGCTCCATCTGGGGATGAATGATTATGAGATCACTACAAGGATCTAGATCTCAAGATGAGTAGACCAAACTCAAGGTGATGGACTAGTGAGCAAGAATGGAATAAAAGGAAATGGAGATGAACATGACCGTATACTACTGTACATGGAAAGATTTATTTTAAAAGAAGGAATATCAGGATTGTCCATGCACTGGAAATTCCTATTCCTTTTTATTTCCTAAACTAATATGCATGGAATAGAAATTTTTGAGAGGACTGGCATGATTTTTCCATGCACTGGAAACCATTAATCATGTGTATTTCCTTTTTTAAGAGAAGAAATGCTTCAGAAATTTCCCATGTATTGGAAATTCCTATTTTTCACCAGTCATGTTCTACAGATAATATGAATCTTCACCTTTCTTACCAATAACAACAAAGGGTCCCAGCCACAAAGCTTCAAATTTCCCATGCTTTCCCTTTTCATGACACCTTGCATTCCACATTAACACCAAATCATTTTCTTTGAATTTTCTATCTTTTTATCTTTTATCAAATAAATACTTCATTTGTGCCTGCAATTTCACATTTTGGTTTTGAGCCACTCTTCTTATCTCATCAAGCTCTACCAGCTGTTCCATTCTTTCCTCCATTGGTTCTAGAATATCTATATCTTCTTGAAGGATGAATTTGTAAAATGGTAATAAATTTTGCAAAGGCATCCTAGCTTGTGTTTCATACACCAATTCAAATGGGGATTTTCCAATCGCCTTTTTCATAGTTATCCTATTAGCCCACATGGCCAACCTCAATTTTGAATCCCAAGCCTTTTTATTCCCACCTAGCATCCTCTTTATAATCTTCAGAAGACTTTTGTTTCTAGACTTTGCTTGACCATTGGCTTGCGGATGGTAAGGAGCTGCATAAGAAACATTGATACCATATGTACTGCAAAAATCTTTAAACTCATCAGATCTAAAACATGTCCCATTATCTGTAATCAATCTTATGGTGTACCAAATCTAGTAATGATGTTATCCATTCAAAATTTGATTACAACTCTACTTGTTGCTCGCTTGGTTGAGATTTCCTCTACCCATTTAGTGAAGTAATTTGTAGCTACCAATATCCACTTATGTCCTCCACTTGATTTCTCCTATATCTCCCCAATAAAATTGATTCCCCATTGATGAAAAGGGGCTTCAACCTACATAGGTCTGAGTGGTAAAGCTCCCTGATACTTCATTTTCCTTGAGAGCTTCTGACATGCTTCACATCTTCTTATATATGAAAAGGAATCATTAAAAAACTTTTGGCCAGTAATAACCTGCCCTAAGAATCTTATGTGCAATTTTCTTTGCTGAATAATGGCCTCCATAGACTCAATGCATTTCTCTTATAATGTGTCTAGCCTGTGACTCATCTATACATAGCAACAAGATCCCATTCCTGTTCTTCCAAAAAAAATCACCTTCCATGAACACATACTTAGATGCTTGTAGCTTCAAGGTTCTTCTTTGATTATTACTTAATCCTTCAAGGAACTTCATGTATTTGAGGTAATACATGATGTCTGTATACTAAGGATTATGTTCAATACTTGCAATTGCATTTCCTTGATCTTCTACATTACAGATTTGATTTGCTTCAATAATTGTTTATGCCATTAACTTGGCCAAACCTTGACCTCTCAATATTTTGGTGATCTGTATTTCCATATCAAATTCTTGAATTTTATTAATCCACCTGCATCTCTTCCCAGTTACTTGTGACTGTATCAAGATATCCTTAACAACTACATGAGGGACATAAACAATCACCTTAGCTCCAACAAGATATGGTCTAAAAGCTTTTATGGATTTCACCAATGCAAATGCTTGTTTCTCCATTATGTCATATTTCAATTCTGATCCTTGCAAAGACTTACTGAAAAAAGACATAGTCTACTCATGACCTTCCTCATTCTTCTGTAACATGACAATAGCTATAGTATGCAATGAAGAAAATGAAAATATTTGAAAAGGTTTTGAAAAATATGGAGACTTAAGGACAGGGGCTTCCTTGATGGCCTTTTTAATAGATATAAAAGCTTCCAACACTTTTGTAGTCCATTCTATCTTTTGTCCCTTAACATCTTTGATATGGGCTTAATAATTTTAGAAAAAATGGACACAAATCTCCTAACAAAATTGATTTTTCCAAAAAATGACTGGATGTCCTTGACAATTTTAGGAATAGGAACTTTATATATGGCCTCAAACCTCTCAGAGTCTATTCTAATTCCATCCTTTGACACAATATGTCCTAAAATTTTTCCCTCTGTGATTGTAAAATGGAATTTTTTAGGGTTCAAACTAATACCATATTCTAGATCTTTAATAAATATCTTTTCTAGATGTTCTACATGATCTTCAGCCCTTTTTGAATAAGTAGTAAGGTCATCCTAGTATACCACTATGATAGCATTAATCAAATCTATAAATGCTACGTCCATAGCTCTTTGAAAGGTTGCACTTGCATTTTTGAGACCGAATGGCATTCTCACATAAATATATGTTCCCCATGGGGTTGTAAAAGATGTCTTGTACTACTCTAATTCTTTGACTTTGACTTGGTTGTAACCAGAGAACCCATCCATCATAGATAACAACTCACACCCTATTACTTTATGTAGTACAACTTCCATATTAGGTAGAGGATAATTATCCTTGAGAGATGCCACATTTAGATTTCTGAAGTCTACACATAATCTGATATCCTTGTTCTTCTTCCTCATAGGAACCAAGTTCCAAACCCATGTTGAGTGCCTAATCAGTTTGATGATACCCCCATCTCTAAGCTTTGTCAATTCCTCTTGCATTTTTGGTTCCAATGTTGGCTTAATAGGTCTTTGCCTCTGCCTAAATGGCTTTGCATCTGGTTTCAATGGGATTTCATGTTGAACCAAATCCTCCCTATATGCTTTAAGGTCTTCATAGGACCATGCTAACACATGTTTATATTTTCTCAACAATACAATCAACATTCTTCGAATTGTCAGGCTTATTTTCTTCCCAATGTATACCCTTTTTGGTTCCAACTCAGTGCCTAAATTGATCTCTTCAATATCCTCCCTCTTGATTGGTGTCTACTTCATGAGGGACTGATCATTTCCATCATATACCCTTTCCAATTCTACTAGCTCTTTGCGAAGCTTATTAGTTTTGAGCTGTAAGACCTCTTTCCCAAATACTATCTGCTTTCCATCTACCTCTTCAACAATGGCACTGAAATCAACCTCTTGAGTTTCATATTGATCTATACAGTGAAGAAATTTTAAGAGCTCAACATGATCATTAAAAACCTACCAGCTATATATATTGTCAGGCATAGCGGATTTTACTTTGAAGTCGATCTAAGATACACTAGCCAACATGATGTCATCTCTTCTTAGTTCTCCATTGGCTAAAAAGTCTTCCATTATGTTCTTCGACCTCTCAATCCATTCAATTTAGAAAGCATTAAACAATTCAATTGTATCACGTACAACATTCTTGTACTACTTCAGCCTCTTGTGTTTGCTGCATATTTTGATTTAATTTGAGAAACGACAAGCTTAGAATCCCCTAGAATAGCTAGTAGCTTGATCTTATGTTTTATAGCCATATTCAATCCTGTTAGCAAAGCTTCATACTCTGCTATATTGTTCATGCATTCAAATTCTAGAAAAAATGAATATTTAAAAGTAACTCCTTTAGGGGAAACAAACACTATTCCTACTTCAGTACCTTCTTGGCTACAAGCTCCATAAAAGTACATTTTCCATACACCATCATAATTGTTTGCAACATGTTTATCAATTGGATCACCATTAACTAATCTTGGCTAGGTTGGTTCTATCTTAAAACTTCCAAAATCCATCTCACAAAAGCAATTGATTTGATTTTGAGGCACATAATCTACAATTTGGTTCATCCTTAGCTCCATGTACAACTTAACTTCTTGGCCATTCACTAGAATTGTTGCATAAGACAAATCAAATTGGACATTTCCTCCAACTGCTGTCATCCAATACCTTGATAAAAGAATCCCAAACTGAGGAGGGGTATCAATTATAGTTTTATCTATATTGTAGGCCCCCTAAGGATAAGTAGCTAGCTTGACTTCAACATCTTTCATAACACCTACTACTAGAACAGGCCAACTATCCATTGCATAACACTTCCCTTCATTAGTATCTACTCATATGCCTAACTATTTCATAACTCCCACTGGCATGATATTGACTGCAGTGCCAGAGTCTATCATGCAATTCCTCAACAGTTTGTTATTTATAAGCAGTGTGGTGAAAAAAGATTCAACTTGTGGGGAATTTACCAATACATCATTTAAGCACACTTCAGGGACAATCACTTTCTCTTGTTTATTAAATGCTTTAGTGGCCATCTGATTTTCAAAACTCATATTTTTCTTGTTTCCATTGGTTATCAGTTGAATTGCACTATCCCTATACTCCTTAATTCTCATCATCTCGAGCAGTGGGATAGACATTTTTACCTGAGATAAAGCCTTTCAAAATTCAAATGAAGAACCCTCTGCTTTAACCATTTTCTTTTGCTCTAGTGTTTCCCCTTTGAATCTTCCTTTTGGATGTGTTTCTGCTTTTCTTTTTATAACTCTTTGTTCTCCTCTTTTTGGATCATCTTTTGTTCATTCTTATCATGTTGCTTATTTTATGTTCTCTTCAAAACTCTTGGTGTTACTTCTCTATCTTTCATGAATGTTCCCCTGTGAGCACCTTCCTTTTCATTCACTGTCCTATTTCTTAACTAGTATTTTCTCTTTGCTTGTTCAACCACAGTATTGGTTAACCTCTTTATTTCCTCTTTAGTGGGTCTCCTTATATCACATTGAGTAGGCACCTCAACAGAGTATTGTTTTGCATAACCTTCTTTAGAATTAGAAAAAACTTGTTGTTTGGCCATGTGGACATTGCACCTTTCATTTGAAATATCATACTCACAACCTTCATCTTCTAAAGATGAATACTCCTCCTCAACAAAATAAGAAGTATTTGAAGTAAAAAATACTGAGTGATCTTCTCCACTACTACCCGCTAGAATCCCTTCTTCCTGCATTTCTTTGGCTACAACACAGTGGTCTGGGGAATGTGGCCCATCACAACCTTCACACTAAAGGTTATTATTGACCATATACACCCCCTTCTTCCTTAATGGATCAGGTGTTTCTTTAATCCTGGGTCTATCCATTACATGTTTTCCATCCTTCCAATTTGTATTGTAAGGCATGTCATGTAACTGAGGCCTCTCATTGCTGTACATGTTCTCTTGTTTGTATTGATAATTATTGGCATGCTGAGGAACCCTAGGATTGGCTCTCTTATTGATCATCCTAGTAGCTTTCCTATTGTTTTCAATGGCTAGTGCTATCTTTTGGGCTTTAGCCAAATATCTTGGAAACCTGTATCTTAGTTCATACCCTATTTTTGGATTGAATGCATTCAAATAAATACTCAATGCTAGAGAGTATGGCAACTTTGATCCAGGTGGTATCTTACTCTACAATTTGCTGAATCTCCAGTTAAAGTCATAAATTGACTCATTCCATTTTTTTGGAATCTGTACTAGTTCATGTAAATCAGCATCAGGTGCACATGGATTTCCATACTGTTCAAAAAATTGATCCTGAAATTCTTGAATAGAATCAACATAAGTTGTTGGCAGGCCATTGAACCAATCCCTAGCTTCTTCAATGAGTGACATCATGAATAACCTCATATGTAAATCTTCATATGCTATATCCAAGTCCTAAATAAAACCATTAAAATTCTTCAAATGATCTTCAACAGTAATTGCATTGCTCCCTATAAACTTAGGAACAAGACTTCTCCAATTGCTATCCATAGGGTAAGGGTATAATTGAAACCCTGTCAAATCAAATTGTCTAATCATTGTTGTATATTGTTGAGGGGGAGGATTATGCACATGCCGATACTAGTACATTGGATTTTTGTATTGTGTATGAAGATATGGCACATATTGCTGACCATGAGGAGGTTGTATATTTGTATGTTGTGATGCAATATTTAGTGGATAGTTTGGTTGCTTGTATTGATTTCTCATATGATTTTGAGGAGCCTTTGATGGGTCTGAAGGCCCTGTATTATAATTTCCCTCCCTAAGAGGTGGTATATACTTTGAAAAACTAGTTGTCTGAGCATTAATTTGGGCTTTCTACAATTTCAAGTCTTGGATTGCTTTTATCATTTGGATCTTTTCATGTTTAGCTTTGTCCCTTTCTACTTCTTGTTTATGAAACTCAAGTTGTGCTTCTACTTCTTTACGAGTTGAGAACTCATATTTTTCTTCAGGAATTACATGATCAATTGGCTCACTTTGATTACCCTCCATTCTTTGATCATATTCATGTTGATATTTGACTCCTTCAGCTTCAAGTTTAGCATCAAACTCTACCTATTTCTGAGGATTATAAAAAGGATTTCTTTGTTCTTTAGGGGTACAAGGTTCTACACTTGAATTATCTCTCCATGTATCATAACAATCATATGTCTCACAATGTGGTCTTGATGCTTTGAATTTATTCGTTATGCACATGTTATCCTCTTTCTTCTTACCCTTATCATCCTTATCACCCTTATGTGTCCATTTACTGTTACTAGTAGTACCTCCAATAGGACCTCCTTTGTATTGGGATCTTCTACCATTCATGTTGAATTAATGCAATATTCTTGTCAGAGTTGCCACTCACTTTGTGAAAAGTGAGGAAAATGAAACTATTCTTGATTGTATCCCCAGCGGAATCCCTTTTTCTGAAATTTCTCAAATTATGAATCTTTCTTCAATGACTCTGTATGATGATCTTCAACCAGATATCTTGGAATATCCCCAGTAGAGTCGCCAATTTGTTAGCTCTCAAAAATGTAGGAAAAATACCTCAAGAGGTTTCCAATCTCTTGGTATGTTTTAGGGTAATAGAAAAGGCCAAATGATTTAGACCTTCTACTCTTCAGGTGTTACCAGACCTAGGCGGGTGTACCTACAATAATGAAGCAGAATTGACCAATGTTCATTTCCTAAAGAAATTTACCCATACTAGAAAATAGGACTGGATAAATGAGTTTTAATTTGGTATAAATTGTATAAACAATATCAAGGAAAAAATATAATATGCTCATATGATAAAAAATGAATGAAATTAAATAGTAGAATGGTAGAGACTAGTGTCTTATTGGGTGCATGGAGTCAAATGAAATTCTGAAATGAATAACTTCTTTCTGGTAAAAATCAAATTGTTTGGCATATAGGTTTTAAGTTTATAACTGGTATAAACATGTAGGAATATGACTACTGTGTTCTTCTTAATGATCCAAATGAGATTCTATAATTACTATGATTGTTTTAAAGGATTTAATCTTTCCTTGAAATACCTAATTAATCCAACCATACAGATACAACAAGTGTGCACTGATAAACTAAAAAATATCCTTGATATATTAGATTAAACAATCAGAAAATATCAACCTTGGAGACAACTTCAACAATACTTTTAATTGACACAACAAACAATTGAAACCAAAAAAATGTCATCACATTAAATGAATTCAATTGAAATATCCATTCTTTTTTTTACATGCATCATAGTCTCAAAATTCAACATTCTGATCTACTGTATCTTATGTACAATCTCCCTCTTCTGCTATCAAAAATGGTTTTATATATCGGCCACATGAACAGTCACATCCATTTGCATTCACATCTGGGCAGTTATTTCATTCAGGGCTTTTCAAATGTTTGCTAAACACCTGCTTAGATGTCTTGTGGTTTTGCTGACACATTGAGTCTCTCCGATAGTCAATGTTTTACATATCGCTACGAAGCCACATAGTCTAATCAATTTTTTGAGTCTCGCTGATGGCTATCCCTTCACTCATGAGTGTATCACTGTGACATTGAAGGTCAAACAAATGTTCCTCCGCTCACATTGTGTTCAGTTGAGATTTATCCTTCGTCAACTCTGATCACTGAGATGCAATGGTTTCCCTGCCAATGGAACTTCATTCAACCCGAGCTTCCTATCTCGCTGATGATGCCAGTCTCACCAAGTCCATTCTTGTCCAAATATACCACCAAGTCCCAATGTAGTCCTATCGCTATGACATAAGGGGTCGGTAGGACCCTGTGACTTCATCTCGATGACAATGACAAAACCCTCTTTGCCTTATCAGTAAGACCAAATGAACACTACAGGACGTTACTTTGATTGCTCCTGTCTCGTCAAACTTTCACTTTTGTACTTCATCGGTATGACATATAGGTGCTGGCTATGACTAATCCCAATGATTGTTGTCTCACCGATATGTCTCTATATCTTCGATTGGTAAGACACAAATAGACTTGATATGACTCATTCCAATGAATTTTATCTTGCCAATAGGATCCTCTGGTTGTTGAGACAATGAATTGTGTCTTGCTGATATGTGTCTTCAGATGAAATCATATCGGTATGACATTCTTGAACTCTTGCCTATAGGCTACAAAAGATATATGTTAATATAAAATTCTTTATTGATTAGGGAGAGCCTCACCATCTCTTGTCGATATGAATTATACATTCAAATGCTCAAGGATAAATGAATTCTATGGGACCAAATGATGAAAAATAACTAAAACATAGGCAAAATTTTATGCAAAGTGGATTCATGAGCTTATGGCATGGACTTCTTAAGAAACTTATGGGTTCAAACAGCCATAAAATTTTCAAAATTTTACATTTCTAACAATGTGAAAGTCTCCCGGAAAAATCCCATGTATAATTTTGAAGAGGATCATCTATTCTTTCTCTTCTTGAAAGTGCCCTATCCAGAGTTTTACTATTTATGTCAAAATCAATACAAGTTTGTCTCATAAAGAGATCATTTTTCAATTGATGGCTTACTAGGGTAGTTGTAATGACTCTCCAAGCAGCTCTCTTATCTTTTTCCTTTTTATTTTTTCTAATAGACTTGAGAGAATTTAAAATATTTTTGACAATAACAAAAAAAAATTCGGTCTTCTTATTCACATGAATCTGCAATTTGGCTAGCAAAGGTCTCATCTTTTGCATCTTTAGAAATTGTACAAAAATTTTGGTATTGCTTGGTCAATGTCTTATCACTAAAATACTGGTTGAAAAGTCTTGTATCCAACAACTAAATAGTTTGTGTTGACCTCTTGCCTTCAAAATTGTTTATAATGTTCTCATCAATTTCAAGTAGCCATTTAGGGATTCTTGAAGGTCTTGATTTTGGAATATGTCTTTCTTCCACACAAGGTTCTTTATTTCTCATGTAATCTAGTGAAACATAATTTCCATTTGGTTCAATATTATGTTCAACATATTCAATTCCAACATTTTCACCTTGAACATTTTCAATTTCAATTTGAATAATTTCTTTCCCAATTTCAATATCATGTTCAGAATCTTCAATTCCAACATTTTCACCTTAAACATTTTCATTATCAATTTCAATATTTTCATTCCCAATTTCAATGTCATGTTCAACATTTTCACCTTGAACATATATTCAATTTCCTCTTCACTTGAAAGACCATAGGGCTCAGGTTCACCAATATTTAACATACCTTGTCTTCTCTTCCTATGACCTTCTCTATCTCTTTGTCTATATGCTTCAATTTATTCTTTTGTAAGCTTTCTCTTATGTTTTTGCTTCCGACATCTACTGCTACCCATTATACCTCATAAAAGATGCTAAAAAATCATTGCTGATGACAAATTTGAGTAGAAGATGCTCCAAAAAGTTTATCTTTGTCTCTTCCTATCTAAAACAATGCATTTTTCACCTACAAAGCCTGCAAATAGAATGTAGGGTCCATTGGGATGCATAAAACGGCCCAAATGGTGTTTTCCTATGGCCCACAAATATGATATTTGATTTGAAAAACATTTCAAGATGTTTTGTAATGGCAGGATTTTAGTGCTACAAATCAGATATCCAATTCAAATCAGATATCCAATTTGAATTGGATATTCGATTTTTAGCACTAAAATCCAATTTGAATCAAATATTTGATTTATGCACAAATAGACCTAAGAGTAATTGGAAGGAAGAGGGTGGGAAGAGAGAGAGAGAGAGAGAGAGAGAGAGAGAGAGAGAGATCATCAAAATCAGATCGAAATCATCAAAAATCGAAGTCAGTCAAAAAAATCAAAGTCAGTTCCGGATCAAATCCGAAAATCAAAATCCTTCCAGGATCGTCCATCAAATCAAAAATCACATCCGGAAAAGGATTCGAAAATCCAAATTCCGAAGTCAGGATTCAGTCCGGAAATCAGGATTCAGGTCCAGGATCCAAATCCGGAAAAAATAAAAGAAAAATAAAGTCGTCAAAAAAAGTCGAAGGATTCAGGTCCGGGATTCAGGGTCAAAGTCGAAAAAATCAAAAATCATCATCATAAAAAAAAATCAGAAAAAATAAAATCAAAAATCAAATTCCGTCGAATCGAAAATCCGAAAATCGAAAATCAAAATCAAATTCAAGTCCAAAAGAAAAAAATCAGAAATCAAATCAAAAATCAGATTCGAGAATCCATCAAAAAAATCAGAAAAAAGTCCGATCAAAATCCCTCGATTCAGAAGTTCAAGTCCAGGGTCCAGGGTCGAGATTCAAATCTCAGGATTCAAAATCCAGAAATTCAAATCCGGGATTCAGAGATCAAATTCAGATTCAAAGGATCAAAAATCAAAGTCATCAAAGGAAAGGAAAAGAAAAATCGAGAAAAAAAAATCGAAAAAAAAGGTCGAATCAGGTTAAAGAAAAAGTCATCCCTCAGGTCCGGGATTCGGGAGGTCTCGGAAAAAATAAAAAATCATCCAAAATCATCTAAAAAAAATCAAAATCGAAAATCATCGTCAAATCACGGAAGTCCGGTCAGAAAAATCCGGTCTCGAAAAAACAAAATCTCAATCCGGATCCGAAAAAATTCAAAATCATATCAAAATCAAAATCAAAATCAGGATCCAGGATCATCAGAAAAAATCAAGAAAAATCAAGAAGAGGGTTTAGATTGGAGAGTAGGAGGTCGAGAGGGTTTAAAGGGTTGGAGGGTAGAGGTAGGTTTAGTGATGGTGTTTTCTACATAGCAACAACTCAGACAGAAAATGATATTCTATCTCTCTTGAAAGGTAGTTTTCAACAAGTTAGTAAAAATCATCCCAAGGTCTCTCGGGTGTTAGGTCATGACAATGCATAAACAACTTAGATGATATGTGAAAATGATGGTAATCACAATCAGACCTTACTACAAGTAAACTATATCATTCCAATTTATCAGATTTTGCAATATTATGATCTTAAATCCTAAATCTAACCAAGTAATGAAGAAACAATAAAAGATGAGGGTATAAGAGATATAGTGAAATCTAAATTACTTCTAAGATGAACAATGCAAATGATAAATTCCTGAAATGGACCAGTCTCAAATAACCAATTCCTGCTTAACCCACGATGCAATATCATAAGAAGGGTGCAATCTTCTAAGCCATACAGATTTTCAAATTATAGACATTCATCTACAATCGAACTAAGCACAAATAGATGTATGGTCCAGGTTGACTTCACCAGCCTACTACAATCAGATAGTTACTAGGACTATAGACCAGAGATTGCTACAAACATTCCAAGCATGAAACCATGAACATTATTCACCAAACTAATCTAGTTCTAAATTTAACATTAAATCTTATATCTTCAAGCAATTTCAAAAGATGGAACAATAGGAACCATGCAAGATAAACTAACACAAAGAATTCACCAGAGAAACCACAATGCCTTTAATTGTATTAGATCACCAAGATGTAGCAACAATTCCATTGTTCTATGTTACAACATTTGCTCAAAAGAACTAACTACTATCAGAATACTCTAGCTCTTTTTTAGTCTAGCTTGTCTCTATTATCTGTTTAACTAACTCTTACAGATGAGGCACAAATGCCATTTATAGAGAATCCTCAAAACATGTCAGCCTAGCCAAACATTTACAAAATAGAATAGCTAAAACAAGTCGGCCTCAGGAATTTCAAAATAAGGCACACATTAAATGTTGATACATCATCAAGGTCAACCAAGACATAGTCCCCAATGCAGCTCAGATCAACACATGCCCTATAATAATAGGGAAGCACAAATCATGAAGCTGACATTAATTACCACCTCCCTTATCTTTATTCTAATCCAGCAATTCATGAACTTTCAAAAACACTTTATCCAACTCAACAATAGGTGGCAAGGGTAGGATTTTGAGCCGACATTCAATTGATTCAATTTATTCCTTTGACTACTTAACCATTGTATCCCAATCACCCTTATATGCCAAGTACTTATCCACCATAGCCAGATAAGTAGCCGCATCATCCAATTGGTGTCCTATCATAGAATTTTCAATAACAGGGGCATAGACATCATGCCACCATTCCCTCAATTGTTGCAAACTCAAGTATTTAGGGGTGATCTTCCTCCTGCATTATCTCAAAAAAGGAAATACATCCATCATAAACATTAGTTAAATTACCATCCATCTATTTCCTTTGTTTGTAGATCTTCTTGATGGCCTTCTATCAGATTTGCAAGGCCTCAAACCACTCCCAAGGCTCATTAACCCTAGATGAAGAAAGAATTCTATCAGTAACCAGCTAATCCTTACTATACTCCATGATTGCTCTGGTTTTTTGCAATAAAAGATCAGTGTCTTCCTTATCTTGAGATAAAACATGCTCTAATAAATCCTTAGCCCTTATTGCATCTTTTCTAGTTGAAAGGATCTCCTTTATTACATCATCTCCCTTAATCTGCACCTACTTTAACCAATCTATTGTAGCTGTGGTAGAAGCCTTCATCTTTTCTATTTCAAAAATGGTCTGCTTCGGCAAGAAACCAGCAGTAGCAGAAGAGGATGGGTGAAAAGATTGCAAAGGCTTCATTAAATCTTCTAGACATTTCCTATTCCTTTCATTTTCCTTCTTTAGCTCATGCTTAGACTGTGTTTCCTTCCTCAATCTCCCAATGATTACTACACTGGATCCCTCATATTCCTCAATATCCTAGTCCATAGAAGTTAGCCCTAGATTAATAGTTTGTACATCATAATCCTTCCCGGTGACCTCATCTCTACTTTTATTAGCAGCAGGGGTAGCAACATGGATAACTCGATTACCAACTTCATCTCTTTTGATCATGGAAATCACCTTATCTACCTTCTTCCTCTTACCCTTTCCAATCTTGGCCAACATCTCATCCTAGTTGAGAGGAGTATCCTCAACAATGACCTGTTTCCTCCTAATTTCTTTGTCTAACCAATTCGGAACAGCAGGATCTACCCGGATTTCACCCTTCTTGACCTCTTTAGGAGATTGACCTACTGTCCCATCTCTTTCCTTTTCAGGAGATTAATCACCTTTGTTTCCCAGTTCTGGTTCCTCTTCTTGCAGGGTTGATGGATTCTTAACAAGAACATCCTCCTTCTCAGGGGATATATTATCTTTGCTACTTGTAGGAGAATCTTCATACTATACCAATGGAGAAGGATGCACTTCAACATCTCCCACCTCAATCTCAGCAGCTGCACCATAAAGTTCTCCATCCTTAAACGGTTCTGCCTCCTAACTGGTCTCATGCTCCTCATGAGTCATCTGCTTAGGTATACCCAATGAAGGAGAAGTATCTTTTTGTTGTTGTGTAGCAGATACCATTGGAGGAGGATCTATCTTTTGCATTGTCTCTTTGGGGGATGGAGTTCTTGACCTTCTTGAATAATCCCAGGTTTTCTCCCCTGAGCTCTCCACATCAATCACATGAGAGTCCATCTTATCCCCAGAAGTTTATTGCTCTTTCTTCTTTGAAGCCCTGGTTATCCAAAGATACTGGATGTGCTTCATAGGCACCTAGAACTGCATTTGTAATTGCTGGGGACCTTAGTAACTGAAATACTAAAAGATTTACCTTTAATTTCTTGAACTCCTCAGCGAAATACAAAGCCATTTTCTCCTCACTTAGATTAGTGGGAACGTCCTTGGAAGATTCCTCTAACTTATCTTTACCTGCTTGAACAGTTTTTTCCTTCTGTGAATCAGTTTGAGCTTGTCTTTCCTTTGAAAGGTATTGCCTGGAAACATGTGGAAAGAGCGGATAATTACTAGCATTTGGGTCTGGAGGGATATTAAAATTGTTAGGAGGAATGGAGGTGGTGAAAGGACCCCCAGCCTGTAGGCGCCTATCGGGCATGTCTCTTAAATCATATCCTTTACCTTGCCTCTGGAACATCTGCACTTCTTCAACATAAGCCTCTTCTTGATCCAGGGGGCCATTATCATTTGTTGCCTCTTCATTAAATAACTGGGCCACCTCATCTCCATTGTAGATTTGATCTGTTTTACCCCCCTGGGAATTAGATTCCTCTTCTGGAACATTTTCTTCACTTGCTAGAAAAGGAGCATGGTTTAGCACCAACACAGGAGAATCATAAGGGATGGAGGGAACAATCTCCTAACCGTTTGCATAGTTCTCCACTTCATACTAGAAAATAGAGGCTGCGGTTTGGAATTCTGGACATTCTAACTCAGAATGCTAGCTTGTCTTATGGAGCCTACACCACCTTGACAGAGCAGCCTCAACCAGATATACACCACTAGGAGGCTTGTCTTGGCTAACTGGCTGATTAGTAGATTGGTTGACAGGTTGATCCAATGGAGTAGGGACTCCTCCATTATTAGGTCCTGTATTCCACATCCTGTTCTGTCCCTATGGCTGCCTCCTATCAAATCCTGGCCCACTACCTTGTCCTCTATCGAAATTTTGTCTTCTATCATTGTTGTATCCTCTATCATTATTAAATCCTTTCTCATTGTTGTAACCTCTATCCTGATTATATCCCCTATCATTGTTGTACCCCCTTTCATTATGCTGTCCTCTATCGAAATTTTGTTCCTATGGATGTTCTCTATTCTGATTGGATTGTAAACTTCTCTGAGCAGCTTGTAATTGGCTGTTTTGATTCCTTAGGTAGGTCACTTCCAGGTTTAACTTTTTAATTTGCTTAGCCATTTCATCAACCCTATCTTTATTTAGATCTCCATAAGGGGTATGGTTTGAATTACTCTGAGGAGGAACCAACATTGTAGCAGATCCCATAGACTGATGCAACACTTCAAAATTCTACAAGTAGGCGAGGAAACTAGTTGGTTGTTGTTGATACAAGGGCTGGTTAACTTGCTACTGTGGGAAGTTCATTATAGGGGAGACCTGGCTCATGGGGGGACTAGGATGTGCAACTATCCCTAAAGAAGGCAATGGTCTAGCCAAATGTTGTCTTAAATCTATGCTAAACTTGACTGCTTCTGTATAAGCATCAACCAGGTAGGCTGGAGGATTGGGTTTCCATTTCAGAAAGGTCACTGTAAGGCTGTCCAATGCTTCATAATAGACTCCTAGGGCTGTAGCATTATCTAGGACATAAGGGTCTTGAAGTCTGGTATATGCACGGTGGAACCTATTATTGAAGCTGGATATGGGTTCATTGATCTCTCTCTTGACTCTAGTGAATTGCAGATACAATTCATTGGCGCTAATGGGTATTCTGAACTTCTATAAAAAAGTAGTCTCAAGATCACTCCAGTTAAGAATTGAACTTGATGGGAGGTGATTGTACCAGTAAAATGCCTCCTCTCCTATTGAATAAGGAAATAATCTATAGGAAACATCCTCATGAGAAATTCCCCTATCTTTGAGACAAGTTTGGAAGATCCTAATATGCTCCTCTGTAGTCCTATTTGGGTCATTAACATGAAATTTTGAATAGAAATTCTTAGGGTTCTTGGGCATAACATTGTAGGCATTAAAAAACAAGGGAGATGGATTATTAGCAAGGAAAGCCATTGGTAGGAGTGGTGGTGGTTGTTGATTAATGATAGGCTGGGGTTGTTGAATGGGGATGACCTCAGGGATGGGTATGACCTCAACTTCTGGAAGTGAAGATGCAGATGATACTGGTGAAGGGTTGGGTGATGATGATTCTCCCCTTTCTCGAGTCCTCCTTGACCTAGTGAGAAACTATAATTCTTGTAAATCCTCCTCTCCTGGGGTAGATCTGGTACTTCTTCTATATCTCTTCGGAGAGTTGGCATTTAAGAAATGATCTAGTGAGCTCATTTAGGCCCTCCTTCTAGCACCAATCTGTTGATGGTGTTTTCTGCACAACAACAACTCAGACAAAATGCAATATTCTATCTCTCTTGAAAGGTAATTTTCAACAAGTTACTAAAAATCACTCCAAGGACTCTCGGGTGTCAGGTCATGACAATGCATAAACAACTCAGATGATATGTGAAAATGCTAGTAATCACAATCGGACCTTACTACAAGCAAACTGTATCATTCCAATTTATCAGATTTTGCAATATTATGATCTTAAATCCTAAATCTAACCAAGTAATGAAGAAACAGTAAAAGATGAAGGTATAAGAGATATAGCGAAATCTAAATTACTTCTAAGATGAACAATGCAAATGATAAATTCCTAAAATGGACCAATCTCAAATAACCAATTCCTACTTAACCCACGATGAGATATCACAAGAAAGGTGCAATATTCTAAGGCATACAGATTTTCAAATTATAGACATTCATCTAGAATCGAACTAAGCACAAATAGATGTATGGTCTAGGTTGACTTCACCAGCCTACTACAATAAGATAGTTACTGGGAGTATAGACTAGAGATTGCTACAAACATTCCAAGCATGAAACCATAAACATTATTCACCAAACTAATCTAGTTCTAAATTTAACATCAAATCTTATGTTTTCAAGCAATTTCAAAAGATGGAACAACAGGAACCATGTAAGATAAACTAACACAAAGGAATTCACTAGAGAAACCACAATGCCTTTAATTGTATTAGATCACCAAAATGTAGCAACAATTCCTCTATTCTATGTTACAGCACTTGCTCCAAAGAAACTAACTACTATCTCTACTACAAAATGCCCTAGCTCTTTCTTAATCTAGCTTGTCTCTATTATCTATCTAACCCTTTACAAATGAGGCACAAATGCCATTTATAGAGAATCCTCAAAACACGTCAGCCCAACCAAACATTTACAAAATAAAATAGCCAAAACAAGTCAGCCTCAATAATTTCAAAATAAGACACACATTAAAAGCTGATACATCATCAAGGTCGGCCAAAACACATTCCTCAATGCAGCCTGGATCAACACATGCCCTATAATAATAGGGAAGCACAAATCACAAAGTTAGCATTAATTGTCGCCTCCCTTATCTTTATTCTGATCCAGTGATTCATGAAATTTTAGAAACACTTTATCCAACTTAGCAATAGGTGGCAAGGGTAGGATTTTGAGCCAACGTTCAATTGACTCAAGTTCTTCCTTTGACTGCTTAACCATTGTATCCCAATCACCCCTATATGCCAAGTACTTATCCACCACAGCAAAATAAGTAGCCGCATCATCCAATTGGTGTCCTATCACAGAATTTTCAATATCAAGGGCATAGACATCATGTCACCATTCCCTCATTTGTTCCAAACTCAAGTATTTAGGGGTGATCCTCCTCCTGCCAGTCATTATCTCAAAGAAGGTGTTGCATCCATCATACACACTAGTTAAATTACCATCTATCTGCTTCCATTGTTTATAGACCTTCCTGATGGCCTTCTGTCGGATTTGCAGGGCCTCAAACCACTCCCAAGGCTCATTAACCTTAGATGAAGAAAGAATTCCATCAGTAACTAGCTGATCCTTACCATATTCAATGATTGCTCTAGTTTTTTGCAATAAAAGATCAGTGTCTTCCTTATCCTAAGATAAAACATAATCCAATAAATCCTTAGCCCTTATTGCATCCTTTCCAATTGAAAGGATCTCCTTTATTGCATCATCTCCCTTAATCTACACCTCCTTCAACCAATCTACTGTGGCTAGAGTAGAAGCTTTGATCTTTTCTATTTCAAAAATGGTCTCCTTCGGCAAGAAACCAATAGTAGCAAAAGAGGATGGGTGAAAAGAATACAAAGGCTTCATCAAATCTTCTAAACATTTCCTAAGCCTTTCATTCTCCTTCTTTAGCTCATGTTTTGACTGTGTTTCCTTCCTCAATCTCCTAATGATTACTGTACTGGATCCCTCATATTCCTCAATATCCTACTCCATAGAAGTTGGCCCTAGATTAATAGTCTGTACATCATAATCCTTCCCAGTGACCTCATCTCTACTTTTATCAGTAGCAGGGGTAGCAACATGGATAACCCAGTTACTAGCTTCATCTCTTTTGATCTTGGAAATCACCTTAGCTGCCTTCTTCCTCTTACGCTTTCCAATCTTGGCTAACATCTCATCCTAGTTGAGAGGAGTATCCTCAACAATGACTTGTTTCCTCCTAATCTCTTTGTCTAGCCAATTTGGAATAGCAGGATCTACCCAGATTTCATCCTTCTTGACCTCTTTAGGAGATTGACCTACCATCTCATCCTTCTCCTTTTCAGGAGATTGATCACCTTTGTTTTCCAACTCTATCTCTTCTTCTTGCAGGGGTGATGGAGTCTTAACAAGGACATCTTCCTTCTTAGGGGATCTATTTTCTTTGCTATTGGTAGGAGAATCTTCATACTGTACTAATGGAGAAGGATGCACTTCCACATCTCCCACCTCAATCTCAGCAGCTGCACCATAAAGTTCTCCATCCTTAAATGGTTTTGCTTCCTCACTAGTCTCATGCTCTTCATGAGTCATTTGCTCAGGTATACCCAATGAAGGAGAGGTATCTTTTTGCTGCTCTGTAGTGGCTGCCATTGGAAGTGGATCTAGCTTTTGCATAGTTTCTTTGGGAGATGGAGTTCTTGACCTTCTTGAATAAACCCTGGTTTTCTCCCTTGAGCTCTCCACATCAATCACATGAGAGTCTGTCTTATCCCCAGAAGTCTCTTGATCTCTCTTCTTTGAAGCCCTGGTTATCCTTATTCTCTTTGGCTCTGGAGGCATGTCCTCTTTCTCTGCTTTCTCAAGTTTTTCCTCTTCAGCAGACTTACCTATTTTCATAGTACGACTCCTCTTCTTTCCCCTAGGTTTTCTTTTCTTTTCCCGCTCATCTTCCTTAGGGCCTCTGATTTTAATCTTAAAAGGTGAGCTTACCTTAGTTTTTCTTGTAGAATCACCCTCACAGGATTCCTCTGAGGTGGAATGAGCATTTAAATTTCCCATTAGATTGAAAGTACAAGGTACCTTCTCACTCTCCAATTCCCACACTTTATGTTTCAACCATGACTTGGTAGATTTCAGAATGGGAGCCATCAATTCCTCTAGCTCAGTTATTTCCCTTTCTGACCAGTTTATCTCTCCAATAGGTCTATCCTTGACTGATTCAAATGCATGATCCTGGACTAAATTCCCATCATCTTCCAATTGATCAAGAATCAAATTGACATTGTACATTCTGATTACATCAACTGGAAGCCTAGAATATCTTTTCTTTCTCACCTCAAAGTCATCCTTGTTGTTGGCCTAGTAGTCCTCTAGATCATCTTTGTGGTGATATTCTTTAGTAGCTTTCTTTTGTGCTTCGCCAGTGATGTCAAAGCTCACCTTCTTAGAATGGAAAGAGAACCCATAAGTACTCAACTCCTCCCCTAATGCATGAGTTGATTGGATTGAAGGGAAAATGTCAGCTATACCAATTTTCAAAGGAAAATCCCCACCAAACCCTATTTTGTGCTTTTCTCTTTTTACAATGGCATCAAAATCACATATCTGTCGGGTAACCTCCAAAATTTTGACATGGTCAGTAGGATATCTTGGTAATCTGTATGTAGCAGTTAGACATCCATCAATCCTAATATAGGAGTAGGTAGGGAATTGTATAAACCAAGCTCCATATTTTTTGATTAGCTCCTTGGCTCCATCAAAAATACTCACATGCTCTACATTCTGAAGCAACTTGGTAATATGCATAGTGAATGCATCATTTTCTCTTTTATAATTTGGATTCCCTAGGTGCAACTCAGGATACACCCCATAGATGACATCTTGCCCAAATGTTCCTTTGGGATTCAATCCCCTGTATGGATAAAATTTGGCAAGTACATATACCACATAAGATGACATGGTGAGTTTCCTCATTTCTAGCACATCTCTCATTTGTCTGTCAATCAATGCACTGATAATCCCTACCTAATGATAATTGATGGCTTGCTCAATCTTATTAATAACATGCACCATCCAATTCTCCAACACCCTGGCACTCTTCAAGCCAGCCACCCTGCTCAATAGTGTGATTGCATCATATATATCTTGTCAGAACTTGACCCTGTGTAACTATTTGGGTAACTTGGAGAAATGAGATTTTGACTTTTCAAGCCAGGAATTAATCATCTACTGGGCTTTGGTGGGTTTATCTTCATAATAAGTTCTAGCCAAGTCCATGTCCAAGGCACACACACATGGCAAGTCCAGCATATCAAACACCTGGGCAATAGAAACTAGATTAAAGTTTTCCAACACTCTCCCATCAGTGCTAACAATCCTCTGCGTATCAAAGTCATAGTGCTGGGCACACTCTGATATCAATTCATAGCATTGAACCACAAGAGGAAATCCTGCCACATGAGCCAGTCTGAACTTCACCATCCCCTTGGTCAAGACTGATAAATCTTTCTGAGCTGTCCTTTCTTTAAATTATTCATATCTCCAAGCTCCTACATTAGTATCTGAGACCTCTGACCAAACTGAAGCCACCTTACTATCCGGCAATTAACTTTTCACATCCAGCCCGATCCTTTCAATATCTGAAACTGATGATCCCATTGTATCTCCCTTGGCCTTTCTTGCCGCTACCTTGCTTGATTTAGCCTGCATTCATAAAAGAGCCTCATGAAAATCCAATTATCATCCATATTTCAATCAAAGGTTAGCCTTGAAATCACATGAAATCATTTATATCAATCATTATTCATCAATCTCAAAAAATTTGGGAAAATGCAATAATCTGGGAAAATGAAGTAAACTGAAAAAATCCAGTCGAGGCGGAATTCGAAGAAATCCGACCCAAATGGACTCCTGCTGCCAAGACATCATTCATCAAATAAATCATCAATATGGACACAAGAGATGCATAATTATCATGAGATTCACCCATTTAGCAACAAGAAATCATCATCCAACATTTAATTCATTACTTCAATTTCAAAAATCAAAATCAAGTGACACTAGGCAAAAAACTGGAAAAATCCAGATAGCTCAGATTTCCGTGGGTAGCTTGAAATTCTGGGAACTTGTCATACTCCAAGGAAGTGGTGAAATCTAGGAAATTCCAGGTGCATGAAAATTCCACGGACACCTCGAAAACCCGATGATCATTCGACGCACAGACCATTAATCGAATGATCATACAAATTCCCCTATCTGAATCCAACGAGCATAAACTCAACCCAATAAGCCAAATCTCAATTGCACTTGAATTTAAACTCCCAAAAACTCTCAAACGGAAGATTCCTACAGTGAAATAATGATTCCCTAAACTTAACAGCCAAACCTCCGCCATGAAAGCTAAAGAAAGCTAGGAATTCAGACACTATCCCTCAAAATGATGAAACTAGGGCACAGCAGGGTCTCACATGTTGTGAACAAGGTCGAGCAAGATGAAAGACAAGAGGATCATGATGACTCCACCAAATTTAACAACTGGGAAAACATATCGAAACCCTAATCTTCGCAAAATATAGCAGATTACGCACCAACAAGGCAAGGACCTAACAGAAACACCTAATCAGAGTAGAGTACCCGACATTCAATAGATAAACAAAGGGATGCACAATGCAGGTGCTAAAACACATGGAAAAGGTGAGTTCAAACCCTAATTTGATAAATACGTGATCATGAAACAAACAAGGGCCGACCCAAATAATCATCAATAATAACTAGAAAAATTCAACCACAAAGCACAAAACAATAGGAGAAGTCAACAACGACTTACCATGAATTAAATCTGAATGAAACTTGAGCCCAAGGAAGTCACTGCAAATTAGGGTGCCCTAGTGATGAAAATATCAACATAGATGTCCAAGGAATCCACACTCGAACAAACCAAATCCACCGACCAACGCTCAAAAGAACAAACTCAAGTGCAAGAACAGATAGCAAATGAATAATGAAATCATGAAAAACCCTAAAAGCCTTTAAATTCACTTACATTTGTGCTAGAGTAGATGTACCCAAAGCATTAATGGCTGATAAGACATATCAAGAAAATCCAGAAACCTGAGGCTAAAACGAAATTTCAAAAAAAACTGAGCTAGATAGATTATCCGGGTGAGCATGAATCTCACGGACGACGCACCCCTCCAGGACTCCAATGAAGTTCGGGAAAATCCGCGTGACCCAAAAAATCCTGGATTTGACCAGAAACCTATATTTTGGTAAATCCAACATTGACAAAAGATGGACCAGGACCCAAAAAAATCTAGGTGAGCAAGAAAATCCTGGACCCAGGTCAAAACCCGGACTTCCATTAAAAACCCCACCATTCTTGATCTCTGTGCACATATTCGGTAAGAATTTACATAACTGTTTACTAGATTCTAGTACTTCTACTAATGTAATGCCATTTGGAGTATGTAGAGCTTTAGGGATTACACCTACTGACTCCCAGAAGAAGGTAACTCAGTTGGATAGAACTAAAGTAAATGTAGTGGGAGAATTAAACATGATTCACATGCAAGTAGCTTCTGACCCAAGAATCCAACAGATTATGAATATTCAGGTCACTGATATCCCTAATGTGTATGGCTTAATTCTAGGAAGAGACTTTACGAAGGCCCTAAATGGATATGTATCTATTGATCACTCCCACATGTGGCTTCCTTGGAAAGGGGTGCCAAATTAGATCAGAATTGAGAGAGAACCAAGAATGAAATACATGATTACAGAATATCAAAATACTTCAAATGAGGTTCTGATATCAAAAGTAGGCATGGGAAATTATATCCTATCAACTCCTTATGAGGAGTCAAATTCAGAGGAGGTATTGATGCTACATTCAATGTCTCTTGATATAGAAATAGAATCCAACAATGCTACTATTCTGATAGGATCAATTAAGGAAGAGAAGGAATTCAAAGATAATCAGATTAGCCTGCTGGACAGCTTCTAGGATTTCATTAGACAGTGTATTGAAAACCAAGTTCACCTCAGCAGAAAGACAAACTTTGAAGAGTTGCTCTTACCTAACTGGTGTAGAGTTCACAATGCATCCCATTCAGAGCTGAAATGATGTTTATGCCAAATAGTGGTAGAACGAGTACAAAAATACATAAATCCAATCCTAGTAGTCAAGATAGACATGCAAAGCCCTCCAGAAGATTATAAAGGAAAGAAAGTAATGTCGTATGAGGAACCCTCCAGTAGTAATAACCTGAAAGATATGATGAAGAGGAATGCAACCACTGAATGCTAGACCCTTAGGTTTGATGGATCTAAATCCAAGCATGGAGCTGGAGCAGGATTTGAATTGATTAGCCCAAAAGGTAAAACCTTCTTTGCATCCCATAGACTCCAATTTCACTGTACTAATAATGTAGCAGAGTATAAGGCATTGATTCACGGACTTCTTATGGTGCTCAAGAAAAAGGTTAAGATTCTACAGGTTTTCGGTGATTTTGAGCTGGTAATTAAGCAAGGAAACAATATTCATGCCATGATAGGAGAATAACTAATTATAGGCATAGAGCATTGGACCTCATTAAGGGATTTGATGCCTTCAATATTCAATTTATACCATAAAAAAAGAATCAAACTGCAGATTCTCTGGCCCAGGCAGCAAGCACTTTGCAACCCTTATCTTTGTCAGGTTTGAAAAAGTTTACTGTAGAATTGACTCCTGTGCCATCAGTTTGGGAAAACATTACTAAATTTCAAGTATTTGAGGATGACAAGCATATCCTAGACTTCATTACAAACACAGATGTTTTTGCTTCCCAAATCATTGATGAAACAAAACTCCAAGAAGCAAAATTGGATTTGGAAGGAGTGATAAATTTGAAGTCTAATACTATTCCAAAGGGAATGGTACAGTTGGAGCGGATTTTTGATCTAGACAAGATCAAAGATCAAGGGCAAGAGTCTAAAAATAAATCTATCAGTGGACAGTGTGATACTTACAATACGAGAACTGAAGAAGATGCTAAGAACATTTTTATTGGTCAAATATGCACTCCAGAAGAAAGATAAGGAATAATTGAAGCATTGCGTAGCTTTCCGGATATAGTAGCCTAGAGTTATGAAGACCTGAAAACTTACAATACATTGGTCATAAATCATACTATACCTCTAAAGCCAGATGCTAAGCCTTTCAGGCAAAGACAGAGACCAATTAACACATTACTAGAACCGATTATACAAAAAGAAGTTCAAAAACTACTGTCTGCCAGAATTATATTTCCTATCAGGCATTCAACATGGGTGGCGAACTTAGTCCCAATAAGAAAAAAGAATGGAGAAATCAAACTTTGCGTGGATTTTAGAAATCTAAATAGATCGTCAGAAAAAGACAATTATCTAGTCCCTTCATTAGATGAAGTACTTCAAGTAGTAAATGGCTCTCAGATGATGTCCTTTCTGGATGGCTATTTAGGATAAAACCAAGTGATGGTTCAGTATGAAGACAGGCACAAGACTGCTTTCACAACTAAATGGGGTACCTTTGCTTACAGGAGGATGCCTTTTGGTCTCATTAACACTGGGGCTACATTTCAAAGGGCCATAGATATTTCCTTTAAAGGTATCATAGACAAATGCATTATCATTTATATGGATGACCTAACTATCTTTTCTAAAAATAGAGGGGACCACATCTCCGACTTGTGCAAAGTGTTTCAAAGGTGCAGGGAATTCGGCATATCCCTGAATCCTAAAAAGTGCATTTTTGGAGGGATAGAAGGGAAATTGTTGGGGCATGTTATATCTGAAAAGGGAATCACTATTGATCTAGAAAGAGTGGAGGCCATACTGAAGATTCAGCCACCTTCCAGCAAAAAAGAAATGAAGTCTTTCTTTGGCAAGATCAACTTTGTCAAGAAATTCATTACTGGATTTGCTGAAATTGTTAAACCGCTGAATGTAATATTGAAGCAAGATGCTAAGGTTGAATGGACTGTAGAAGCAAAGGAAGCATTTGCAGAAATCAAAAGAGCCATTGTTGATGCTCCAGTATTGGTAAGTCCCGATTACAGTAAGCCTTTTTACATCTATTCGTTTGCCTCGGATCATTCATGTGTGGGAATGTTGACTCAGAAGTCTAATGAGGGAAATGAGCATCCTATTATTTTTATGAGTGCACCATTAAAAGTTGCTGATCTGAAA
Organism: Sequoia sempervirens; assembly: GCA_007258455.2. Taxonomy (NCBI): domain Eukaryota; kingdom Viridiplantae; phylum Streptophyta; class Pinopsida; order Cupressales; family Cupressaceae; genus Sequoia; species Sequoia sempervirens. Next base: position 536,244,324 of record VDFB02270651.1, on the reverse strand, counting down.
TATCCGAGTGTCAAAAAGAAAGCATATGCCCTAGTCAGAGCAGTGAAGAAATTCAGACATTATATCCTTAGGAATAAGGATTATGCAATTGTCCCAGATCCTATAGTTAAGTTACTGTTGATGCAGAATGAGTTAGGTGAGCGTAGAGCTAAGTGGGTGACAATGCTACAAGAATATGACATTGAGATTCAACCCATGAAGTTGGTAAGAGGGTAGGGACTTACTCAGACTATGGCTGAAATGCGGCCTAAATTAACTATTCAGAATTATAATCTTGATGACGTTTCCCCAGGTAGTTGGTACGATGGCATAGTTTATTATTTGTTGAACCAATGATCCCTAGGCCATCTTAATGTTGTTTAGAGGAGAGCTCTGTGACTGAAGAGTGATGGTTTCATACTAAAGGGAGTTGTTCTATATAAGAGAAATCATGAAGGAATTTATTTGAGGTGTCTTGGGAGACAAAAAGCTGAAAGGGTGATGAATGAATTTCATGAAAAGTATGGCACTGGCCATGGTTCTGCTATTGCCACAGCGAATCACATTTTGATAGCTAGGTATTATTGGCCCACATTGTTCAAAGACATTCACCATCATGTCAGGACCTGTCACACTTTCCAGACTTTAGCAACGAAGGAGAGGTATGCAGCACTCCCACTTCAACCGGTTACTGAGGTAAGGCCTTTTTCTCAGTGGAGCATGGACTTTATAGGTCCTATCAACCCACCATCTTCTATGGGACATAGGTACATTCTAACCATTACTAATTATTTCATAAGGTGGACTGAGGCTTTCACTTGTAGGCAATGTACATCTGAGGTAGTGATTTATTTTCTAGAATCTGCCATTATTAACCGATTTGGATGTCCTCTTTCTATTGTCTATGATAATGGTCCTGCTTTTGCATCTTTAAAATTTTCAAACTAGGCTTTTGATCATGGAATTATTATAAATTTTTCATCTAATTATTACCCCCAGGGTAACGGTATGGCAGAATCCTCCAATAAGAACTTATTGACTGTTATCCGTAAGCTGTTGGAGAGGAACCCAAAAGACTAGCACACCTAGCTTTGGTTTGCCCTTTGGGTAGATCGTACAAGGCTTAAGTCATCCATTGGAACATCTCCCTATCACCTAGTATATGGTCTGGAGCTAGTATTCCCTATTCAACTCAAGATTCCAACCTTGCAATTTATTAATGAGTTCTATGATAAGGGGGATAGAAGGGAGGTCGGGTTGATAGAGCTACTGCACCTTGAGGAGAAACAAGACAATGCCCTTGAAAATTTTACCAAACATCAGGGGGTAGTTAAGAGGTGGTTTGACAAAAGAGCTAGAGTCGAGGCTTTTAGGATTTCTGACCTCGTGTTGTACTGGGATAAACCTCGTGATCGAAAGGGGGATAATGGGAAGTTTGATAAACTGTGGCTCGGTCCATACTAGATTGCTAAAATACTTGGAGATAATGCCTTCTGTCTGAAGACTCTCACGGGAGAAGATATTCCGCTGCCTATTAATGGGCAGTATTTGAAACATTATTTCCAATCCCGAGCTATTTTCAGCTCCCTATTTTGTATATAGTTAGTTTAGGTTGCTTTCTGTTGTCCGCTTTGTTAGATTAGGTTGCCTTTCATTTCCTGTTTTTGTTTTAGTTAGAGTAGGTTTGCTTTGGCTTATTTTTCCTTATTTTGCATTGCTCTTGCTCTTGGTTCTTGCTCCTTCTGGGATCTCCTATTGCATTTGTATGACAGTGGTGACAAAGTAGGTGTGGTGCTCTCAATATTTCCTTTTCAAACTCTAATCATCTTTCCATAATATGATGGTATGAATTTTCTACCCAATGTCACATATCCTTGTGTCTAAGACGCATAGTCCTTTAATTAGATTGAACAAGAATACATTAGGGTCTCACATTTTGAATATTAAATATGCCTGAGGTTGTAGAAGGTCCTTATGAAGTTTGCACAGGTGAAAATTTCTTTTTCTGCTCGAGTGCCACTGTGGTTCTCATCCCTGAGTGTGAACTTCACTGTTCACAAGTTGAAGTAAAAAAAAGAGAAAAAAAATCAGAAAAAGAAAGAGACAATATGGAAAATCAAAAAAATAAATTCAATTCATCAAGGGAATCTGAATATCTCTACCGGGGCTATGAAAGTCTGACTGGCAGTAGAGATATGTTCAGGAGAATCACAGCGATAACCTCATCAGGGCTATGGATGCCTGACTGGCAGGGAGGCTCTATCCAGGATGCTTTTAGAGTATGAATCTTTATGTAGCTTGTTCAGATCAAGTTTGGTCTCTTTTGCAGCCAAAGGAGGGTAATGAATGCATATGCACACACTTCAACCCTAGTGTAGGAAAGTTTTGGTAACTTGTGGGTTCTTTGGTTTAATCGTAGGTGATGACTGGTTAGATGAATTGAAATCATAAGTTCTAGGTTCTTGATTCCAGTTTGTCATCGAAATGCTCTGGAGCATTTCCCCAGTAGAGTCGCCATTTGTTGTGCAATTTTGCACACATGCCCCACTTGGAGTGGGGACCCTCTTTTCTAATTTTAGATGTCTCTCAGACCTTTGGTTTTTATTGGATTTGTCCTTTTAAGGTCTCGGGATGTTGGTCTTGCTTGCCTTGGTCTTGCCTTGAGGGTTGAATTCATCAAATTGGGTTTTTAATGGAAGTCTAGGTTTTGACCTAGGTCCAGGATTTTTCAGCTCACCCAGATTTTTCCAAGTCTTGGTCCATCTTCTGTCAATGTCAGATTTTCTGAAATCTGGGTTTCTGGTCAAATCTAGGATTTTCTAGGTCACACGGATTTTCCCGGACTTCATCAGAGTCCCAGAGGGGTGCATCATCTGTGAAATTCATGCTCACCCGGATAATCCGTCTGGCTTAGTTTTTTTCTAAAATTCTATTTCAGCCTTAGGTTTCTGGATTTTCTTGATATGTCTTATGAGCCATTAATGCTTTGGGTACATCTGCTCTAGCATGAATGTAATCGAATTTAAAGGCTTTTAGGGTTCTTCATGATTTCATTATCCGTTTGCTATCTGCTCTTGCACTTGAGTTTGTTCTTTTGAGCCTTGGTCAGTGTATTTGGTTTGTTCGAGTGTGGATTTCTTGGACATCTAAGTTGATATTTTTGTCGCTAGGGCACCCTAATTTGTAGTGACTTCATTGGGCTCAAGTTTCATTCATATTTAATTCATGGTAAGTTGTTGACTTCTCCTATTGTTTTGTGCTTTGTAATTGAATCTTTCGAGTTATTATTGATGATTATTCAAGTCAACCCTTGTTTGTTTCATGATCACGTATTTATCGAATTAGGGTTTGAACTCACCTTTTTTGTGTGTTTTAGTGCTTGCGTTGTGCATCCATTATTTTATCTATTGAATGTCAGGTCTCTCCTCTAATTAGGTGTTTCTATTAGGGCCTTGCCTTGTTGGTGCATAATCTGCTATATTTTGTGAAGATTAGGGTTTCAGTATGTTTTCCCAGTTGTTAAATTTGGTGGAGTCGTCATGATCCTCTTGTCTTGTGTCTTGCTCGACCTTGTTCACAACATGTGAGACCCTGGTGTGCCCTAGTTTCATCATTTTGAGGGATAGTATCTGAATTCCTAGCTCGCTTTAGCTTTCATGGCGGAGGTTTGGCTGTTAAGTTTAGGGCATCATTATTTCACTGTAGGAATCTTCCATTTGAGGGTTTTTGGGAGTTTAAATTCAAGTGCAATCGAGATTTGGATTATTGGGGTTGAGTTTATGCTCGTTGGATTTAGATAGGGGAATTTGTATGATCATTCAATTAATGGTCTGTGCGTCGAACGATCGTCGAGTTTTCGAGGTGTCCACGGAATTTTCGTGCACCTAGATTTTCCTGGATTTTGCCACTTCCCCAGAGTATGATGAGTTCTCGAAATTTCAAGCTACTTGTGGAAATCTGAGCTATCTGGATTTTTTTAGTTTTCTGCCTAGTGTCACTTGATTTTGATTTTTGAAATTGAAGTAATGAATTAAATGTTGGATGATGATTTCTTGTTGCTAAATGGGTGAATCTCATGATAATTATGCATCTCTTGTGTCCATATTGATGATTTATTTGATGAATGATGTCTTGGTAGTAGGAGTCTGTTTGGGTCAGATTTTTCTGAATTTCTCCCTGACTGGATTTTCTCAGTTTACTTCATTTTCCTAGATTATTGCATTTTCCCAGATTTTTGAGATTGATGAATAATGATTGATCTTAATGATTTCATGTGATTTCAAGGCTAACCTTTGATTGAAATATGGATGATAATTGGATTTTCATGAGGCTCTTTTATGAATGCAGGCTAAATCAAGCAAGGTAGCGACATGAAAGGCCAAGGGAGATATAGTGGGATCATCAGTTTCAGATACTGAAAGGATCAGGCTGGATGTGAAAAGTCAATTGTCGGATAGTAACGTGGCTTCAGTTTGGTCAGAGGTCTCAGATACTAATGTAGGAGCTTGGAGATATGAAGAATTTAAAGAAAGGACAACTTAGAAAGATTTATTAGTCTTGACCAAGGGGATGGTGAAGTCCGGACTGGCTCATGTGGCAAGATTTCCTCCTATGGTTCAATGCTATGAATTGATATTAGAGTGTGCCTGACACTATGACTTTGTTATGCAGAGGATTGTTAGCACTGATGGGAGAGTGTTGGCAAACTTTAATCTAGTTTCTATTGCCCAGGCATTTGATATGCCAGACTTGCCATGTGTGTGTGCCTTGGACATGGACTTGGCTAGAACTTATTATGAAGATGAACCTACCAAAGCCTAGAAAATGATTAATTCTTGGCTTGAAAAGCCAAAATATCATTTCTCCAAGTTACCCAAACAATTACAGAGGGTCAAGTTCTGACAAGATATATATGATGCAATCACACTGTTGAGTAGGGTGGCTGGCTTGAAGAGTGTCGGGGTGTTGGAGAATTGGATGGTGCATGTTATTAATAAGATTGAGCAAGGCTTCAATTATCATTGGGCAAGGATTATTAGTGCAATGATTGACAGACAAATGAGAGATGTGCTAGAAACGAAGAAATTCACCA